>JAABNY020000025.1:19938732-19953285 GCA_015164015.2 Brevimyrus niger | reverse complement strand
ATACGTCAATAGAACATACAACAGAAAAGATGACAGGGTCATTTTGATGAAACAAAATAAGTGAGCAACGTTAAAGAAGATCAGCCCCAGAACACGACAGCCCCACACCCCCCCTGAGCTGCAGCATGACGGCTTCCTGCTTTTCTTAGGTCTCTCTTCTGAGGTCATGGACTATAAGCGGCTGAAGGCCAGAAATGTTACATCAGATGAAGCGCTAGCTCCCGTGGACAGCTCTCTGGCTCTTGCTTACATTAGCCTGGCTGTGACAGCGACACAGAGCATTCCATATGCATAACCCACACATATGGCGTGTCTCTGTCATGCTGGGGGTCCCTGGGCCTGCCCGTCCTATTCTGTTGTAAGGCCGTGTTTTGTTTGCTCGCCGATACGCACCGACTGATATCCGTGTGCCGATTAGATTGAGAAGCATGCCTATGAATGCATGCGTGTGTGGGTGTTCACACGTGCCTCTGTGTGCCCATGGCTGAGTAGCTCCCCGCAGCTTGTGCGCATGCATGTTTGCCTTGGCGCTCCCTGCCGCTGCCTCTCCTGCGTCGCGCTGGCCTTCTCTCTGGGAACGCGCTTCGCTCCGCGTGGCCGGCTTTTTTTCCTCGTTCCCACAAATTCTTTTCTCCGGTAATTGTGACTCATATGCTTGAAAGAGAGTCGCATGTTTTTCATGTTCCTCTGTGGGCGACACCCCCCCACGCGCGGATGCCTGGCTGCCAGCCAGCCCCTCTGGACTCTCCCGACATGCGAGCCGCTGTAACGTGGCACGAACCGAGCTGGGCAGCTTGTGCCACCAGCCCCTTTCCGCCGCCGCTATGTTCAGGCGCTCTGCATGGACGCCTCACCTCAGCTTGTCCTATTTCTTAACTGCGCATGAAGTTTTTCTGGCCTCCTGGGCCCGTACAGTGAGTCAGGTCACATGACCTGACAGTCCCGTGCCCCAGCTGCCCACCTGTGCTCAGACTGGCCACGACCCATTAAATAAACCAGCCCAGGAACCGAGACGCAGCGCCAGCTCCTGTATCCACTGTATGCTTATTAATAACAAGGTCTATTACCTACTGGCAGCTCTGACCTTAAACACAACCAAGGTCCCTGTTTTGTACAGTTAACAGTCTTTCTCAGGTTTGTTAAACTCCTGTTCCATTAATTTAACTTTAAATTTAACTTTAAATTTAACTTTAAATTTACGGCACCCTGTGCGGGCAGGTCAGTAAATGGAGGGGGTATCACGGCCCTGGAGACATGCTCTGTGCTTCACAGCTCACCCCTTTGCCTCCCTGTGACACCTACTGTACCTCAAGTCAAGTCAGTTCAACCAAAGCTTTATTGTCGTCCCGGCCATAGACGGGACACTGAACAAAAATGAAACAAAATCACATTCCTCCTGAACCCACAGTGCAACATTCATGACAGGGCAGACATTACAGTGCAGAAGACATACTTACGGAATTATTTACGCCGTGCAAAAAAATTCCCTGTACAGTTATTAATAATTTAAGAGGATAGCAGACAAAGTGCAGACTACTGTCATAACAACAGAACAGGATAGAACAAAACATTCAATGAACAGGCACAGAATATAACACGCCCCCCCTCACCCCACCCCCATTCTCGGGAATGACTAGAGAAAGTGCCGACATTTCACCTGAGAAACGGAGCAGGGGGCCACAGCAGCTGGCGAATGCAGAGCAGGTGTGTTAAGCATCGCACTCTGACTGAGCTCAGCATGTCACATGACCTCCCCAGCCCTTGCAATAACCAGTGACGAAGGTGGCTGTCCTGCTGCGACCCCAAAACCTCTTTCGCATTCATGTTGTTCAGTGGAGCCAGAGTCCAATCGCTGACCAATTAATGCACTTTTAATGACTAAGGGGACCAGGAGACTGCGGAGAACTGTGAAGCGTCTGTGAAGCATTTGTGAAGCATTAGCCTGTGTTGTGAGCTGGTGCCGGCAGGTGGCAGGGCGGATGAGGGGCCCGGTGCTGACAGCTTCGGTAAAACCATTAAATAAAGTCATACCCTGTGATAGGAGTAACTGTAGGTGTCTGACTCAGTGCATCAAGATGTTTGTCCCCAGCTGTGGGTGGCCTGAGACCAGTCACTAATGACTGCTTCTCCATCCACACAGCGTTGGGGCGCGTGAGTGCAGTGTGACAAATACATTCCAGGTGTTAGTCTCTCAGGGCAGTGCTGTGTGGTTCTGCTCAGTGCAGAACCTTCTTGGCCCAGATTGCACGCAAATCCCACTGCGAAATAGAAACATTCTGCTGTACTAATTTGTTGACTCTTCTAAAGCTCTGCAAACAGTTTGCCAGGCCAGAGGTCACTGGCTGCTGGATGCACTGTTTGACTCTCTGACTCCCAGCACACTCAACCTCATTAGTCAATAAGCCCGCCAGCAAACCACTCCCCCTTGTGGCCGGAAGTGTCTGACACACTTCCCAAAAAAAAACAACAATTAGTCTGCTGATGATCCCCTTGACATGTCATGGCAAAACTGAGCTGGGCCACACTAAGCTGATCTCAAACAGGACTGAGATGACTCTGGTGTGGTGGCAGGGATAGAAAGGAGCTAGGATGATGCGGTACCAGTACGAATTAATAATGATTTTACCTAGAGAAACTCATTCCCTTATGCTCACTTACCAGGTTAGGCACCATGAAGTGTCCATGAACAGCCTTTTGACAAGATCCCCTGGAACACAAGGACTGTGTGTATGATCATGGTCTCTTGGGCTCAGGGGGCAAGCCAGTGGCATCCATCTGACACAAAGAGTGGTGAGCAGGGTGAGAGGCTCATAGCAGGGAGTATCATAGCTTTAACACTCATTTAGAGCTCCGGAAACGTGTCAGGGAGGTAGTGCCATCATCAGTCATGAAACTAATTAGCAAAAACATGGTGACACTCTCTGTGATGGGTTGGTGCCCCATCCAGGGTTGGTCCCTGCCTTGAACCTGTGTCTTCAGGGCTAGGCTCTGGACCCCTGTGACCCTGCATAGTGGATATGGAAGATGGAAGAATGGATGGTGACTTTCTCCTGCCTGCTTTTCTAAGGAAGTACAACAAAAAACAAGCAATAATGGACAATGCAGGCTGTGTTAACACAGCGAAGGAAAATCTATAAACTCTCTAACATTGTAGTTTCATTCAGAACCACACAAATGGTTCTGGTTCAGGCTCCCACTGAACATTTTCCCTCTTCCAAGATGACTGACATTCTGGGTAGGTGGATTTCCCAGTGGGCACATGTCCCTGTTTCCATGACTCGACCGGGCTGACTGATGGAAGTGGCGTGAATCCTGTGGACTCTCCCAGGGATGTGGGTCGCTTTTTGAGGGGGTGTCAGACATGTGAGCACGGTGACAGATGAGGCAGGAGCAGGCACTGGGGATCCAGCTGACCGCACGTTGTCCCACGGTCTGTACCACTGTTCCCTCACTGCCACTGAGCTCTCGGCTTCCAGGTTCATGTGATACTTCCATCATTATCTCTCTGTCTCTTCACGGATTTAATGTAGACAGTTAGAGCTGCACCTTATTTTGCTTTTTAAAGGCACTTTAGACACAGGAGCCACCTTCTCCTGTGAGGATGTTTAATGTGAGATGAGCAGGTCTGCTAACTATTTCTTGCAGGCAGTGACTAACGCTTCTCACCCATTGAGAGATGTAGGAGTATCCTGTCTATCAGAAGCTTTTTGGGTTGCCTAGGATATACGTTTTCTGAAGGTTTTCTGATATCACAATATATTGATGTGGTACTTAAAGACTTGGGTTGTTTGTTTACCTATTATCGTTTGTTACTTGGAGGTACACTTGCATTCCTCTGATTACAAATTCAACCAAGGAGACCTCAATAGATAGTGTTGACATGTTTATTTGTTGAAACAATTTAAATAATTAGGTAAACAGTGATTTGGCAAAGCCCGTCTCTTGGTTGTTGGTACCATTGAACTCTGAAGCTGACAGATATGGCTGGGCAACCAGGCAGGAGGCAAAGGAGCCAACCCCGGAGCAGGCAGGAGGCGAAAGTGCCAACCCTGGAACAGGACGGGCAGCCGAAAGTGGTGGAGGGGAGGAGGCGGGAGAACCTAATAGCTGTAACGGCAAAGAAGTGGGTTAGACTTACTCTTTAAATAAAACCTGGAGTGATGTGATTGGACACAATGGTGTTCATTAGGTCTCCTTGTTTGAACTTTTGTATTCACTTTCATTTTCATTGTCATTTTGTTGGGCACCTTGTCCCTGAATCCACCTGGCCACCCCCCACCCCTAGCTGTACCTGGTCTGAATGTCTGAAATTGAGTCTGAGATCGAAGGCATAGGCCCCGAGGCACCACCCTCGTGTGACATACCCCGAGAGCTGTCATCGGTGGCAGAAGGTTGTAGGGGATCCCTGAGAATGCCTTGAATGTTGAGGATCGTTGTGGAGGTAGGGTGGGGTGGGTGGTGGGCTCCTGGTCATCCCAGATGGCAGGGGTACCAAAAGCTGCTTTGCTCTGGGTGTTGTGGTCCAGCTCAGGCTGTAGGGCCTTTTTCATTGGACATTTGTATATGTTTTCCATTTCACTAATTCACTTTACAGTTGCGGTTTGTCTTTGTTTACATCATAATTTACATCCTGAGGCTGGCATGAGAGTAGCGCTGTAGAGGGCAGCTAAGTCAAGGGCTTTGTTATTAACAGTGTGAGTTGGGTAAGTTGACATTGTGAGAAGTTCATTCAAACACAAGAGATCTGTGCAGTTGCATCAATGTCTGCCTTATCAGTGATCTTCTGTGTCTTTTGCTCCTACCCTAGATCAAACAGTACAGCTAGACGGACCAGATCTGAACTCCCTGCGAGCAAAAATCTGCATCGGACCCAATGGAACAGAATCAGCCCCAGGCTGAGACCCATCCAGGAACCATCTGACAGACAGTCAGCAGTGCAGCATTATATAGGGTCCCAGATCCTGCAATGTGCTCTCTGACTGAGTGGAGATGAGTCTTACAGAGAAGCACTATGGTTCTTCAGACAGAGACGGTGACTCTTCCAGCATTGACCCAAATCACATGCTAAAATTTGTGAAAGTGTGTGGAAACTGGTCATCATTCAATAGCATTACATTACACCACCCTTGACATAAGGTTCCCAGCTCTGAGAAATTCCTGCAATGAATTTCAGGGAATGGCATATATCAGGTAGCACCATGGATCGCCATCACACAGCATTGGGAGGCCCCAGTATGAGAACAAATGGATCTGTAAACCCAATCAGACCCTAGTTATAGATGACATCTGATGAGCTTCTTCTAAACCCCCAAAATTAAAGGTTGTGGGTTGTGGAGATGGATCCGGAGAATCAGTCGGCTGAGCAGTTTTTTGGAAACACCTCTGGTGGTGATCCCTCGGATGAGACCGTCCTCTTGGGTTTGCAGGTTTCCCTCTCAGCCATCCTGGCCATGATTACCCTGGCAACAGTGCTTTCTAATGCCTTTGTGATCACTGCCATCTTTTTGACACGGAAGCTACACACTCCAGCCAATTTTCTGATTGGTTCTCTGGCGGTGACAGACCTCCTTGTTTCCATCCTGGTCATGCCCATCAGTATCGTCTACACGGTAAGCAAGACCTGGTCCTTCGGTCAGATCGTGTGCACCATATGGTTATCTTCTGACATAACCTTTTGCACCGCCTCCATCTTGCACTTGTGTGTCATCGCTCTGGACCGCTACTGGGCCATCACAGATGCCCTGGAGTACTCCAAGAGGCGCACCACGTGCCGTGCTGTGGCCATGATTGCTGTGGTCTGGATCATCTCTATCTCCATCTCCATGCCTCCACTCTTCTGGCAGCAAGCGAAGGCCCAGGAGGAGGTTACGATGTGTGTCGTGAACACGGACAAGATCTCCTATACTCTCTACTCTACCTTTGGGGCCTTCTACGTGCCTACTGTACTCCTGGTCATCCTGTATGGCCGCATCTATATAGCTGCCCGTTCCCGGATCTTCAAGACACCCTCGACCCGGGGCAAGCGCTTCACCACCGCACAGCTCGTCCACAATTCTGCAGGTTCATCCCTCAGCTCCATCAATTCCACCTCTAACCAGGAGGGAGCGCATTTTCGGCCTGGGAGTGGCAGGGCCGTTGAAGCTGGAGTCGAGGTGGGCTCAAGTGGCGGCTCGCCCCTTTTCACCAACAGCGTCAAGGTGAGGCTAGGTGACGCCATTGCTGAGCGAAAGCGCATCAGCGCCGCCCGTGAGAGGAAGGCCACCAAGACTCTCGGCATCATACTAGGCGCCTTTATCATCTGCTGGTTGCCCTTCTTCGTGGTCACCCTAGTGATGGGGATCTGCAAGGACTGTTGGTCCCACCCAGTGCTTTTTGACGTCTTCACCTGGCTTGGCTATCTGAACTCCCTCATCAACCCTGTGATCTACACAGTCTTTAACGATGAGTTCAAGCAAGCTTTCCACAAACTCATCAAGTTCAAACGCTGCAACTGAAGAGTATCGTGAGGCATTCTGTATTGTTCTCCTCCACCTCCCCCGCTTGTGTCTGTGTGAAAACAGGATTATGAATCAGCAGATCCCAACGCGATGTGGTGTTTGTCCATTTCATGAGCATATGCCACAACACACATTTTGTTGTTGCTTGTTGTATCTGCCTGTCTGTTGGATCCTGTGCCGAATGTGAATTTTCTTTTAAATGCATGCAGAACTCAACTGTGGACACCTAATGCTGGTCCTGCCCTGATTGCACATGTCTGCACTGGGTAAATGCAGGATTATCGGCTCTTTATGGGCCCCAAGTCACTCAAACGGTTCTCAGAAGGGAACTTAAATGACTTTTTCTTAATAGCTGTGATGTCTGTACCTTCTTTAATGCTAATAGTCATGAAAGACTGAAAAACGGAGTGAAACAACTCTCCAGGAACAGAAAGAAAAATAAAAGTCCCCAGGAACTACAGCTTTCCAGCTTCCTCAGACCCTACAGCTTCCTCTGGCACTACAACTTCCCCACACTACATTTTTCTCTGACACTAGTCTCCCTAGGCATTACACCTTCACCAGCTTCCCCAGACACTACAGCTTCCTCTGGCACTACAGCTTCCTCTGGCACTACAGCTTCCTCTGGCACTACAGCTTCATCTGGCACTACAGCTTCTACAGAAACTACAGCTTCCTCAGACACAACGGCTTCCCCAAACACTATAGCTTCCCCAGGCACTGCAGCTTCCTCAGACCCTATAGCTTCCTCAAATCCTATAGCTTCCTCTGGCACTGCAGCTTCCCCATATTCCTCTGGCACTACAGTTTCCTGTGACCCTACAGTTTCCTTTGGCACTACAGTGTTTTAACTATGTTAATAAAGAGCTACTGAAGTACAGAGAAAATGAAACTATTCTTTTCTGTGTGTGTGTGTGGGGGGGGGGGGTTCTGGACCCTGCCCACCAGTTGAAGTGTGGTGTGGCCCTGGAGTGGCTAGAATCTATAAGAATACAGTAGTATGACCTAGATAGGGGGTGATCACAGGATTATCATGCATGGAGGGAGAGGACCTGTACAGTAAGGGAGAGGGGTGGGGGGGGTTGTTTATTCAGATGACCTCAAGCAGCGGCCAGGAGGCGGAGTCAGGCAGCAGCAAGGGGGTAGATTCAGGTGGGGGGGGTGGTTCTGTATCTGTATGTTCAAAATGAGCCATGGATGTTGTTCAGTTGACAGTGGTTGAAGTGATTAATGCATCTTATTGCTGAAGGCCTGAAGTGAGATCCACTATCCTTCAGCAGTGCTGGAGTCCCAGAGTGAGATCCGCTATCCTACATCAGTGGTGGGGCCCCAGAGGGAGATCTGCTATCCTACAACAGCACTGGGGTCCCCTGAGTGAGATCTGCAGTCCTTCACGAGCGCTGGGGTCACCAGCCAGCCCCTTTCCCATTATTGTCTTGGCAAGCGTTAACTGGTGTCTTTAAATTGCCTGTAATTGTCTGTATGTGTACAGTGATGAACTGGCATCCCATGCAAGGTGGACTCTAGCCTTGTGTCCTGTGCTGCCTGGGACAGACAATACGGCCGATATTATAGACAGATCCCGGCATAACAATGTCTGACTTACAAAAAATTCATACTTAAGAACAGACTACCATAAAGTCTATTACATTAAACATTTGGGTTAAATATAATGCTTCATAATAGTGAACGGACGCACTACCTTCAGAGGACGCACCCGTGAAAACACAGCTTCAGCGGATCATGGTATGGTACGGTATGTAACCTGGGAGCTGCCTGTGCAGATGTACTTCTGTGTCTGAGTAGCAGATACAGGGGCTATGATGCACTGTGCATAGCAGACCACGGTGGTTCCTGGGTCCCAGGGTGGGCCATCATCATCATCAGTTGAATTTGAGCCCCGTAATCGTGTTTCCACGGTAATCTGTCTCAGTCATCAGAAGTCCCTTAATGAAGCGTGGCAACTGCCGTTTCCCGAAGCAGTCATGTGTGTTTGGCCTTCTGATGCCAGTCGTCTTGTGTCACCAACGTCCCCCCCTCACCCTAAACAAACAAGCTTGGCTATTGAAGCTGAACACTCGCGCTGTTTTGACCCTCGTCACTGGGCATCACTGTCACATGGGCTGACAGGGGGTTGGGGGGGCATCAGAGGAGTTGTACACTATCCTGCCTGGAAGAAGCAAAACAGGAGTCCTGTGTTTTTAAGACCCTACAAATGAAAGACAAAACAATGTCTGCTTAGATTGAGGCAGCAGGGGAGCCATAGTGTAACCCCACCCCCTGCTGGGCTCATTTTGGGGCCTGGGGCTCTTGAGAGGCATTTTGAACCTTTATGTGACGCCTGCTGTCTTTTCAAGTAGCATGAAAGCCACTGAGCAACTATTCAAGTCAGTTCAAGTCCGCCGATCTGCGGAGCACAGCCATTTGAAGTCACACCCAACCAGCATGTGTGTTTCTGCACGCAGAGACCCAGAGGAAACCGCTACAGGACTCAATACTGAAGGTGAAGAATAACCTTAGAGCTTTGCGATCCACCTCGCCTGCCATGTACGTTGACTGACCTTTGACCCCACACAAGTGAAAAGAGTGGCAGAGTAAGGGGATAGATTTCTTTAGAAGCCCCACAGAGAAAAAAAAACACCACAATCCCTGTGTTTCTCTGTCTCCTGGAATTGCTGCTCATTGTGGTCCTTCCGGAGCCTCTGAGTGCTGCTTTAGTCAAGCCACTTTGGCACATGGGGGTAGCAGGCAGCAGGGAGAGATTCACCGTTAGATTATCAGTGATCTGGTGTGTGGACGGAGCTCACATGATACAGAATCCCTTTTGTTCAGGGTCTTTCGGATTCTTTAGTTTTGCTTGTTTTTGGTGTTACTGCCAATTGGCAGCATTTCAGTATGGGTGCATCCTAAAAAATTAAGACAAAAATCGGATTAACTAATGTGCATCCTCAAAGTAGGCCAAGCGGATCTACGATCTACTTAGGAAGATGCAAGATGAAAGATGCCTGCTGTGATTTCCACTGGACAAACCGTGGGTGACGATGGCAGCATGGTCAACCTTCTTCCAGCTTGTGATAAGATCATGCAGAAAAAGCTGAAAGTCACAGACCAACAGCAACATGGCACATAGCAAAGACATAACTGTGTGTGTGTATGCATCTGTGTATCTGTCTGTGTTGGCACCGTTTCAGGTAAACTATGAGACACCTGTTTTTTCCTAACTGTATATTCAGGGGGGGGGTTGGCTGGAAGCTGGGATCTATGCCTGAGCGGCGTTCCTCACCCACTCCACTGAGCAGATGAAAGCGAATCACACATATGTGTGTCCATCACATAAAAAGAACAACTTGTGTATGATTTAATTACCCATGATCCTCCACAGCAGAGGATGTCAAATTACATAGAGAAATTATAGATTATCTGCTATCTGCAAAAATCATTGCACTGCAAATCAAATCTGTTTCTGAAGGAAATGTCTGTGAAAGTTCCTTCAGCCTACTTTCCTGGCTGGACGCCATCCATCCAGTTACTGCCTGTTCTGATTATCCATCCAGGATGATCACTCAGGACCTCCTCTCTCCCCCTTCCTACTGCAAGCGGAGGTGAAAACTCCACCGCTCACCTCCTGCTAGGTCAGTCTTACATATTCATGACACTGGGGTCAGAGATGGAGGAAGCGAAGCCTGATACTTGGACTGAAGAAGATACTTGGACTGAAGGCTGTCAGTCGCTGGTCCTAGCTCACTTCTCACTGATTTAAACCACATAGTGATTGACAGTGCAACACGATCGGGCCCAAGCCTTCCTGAAAAAGCTGGCACCCAAAATTATTTTTAACGGTTTATGGTGTTTGGGCAGGAAATGACAACTTGTAAATTTACTGCTGTGCTGCAGAATTTTTAAAAAATCCCAGAAGGTCGTTCTGATGACGGCCATCTCTGAAAATGACACAGGTGTTTAACGGCTTGTAGAGATCTATCTCTTTTTGGATTTTGGGCAATTGGCCCTCAAAATCTCACCCCAGAGCCCCTGCTGCCATGATCCTGCATACCAGCTGTCATGGTTATTATGAGGCACCTCCAAGGCCAAGGGCAAATTGAAACCAAGCACCGCCCCCAACCCCCAACCCCCCCCCCAACCAGGCCCCCGGCCTTACGGCCCCGGGCCCCCGCTGGCCCGGCTGATGGCCACTTCGCTCTGGATTATTTATTTCTCTTCTTCATTTCCGCTGCAGGCAGCAGCTGATAAGGATGGACAGTCCCGTGTTGTCCTCAGGCGGTTATTACAGAATCAGTATGCTGCCGTCACTGGAGCAGACTGGAGCAGACCACAGTAGCGTACTGGGGACGAATGTGACGACTGGCCAGTATCACCCCTGAACACAGGCTAGATTTATCAAACAGATAAGGCAGAGGAGGCAGACAGGGCACAGAGAGAGAGAGAGAGAGACAGGGGGGGGGAGAGAGAAGGAGGAGAGACATAGACAGAAGGAAGAGAGACAGGGGAAAAGAAAGAGACAGAAGTGGATAGGAAGAGACGATAGAGGGAGGAAGACAGGGAGAGAAAGAGATGGGGGAGATTGAAAGATGGGGAGAAAGATGGAGCGAGATGGGGCAGAGAGAAATACAGGCAGGCAGATACATGGGCTAAGAGAGAAAGACATGGAGAGACAGAGTGTGGAAAAAGAGAGATGAGAAAGATGGGAAGAGATAAATGGGGATGGAGAGAGAGAACGACAGGGAAAGAAAAATAACTCACAAATTAGTATATGTCAGGTATGGTAACAGAGTGCTGTAGTAAAAACAATTTACAACTGAATTTACTTTATCGATGGCACATTTACTGGTGTACAAAGCTAAGGGATTCACAAGAAGTTCACTCTATACAGTAGTTGTTACCATACTGGATTACCACTGCCGACATGTGGGACTACCCACTACCTGTTTATCAACATTTTACAGTTTTAATTGGCTGATGACCCAAATCCAGATTAGAATAAAGCAGTAAGTTGTGTTTATATAGGTAGGACATTTTGCCTAACAGTACTAAAACTGACATTTAAAGGCAGGTATTTTTAGGTTATGAAAGAAAACTTCAAAATGTCATTAGGGCAACATTGTCAAACCAGTCTTTTTCACTTTTATTCTCTTCCATCTCAGGTGCTATTAAAGTCCAAATAAGCATGTCAGCAGTCACATGATCAAACAGAGCAGTCACATGATCAAACAGAGCAGTCACATGATCAAACAGAGCAGTCACATGAGAACCATTCCTGAAGACATCGCTCACAATCAGTGTTGTGCAAATTACTGAAAATTAAACAGTACAAATCTACCTTATAGTGTAGAAATACATGTAGTTTAATTACAGTTATATGATTTTAAACAGCGTGCCACATTCGGGGTAAACAGCACAAATCTACCTTACAGTGTAGAAATATATATAGTTTAACCCTATTGTGGGTTACACAGTCTTATTGGGAAAAATGGCAGTATATTGATCTCACTGACACTGTGTTGCTGCTGTAATCCATGCCGCAGACATCAGGGGATGCTGGATGATATCCACCACGTCGTGGCAGTGAACAAACAGCCTCGTAGAGATGCTTTGCTGATGCATTTTAAAGCATCGCGGAAACACTGGCTAGTTATATTATTTTAGTGTCACTGCTGTGACGCTGTGAGACAATGCAGCTGTCAAACTGCATCACCCACTCACTGCGCTACTGTGAGGTCGCACGGCATTAGATCATAAACAGGAAAATTAGGGGGATTGGCTGCATTTTTTCATTAATTTCTTTACACAAGATCAAAGTAACGAGCCCATTTTAAAAATTACTTTTAATTGTGTTATTTAATTTGAAAAAGTAATTAGATACATTACTTGTTACCGCCAAAAGTAGTGAGGTTACAGTAACGTGTCACTGCCAATACTCCTCAGGGCCTACATCACATACAGCTGTCAGGATCAGAGGACTCAGAAATCAGAGAAAGATTGAGGAATGGAAAGAACCAGCAAATGGAGTCAGGGTCATTAACAAAACAGTCTCAACCCCCCACACATTCACTTAAAAGAAAAGTAATGCTCGTCTGTGCTTTGGGCAAGAAGATGGCGGCTTGTGGCTGCCTGATGGCCTTTCTCTGTGTTGGCTGCATGTGCACCATACTTCCAGGAATGGGCCATACTTCCAGAAAGGGGCCACACTCCCGGGAAAGAGCCATACTCCCAGAAAGGAGCCAACAATTCCGGAAAGGGGCCACACTCCCGGGAAGGGGCCACACTTCAAAGTCGTCTATTTTCTGCTGAAGGTATCAGATCTAAGTAACAATTCTTAAACCAGCCCCTGAATTTATAATTAAAGCACATCCAGTTGCATTTTTGTGAAGTGCCTGTGATTTAATTAGAGGTCAGGGAGCATCCTAAAGTCAATCTAATCTAATCTAATCTTGATACCAGTGCCACATTCCGGACGTGCGAGGTGCATGGTCCCCGTGTCCCCAGTGCCGCATAGCGTCACGGTCACACTGTCACAGAACACAAACGCGGCATTCATCTCGATGCGTAAACAGCTGCACAGGAGCAGTGACAGAGACTGCCCTGTCCACCGCGCAGAATAACGAACATCTGCCACACCTTCATTCTAATTCAGAGTTCGCTGCCTAATTAAAATCCTATTTTTAACACTGACAGCAAGAGAATAAAGAGAGACAAAAGCATTTACTCCAGTCTGCACTCCTTCCATACCCCAGGGTCTGAGGATGAGCTACATGTGGGACCTGGATCGTGGTTCATCAGGCATTCTCACGTGAGCAGTAAACTGGGAATCACTCCTGCGCCACACTGGTCACCAGTGGCCAGCCCACGGCGCAGTGCGAGAGTTTCCCTGAGCACCACTCAGTGACCGACCAGATTTAACTTTGCATGAATACACATACCAGGCAGCAAACGGACTGACAGTGCGGGAGCAGTGTGGGGGGCCTGTGGGTTTATACGGGAACACAGAATCTGACATGAAATTTATTTAGCTGAGTGTGTTAGCAGTCAGGGAGGCACAATGGTGCAGTGGGTAGGGCTGCTGCCTCACAGCAAGAAGGTCCTGGGTTTAGTCCCGAGACCTTTCTGTGTGGAGTTCGCACACCTTCCCCGTGTTCACGTGGGTTTCCATCGAGGGCTCCGGTTTCCTCCCACGGTCCAGGGCCGGTTCCCACCTGCACCGCTTGCTGGGCTCCGGTCCCCACTGCGACCCCAGGGATTAAGCGGTTACAGTGATGGATGGATGTCAGCAGTCAGACAAGAGGTCAGGGTTTAGGGCACCGCAGCATTGTTAGCATCACTCTACCAACTGTGTGATTTCAACTGGTGAATTTCTGACTATAGGGACAAAATCTTAACCTGAGCCACACAGCGCCCCCTGCTGCTGGGGCACATGCGTCTCACACTGCCTGTCCTGCTGCTAGTGACCAGAGAGAGGACTGAATCCCAGAGAGGGTAGGAATATCCCAGGCCGTCTCTGACACAGCTCAGGTCTCACCTGCTGCTGCACTAAAGCAGAGACTGAAAATGCCCCCCCCCTCAATGTCCTCACTGCCCCAGCTAGTGTAACTGTTATGTGTAGAGGGAAATGCTCCATTCGAGGTGCCTTTTGGGAGCCTACTACAATCCTTAGGTGCAAACTAAAACTACAGGGTGCCCCCTACTGTCATAAAATGGTATGGCAACAGGGCCACTGCAAGCCACTTTACGGAATTGATAGCTGTCCCAGAGGCCGATACTGAGAATGGTCCTCATGGCATGACAAAGTGTGGCTCATCCAGCTCAGATATAACAGGATGACGACTCCATCCGAGACCCGTCATTACGTCTTACTTGACTGAACAAGGTAAAGGCAAAGCCGATTTGAGTGGTGTGGCGATACATGTATTTCTGTTGTGTGACAGTAGCAGGGGCGCAATAAGAGGGGGGGGGGGGGGGGGGGTTTTTTGATTATTTTCCAATATCTGTACAAAAATTTGTAAAAAAACCGGTTTGTCGTCGTCCGGGCGCTCCCATTTTTTTT
>JAABNY020000025.1:19881158-19903996 GCA_015164015.2 Brevimyrus niger | reverse complement strand
TTGTGGGGGAGAAAAGGAGGTCTTGTTGTGAAAACCTGAAGTCTTTTTCAAGTGGGGAAAATTGAGAAAAAGGAAACCGAAAAGGGGGGGAAAAAAGGGGGGGGGGGGGGGGGGGGCGGGGGGAGGAGGCCTTTCATCAGAGGCTGAGGGGGAGGCGGGCACCTCGGTGCATCATAGCATGACCTTCACTACAGTCAGGAGTATTAATGAAGGAAATACATGTATACAGCAAACGTAGATAGGAGCTGCAGACACCGGCATGCACAGTGCGCCAGTGTCAGGTGTGAGGTGAGGTGAGGGAGGGAATTTAAGCTTTGAGAGAATTTCACCATTAGCTTCCGAATAAAGAGGTTCTTTCCCTGAAGCACAGTGCTGCAGAAACGCCGCACCTTGTTGAGGTTCCCGAAGCCCATCCGCTGGATGGCCGAGGTCTTCCACTCAGGAAGAGGGGGCACGAACTGCACCGCGGGGGGCTGCTGCTTCATCACGCCCAGTGGCAACGTGCACAGTACCGCGTCACACTTGTAGATGAAAGTCTGCGTGGTGGAGCGGGTGTTGACAGCGATGACCTCGCAGCCTGCTCACATGGAGAGAGGGGCTCACAGAAACATCCACAGCGGGGCCACAATCACAACACAGGAGCCTCACATTCAGTCGCGGTCGGAGCGCCGCCCAGCCGGACTCACCGGAGGCCGTGTAGCGGACCTGCCGCACGGCTGTGTTCAGCTTGATGTCCAGACCCTCTGCCAGGGCCACGGGGACGCAGGAGTACCCATTTCGGACAGTCAGGTGACTCCCCGTGAACTCAAAGTCATCATCCTGTGTGGGGAGAGGAAGAACCTCAAAGTCATCATGTCCCCTCTCTGCTTGCCGACGATGCCCAGTGGAGCCGAGCTGGGATCAGTGCAGGGGAGACTGCTGGACTCTCACCTGGTCCCAGTGCTTCAGGGAGAGGGTGGAGAGGGGCGTTGCATTGGCAAACTCCAGATTCGCAAAGTGCCAGTCCAAAATTTGTCGATCCCGCGAGGACAGGTACACGTCGCTGGGCCAGAGACACACACACACACACACACAGATCATTCTCTCAGCCCAATCCGAAAGGTCAAAGGAAAATTCCCAAATCGAAACCCCCAAAAAGTGCTCCAAAGGGAAACCCCAAAGGATCAAGCATGCTGACCAGACCTGGGGGGGTTGGCCTCCAGCTCCTGTAACTTCTCCTCCAGCTTCACCTGGGCCTCTGCCAGCTCGTCATACTCCTGCACGTAGAGGCCAGAGGTCAAACCTGCCAGAATCACACGCATTCCACCCTGCCTCTTTCCTGCCGAGCACGGCGCACAGGTCGCAGCCCACCTTGCAGAGTGCGGTCAAGTCACGATGTTTGCTCTTGACCAGGAACTCTGCCGTGATGTCCCTTGGCGGCTTCACTTCGCAGGCCTCCTTGTACTGCTGATGGAGCTCCTTCACCCTCTCTTTGGTGGCCACCATCTGGGGCAAGGAACAACATATGTTCATTCCCTGAAGAAGAGGCCCATACAGTGGCCTAACCACAGAGGAGTACCCTCCCCACTTTCTGATACACACACCTTGTTAAGTAGATCTTTTAGCTCTTCCTGGGTCTTTACAATCTTTTTCCAGTGTTCAATCTGTTCGTCCTTCACATGCTTCTCTTGCAGTCTGAAGATTCAGGGATGGATGGACTACATTACCCAGGGTGCTTCCCTGCACCATGACAGACATATGGTCTGGCGACACGACGGCTACCACTCACTGGATAACCACCTCCAAGGCCTGACCAAGAGACACAGGCTTGTTGTTGAGGAAGTTGAAGTCTAACTGGTGGCTGAGGTAGGACGTGGCCTCCAGCAGCCGGTTGAACTCCTGCTCCACCATCTCGTCCTTCTCCTTGGGCACCTGGAGCGATGGTGATGGGCATTCAGCACGTTGTGTGCCAGAACTCCTCAACCCACCTTTCCTCAGGGGGCTGAAACGATCTCGGGCTGTAAAGCTGTGGAACAGCCACCTTCTGATGACCATGTCACCCACACTTGGACGGGGACATCTTCACAACATCCGGAGCTGGGCCCGCTCCAGAGTCTCCCTGGCAACATCAGTGACTATGGCAACGGTGATGATGAAGATGAAAGTCTAAAGCAGCCTCAGGCTTCCCGCACACTCCCGTACACACGCACGTGCGATCGCATGCACGCTCCCGTACACACATGGACACGCATGTCCATGCTCACAAAACACACACACACAAACACTCTTGCTCGCTCACTCCTATGCACATCCTGACATCATGCCTGATGTTATGGCCTTGATTTAAATGGCATAGAGTGACTGTCACTTCACTCCAGCTGTGATGAAAATCATGCATTGCCGCCTTGTTTAAAGATTAATGAAAACAGAGAAAATTAACAAAAAGGAACAAAAAAAAAAAGAGGCCGGTACATACGCTGGTGCATCTCTCGCCCTTTTTACACGGTGAGGAGTCCGACAGACAGACAGAGAGAAACAAAAGGGAGGGGAACAAAACAACATGTTAAGTAAACAATAAACAGAAACAAACGTCAAACTCAAACAAAAGTCATCCAGGTTCCCCTATCCTACTTAGATAATCAGCTCAAAATCGGTATCCCTTCACCCAGAGCCACATAGGGCGGCGCTCATGCGTTCTGTCAAATCTAAACTGACGGCCTTTTTACAGCGAAACCCGGGACCGTTCGCTCTTAGCTGCTCACACACGGTACAGCTCCAGCTCATCCAGTACTGCATGTTACAGTTTTTCAAGTAATAATAATAATAAAAAAGTTAGTCTAAAACTACAGCTATTGGAGGGGGAATGGGAGGCTCAGAGGCAAGGCGAGGCAGCCAGACGCGAGGCCAGCTGGGAGTCGCTTAAGGGCTGTATCAATCGTCAAACGCAGCCACCTCAGCACCCGTTTATTGATGGCTCGCCGAGCCAGGCCCACAGCGCCCCCTGCAGGAGCAAACGCCACCCTGCAGACACTCACCGCTTGGCCGTTGGCTTCATACAGTGGGCACTTCTGCTTGATCTTGGCCAGCTCCATGTTCACCTGCTTGCTGACCACAGCCATGGGGTTCCCACCTATCAGCAAACAAGTACCACCGTTTTGGCTTCCCCTCCTCTCAACATTTGCTACCATCTCCTCCTCACAGACAAAACATGCTAAACATACATTTACCTACAGTTCACAGAAAATTGGATTGTGGTTGTGGTTGTACCCGCACAGCTCAGAAAAACTGACAGTTAAATAAATATGCAAAGTGGGCAACAAAGAATTTCCTAGAGTGTCAGCTTCACTAGTTTGAGTGTGCTGCCATCTGCTGGGCAACAGAGGTGTCACATGCAGTGTATTACCCAGGCCAGTCACCACCATGGCCCCCAGGTCAGCAACATAGTTGCCCTTCCGGAAAGTGGCCACTCTTCCGCCCACACGATCCTGATGGAATGGGAATGAGACACACACATACGCACACACAGATCAGCCCAGAGGCTTCAAGCAATGGGGCTGCCCACATCTGGCAAGATACCAGGGGAAATCACAGAGAGATTAAGGCATTATCTGTGAGAGTGGTCACATGACAGACATTTCAGTGAGTACTGTGAGAGTGTGTGTGTGTGTGTGTGTGTGTGCGTGTGTGTGTAGGAGTGTCACACTCACCCGGGCCTCCAGCACGGTCACGTCCATCCCGAAGCTCTGCAGCTGCCGGGCAGCGGCCAGCCCAGAAACCCCACCCCCGATGACGATCACCTTGCCCGTCTTCTTGGCTGCACCACACACAGACATATTCAAGAGGACGGCCTCGTCGGGGACTTTTCTAGCAGCCGCTTTGCCCCACAACACTGCAATCTTACAGCTAAAGCTAAAGCTAGAAGGTATGGCAGAAGATGCCTGTTTTTATCAGAGTGGCGGCGCTCAGGGAGCCGATGCCCGGCCAGGGTGCTGAGGCGGCACTGCACTTACCAGGTAGCGGCTTCACACGCTTGTACACGCCAAAGTTAATGAGTCCGTGTCTCTCCAGGTAACTGTGGATCCTGTGGACCAGCATCTTGTCACCTGAGAGAGTGAGACAGACAGGTAACAGAAAATGACAACATAACCCTGCAGCCTGAGGGATCCAGGCCGCCTAATAAAATCAGCCCCAGGGGACCCAGGCCATCCAATAAAATCAGCCCCAGGGGATCCAGTCCACCCAATAAAATCAGTCCCAGAGACCCAAGGCTGCCCAATCAAATCATCCCCAGGGACACACGCTACCCAATCAAACCGGGACCAACTCACTGTTATAGGGGGCCTCCAGCTGCTGCACCGTGAACTCATACGTCAGCTGAGCCTTTGGGTTATCCAGCCAAAGCTGGAGCTGTGGGCAGAGTGAGCAGAGCATCCTCAAAGTGCACTAAGTGTACATTTATAAACGGAACCGGTGGTTTGTTCCCACACATAGCCATACACACGGATCCACTGCTCTCCACTGCTCAAGAACACCACCACCACACAAGAGATTCATCCATTATCCAAACGGCTGCACGGGCTCTGTTTGACAAATGGGCCGGGCCGGGCTCACCGTACGGTTCCGGATGTACAGGAACACCTTCTGTGTCTGCTGGGGGCCGCTGATGATGTCGGGGAAGCAGGCGGCCTCCTGGGAGGTCATGCGGTCGTGGGGAAGGCGGCTCTGGAAGGCAGCGCCCTCCACCCCTGAGGAGAGGCAGGTGCCGCTGGGTGTGACGAGCCGCCAGGAGCAGCACTGTGTGGCAACACAGCGGGAGGCACACTCACCAGACGGCTCCTCCGGCTCGCTGTCGTTCTCCTCCTCAGCAGGGGGAGGCGGGGGCGGAGCCACCTGCTTGCGCTCCTTCTCCGCCTTGGCGTTCCTCTCCTCCTCGGAGTAGTACTCATCTTCGGAGAGATTGGCCAGGCTCTCATCCATCTCGCGGTACTCCACCTGCAGCAGGAGGCACAGCGCAAGCACCATTAAAACCGGGCCCTGCGTGGACATCTCCACCACTCTGCCCTAACCTGCCTGCTGACTGTTTGCTAAAAACCACCTAATTCTGAGCGTGTATCTCCAACCAAAGCTCCCTGATTCTGAGCGTGTATCTCCAACCAAAGCTCCCTGATTCTGAGCGTGTATCTCCAGCCAAAGCTCCCTGATTCTGAGCGTGTATCTCCAGCCAAAGCTCCCTGATTCTGAGCGTGTATCTCCAGCCAAAGAGCCCTGATTCTGAGCGTGTATCTCCAGCCAAAGAGCCCTATTTCTGAGCGTGTATCTCCAGCCAAAGAGCCCTATTTCTGAGCGTGTATCTCCAACCAAAGCTCCCTGATTCTGAGCGTGTATCTCCAACCAAAGCTCCCTGATTCTGAGTGTGTATCTCCAACCAAAGAGCCCTGATTCTGAGCGTGTATCTCCAACCAAAGAGCCCTGATTCTGAGCGTGTATCTCCAGCCAAAGAGCCCTGATTCTGAGCGTGTATCTCCAGCCAAAGAGCCCTATTTCTGAGCGTGTATCTCCAGCCAAAGAGCCCTATTTCTGAGCGTGTATCTCCAGCCAAAGAGCCCTGATTCTGAGCGTGTATCTCCAACCAAAGAGCCCTGATTCTGAGCGTGTATCTCCAAACAAAGAGCCCTGATTCTGAGCGTGTATTTCCAACCAAAAAGCCCTGATTCTGAGCGTGTATCTCCAACCAAAGAGCCCTAATTCTGATCGTGCATCTCCAACCAAAGCTCCCTGGTTCTGAGCTTGAATCTCCACAGGACCCCGCCAAGGTGTTTACTTTCGGCCTTTTCCGCCGACTGGTCCTGCGGCCCTCGGCCGAGTCCTGGTCAATGACCCCTGGGCCTGTGGGGTGGGACAGCAGGGGGCCGCCCTGCTCCCCGCTGGGCGATGCACGCTCCTTCTTCTTCAAGGAGCGATCGCTGGGTGCCCCACCCTCAGAGGAGCTTGAGGAAGAGTTTGGCGGCCCCAGCTGGCCTGATGCTGGCAGCTCTGGGGCTCTGTCCCCTCCAGATCCTGAGGTTGACGACGATGACGACCCAGCATCTGACTTCTTACTGGACAACATTATGGAGGAGTGCAGAGATCTCTCCTGTGGAAGAAAAAACACCCTTTTTTATAGCTGTATTGCCCCAGCACCCTCTACTGCGCAGCAATACAGTTAATGTGTGGAATTTGGCAGAATATAGTGATGTCCTTTTTGGATTTTATTCATCACTGATAGTCAATAGTCATTAATTGACACATTTTTTATTTTTTAGAATGGGATGCGTGTCCCTCACCAAACACCAAAACAAAAAAGTGACAAACACAACAAAGACAGTGGCGACGAATACCCGCTCAGGTGGCACTGATGTCCCTCGCTGTGCAAAGGTACTACCTCGGGAAACGAGTCAAGTTAGTTTTTGCCCTCGTGAGTTGGCAGAATATGTATCTAGGCATATTTTTCGTTTACTCTTTAGCTTTTATGCGATCACCTCATCGTAAACTTAACATTTGTTTTATTAACCGTTTAGCTGATTATTTATTGGTTAACATTTTTCTTATAGGTGATCAGGTACACAGTGAATTATGAAACTACCGACTACAGTCTGGATTATTTTAAGTAACAAGGTCATAAACGTTGCTGTTTTTTGGCACTTTAATCCTGACAGAAAAAAAACATTTAGTCCCATGATATTCGACAAAAGACTGACATTTCTACTAGACAAACTTCACCATAACAATCTAGATGGATTAATATGAATGCTATCTGGAAAATGTTTTATTATTATTATTATTTTGGGGTGAGGTGCTCCTTTAAAAACGTATCCGTGGCCAATCATAATTCACCCCCCCTTTAGACGGGAAGTAACAGATACCTGTCAGTGCGCAAACAAAAACCAAAGGAAAAGACTGGGATTATTGCCTAAATTGCCCATTAATCGGCAAGGGACAACAGCCCGCCTTCGAGGGACAGGCTCCATGTTTCTGCGCTTTAGCCGAGTATATTTAATATTGACCTTTTCCTTGAATTAAACACCATGTCTGTGTGACTAACTCAGCAGGAAAACAAAGATGATGGTAAATGAATGAAAACGTTAACATCTACTGGTCCTTCCAAAAAAAAGGAAGTTAATATTTTTAAACTGCATTCAAGACAGATCACACTGAAAGCTATTCTCCAATTAACCTGACCGTGCATAGCGCTCCCACCGGCTCAGTCATTGGTTTGGGGATAGCCGTTCAGGCACACAAAGGCTCCCTGATAATCACGTTCAATTTGCCGGGTTTTATACCCTGAGTTTATTTCAGTCAAATTTAACTGCTTAACCATGAAGGTGAGGACCGAACCAGCGACCCCCCACCCCCCGCGTCGCAAAGAGTGGGAGCTGCTCGCTTACCAATTAGCTATATACTACCTGACAGCTTTGTCTTGCGAGTCTTATGGAATATGCATTTAAAAAAAGAAACGAAAGCGGTTAACTTTAAGCCTATAGGTAGAAACTGCACACGTCTTAGCATTGTATGAAGACATTAGTATCACGCTAATGCTAAAGCTATTCAGAGTAGCAGGCTAGTGAGGTAGCTTCACCACCAACTCACTAGCACGACGCTAAAAATAACGCTAGCCTAATCTCGAACATTCCCCAAAACAAAGCTGCCTAACTGGGCACATTCAGACGCACTGCGATGGTCCAGACATAAAACTAGTGTAGTGGTCATGAACCAAAAAACAAACACCTTACCTCTAGAAGCCCGCAGATATCAGCACAAAGAAAGCGCTGTACGCGAGCCTTCCGTCCCACAGTCCCGCCTAGTCTTCAATCCCATTGGCTCATAGAAAAGAGATACAGGGTTTCTCACACGTTGATTGGGTGCAAAACCTATCAATCGCGAACAAGGAGGCATCTCTGCAAGTGACCGTTTGTTAGAGAGCAGACGCGGGTGCACGCATCAGCAAGATAAAGACACGTTGCGCGTTCATGATTAAAAACGGTCTTGGAAAAATTCAATGTCACCAGCGCCAAATAGTGTTAGTCAACATACGAAGTACGCAGAACACCCCGTTTATTTGAAAATTACATACATCGGGGTTGTCTAATTGCTTTAATTATAAACCATATTGTATATTAAAATTAAGATGGCACGAGGCTTCCGGTGGAGACGTCAGTGTAGAGGGTGATCCGGAAGTAGGTGCACACCTGCCCTGGCTTTGGGCTGCACCTGGACAGGTAAGGTGAAAGTATACTCTACCAAGCCAATATACGCCTCTTTGTTAAGTAACTAAAGAAACAGCTTTTTATTATTAAAAAAATGTTTCCTTTAATGAGTACTATTTAATCATTTGTTTATTTTTGGAGATAAAGGGAAGTTTGTTCGTTACTTTCAGGAAAAGGGGTGAGTCCTTTGGCAACGGGCTGTACCGAGTGTTCGGGCAGTTACGGAAACGGCGATATTAATACGTCTAATAGGCAAATATCTGCTACATATGACGTTTACGTGTATGTTTTCCTGGTTAATGTCGTGCGTATATATAGTGCGGTAATGTCGATGGTACCTTTTATACCTTCGCGGGAAGTTCTGATAAAATGATCGAGCTTCATTTGCTTTAACTGGAAAAACTGCTTTGCTCTTTAGCATGTGTTCATAGTCACTGTCGGAGTCAAATTTAATGTAGTTGTGTTTATAGTGCTGTTCTGGACTACTGCTCGTCAATCATATTCTTCATTTACCTTATTTAATGTTTTAGGTTAGGGGTGGGCAATCTTTTCCAGAAAGGGACGTTGTTTGTGTGGGTTTTCACTGCAACTCCCTAATTATAACTAATTAGGGGACTGGTTGTTCTCACACCTGGATTTGAACACTTGACCTAAAGGTTATCCCAAAAATCTGCATACACACTGCCCGTTTGTGGATAAGACTGGCTTTGATATATATTTCTCAGAGTTGGTGATTAGCTTTGCGGTCTTTTCGGCTTCCTGTAGCTGCAGTGCTTCTTCCCGCCGTTCTTCTGGAGCAGCATCTTTGACACCGCAGCATGAAGAGCCAGCATACAGCCAATCGGCCAGACAATACGGCCTTCACGCAGCAGCGCCTGCCTGCCTGGCAGCCCATGCTGTCTGCCCACTTTGTCATCCCGGGCTTCCTCCTCATCGGCATGGCCTTTATCGCCATTGGGGTGGCCCTCTACATCACCTCCCAGAACACCCAAGTGCTGGAGGTAGGTGGCAATCTTCATGGGTCCTCTGCAGCTCAACCAGATGATCGTTAGCTTGTGTCCAGTCCAGAGTGCTCATCCATTCTGTATACAGCGGTTGGGCTTTTGGGCAGGTTTAGGTTGCTGAATGTAGCTCAGTTGTGGTGCTCATTAAGCCGGGTGTCTGTGGATTTGCAGCAGGACTACACAGGAACAGGGCAGTCCCCCACCGCCTGCTCCGAATGTGCCGACATGCAGAAGATTCCCTGCACCTGCAACGTGAACTTCACTCTGAACAAACTGTTCACGGTAACATGCAGCGGCGTCTTGCCAGGTGGACTATCCTGCTGTGCAGGCAGCTTCCTGGGCTCTGAGCCTTGGACCTGCGGGCCCTTTCTCCTCCACAGGGGCCTGTGTTCATGTACTATGGTCTGTCCAACTACTACCAGAACTATCGCAAGTATGAGGTGTCCCGAGATGACGTCCAGCTCTGGGGAGATCCGACTAAGGTAGAGACACCTTATGATGATGATGATGATGATATGATGTGAAGGTTTTCACCGTCCTGCCAAATGTTTGCTGTCTCACAGAGCCCTGCTGATGCGTGTGCTCCGTACCAGAAAATCGACGACAAGCCTATCGCACCATGTGGGTCCATAGCCAACAGCATGTTTAATGGTAAACCATTTAAGCCCCTCTGCTGCCCCAATCTTGTGCTTCTGGTGGCTTATTGTGCAGATGTCAGACTCCACATTTGATTTACTCCCCTAAAGACACCTTCCACCTGCATCAGATCATCAATGGCACCAAGAAACTGGTTCCCTTGGATGGGAAGGGCATTGCCTGGTGGACAGATTATAATATTAAATTTCGGAATCCTTCTACACAGGGCTCCCTGATAGATGCCTTCAACGGTAAGTGTCCTTTTCCTGCTGCTCACTGCTGTCCTGGGTAACTGCAGCTTCTGCGTGAGGCTCTGATGTTCCTCGGTGGTCTGTAGCTTGCACTAGGCTTCAGAACCACTTAAACCTGGCACTACTTGTTTCCCTTTCCATCCACATCCTTTCCTTTTTTGTATATCTGTTGTCAGTTAAAGCCCCAATTTACTGATCAGGATCCAATGTTCTAGGCACCATGAAACCTGTAAACTGGTCCAAGCCTGTCTACGAGCTTGATTCCACGGACCCGGACAACAACGGCTTCTTGAACCAAGACTTCTTGGTGTGGATGAGGACGGCGGCTTTGCCAGATTTCCGGAAGCTGTACCGAAGGATCACCAGTGGGGACTATGCGCTGGGCCTCCCTCCTGGGAAATATATCCTCGAAATTGAGTACAGTATCCTTTGGGTGCAAGTGTTTGTTTCACTTGCGGGTGGGTCTGACCAACACCTTACTCGGTTCCTGCTGAGAGTATATTATGAATCCCTCTGTCTGGAATTTTCTGATGTATTCATAGTTTGTCAGCATTCCAGTTGACCAGTTATCCATCCACAGAATCTGCTTCAGTCCAGATGTTGTTCTGGTAGAGTCTACTCAATTCTGTTAAAAGCAGGTAAAATATGGTGTCAGATTCTTTAGCTTATTTACCTGCCTGGATCCAGCCTCAGGCAGTGTTCTGTAAGCCTGTCTTTCTGGTTTAACCACCTGGGTGTAACTTCACAGAGAATGGAGTCGGGTGTTTTTTTTTTTTTTTTTTTTTTGGGCATAGTGAATGGGGGGGGGTGCCCAGGTTTAGAGAAGATTCTTTTGCTTTAAACAGAGGCAAGACTCCTTTTGGAGAGGGTTAACAGACCACCTTCAGTCATTCTTACAGGTACTGATTGTGTCCCGTCCCCAGTCTGACAGTGTTGTGCTTTGTTCCATAATGATGTTTATCCCTAACTTGTCCTTTCTCAAGATTACCCCGTAAAAGACTTTGGCCGTAAGAAGGTGGTGTTCAGCAATGTCAGTTGGATGGGAGGAAAGAACGAGTTCCTTGGGATCGCATACCTAGTGGTTGGCTCCCTCTGCATCGTCATGTCTGTCATCATGCTCATTGTCTACGCTAAGTACAAGTTTGCAGACGAAAACGCGTGAGCAAATGGCGGGAACTGCTGATTTGGCCTTTGCTTGGTTTGTCTAAGCCAGGGGTGGGGAACCTCTTCCATGTAGGGTGGTGTGGGTGGAGGTATTTGGGGGAGGGGGCTCTCAATCAGCCAATAACAGAGGGTCCCTTGGACTGGAGTTGAAAACTGTTTGATTGGCTGGCTGATCATCCCAAAAATCCACACGCACACCGGCCCTCCATGGATCAGGTTACCTACCCCTGCTTTAAGGTATTAAGATGACACAACTGAATTCAGACCCAGCAAATAAAGAATGAGAGTGCCTTTTCTCCTTTGTATAACATTTGAGTCTCCATCTGCTTCCAAAGTTGCTGAATAGTAATTTTATGAAAGCAGGTATGAGAATGATCATATTACTGACTACTCCCAGTGCCTGAATCTTTGTTGATTCTGGCTTCAGTAACCCTGGAGGATAACTCTTCCTGTTTTTTGCTGTTTAATTGCTCTTCTGGGTGCTGGGGCTTTATACACTTATGGACAATAGACATGCTGGATTTTTAGCAATTTTAAAATTAAACGAAGAGGAAAGTATCAAACATGTCCCTTAATTTTTGGTTCCTGGTTGCTGCACAGTAAATCTGTACAGTTTATTTTCTTGTTCACTGTTCTCTCAGGTACTTTTTTACTCTTAAATTTCTAATTTTTGTCTTGTTTGGAAATACTTGAATTTTTGTAATTTTAAATGGAATTCTCTGTATACCATTTTACATATTGTAAAGCTGCCCTTTGGACTATTTTTGTGTTTTTTTTTTTCTTCAAATTGAGATGTCTGACTTTCCAGAAAATAAACATGAAGTATTTACCTCTATCTCGGTTCCTTTTCCTGACTGTAATTTGATACTGCTTGCATTGTGGTTCTGTGCATTTTCTTGCCTTAAACAGGATTGCCAACTCTTTCGGTCACGCACGAGATCTTACGGTTAATATATAGTATTAGTAGTCGTACCTAATACTAGCTGCATCAAATTCGTCGGGGTAGTTTGCAAACACTACCGATTATTTACGAAGTAATAAAACTTGAAAATCTCGCTCCAGCCAGCGGAGCAGTGTTTGGAACCCTGCTTAAGTAAAGTAGACATACATAATATTTTAAAAAGCGACTATTCAGGCACTCGTGCCACAGCTCATGCTTTTTAACACTACAATTCACATGTTCATTGAGGTTAATGATGGACGGATTAATTGCGTGGAACGAGCCGAAAACGCTTCTGCCAATCAGATCGCGTTAACATTAGACCTTTTAAAGGTGCGCCGCCTGACGTCATCATGGTATGCCCGAGCCGACATGGCCGCTAAAGAAGGCGAGATGGCTATGTCGACTAATGATGATGATGCTGCTTTTCAGACATTTTACACCGAGGTGGGGTGAAATAATGATTACAAATAACTGTCTTATGTTCTCATATCTGAAATTTCTAAATATTACGGTACTTCCGTGTAAAGTGCTTACTTGCCATCGAGTGAGTTATCCCCCTGCTAAGTAAATCCGCCTCCATACATTATTATTGAAGGTGCTGTAACTCTCTTGCATTTTCTTCTTAGGTGAAGCAAATTGAAAAGAGAGACTCTGTCCTCACACCAGCACAGCAGATAGAAAGGCTAACCAGGCCAGGATCATCCTATTTCAATTTGAACCCTTTTGAGGTAAGTTTGCGTTCCCTGTACCCTGATAACTTGAGAGGAGCAGTGAAATGCCAGCAGGTGTTGGAAGGCTGTCGTCCCATTTACGGTCTCACAGCTGTGGTCGTTTGAATTTTAAGGTTCTTCAAATTGACCCTGAAGCAACAGACGAAGAGATAAAGAAGAGATTTCGGCAGGTGACTGCTTTACCCATCTTTTTTTTGTGTGCTGAATTGAAAGTTTATATTTACTGATGGGGGTCTTTTAGCGCTTTCATTTAAAGAAATGTAGTGATTATGGTTAATGTTAGATTTCTTCAGGTAATACATACTAATAAATATCTTTGGATAATAATTGGGGACTCTCTTCCCCAGCTCTCAATTCTAGTCCATCCAGACAAGAACCAGGATGATGTGGACAGAGCCCAGAAAGCTTTTGAAGGTATTGTGCTTCGGGAGAAGTTTAGTTCTGGCCAGTTCATTTTAAGCTCCCTGCTAAGCCCTTTCCTGCCCTGTGGTTGCACCAGATGCCCAGAATTTGAACACAGAACCTCCAGGCTTTTTCATGATGTTAGATAGTCAAATATTATAATAATAATTATTATGTATTAAGGCATATAAATGTTTTTTTTTTTTCAAAAGTGTTTCATCTTCTGTCTGGATGGTGACAGATTCTGTTCCCAAAACGCTAAACATTATGAGATGCACTTATACCTTGAATAAGTCAGTGAGAGCTGCAGTCTTGTTTCCATGATGCCTCTCTTCTTCTCTAGCGGTGGACAAGGCATATAAACTGCTCTTGGACCAGGAACAGAAGAAGCGAATCATAGACGTGATCCATGCTGGGAAAGAGCATGTGGAGCACATGGTGAGCAGATACCTGGACCGTGAGTGGGGGGTGCTAGCCAGGCAGTCGTCCCCCCGTCCCCCCCCTTGCTGACGAGATCAGGGCTACTGTCCTTTTCCTGGCACTGACTGCATGCAGGTCCTGGTAGCTGTCGTGTGTGTTCTGAGAGCGTGGCGTGTAAGTCCTGGTAGCTGTCGTGTGTGTTCTGGGAGTGTGGCGTGTAGGTCCTGGTAGCTGTCGTGTGTGTTCTGAGAGTGTGGCGTGTAGGTCCTGGTAGCTGTCATGTGTGTTCTGGGAGTGTGGCGTGTAGGTCCTGGTAGCTGTCGTGTGTGTCCTGAGAGTGTGGCGTGTAGGTCCTGGTAGCTGTCGTGCGTGTTCTGGGAGGGTGGCGTGTAGGTCCTGGTAGCTGTCGTGTGTGTCCTGAGAGTGTCGTGAGCAGGTCCCACAGGAGTCTGAGTTAAACCTGCTCCTAGAGAGTATTCGGGTGGCAGCAACTGATGGACAGAAACCAGCTTCGGGCTGAAACTGCCCTGAATGTTTCATGCTGCTGCCTGTCATCTTGGGTCAGATGGAGAAGAAGAAGAAGCAGTTGAAGAAGGACGGCAAGGTCATGGTGGTAGAGGAGGATGACCCAGAGATGGTATGACGACCGAAGCCCTTAAAGAGATTCACATGCCACCAGTCGCCGTGAAACCTCTACGGTGCAGTGCCCCCTTGAGGTTCCCTGTGCCACTGACCTGTAGCCCTCCTGTGTGCCGCTTCTCACCTGCTCAGTTCAGAGAGGCAGTCTACAAGCAGACCATGAAGCTTTTTGCAGAGTTGGAAATCAAGAGGAAGGAGCGGGAGGCCAAGGACATGCATGAGAGGTGGGTTGGGGCACTGCAGGGGATGGGGGGTTGTGGTCTGAGACCCCTGGCGATAGCAACAGTTTTTATTTGGCTTCCCCCCCCCCCCCCATGCAGGAAAAGGCAAAGGGAAGAAGAGATTGAGGCTCAGGAGAAAGCCAAGCGTGAGAGGGAATGGCAGAAGAACTTTGAGGTAACAGAGCATCCCCCAGTGCATGAGTTAGAGGTGCTAATTCACTTGCTGGCCACTAGGTCGTGCTGCAGTGCTGGTTGGATTAGCTGTGAAGGTGGCTCAGAACAAAGTGCTGGGAACTTGAAGTAACTATAAATTGTCTTGCCCCACAATGTGGCAATTTTGCTGACCACCAAACAGCTTCCTGCCTGCCTAAAGGAAGTTGCATTGTGTCCTGAGTGGAGCAGTTCCCTTTAATGGGCCCCTCTCAGCAAGAGACATTCTCTCCGTCCACCCAAAGCAGAACTTTGTCAGTTGTTAATGATAATCGTGTGCTGAGTGTGTTGATGTTAAAACAAAAAAAAAGAATCTTTATCCTGCACTTTCTTTCCCATAAACATGCCAGAAGACTCTGGAATAACTTGGCGGCCGCTTGGGTGGTAGCACCAGGCCTGGGTGTCTGTCGTTTTCCGTGGTTGCTTCTCGTGGGGTCTCAGCCCACGTGGTCTCCATCTCCTAGGATACACGGGATGGTCGCGTGGACAGCTGGAGAAGCTTCCAGGCCAAAGGGAAGAGCAAGAAGGAGAAGAAGGTGCGGACATTCCTCAAACCGCCGAAGGTCAAGATGGAACAGCGGGAGTGACAGCCCCCCCCGAGTACTCTGCTCTCCATTGTCCTGTTTAACGCCAGCTCTTAACAGCAAATGTACATGTATATTTATGAAGTCCGATTCCCCTGGCAGAGCTCGAGGGACCCATTTTTGAAATTGTCCCATTTTAATTTATTTTGGGTTCGATCCTATCCACATGGCTGTGGTTTTCCGAAGGCTTCCCTCAACTGAACCCTCGCCTCTACCTCGCTGCTGCCTGGTGCCGTCCTTGCTGGGCCGGGCCGGGCCGGTGGACCCATCTTGATGGTTCTGGATGTAATTTCGACTGCTGCTTGTCGCTGGAAAACAGCGTGAAAAACTGCGCCCCCTTCCTGTCAGAGCTGTGATTTTCTTTGAAGTGCTTCACTGTCACCCCTGCCGCCACCCTGTCAGTGTGCGGGCCGCCGCCTCCGCATGTGACTCTGTCAGGGAGGCTCTACCTGGCCTCTGTGTGTTGTGACTGCCGGGGCACCGCTGTCAGTTGCTAGCGTGTCTGAAAGTGCGTCTTTCACTTTTTTCTAGTAGGAAAGCGGGGGGGGTTTGGAAAACCATAATCATTTGTTATTCAGCATTACCATTACTCTTTTCACCATTTAATAGACGCAAATAAGTAATTATGTGAATCATCCCAGCGCACATGGTAATGCTGAGTTTTGGGGATGCGTGCTGCTTCCGCTTGCTGACTGCAATCAGGTCAGAGGTCATTTTCTCCAGCTGTTTATATCATCTTTACTGACTCGTAGGTATCAGCACTCATGGGGAGAGAACTGGCAACTGGCAAGCTGTCCTAAGCTGCTCTTTCTGCGGGTGTGGGCGCACACGCATGTATGTGTTTCTCTGTTTTTTTTGTAATGACTTTTTAGGGAGCAGATTTCCACACAGTGTAATAGAAACCTGTAACCTTTTTTGGTACCCAAACTATAGACTTATTTTAAAGCAGTAAGTCGCAGCCCGTTTAAATGAAATGCTTGGTTTAAGTTACCTGTGCAAATTCTGCCCACAGCTAACTAGCTAATTAATGACCAATTGTCTGCTATTAGTAAACAGATGGCTTCCTCCACACTTGCTCTAAAAACACGCCACTGCACAGACCACTGTGGGCTTTGGTGCTTCAGCTGCCATGCCCCTCCCCCATCACCACGTATCCGCATTAGGGCCAGTACTCAGTGGGTGTACCTGTTGGCTCTCACACCTCTGCAGTGGGGGGGGGGGCTCTAAACTCACTTCCCCTTCCCCTTCCCATACCCGTGAGACAGATACTCCACGTTTATGTATATGTCTAAGAACTTTATAAAAGTTGGGACAATGTGTATATAATGCTGCTTACTACAGGGTAAGGGTTAACTCGCTAGGACTAGTGGTAACCGGATAACCAGCCACCCTTCCATAGGATGGGTCCATGTTTACAGTCCATTACTAAATCTCCCTTGTAGATCGATCTTTGGTTTTCCACAGAATGTGAACGTGATTCTGCTGATGTATGCCGGCCCACTCGACAGAATAAAAAGGAAAATATCCGCTTGTCCTCCAGCGGCTCTGCTTATCTTATTGTGATGATGTTGCGGGTTGATGACGCGTCTCACGATGCCACATGCCCATCTTGAAGTGAATTTAAAATGGCAGGTTTCTTCATTACGATGAATCATCTTGAATAGTCCTATTTACGGCTCACACTTTTACTGGAGGAGGCTACTTTTAAAGCCACGTATTTTCAGTTTTATCAAGTAGCATTTAACTGGGTGACAACTTCTTAAACCTGTGAATTGAGTACTTTCTCCAGCACTGGCCTTGCGTCGCGGGGGGGGCGTGGGGGTAGCACTGATTCTCTGCCGCCTGGTATGTGGGGTTTTGGCGCCTTGACGTGCACCGCTGCACCTCCAGGCCCCGGCCTGCCGCTGCCACCCCACCTCTGCTTGGGGGGGGGGGCAAGCAGCTTCTGGGCAGCTGGCAAAATTAATCTGATTGGCTAACAAATGGCACACAGCACTGTATAACCCATAAGCAGCAAAATGGCAGCAAATTCACATCCTAAAAGCAAACAGTCACTGTTACTTGTGGAATATATGCGAGTCATTCTGAAAGTTTGGTACACTAGCTTGGGATTGATGACTTACAGGAAAATTGCGTACATGTGGAGCTTTGGATGTGAAACATTTCATTGGGAAACTACATACCCCACTATGGTTGACAAAAACGAAAGCAACTGATTATCACGCCGAATGAGGACAAATGTACGTGACTGTATGCATGTAAATGCATGTAACCCAGGTGGTTTGGGGATTACTCACGGCGTTCTGCAAATGCCGTAGTCAGTTGTGACAAACCGGGAAAGGCCATGTGAGCGTGCCCAGGCACACTTCGCGTGTCGTCAGGTGCCACTTCGCCGTCGTGATCTTCATGACGTCCAAGATGTCCATTCATTGACTATGTGGCTTACATGTCTATCCTTTCATCTTCTGTACCCACTTGTCTTATTCAGGGTCATCGGAGGCAGGGAGGGTCTGGAGCATTTATCAGAGTAGGAGGAAACCTCATGATGGGAGAGAACATGCAAGCTCCACATAGCCATGGCAGAGACTCAAACCCAAATCCCAGAGGGGGTAACAGTGCCAACCACCGCACCAGCCTAGCAAAGGCATCCCTTCAAAACATAAAATCATCAATTTATTATGAAATGAGCGTAACCTTATGCCAAGTTAAAGAATATCTTTTTATGCTCAGACAGGGGGAGAACATGCACAAGTCGCTCTGGGGGATGGGATTTGAACCCAGAACCCTGAGAGTGTGCCCATTGTTAGGTCATTGAACCAGTAATTATAATTACAATAGAACCACTGTACCGTTATGAAACGGATCGAAAAAATGCACGCGTTAATGTAAGGCAAGTGTGTAAGGCACTGTGCACTTGAGCATGAAGCAAGGGCTGTGCCCGAGGGCGGTCGGGAGTGGCGATGCCCGGGCTGATTGCTCAATAAGGAGTTACTGAGAAGCCGTAACCGCACAGGCGGAGGCAGGGGGAGGCTGTCACTTTCCGCACTTCACTGACATCTACAGCCGACCTCATTTGGCAACCGGATTTGATCAGACTCAGAGGCTTCCAGAGCAGCGGGGTCCCGGCCAGGTGAGTTGGAGCTTGGCGTCTCTCTTCGCGTTCGGTTCATACCTGTAGGGCTGCACGTGGAAATCAGGAGGCGCTAGACAAGCGGTAATAAAGTAAAGCACTGCAACAGCCTTAATCTACGAGCCGATGCAGAAAAAGTATAAACGCAACCATTTATAATTTATAAACGCGGTATGGACGTATTTCTCTACATTTCATGAAGTATTTGGAAACAATGTGATGTAGGTTTTATGTTTTTTCAATTATTTCTTATTTTACGAATCACACACAATGCAACTGCCAGGTCGGATATATGCCGTTGTCTCACTTTTTCGATGTTTTGGATGCGTTTGGACGAAACAAGAAGACGAAGCTATAGACTAGGTTCGTATTATATGCGTCGTCTGTGGGTGGACGGTGCTGTTCCATCTGTCTCGCATGTCCTCGGGGGTAAAAGACGCTGGTTTGGCGTGAAACACCCAGGACGATCAATCAAAGATATATTTTTAATAACTGCGAGACTGGACAGTCCTGCAAATGCTTCTTATTTTTTGGTAAGATTATAAATAATGAAATAACTGGAAAGTAAATAGCAGTTTTTTTTAGCAGAGTAGTGTAACGTGTGTTGGTGGTTATACTGACATTAGGTACAGAAGGCATGATGATGACAGGGCGCTGTGCCTCTGACGTGGTGATGTTGCGATGGTAGCTGTATACAGAGAGGGCATAATGCTGACAGGGTGCTTTGCTTCTGACATGGTAATGTTTGGATGGTAGCTGTGTTCCTCTTTCAGGATATTTGGGACTTTTCATGTTTTTTATACTTCAGTTACAGTTTCTCTGGAATTTGCTTTGTGCTTTTTTGTCTTTGTGCTCACAGTCTGTCCTCTTTCCTTCATAGAACGATGTCTTCAGAGAATGTGACCCTGAATGAGAGTTTCCTGGACTCACAGTTCAGATACTCTGTTTTCCCAACCTTCTACAGCCTGGTCTTCATCTTTGGGCTGATAGCTAACTGCTACGCTCTCTACATTTTACGCAACATCCGCGATGTCAAAGCCGTGAATGAGGTACGGATCTACATGACCAACCTGACAGTGGCCGACCTACTCTTTGTGATAGCTCTGCCCCTATGGATCGATTACTACAACCAGTGGGGTGAGTGGAATTTTGGCGAAGCCATGTGCAGAGTTTCCGGCGCCATGTTCTTCATCAACACCTACTGCTCCATCCTCTTCCTGGCCGCGATCAGCTTCAACCGCTACTGGGTGGTGACGCGGCCGCTCAGTGCCGCCACATCTGACCACTGGCACCGCGGGGTGCTCGTCTCGCTGGGGATCTGGCTCTTCTCCGTGTCGGCCTCAATCCCGTATTTGGTCAAAACTGGCAGCATCAAGGTAGATGGAAAACAGCGCTGCTTTGAGGGATACCACAACATGACACAGAGCGATATACATTCACTGGCTATCACCCACTTCCTCATCATCGCTTTCTTCTTTGTGGTCTTTCTGCTGGTCGTCATCTGCAATCTGTTGATCGTCCGCACCCTGCTGGTTCCACCTGTCTCTCCACACGGGACCCACGTCAGTGTGCGGAGCTCGGGCCTGAAGAGCCGCGCCCTGGGCATGGTGGTGGTGGTGCTGGTGGTCTTCGTGGTGTGCTTCGTGCCTCACCACATAGTGCAGGGCCCCTGGACGCTGGCGGTGCTGCAGCTGGCAATGGTGGATGATAGGGATAGCAGGCAGTTCCTCAACGACGCCCACCAGGTCACCCTTATGCTCATGGGGCTCAACTGCCTGCTGGACCCGGTGATCTACTGCCTGGCCACCAAGATGTTCCGCAGCTTCATCTCCATGCACTTCAAGAAGGTGATGCAAGGGAGGAGCTGCCCCAGAAACAGCTCCAAGACCACGGTGTCCATGACGCGGGCGCCAAAGGAGGCGATGGGGCCCACGGTGCTCTGAGCGGGCGGAACATGCTACGTGCATCCTGTGCACTTTGTCACACACATGCAGTGCATGTGCAATGCACATGGCACACGCTGAACTCGCACATGATGCGCACGTCACACGTGCTATGGCCACGCCAAGCACACGTCAGGAACACATGATGTACATGCCGTGCACAACTCACACACACACACACACACACACACACACACACACACACACACACACACACACACACACACACACACACTATGCACATCTGTCATCCCTGGACCCCCAGTAGCGTGAGACAGGGACACAGTGGGCAGATCGGTGTTCAGAATGCAGCTGTGGCCCTCAGGTCACAGGACGCACTTCAGCTGATGGCAGAGAGCGCAGGCTGGCTCCTACTCAGGCTCTTACTCAGGCTGTTACTCAGGCTCCTACTCAGGTTCTTACTCAGGCTGTTACTCAGGCTCCTACTCAGGCTCCTACTCAGGCTGTTACTCAGGTTGTTACTCAGGCTCCTACTCAGGCTCTTACTCAGGCTCTTACTCAGGCTCCTACTCAGGCTCTTACTCAGGCTCTTACTCAGGCTCTTACTCAGGCTCCTACTCAGGCTCTTACTCAGGCTCCTACTCAGGCTCTTACTCAGGCTCCTACTCAAGCTACTACTCGGGCTCCTACTCAGGCTCCTACTTAAGCTCCTTCTCCTCATGCAGTCACCGCATTTAAGCTTACGAAGTTAATAAGATCAAATCTTTTAGAATGGGAACTATCAGAGCTTATTGTATTCTCGTCTGAAGTCCCCCCACACTGCCTTTCCCCAACAGCTTGGGGGGTCCTTATACGGCATTCATGACTGATTTCTGTGTGTGAGGCTCTCTGAAGCCACTCTGATCCTCCTGATTTATACAGCTCTGGAAAAAATATAGAGTCCACTCTATATTTATTTTTAAAGAACTTTAATTGTTAAATCTTGGTTTAATTCTGGTTCTGCTGGCAAAGGTTGCACTTTGAGCATTCAGGCTCAATGTGTCCTAATAAGGAAATATACCCAATCAGAATGGAATGGCTATGGTTTTTAATGATGGCAATGCATTCTCATGAGAAAATGTGTGTTATCAGAACAACAAACCTCTAGTTTTGAACGCTGACAAAACATACTGAAAAAGAGATGTATGCTAAAAGAACAAAATTCTTTAACGGTGATAACAATCTGAAAACATAGAAAATGTAGGGTATCAGATAAGCAGATCTATAGCATGGGATGGAGCTTCTCTGAGAGTACTCATTGTTCCTGTAGTTGGCCGGAATTGTCTTTATTTGGAATATTCCAGGCTATGGACAAAAACAGACAATGCAAGAAAATGAAAGAATGTTTATGACCGAAAGCTAGAATATTTTTTGAATGGTGGGTTAAATTTATGTACTAGGTCAGATTTGAGAAACAGCATAGATGCTACATATAGATAGTTATAACTATAACTACACATAAAAACTGGAAAGTATAATCGCTTACTTTCTGTTGAATATTCTTGCAACGGTAAGCTGAAATTATGGGCCATCAGAGAACATCATGTTATTCTGTTCTAAGCATGCGCTCTGACTGAGAGTACGCTATTCCATGGGTACGCTGTAATGCCAGGACACCGACACTCATAAATCAGAGGAAGATGTCAGGTGACTTTCAAAAAGAATGGCAAACATTAAGGGCAGGTGTGAAGTGCACTGCTAGGAGAGGCTTCTGTATGAGGACTGAAGATCTATAAAGCAACGAAGAAGCCCTTAGAAGATAAAGTCACAAACGGCCGGAAGCCATTTGGCCCATCAGGCTCGTTTGTGGAGAACTCGACTAATAACTCAGAGTTGGCAAAATCTTATCTGGGGCTGATTTATTGGGTTTCAGTGAGCAAAAGGGAAGAGCCAGGCTGGAGTTTGCAATAAAATGTATTTCACACAGATGCATAGGCATAAATTGAATGAAAGTGAAAATTTTGCTGTGATCTTTTAATCTTTCCCAGAGCTGCATATACGTCCTTATTTAGGAGTATGAAATGTGGGCTTGTATGCTTATTTATTTATTTATGTTTTCATTAAAGTGTAATAAAATATGATATTTGCCCTTTCTCTCCTTATTTACCCTTTCCTGCATGTCAGTGCCCCTGGTCTTGTTCCTGGGGACAGGGTCACCCACATTTCCTCCCTGTATCTTGCCACTCACTCTCTGTTCTTATGCAGATTTGGCCTGTTTAGATGTTTCTCTTGTTCTCTTGTCGGTCTCCTCCCCACAGTGTAACTCTACCTTTCGGTCTCCTCCCCTCAGTGTGACTCTACCTGTCGGTCTCCTCCCCTCAGTGTGACTCTACCTGTC
>JAABNY020000025.1:19835839-19846233 GCA_015164015.2 Brevimyrus niger | reverse complement strand
GCGTCTCACTGTGTCTCACAGTGCATCTCTCCGTGTGTCTCGCCTTGTGTCTCACTGTGCATCTCACTGTGCGTCTCACTGTGTCTCACAGTGCATCTCTCCGTGTGTCTCGCCTTGTGTCTCATTGTACCTCTCACTGTGTGCCCCACTGAGGGTTGCACTGTGTGTCTCACTATTTCTCTCAATGCGCGTCTCATTGTGCGCCTCACTGTGCGCCTCACTGTGCATCTCGCTGTGTGTCTCACTGTGTGCATATCTGCAAACACTCCAAGTTATCCTGTATTTCGAAACATGCCTCCCAGCACCCTCCTGTCTTGTTGTTTCTTTCCGGAAACTTCCACAATTTGCATTGGCCTTAAAACTTCATTATGAATAATTGATCCATACATGGATATTTTGTATGTTTGCCTGATCCAAGTGAAAGAATAATTGTGAATATAACCTGGTATGTGTTAAACTGCAGTGTTTTTGTGATAAATATTTTCCAAAACTGTTATTTACTCGTCTTTATTTATTTGTTTGTTTATTTACTTAGCCAAGTCCCTCCCCCCATTGGCTGGTATGAATGTGTGTGTGTGTGCATGTGTCTGTGGGTCACTATGTGTCACTGGGCGTGTAGCTGTGTGAGTGACAGTAACAGCTGCAGTGTGCTTTCCGCCGATGTCATTTACGCGCCACCATGCTGAAGCCCCTCCCATCTGCATGTCTCTATCCTTCTCCTGCTTCTTTCAGCGTCTTCTGAGTTCATGGCCCCACCTCCTCCCCCTCGATCCTCCATGGCAGATCTGGGGAGAGGCTTCAATACCCCTCCCCCACCACCACTACCACTAATTTTCACAAAAAATCCATGGATCTCCCTGTACAATGCACTTCACTTTGATTTGTTTTCAGCTCTGCCTTTTACTTTATTAGCCAAACAGGTCGCTCTCCTTCTCCTCCCCTCCAAAGGCACCTGGAGTCCTGCCCACTTACTTTCATAGGGGCGGGGGGGGGGTTGCTCACCCAGGATTCAGCAGTGACAGTGCGCGACAGTGAGTGATCTCCTCCATCCAGCACTCTGCGATATTCTCAATAAAACCAGCTGGTTAAACTCAAAAGACGCTCAAAGAAAGCAAAGATCTGTGATTGAGCACATGTCACCTCGCAGATTAACCAGTTACTGTGACTTTCACTGCTAACAGGTTAATAACTTTCTTGATCAGTGGAATAATTACAGATGAGTGAGACACTGATAAAAGTCCCTTCAGTATGGCTAAAACTAAAGACCCTTGAAATCCATGCCGTGAAAGAATTAAAAAGCCTTTTTACTCCATCTTTTATCAGCTAATTTCCTCTGTGTGTGTGTGTTTGTGCGGGCATGTGTGTTTGTGTCTTGCTAGTGTCAGGTCATGTCCTTTTTCACACACTGTAAAGCTTAATCTCTTCTGCAGAAACTGCCCCTATTCAATACCACCCCCAGTGTTTGTCCGTCTGACCCCTGAGATGCACAAAATGTGCGATGTGCATAATTAAATAAGATACAGAGGCAGCAAAAATAAACCTGCAGACAGTCGGCAGACGGCCACCCATTCCTCCCCACTTGGCTGCAATCCCAGCATGCTTGGTGGCAGTGACCTTCCTGAGCACCTGTATCCTGCTGCTTATGAGCCACAGGTGTCCTCTGTGCCCCCCCCCCACACACACACCTCCCTCTTCTTTATTGGCCACTGCACCTCCTTCTTTAATGCATCTCTGTGGATCTCCCTAGATACCCCTCTCTCTCTCTCTCTCTCTCCCTCCCTCTCTCTGTCTCTCTCTTACTCTGTCTCTGTCGCCGTGGTGATCCAAGCGCGCTTGACAGTGTTGAAGACAGACCTCTAATGGTGCTATCGTGGAGCTCGCTTAACCCCACTGTGAGGCCTAATGTCTCCCATCACTCACAGGCACCGGCCTGGAGGCTGCTTCCCTGCACCCCCACACCCCCCTCTGCCCCCTTCCTGTCTGCTTCCCCAACTCCTGCTCGCTCAGCAATGCCTGCCAACGCAAGTCTGACGTGGCAAAGTTTGTCATTTGTTGGAGGATGGGCTGTCACACGCTCTCTGCCGGGCCCCGTGTGCTGCTCTGGGCACAGACCAGCAGCTCCAGCCCCTGGGTGTGCCCAGGCTCTGTCCTCCATGCACCACCTATGGCAGAAGCTTCTGAAAGCCAGGGGAGAAGAGAGTCAAATGTTCAGCTGGAATTTTTTAAATAACATGAAGTAAAAAACAAAAATGGGAGTGTGGAGGGAGATATGACCTTCAGGGGGTGCCATGACCAGCAGGGGGCACCATGACTGGTAGGAGGTGCCTTGACCAGCAGGGGGGGTGCTATGACCAGAAGGGAGGTGCCATAACCAGCAGTGGTCTCCATGACCAGTAGACGGCACTATGACCAGCATGGGGCGCCATGACCAGTAGTGAGTACTGTGACCAGCAGGGGGCACCAGGCAGCGGTCAGTGCCGCACTGTGTTTCTCCCTAATTAAAGAGCAAGTGAATTTTCCAGCTCACATGCTGGTGCTCCCAATAGGGGGTGGCGAGGCGGTAAACACTGGGCACACACAGACATACATACAGACACACAAAAACACAGACAGATAGACCCAGACACACAGACACAAACAGGCACACAGACATAATCAGTTAAGACACAGATAGACATACACAGACACACACAGACACACACAATGATTTACTCAGTTTTCTTCCATTCACTTATTCACCTACATTCATTCAGATAAGCACAAAAGACCAGTTTATACATAATTTATAAATACATACAGTCATACAAAATCCCATTGAGACAAATAAAATGTTTCCTTAAAGGAATACATAAACATGAAATACAAATATGGTGACAAGCATTTAGATAAACACCCACACACACACACATACACACACATGCACGACACACGCGCAGATGCAGACACACATGCACAACACACACGCACAGACACACAGACACAATGACAGACAGACACATACATACACATGCATGACACACGCACAGACGCAGACACACACGCACAACACACACGCACAGACACACACACAGCACAAAGAGCTATAACAGCTTGAGTCTTCTTGCTGTAAGCTCTGCCTTCCCATTGGCCAGCTGGACTCAGCAGGCCCCTCCCACTCAGCGCCTTCCTGAGCCTCTTTGCTGTCTCCAGGGAAACAATGGCTCCCCTGTTGGCGTGTCACCTGCAGCAGAGAACACGGCGCCCTGGGCGGGGGTGCGACTGGGCTTTCTGCAGGAGGTCAGTGCTGGGGACACTGGAGGCGTCGGAGCATGACTCCGCCTCTCGCCCGAATGCGGGTCTCTGTGCTGAAGGCCTGGGATGCCATTGGCTGCCATTACTGCAAGACCTCCTCCGTGTCTCTCGCTGCAGCCCGTCACCCAGTATTCCTCAGCAGCACTCTCTCTGCCTCTCTCTCACTCCACTCCTCCGCCATGTCCCTCTTCCTCCTCCGTGTCTCTCACTCCCCTGTTTCCTCCTTCTCCTCCCTGGCAGGTTGTCATGCATTTTTCAGGTGGAGGTACATTTAGGCTTCACTCATTTGAAGGCAGCGCACAGTCAGAGTGGCTCTTGAGGGAGCTGCTCCTCCTTCATCCCCGTACCGTTCTCCTCATGGCCTTCTTGGTCGGACACTATCAATTCCAAAGATGACAGATGTTGCCTGGGACTGCTCACATTTACGTGAAACAACAAGTGTAACAAGAGCGTGAATCCTGCCTGCGCTCACAGAGACGCCTTCCCACTCTCTTGTAATTGAACACTGAGGCATTATGGGGGATGACTGATAGTTGGCCCCTGATAATCGCGCAGCTGCAGTAGGAGTGTTTCTTAACAAGATGTGTGTTTTGAGATCCTCAGCTTTCAAATAAAACAGACTGCAGCTGAATTAGGCTCAGTTCCGCTCCACAGTTCAGAACGTGTTCAAAAATTGAATTTACGTCAATTATTTTTTAAGCGATGGAGCGGAGGCTGTTTAGCAGAGTCAATAGAGTGTTGGGGTCCAACGTGGGTGACACCCCCCAAGACAGGGTCGGATCTAATGGAGTGACCAGCTGTCATGCCTCACCAAATATGCTGATTGATCTCCCATTCTCCCACATTGGTTTCTTCTGGTCAACCCATGGGGTCTATCCGCACCCCACCTCCAGACAGACGCCTGGTGCTTCACATACTTCTGTCCTTGATGGACTTGGCTCACTTATTCCCAGCTTCCTTTTCAGCAACAAAAATGTTTTAACAGGGTCTTTCTCTATTTTTTTTTTTCATTCCACATTAACTAAATCACATGACTAGCAGCAGCCAAGCCTGCTCCTGATACACTTTTCTGGGGATTTGCCACTATGCTAGTGGACCTGGTTTTTATCCTGTACGCGAATAATGGCCTCTTATTTGCATCCAGAGCCTTTGCCACTTGCCCATTATAGACTAGGATGGCTAAAGCAGACAGTACTGGGACAGTTTGCAGAGGATTGAAGTGACGAAAGAGCAGGATGAGAGTGAGTGGCAGGGAGGAGGGTGGGAGGTGAGGGGAGCAGGATAAGAGGGCGGCAGAGGAGCAGGCTGGGAGGGAGCAGCGGAGGAGCAGGGTGAGAGAGAGCGAAAGAGGAGCAGACTGGGAGGGAGCAGCAGAGCAGCAGGGGGGAGGTTACAGGAGCAGCAGAAAGCAGCAGAAAACAGCAGGAAGCGCGTCCAATTTGTGTAGCGGATTCCATTTTTTGATTCCATTATGGAGACGTGGACTCACCTGGGTGACTGGGCCCGGTTCCCCGCCTGCACAGGGAGCTGGTAATAATATTTTTACTTAAACACCATCTGCTCCCCCCGCCACCGCCGCGGGTGTGTGCCAATGCGCTGCTACAGTCTCAATGATTAGCAATTAGCAGCACGGGGTCATCTTCAGACGAGCAGGTGAGGTGGGGACCAGGCCGTCGACATGGCGTTCAGCCGCGATGGCGGAGTGGCGTGCTTCTCTGGCACCCATGATCCACTAGCTGCCCGCGGACCCAAATAATGATCATCCCGATCTGCCGATGCTGCTGATGCGACTGTCCTTTCAAATCCAGCCTCTGTCAGAGCTAAGGGAATCTCCCTGCTCTGTCACCTGAGACGCGACTGCTGATGTCCAGCGAGAGGCCGCTGACCCTTTTGGGGACCCGCATGTGTGCAGGGCCATCGTGGGAGAAGAGTAAGGAGGTCTGCAAGGTCACAGCGGTCACAGCTCAGGAAAGGCTGTGAGGGGGAATGGCAGCCGCTTACGTGAAAGGGTGAAGTGCTGAGCCTGTGCTGGGCCAGGCTGACGGTCGCGCTGCACTCGGGGAGCGCATGTCCCTCATGGCGTGGAGCATGGGAGTTTAATGGGTTTAATGTTCCAATGAGTTTCATTTGAACAGAAGGAGTGTGCTAGAAATGCAGAATTCAACAAAAACTCATTTTCTGTATCTCTTTCACATCTTTAAAATGGTAACTGGAGTCACAACACACATCAGGGAGTATGTCATTTTACACTTTTGCTGAAATGCAAAACACAGCCCAACGATTCCCCCGCGCACGGACTCCATTCACATGACCTAGAGACAGAACCCACTGTGGAATCTATGACAATCGATAACTTGTGGCTTTCAGGACTGAACTACTGCCTGTCTGTCCATATCAGGCACAAATACCCCAGTGGTTTCGTGGTTTAAGAGTCCAGGCTGAATTTCCCAGGATGCCTCGAGGTGGTACAATAGCCATGTTCTGGATCCATGGGTTCTGTGAGGGTGGGCTGTGCGTGTGTCCACGTTTCCGCTTGTACCTCTCGGGGGCAGAGCACTGACTCGCAGTAATGACTTCGGCCGGCTGCAGGACCACGGTGCACCTTAGAAATCGATGCTTTGCAACAACTTGTCAGAGCGGCCCTGGGAGCCTGTTACATCCAAGACAGAAGCGGGTCGTTCAATGCAGCCTGGCAGATTCTTAGATACTGGGCGCCGTTTCAAAAGTCACTGTGCATGGTTTTACTTGACACTTTTTATACATTTAGTGTTTGTGCTATGTACATTATTTGAAAAATTATTTATTATTTGTAAATATAAAAAATATGTTTACAGTATATGTAAATATTAAACATAAATGTTAAGTGTAGATGTTAAATGTTATATGTTAAATATAAATAAAAATGTTGAATGTAAATGTTTTACAGTGCACAGCACAACATGCAGAAACCGTGTGGAAATGCAATGCAGAAGTGGTGTTGCTTTTCAGTGAGTGTTGTAAGGAGAACGTGACACAAAGAAAAGTAAATTAATCATTTCATTGATTTGCATCTTGATCAGCTACCACACATAAAATGAATGATCTTTAGCACTATTTATTTCTAGCTAAAAGTGCACTAAATGTTGAAGTGGCGAGTAAAAAAGTGCTTAGTGACTTTACAAACAGTACCCCAAACTCAGCTGGGAGCCCATTTCTGGCTCTGCACTAAAGACTTAAGTGGGGGATTTGGAAAGTTGTGTCCCTCCTCCAATAACTTACTTCTTAATAACATTTGAGCACATTTTTATTTGGCTACATAAACAGTAACGTCTCTGAGGTGTAGCCAGTATTGGATCTGGATCAGCAGCATTTTACACATTTGAATAACGGTGACAAAATTTCTAATTCTAAACAGTGTATAGAAATACAATGAGAACTTTGCCTTTTGCTGTGTTTTAGCGGTATTCCTGCAGGCTTGAAGACACACATTTTATTTTAAATGATTGCTGTTTGCCACATGGGCTGAAATGTCAGGCTAGGGCTGGCGTACCTAATGAGAAGGAGATGAAAGAGAAGGAGAGATGATTGGCTCAATGTGAGCAAAGATGCGGGCTATTAATCAGAGGGACTGTGGCTTGGGAAGTGTGTGTGTCTGTGTGCGTGTTTGGATGTGTGTGCGTGTGTGTGTGCATGCGTATATGCACGTTTGTGTGTGTGTGAGTGGGTGTGTTTGAGTGTGTGTCTGTATCTGTTTGTCTGTATGTATGTGTCTGTGTGCATGTGTTATGAGAAAACAAACCAAAATATAAAATTTATCTCTTAATATTGTTTGGAAAAAAACACATTCACAAAGCTTATTTTCCTTCTTTGAGATGCCACACATTTGCAAACATCCTTGAAGTAAACGATGACCATATGACCACAGACGGAGCAGATAGCTGAATCAGAGGACAGGGAAAGATAATCCTTCATATTTATTTTCAGTCGTGTGTAGAGACCAACAGTGCACAAGATCTGTTTCTCACTCATCTACCAAAATGGTCTGGATCCCCCATTTTGTCAATATGAGGTCAACCAGCGAGGAACATTGACAGGAACATAATTCGCTCTCCTGGTCTGACTTGTTTACAACCCCCCATCTATGCCCTCTGGCCCCTCCTCAGTGGACCTATAAAAAGCAAATAGGGGCTTTTAGAGAAATTGCTTGCACTGTGAAGATTAATAACAGTAGCTGCATGCTGGAGAAAGTCCCAGGGCTAAGAGAACGAGAGAGATTAAAAGTGCCACATCCTTAAAGTGGAACAATTTAATATGGAGACATGTGGGAGCTGTGCCAGCCAACTTCTTATTAGGCATTCAACGTCGGTATTTAGACACAGTGTCACAAAGAAAAAAGCTGCTGCTACAGCAGGTCTCTCTGGTACGAATGTCCGAGGACATCTGATCCTCCTCGGGAACAGTAAGCTTCCAGGAAAGGTCGCACAGCACTGGGTGACCCAAGTAAGACAAACGTAATGGAAGAAGAAGCACGACTCGGCATTGATGGTTTTTCTTTGCACTGTTACATCTATCTATCTATTTATCTATTGCTGTTTGTCTGTCTATCCATCCATATGAAGGGTGTACGTCACTCATGGTATTGCATGGCTTCCAGAGCATCACTGCTTCCCCAGACAGTTGCTGATATTCACCCCATGGCTGAGACAGACAGCGCATCTGAGACGAGCGCAGGCTGACGATTCACACCGGCCCGTTTCACACACATTACAGTCACGCACATGGGAATATTTTTAAGCATTTTAATAGATCTAGTAAGGTATTTCACCAAAAGAAAAAAATCAGTTGATCTTGATCCCCAGACTGTGTATTTAATTCGATATTTCGGTTGACTTTTTTGTCCAGGATGAGGTGGCAACCCTATGTACAGGCTACAAACATACATACTCAAACCCAAAATACATTCTTTCTCCCCTTATTTTTACTTTTTATTTTTGTGTCAGGTTACTCCTCTTCAGTAATTATGAATGACGTGAGGTACTTTTCTCCCTACCCCTTTCTAAACAATTCAAATATTATCACTACATTTTAAAATACAAAAAAGTCAGCGTCTTCAACACGATCTCAGCTTGGACGTCTCTGTACGCACCGTACGTATCCGCGAGGTGGACGTCCCGCCGCCACGCCGTATCCACAACTACGAAGGCGTCTCAGTAGCAACCGGCACGCGTCTCGGCTCCTAGCAACCGGCGAGCCGTGCGTGAATGTCGACGAGCGAGTCGCCGCACTAGCCGAGCTAGCTGGCCTCATACACGTTAAGGTCTACAGTTGTCTGAGTCTCCGCGACTACGGGCCGCCCGTCAGCACAAGAATGATAGGGTTAAAGAGCGCCCGAGAGAGAAACGAGCTGAAGACGGAGGGCTTCACGGTGAAGTCTACAATGAAAAACTCAGTGGTGAGTTGCGTTTAACCCCCTCGGAGAATGTGTTTTTGTGTCCGCGCGCTCACGTAATGATTTATTTCTATTGTCTAACTGTCCCTCACTTCTTCCCACACTTTTCACTCATTTGATTAAATTCTGTCAACTGAAAACGCGATTAGCGGTCTGACGCTCATTTAGCGAATTGTGTGCCTAGAGGTTATTGCGCGGTTCGTCGCCGTGGACACGCCAGCCCCAAATGTATTGTCCGGCTGACGTCTTTCAGGCCCCTCATTTTAACTTCATTTAAATAAACTACCTAAATACACACAAATGCAAACACCACAAAATATAACCCAATCATATTTTTTTAAATATAGTCAACTTCAACACAGTGCAATGTGGTGTCTCTAATTTCTGTGCAGAGTGACTAGTAGGGAGTGTCACCCTGCCCTCTGCAATCGCCTGCCTGCAAAGCCACTCAGGGGCACCATGCAGTGTCACCTGTATCCCGACTGAGCAGCGCTCTGTGCTGCAGTGTAACACAAACTCCTGCAACCAATGCTGGACTCAGGTGATGGGAGGCATTCATGACATGATGGAGGAAGGGGAGACACCCTTCTCTGCTGCTCCTTACCCCCCCCCGCCTCACTCTCCTTTGCTCCCCAGACATTATATGTGCCGTGAAGGCAGTGCCATGTGAAAGAAGGAGATGCAAATTGTTAGAAAAGATTATTCAGCAGCCTGAAAAATTGGTCATTGAAGAAGGAAAGAGAGAGGAGGAATAACGGATGAAGCAGTTGGTGGCGGCCGGTGGCAGCGAGCCCCCGCTCATGCAGGGCTCGGTGTGCGGAGGGGAGGGTGTGTGGGCGCTTGTGTGTGTGTGTGCGCGTGGAGATAGAGCTGCTACCAATGCATTACAGAGCAGAAGAGACATCAGACGTCTGACCTCCATAAGCCCCCCTCCCAAGTTATCAAAACCCATCCCATCAGGTAGTTGGGAGGTGAGACAGCACCCTTTGGATATTATTTATCATTATTAAAGGCTCATTATAAGGCCCTGTCCTGTACAGTGATTACAGGCTCTGAGTGGCCCAGACGCATACTGCATTGTCCATTTTACACCCATGTGCCCATGAACCTATGGGCCTACAGGGACTCGGCAGACCCCCCACCTCGCCACTCATTTCAAGGAGATGAAGAACTCCTGTCCTGTGAAACTGGGACTCATTTCACAAAGTAAGATGGCCTCTCAGTCTCCTCCTGTCAGCGTAAAATGAAGATAAATCAGGGGGAAGTGAAAGTCATCAGGACTTTTTGGGGATTCTCTGGTTGCGGTGGCATCGATCTGTGGTTTTGGGAGGTACTGGGCTGAAGCCTGCCCCTGAGGCTGCTGCTTCCAAAAGAAGGTCAGGAAGAGGCCCATGTCCATCTTCACAACAGCCAGTGGCTTTTCTGCCGCTCCCTGTTATTCAGCAGTGCACATAAACTCCGCAGTGCATTGCTCACCCTCCTATTTACCCATGCATGTAGCCGGATGTTTACCCCAAGCCCTGTTTTGTGAAGCGTGTGACCAGCCACTGCCCCTAATATAACATTAATTTAGTATTTTCTTCACCTGCGGTCCCCTCCGCGCACAATACTCCATGCTTTGGTGTGACCCTGATTAGCCTGTCGCACATGTGTCCCAGTGGGACACGGCTCACAC
>JAABNY020000025.1:19815557-19835739 GCA_015164015.2 Brevimyrus niger | reverse complement strand
CGCGCACAATACTCCATGCTTTGGTGTGACCCTGATTAGCCTGTCGCACATGTGTCCCAGTGGGACACGGCTCACACACTCCTCCCGCGATTCAGAACTGCGCTTTTGCATTTTTCCCTAACACTTAAAGCAGGTCTGAGGCCACACACGTCTCACTCTGCTTGTGTATTTATTTGTTTAGGAGATACTGCTGGGTGGGGGAGCACCAACCCAAAAAACCAGAGGGAATATACATGCTACTGGGCAAGCAGGCACAGAAAGGGTGGCTGAGCGAATGGATGTGCAATGCATGTTTGGAGGTGGGCGCTGGCCCACAGTGGGGTGTGAGATTAGTCTGACACATCTGCCTGATAAACGACTCGGCTAATGGGAGGCGGTGATTATGAGCCAGAGTGGATGTGTGCCCCCTTAAGTTAAACCACTTCCATTTGCTATGTTTGGATTAAATTGCTTTGCATTCTAATTTATTACAATATCCACCCTACATGGTTACTTATACGCATACGCATGCGAACACAAATACACTTGCTAATCTTTTAATTCTAATTTTAAGAGTGTACAGCTGCTAAAGTGGACACTGCAGTGGTAATATGTTTATTATGGTATATGTGTATTTTCTGCATTACTTCTTTACATTAATTTGAATAATGTTTATTAATATTGTGTGCTTTGTATGAATATGTTATTTTAGTTATGCAAATATTTTTCTTGATTCTGATTGGTCGTATGACGCCATGTGCAGTTCACCTATTAGCAGTGCTGTGCATGTGCGCTGCTCTGAGTCTGTGGCTCTGACTGGAGGGTGGGTATGGTGCCATATGCTGTGGTGTGCTGTAGCAATGCATTGAGCCGTTCTGGGCAACCATTCTGCTGTCAGGAATCCAGACTATCTGCCTCTTCCTGATGGTCCAGCACGACAGCATCATAATGACTTAGGTTACTCAGATTCACTATATGCAAATGGAGTTTTACACAGAACCTGGAGTTTTCATGAAACTGTCACACTGGCAAAAATGTATTTGTACCCCTGTTTCAACTGGCCTCAACAGGGTCAGAGTGCCGCCTTTCACATGCATAGAATGGCTGTGGCTCCTTCCGAAGGCCTCCTTTCCAGGTCTCCATTACTGTCCTGAGTGCACGGCGTCAGTACCTTCAGGGTGGCTGCTCCAGGTGTCATGCACGAAGGTGCGTCTCACAAAGGAGAGGAGCAGGAGAGGATTGAGGAGGCCATTTCCCCGTGATAAGCAAGGCCTCCCACAGTGGCCACACCATAACTCTGTGGTGCTTTTTTTACCCAGCCCATACAACCCAAGTTAGAGTCGGGGGGGCATACTGTATACTGCAGGATTTACATTTGAAAATACCCAGGTCCTCCCTCCCACTCGACTAACTTTATCAGGAAATACCAGCTTAGCATCCATTCATACATCCATTGGTAGATTGACTGGTAAATCGAGAGCTTTACCTTTTGACTCAGCTCCTTCTTTACCACAACAGACTAATGCAGCGCCCGCATCACTGCTGATGCCGCACCAATCCGGCTGTCGATCTCCCAATTCCATCCTTCCCTTACTCGTGAACAAGACCCCAAGATACTTAAACCCCTGCACTTGGGGAACGACCTCCTCCCTGACCCGGAGAGAGAACTCCACCCTTTTCTGGCTGAGGACCATGGTCTCAGATTTGGAGGTGCTGATTTTCATTTCAGGAGCTTCACACTCGGCTACGAACTGCTCCAATGAGAGCTGAAGGTCATGGTCTGATGAGGCCAACAGAACCACATCATCTGCAAAAAGCAGAGACTCAATCCTAAGGTCACCAAACCGGACACCCTCAACGCCCTGGCTGCGCCTAGAAATTCTGTCCATAAAAGTTATGAACAGAATCGGTGATAAAGGGCAGCCCTGGCGGAGTCCAACCCTCACTGGGAATGAGTCTGACTTACTGCGGGCAATGCGGACCAAGTTCTGACACTGATTGTACAGGGATCGAACAGTCCTTATAAGGCAGCCCAGCACCCCATACTCCCGGAGCACTTCCCACAGGACCCGAGGGACACGGTCGAATGTCTTCCCCAAGTCTACAAAGCACATGTAGACTGGTTGGGCAAACTCGCACGCATCCTCAAGGATCCTGCTGAGAGATTAGAGCTAGTCCATTGTTCTACGGCCAGGACAAAAACTATACCTATAGTTGGAACACACCTTCCGGTCCCCCTTCTTGAAGGGGGGGACCACAACCCCGGTCTGCCAAACCCAGATGTCCACGCGATGTCGCAGATGCATGTCAACCAAGACAGCCCCACAACATCCAGAGCCTTGAGGAACTCCAAGGGGATCTCATCCACTCCTGGGGCCTGGCCACCGAGGAGCTTTTTAACCACCTCAGCGACCTCTGCCCAAGAGATAGGCGAGTCCACCCCCAAGTCCCCAGACTCTGCTTCCTCATTGGAAGGCATGTCGGTGGGATTGAGGAGGTCTTCGAAGTATTCTTTCCACCAACCCACAACATCCCGAGCCATAAACAGTGTTGATGCCTCACCACTTCCCCACCCTGAGACGCCGGATGGTGCGCCAGAATCACCTTGAAGTTGTCCGGAAGACTTTCTCCATGGCCTCTCCAAACTCCTCCCATACCTGAGTTTTTGCCTCAGCGACCGCCGAAGCCGCGTTGCACTTAGCCTGCCGGTACTCATCAGCTGCTTCCGGAGTCCCTTAGGCTAAAAAGGCCAGATAGGACTCCTTCTTCAGCTTGACGGCATCCCTCAATGCCGGTGTCCATCAGTGGGTTCGGGGATTGCCACCGCAACAAGCACCAACCACCTTAAGGCTATAGCTCCGGTCAGCTGCCTCGACAATGGGGGTGCAGAACATGGCCCATTCGGACTCAATGTCCCCCACCTCCCCCGGGACATGGGCGAAGTTCTGCTGGAGGTAGGATTTGAAACTCCCCCTGAAAGGGGATTCTGGCAGACGTTCCCAGCAGACCCGCACTATACGCTTGGGTTTACCAGATCTGACCAGCTTCCTCCCCCACCAGCGGAGCCAACCCACCACCAGGTGGTGATCGGTTGACAGCTCCACCCCTCTCCTTACCCGAGTGTCCAATACATGTGGCCACAAGTCCAATGACACGACCACAAAGTCGATCATTGAACTGCGGCCTAGGGTGTCCTGGTGCCAAGTGCACATATGGACACCCTTATGCTTGAACATGGTGTTCATAATGGACAATCCGTGACGGGCACAAAAGTCCAATAATAAAACACCTCTCGGGTTCAGATCGGGGGCTGTTCCTCCCAATCACGGCCCTCCAGGTCTCACTGTCATTGCCCACGTGAGCATTGAAGTTCATCAGCAGAACAAGAGAGTCCCCGGAAAAAGCGCTCTCCAACACCCCTTACAAGGACTCCAAAAAGGGTGGATATTCTGAACTGCTATTTGGCGCATAAGCGCAAACAACAGCCAGGACCCGTCCCCCCACCCAAAGATGAAGGGAGGCTACCCTCTCATCCACCGCGGTAAACTCCAATGTACAGGCGCCTAGTCAGGGGGCAATAAGTATGCCCACACCCGCTCGGCGCCTCTCCCGGTGAGCAACTCCAGAGTGGAAGACTGTGGAGGAGGAGACTGGTTCCAGAGCCCAGGCCGTGCGTCGAAGTGAGCCTGACTACATCTAGTCAAAACTTCACTGCTTTGCGCACCTGCTCAGGCTCCTTCCCCACCAGAGAGTTGACATTCTATGTCCATAGAGCTAGCTTCTGCAGCCAAAGATCGGATCGCCGAGGTCCCCGCCTTTGGCCACTGCCCAACTCGCACTGCACCCGACCCCTATGGCCCCTCTTACAGGTGGTGAGCCCATTGGAGGGGGACCACCTTAGCATTGCTTTTTAAAATACAATAAATACCATGGTATTAAGACAGGACAGTGTTAAAATTAGATACTGTCCATGCATAGTGCTAGCAGGGGGGGAGGGAGTATTGTGAGACAGGGGTGAGGGGGGGGATGGTGGTAGCTGTAAGATTTATGAAACTGGGGTTGGGGGTCAAGTGGATGGCTTGGTTCTGGTGGGATAAAATTTGCCACCCAGGGTGGGAGGATGGAGTCCCAGAGCTTCCAGGAGAGTAGGGATGTCTGAGAGTATTATTGGTGTTGAACATGATGGTTAGCGTGCTGCTAACATTTCACCAGAGTGCCATTAGAGTGCTGGTACATGATGGCTAGCGTGCTGTTAACATATCTCCGAAGTACTGTTAGTGCACTGGTACTTGATGGCTAGTGTGCTGCTAACATTTCATCAGAGTGGCATTAGAGTGCTGGTACATGATGGCTAGCATTCTGGTAACATTTTTCCAAAGTACTGTTAGTGCACTGGTACTTGATGACTAGTGTGCTGCTAGCATCTCACCAGAGTTTCAGCGTATTGGTATATGATGCCTAGTGTGCTGCTAGCTCCACTGTTATCCAGGGGTGACAAATTCAACCATTGACTTCAAACCTGTCAGGAGGACATTTTAGCCCTTAAATATTCAACATCACCCACACAATGGTTCTTGTGCGTCAGAATCTATCAGCTTTTAAATATTTAATGGAATGATTAGTTATTTGGAGGGGGAATTGGGAGGTGGTGTTTATTTGGTTGTTTCAGCTGAGTTCCCCATGGGTGCTAGTGCCCCCCCGCCTGATATGGCAGGAACACTGTGATTTGTGGGTAGCGACCAGGCTCTTAGGCTTCCTAATGGGAATGGGCTGGATGCTGTAGCCTATTATGCTATAAAGTATTTGTGACCAAAGAAACCAAATCAATACTATGGGCCAGCCTCTCTGATTCAGCCCGCTGTTCAAAAAAAAAAAAAGCAAAAAAAAAGTGGTATTGTATTGTGGCTGCAGGCGATTGCAGCCCTCGGTCAGAACAAAATATAGGCAGAAAACATCAGCCACTCCGGCAGGCAAGGCTGGCATGGAGGATTACGGGGGGGAGGCGTTTATGGGAGTGACAGATAAACTGAGTCACTGTTTAGTTGTATATCCGTGAGCGAGGCTTGATTCCTGTCACTGTGATCTGTGAATGTGATGCCGAGATCGGCCCCCGCCAGCCTCACATTCGGGGGGAACCTCTTGGGGGGAAAAGTTCATTTTGTTTCTTGCGTTGGTTTTATCGCTGAAAGAAACATATTCATGGATCCCACGCACATGCCCCATTGACGAAATGCAGCATGTCAAATAATCGTCCTGGAGTTGGCTTTACTGGTCCCTACCATTGAGCCATGTCTTATTGACACCCATATGCCCCCCCCCATCACCCCTCGTCACCCCTCGTTACCCACCATCACCTCCCAGGGCCGCGCAGATTTTACAGTGCCCAGTAATGATGGAGTTTGACATGCTGGTCCTGGTCTGATACGGATATCTGCTGGGAGGGCAGAGCTCAGCTAGAGGTGAACAGTGGCACACGCACACACAGCTACACACACACACACACACACACACTGACACACACATAGCTACATACAGACACACACACACACACAGATACACACATAACTACATACAGACACAGAAAAACCGACACACACATAGCTATATATAGACACACACACACAGACACACAGGCACACACTGACACACACACAGATTTGACTGTGACTGTGACAGTTTGACTTTGTTTTTCATTTAATTCGGGGCCTTTCGGGGCAGCTGAACTCCCTGCAGCGCCTGTGCTGGGGAGCGTGAGCCGCTCCACCATCCATTCTGCCGAGCTGGTCTTGTGCTCCAGCATGAATCACGGCACACGGCTGAAAGGGCAACCTCACTGGCACTGCATTTAAGCAGCAATATCAAATGTAGGAAGCACACTCACACACACACGTAAATATGTGCACACACAGAAACACACACACAGACACAGGCACACACGTAAAAATGTGCACACACAGACACACAGAAACACACACATGACTACATACAGACACAGACACACAGATACACACACACACAGGCACACACACACATACACGCTGACACAGACACTGACACCCACACATAGATATTCAAACACAGACACACACACTCCCCTGATTCATGTGCCACCTTGGCCTGTAGCCCTTGGTTTTGGGGCCCATCTCCTTCCCTCTGATAAGACCTGCGAAGGGGGGCAGAGCAAGCTGAGCCTCTTCCCATCGGCCGTGTCACTTCTGTCCATTCTGTCATTATTATTCTCCTCTCTGGTGTGTGTACATCACAAATAAACAGCCATCTGAGCCCCTGGGCAGGCGTGACACCACATCACCCATCCCCCTCACCCCAACACTGCCCCCACAGCTGCCCCCATCAATCACCCTGAGTGCGTGACTGACAACTGTCAGCTGTAGGTGTGCTTGAACGGCGCGCATAGACACACACCCAAACATACTCACACACACACAAACACACACGCACGCTCCCAGACACCTGCACACCTGAGGTACACATGCTACTCTACTCATATGGAAATCTAACATCTATGGGGAAGTTATTCGCAGAAGTAATCCGTTACATACAGAGGTGGAAAGTACAGGTCCAGAAAGTACAAATTCAGACCAAGGTTTTGTTTCAATCAACCAGTTGAGTACTCTGTGACTGTGATTCTTTGCCTTCAGATGTCACTGGGTTACTTTCGTGAGTAACTTCCTCAACATTGGAGAGCAAGCAGCGTGATGTGCATAAACTGCTTTTATAAAAGCTGTTCCTATATTATAAAAATGTTATATATAGCTATAATAAGAACATAACAATGGCAGTTAGTAATTATGCACACTAATCATAAAGCAGGTGGCTGGTTGCGTAAACATTCCTCACTCCAAAAACAAATTATAGGAATGCAACCGCATGTGACGACACCTGAAACTAGTGAATACACACACAAACACAGAGACACACACCAGTACAACATGAACCAGAGATCCGTGGCAAGAGCAGTCATTTGTTGGGTTCTTTCTATGCCGATATCTGACTCATATTCTGATTTTTAAAATGTATGAAAACTTAAAGAAATAGAAGAGGTCTACAGATTCTGCTTTCCTTCGCCACTGGGAACATGTTATAGCTTAAACCATAACCATGGAGCTTAAGAAGCCACTGCAACCAAAATGATTTATGTAGCTAAAATGCAGTTCACAACACTCTTACAGTGGTAACGGGGGGGGCTCTCCCCAGGGACACGCTGTGTTCTCTCGCCCCCTCGGGGCAGCACTGAGCCAGCCTAGTGCTTTTACATGGTTTGTCTTTTTCATGACACATTTTGTTTGCCAGTCATGTAACTTACCTTTTTATGTTCATATTTTTGTCTCGTATCATAAGAACTCATTAGTAGGATTTTTTTTCAACTACAAGATTAAACAGGAGGATGGAAACATGGGTAAATTGACAGTGAATCTGTTGCTTGCTTTTCATAATCCCTTCATCTCATGCTTTTAATGTCATTGATTTCACTCCCTCGTGCCTTCAAGCAAGAACTCTGTGAGAAATATATATCTTGTCGCTTGTCGTAATTGGACATCGATGTTGTGCAGCGGCGTGTCAGGCTGTGTCGGACACATCAGTATCTTAATGAGAGTGGCGTTGGTCACTGGACATGGAGCCCTGCAGGTCGATCCCTGATCTCTGCTGCCTACTGAGGTAGAAAGAGGGATGGGAGGTGCTGGACCAGGGGATGCGGGGCAGGGATGCTGGGTGGAGGATGCTGGCTTGGGGGATGCAGGATGGAGGATGTAGGGCAGATATACTGGGTGGAGGATCCTGTTGAGCTGTATGTGAACACACAGAAAAATATATACACAAAATCAGCAATACAGACAAATTTGCACGCAAACACAGACACATATGTTTGTCATATATTTGGGAACTGTCAACATTGATTACAATTACAAATGTTAATAAAAATTAGTTATAATAATGTCCACAAACTAGCACCCACACGTCAAAATATCAGGGTTTTTTTTTAATTACATTTTGGGGACATTTCAGTGCCACAATGTAATTTACACATAACCCCCCCCCCCCCACTTCCACATACACACACACAGCCCCTTTGCTGCAACCTGCACACTGCTCATTTAGTCACTGCTTCCACTCGCACATGAAATGAGCCTTTAAGAGATTAATAGATGGTCTATCTCCTACAGTCAGTGGTTGTTGCCATCAGCGTGACCTCAGTCTGGGCTGCACAAAGGCTGTGTGGGTGCTGCTCCGATGTGGGCTGATGACCTCGCCAAGCTGGTAGCTGTGCCATCCGTCGGCACACAGCCGTATCATTACAGCACCCGAAGTGTAGCGTCGGGACCATAATGAGTTGCTATGGGTGGAGCATTTCCTATCCCCAGCTTGCGTAATCCGTTATGGCCAGCAGGGGAGCACTTTCCCAGCATGTGACACACATTCCAGCCCCACCCACATTAAAAGAAGTGATGAATACTTTCTCTCTTTTCCAGTTTTAAAATTTCTACACTTGCCTGCCTCGCCACTCCTACCACTGTTTCCTTTAATCGCAGCTGAGTTTTGATTTCTGCACCACCATACAACACCATTTTGATCGAATCCCTAGTGCCGCCACACTTCCCGACATGCTGGAAACACTCGTAGGAAGTCCAGGTGTCCTGCACCCTCACTGGCACCGCCTGTTGTGTATGCTGACCATAATAATTATTAATGTAGCTTAGCAGGATTATTTTCATGGCTGGGGTGGGGGGTCAGGAATATCATGGCTAGGGGGAAGGTCAAGAACATTTCGGCTTGGGGCTCAGGAATATGTCAGATCATGTTTGGACTGGCTTGGGTTGATATTACATGGAAACGTCATCTGCCAGGTTGTGATTGGTATAGCTGCAGTAGCTGTGTGGGCCTCACTGTGCTTTGCTGCCTCTGTCCCACCAGGGGGCAGTGTCCTTGTTAAAGAACTTCACCATGTCTGTTTCAACAGGCAGCCTTTGATGTACTAGATGCCATTAAGCATCACATGGGCCTTCCTCTGTCAGCGGTCAAAGGCCATGGCTGTGTTAACAGAAGCTGGTGTTGATAGGTTCTCTGATGGATCGTTGTGCTTATGAGCTTTTGTCTCCCACGTTAAACCTTGAGAGTCTCAGTTTGTCCCAGACGTTGATTACGTTGCCTGTCCTGACTTTTTCCGAGGACCTGGGCTTACCTGGGAGCCGAGGTGTTTCGAGTGCAGGGAGGCTCTGGCTTCCTGTGTGGGAGCTCTAGGCCTCATTAAAGGCACAGTCTTCCTGTGCCAGGAGGTATGGGGGAGACTGTACTAATAAGCTTCCATGTGGTTCTGGAAGGTCACAGACTGACACAAAACTTGGGGGGGGGGGCAGTAAAAGGAAGGATAATTGGCAAATCCCTGCCGGTGTCTTTGCTTTCTAAATGTAAAATAACGGTTATAGCCCTGTGCTGACTGGCATCCCGTTCATAGAATGTATGCCAGCTATGCCCTGTACTGACTGGCATCCTGTTTAGAGAGTATGCCAGGTGTGCCCTGTGCTGACTGGCATCCCGTTCAGAATGTATGCCAGCCGTGCCCTGTGCTGACTGTGTTAGGATTCAGCCCCCCCCCAACTAGAAAAAGGGAGGTAGAAGGTAGCTGTGGGGATGGCTGTCATGAATTTATGTGGACACTGGCTTTGGCATAGTAGTTGATGAAATGATTGATTCATGGTTGATGAAAATTCCTACAAAGATAATCATAGGAATGCGTATGTGTGTTTGTGTATGTCTATTTGTGTTTGTGTGTGTGTATCTACGTGTGTTTGTGTCTGTATGTGTTTGTGTGTGTCTGTGTATGTGTGTGTGTCTGTTTGTCTGTGCGTACACATGTTTACGTGTGTGTGTGAGTGTGCTTCCTACATTTGATATTGCTGCTTAAATGCAGTGCCAGTGAGGTTGCCCTTTCAGCCGTGTGCCGTGATTCATGCTGGAGCACAAGACCAGCTCGGCAGAATGGATGGTGGAGCGGCTCACGCTCCCCAGCACAGGCGCTGCAGGGAGATCAGCTGCCCCAAAAGGCCCCGAATTAAATGAAAAACAAAGTCAAACAGCAGGCAGAGAGCACCGTTTGTCCGCCGAGGGCCGTGAAACTGACACTTCCGTTTTATTTCTCCGCAGTGAAATGATTTTTTGGTTTCCCCGGCTTGTGACGCTGGCCTCTGGGTGACCTTGCTCCTGCTGGTTAGATGTCATATTCCCTCACAAGCTGCACCCGCGTGCGTGTGCCACATGCGGGAGTTCCTCTGCGCACGTGGACCTGCTGTTAACCAGGGTTCTCGGCTCACTCTCCATCTAGCGTGCTGCCGGCGTGCCAGTCACCTGATCCAGGGCGGCGTGAGGCTGCTGCTGATTTGGCACCACGTGTGGGACCAGGCGAGGCCTGATTACGAGCCTCAATCATGGCTGTATTGTTCGCCAGATGTTTCTTGCCTGAAGGGAGCGCCACTCGCCAGCCTTTGGTCCCCGAATGCTCCGTTAGTAAAGAGAGCTAATCGGGCCGCCCGTGGCGACGGGCCGCCTGGCCTTCTGGGAGCCAAGGCTGACTCAACGCCGGCTCCTCCCTCCCTACGACCGCGTGCTCTGGGCACACGCCACTAAATGAAATTTTAAAAAGAAGGAGAACTGGGGGGTGGAGACAGATGAAAATGGCTGCTTCACTCGAGCTGACAGCACAGTGACAGCCCCCCACTGCACATTCATCAGGGGCCCTCGGAGGAGCTTCCCAACGTCTGTGGCAGCGGCAGCGTCTTCCTCGGCAGCTTGATGGATCACCTACGTGCCACGGTGCCATCTCCACAGCGATCTCACCCTCGGAAAAGATGGGTCTTCGAGCCCATCTCTCCCTGCCTCGCTCTCCCTCCCTCCTTGACTCCCTCCCTCTCCCCACCTGCCCGGTGCTGCTCTTAGCGGTTAAACAGCAGTCCCATTAAGATTCTACCCCCTTGGACCGGCTGGTCTGGGTTTAGTGCATGGTCCTCCTTGGGAGAAGCCGGATGGGGGCTGATCATTACTGATCATGGGGCTGATCATAGGGGCTCCAGACTAACTTTTTCAGTGGTAACACTGTTGCTACCAGCTTTCTCAGTTGGTCGCACCGGCATATGATTGGGTCGCACCCTTTTGGTGCGGCATGGTATTAATCAATGACCACAGGTAAAAATCCTCCCCCCACTCGACCTGACGGGAGTAATGTCTGGAGGTACTTTTAGACCCCAGTGTACTTGAGTTAATGTTCAGATGCAGCCTGAGGCCAGTCAGAACGTGTTCAGCACCATCATCTACCTTGGGATGAATGCAGTAATACATCTTCATTGGGTCACCTAGCAGCCTCAGCTAGATGGCGCCACACTGGGTTCGGGGTGGCTGATTGTTACATGACTGGTGGACGTGCTTTCGCCGCCTTTGCGTGTTTGTTTATGTACCTGCAGTTATCCCACCCCCCTGTAGCATGATGGGGACACAAGCTGAAATGTGGTACTCTGGGCCGGTCTGGAGCAGCGCCGACACCATGTGGTGTGTGTCGAATGGTAACTAATTACCCAGGATGCCGTGGTGGCTCGGTGAGTTCCCACCATGCTCAGCGAGTTTTCAGCATCTCTATGGAGCGCATTACATCCTACCCACCACGCCTCTGTGGTCGTGCCTGGACGAGGTAGCGATTAGTCACAGTGCTCACACTCCGGAACTGGAGTCCCGGCCAGACACTGGTGGGGTCTGCACCTGTGCTCTTGAGAAATTTGGTCCGCTGCCCCCGGGTCCAGCCGTATGGGGGGGTGGGGCGCAACGTGGCGCAAGGTGTCCAGCCTGAACTGGCCGGCTGAATCCGGTCACTCTCCACACGGGCCCGGGGCACGCAGCCCGCGTTCCCTGCTGGACCACCCCCTCTGCAGTCGTGATGCTCGGAGATTAATAAGTACGCAGAGCTTTCCAGCCACGAGCGGTCTGCTCCAGATGGCTGAGACGGGCTGGTTGGCAGGGAGTGGCGTGATTTATGCTGCCGCGTTTGCACTCTGCTCCCTGTGTGTCCGTGTTAATGTTCACTGTATTAGTGTCACCCGCCAAGTGAGCGAACAGCTCATCTGCATAGACCCATGTGCCCCACCCATCTTTCCAAGGCCTGTTCTGTGCTGCCCCCTATGTCATGGTTCTACTGTAACTTCTTGCTTTCTCTGCTTCCCCAAGGTCGTGGGCCCTCCAGTCGCCGGGGCTTTCCGTGAGCGGCCACAGAAACCCACCGCCTTCCGCAAGTTCTACGAGCGCGGGGACTTCCCTATTGCTCTGGAGCACGACAGCAAGGGCAACCGCATCGCCTGGAAGGTAGGCCCCAGCCCTACCCCCGCTCGTCACACTGCCGCGGCCCTGCCTGGTCGATCACGGGTGCCTACGAACTGACAGAAAAGTCTGCTTAGGGAGGTTTACACTCTCTACTCAGCCAGGAGCTAATTACTGCACTAATAACAGGAGCACCAAATTCAAAACAGCAAATGGGCAGGTGAATGAGCCGTCTGTGTCCCTGAAAGCTGCCAGGAGATGTGTGTGTTTCTGCTGCCTTTTTGGGGTAGATTGGTCAGAAGAAAGGCTCTCCCTTTCAGGACAGTTGTTTTCTGTCCAGTGTCCACAGGGAGACACGTCTGTCCTGTCTTGGCAGGGCAGTGCCGTCTGTGTGTGGGCCTATTGGATGAAGCCTCTGCCCCCCCCTCCCCACGGGGCCGCCGCCCACCCTCGCCTGCCACCTCCTCGCCCCATTCCCCCTTTATGGAGTCAGAGTGCAGTGAAAGCCGGTTTATAAGACTATCAATGCAAACGCCAGCCAGGGACAATCAATTAATCTGATCAAGTGCTTTGGGAAATGGAGAGCGTAAGTGCTCCCCCGGGAAGGATACCCATCTCCCCAGAATGATTCAATTACGCCCAGGGGGGTGTGGGGGGAGGACCACACACAGCCACTGTAGGAACTGCGTTTCTCCTCCTGCCCTCTGTTTGCCCCAAACGCCTATTTCCATTTTTATGTGCAGCATCCTATGGGAGAAAGGCTCTCCCTGCCATTTATGTGGCGGCGCCTCTTGGCAGCTCGTCCGTGCTGCTCTTCGGGCCCTGGAGCGTGGGGCCCATCTCTGGCATGTCTGTGCGTCTGTCTGTTTGTCTGTAGGTTGTATATATATCACATTGTGGGGACCAGATGTCTTCAGAGTGTCGTTTTATTGTTGTAGGGACTATTTTTCAGTCAGCTCAGTTTTTCTAAAAATCTGTGACTGCAATCAAAAAAACTAAAAAAAAGTCTTTTTTTAGCTTGGTTACTTACGGTTAAGGTTAGGGCTGGGTAGGGGTTAAGGTTGTCATTGTTGAGATTAGTATTTTGTCAATAGAAATGAGTCAGTGACCCCCACAAAGGTGTGTGTGTGTGTGTGTGTGTGCGCGCGTTTGTTAATGATTCACTTCTGAGCATCTGCGGTTGACTATAAATTATCATTAAAGGAGATCAGTAAAAAAAAAAAAAAAAGTGGAAACTTCAAAACTGTTGGATCATCGGGAATAAATAAATGGAAACAAAAGAGGCACCTTTTTAGGGTGCCATGGCAACAGGGGAGGTGGCCGCATGAGCAGTGTCACTGCAGCACCCTAAAGCGCTCGGTGCGCAGTGGCCGCATGAGCAGTGTCACTGCAGCACCCTAAAGCGCTCGGTGCGCAGTGGACGGCCACAGAGCCACTCTGTGATTCCTGTGAAAGCGTTTGGCCATCAAAGGCCACTTTGAGCAAAGACAACAAGTACTGTAGCGGCGGCAGGCGTGCACTGTGGAATGGTAATGAGCAGCGGCCGGCTCCCACCCGGGCTGCGCATTCACCGCGCCGCTGAATGAGTGCCAGTCAGGGCTCTTGGACTCCCGAACAATGGAGGATCTGTGAGCCACGGCTGGCCTGGGAACAGTGGGTCTTTCCACACACACCCCCAGCTCGCATCCCCTGCCGTGGCACAGAAACTGGCATTCTGAAGGAGAGGGAAGGGGCATAGGGGATAAAAGAGAGGGATGGTGTGAAAGGGAGAGGAAAGAGAGATGCTGCAGAGCGGAAGAAGGGAGTGAAAGGAGCATACTGAGAAAGCGGGAGGCAGCAGTAGGGTGCCAGGCAGCCTGCGAGCCCCTGGACCCGCCCACCCCACTCAGATAGATATTGATTGGCCATCAAAGCATCAGCAGCAGCTCCAAATGAAACCTTTAATTAACTAAATGGTCCAGCTGCAGCTGGGTGCTCATCTCACTCCACTGGGGCTCAGCTGCATGTGGGGGGTGGGGGGATGGTGTGCTCTTCAGCTGTCCCTTGCTGCCCATGTCCTCTTGAAGCCCCCCCACGCTGCACTCCGCTCATCCTTCCTGTCGAAGGTTAATTGGTTTGGAAATGATTCGATTGGTTGCGGACGCTAATGCTGTTATCATGCTTTTGTTATAAAATGAAGAGAAGGTCCAGCACACAGGCACTTAAGGCCGGTTTGGAATAAAAGAGATGAAATCCAATTTCATCTGCTGTGACACTTTTCCTGTCTTTCCCTTTCTCTCCAGGCCCGTCCCACAAGTCTTTGCTTTAAATTATGGCAGAATTTCATTACCTTGAAAGCTTTCCTCCACCCCCAGCCTCATCCTTGAGTGGGTAGGCTCCCCTAATGCCTTTCTTGTAACCTCAAGGTCGGCCCATTTGGATCCGCTCAAGGGTCTCCGTGATTAATACCGTCTGCAAAGTGGCTTGGAATCGCGTATATCCCAGCCCGGCCCCAGTGCCCTTGGCACGGATCACAGATATAGCGTACCTTCTCAAACCTTTAATGTTCCAAAGTCCAAACATCCTAGTGCACTAACTTCTTTGCTGAAAATGACAGGTGGAGTGGTGGTGTTGAGCCCTGCCAGTCTCTGACACCATAGCAAGTAATGGTCACGATGCAATCCGCGGGCCGAGGTTCAGCAGTCCTCATCGTGGGTTTGAGGGGCCGGCACGCTCCCAAGCGGGCAGTACTCTGCACTGCCTTCTTATTCCTCTGACAATAAAGTTGGATGGATAAAAATGAAAATAAAAACAAAATCACGTGACAAAAACGGCTAAATCTTATTGTATGTTGATCTGAGTGGCGACCCTGAGAATGCCTCACAATTTCGTCGTAAACAGCTCTGATGTCAGGTTGATGGTGGAATTGATATCCACCTTGGGTGTTTTCTCTTTCCACACTTTTTGGCCCTTCTCGATCCTGAGGCGTTCCTGATCTAATGGTGCAATGTTGCCAGTTGTGCATGTTTGACTTCTGGGTGTAAACGATGCTTTAGACACATACATGTCCCAGTGAGGCAGTGAATTGATAGGTCTCAGATTCAGCCTGTGGTATGGAGAGAAACAGCTTAAGCAGAATGTGAGTTGCGTGTAGCAGGAGAATGTGGGGCCACTGGACTGGGCACAAAGGAGGCGCTGTAGCTATTCAGAGTGGACCGGAATCACACACTGTGTAAACACCCAGAGCTTGCAAGAGGATGCTGGCCTGTGTTAACCCCTGGGGCTTGTGAGGGGAGGCTGGCCTGTGTTAACCCCTGGGGCTTGTGGGGGGAGGCTGGCCTTTGTTAACCCCTGGGGCTTGTGGGGGGAGGCTGGCCCGTGTAAGCCCCGGGGTTCAGTGGGAGGAAGCTGGCCTCTGTAAAGCTCGTGGGGGGAGGCCAGCCTGTGTAAGTTTGTGGGCAGGAATCTGTCTCTGTGCTCCAGTTTGCAGATGGTGGTAGGGTGAGCATCTGGCTGACTCACATTTCTGGGCTGTCTCTCGCTGTGGCGGGGGAAGACCACTCCTCTCACATCACTTTCGGGTGAAGGAGGAGCTGTTACCACTGGAATGTCACTGCCAGAAGTGTCACCTTCATCACTGACACAGGGAGCATAGATCCTCAGAGCAGACGGCATTGGCTGGAGAGTGAGCTTCAGCCTTCGTAAAAGGGCACCTCCAGCCGCTGCTTTCTACAGGCTGCAGTTTAAATGATTCATAGGGAATAAACTTTCGACTCCTACCGTAACTCTGCCATAGCTCAGCTGACCCAGCCTTTCGGTTAAATCTTCCTGTTTATCAGTCTCGGTTCCACTTCACCGAGTGGCCCAAGGCAGCTGGGTCATCATCTCCATGGACGGTCATGGCAGCTTAGTGGCCCTGCTCCTATCCAGAGCTGTGCCACCAGAGGAAGGGCTGCCATAGGGCGACTGAGGACTCTGTGACATGTGGCGTGAGCAGGCTCTCAGCCTCATGGGGCGTTTCGGCTACCCTGAGCGGATGACTGGCCCCTGTGTGTGCTGTCGAGGCAGATGACTGGCCCCTGTGTGTGCTGTCGAGGCAGATGACTGGCCCCTGTGTGTGCTGTCGAGGCAGATGACTGGCCCCTGTGTGTGCTGACGAGGTAGATGAGTGGGCCCTGTGTGTGCTGGCGAGGCAGATGAGTGGGCCCTGTGTGTGCTGTCGAGGCAGATGACTGGCCCCTGTGTGTGCTGGCGAGGCAGATGAGTGGGCCCTGTGCGTGCTGGCGAGGCAGATGACTGGCCCCTGTGTGTGCTGGCGAGGCAGATGACTGGCCCCTGTGTGTGCTGGCGAGGCAGATGAGTGGGCCCTGTGTGTGCTGACGAGGCAGATGAGTGGGCCCTGTGTGTGCTGCTAAAATGATTGCACTCAGGTCTGGCCTTTGGGCAAGCAGCTGCTTGGCTCCTCCCCATTCGCAGGATCTTTCTCCCTCTCAAAATACATCAAACTAAACGTCTCTTTCTGGAAATCCAACCCGGAAAAGCAGCGCACGGTTTGCACAAGACCACCCTGATGTGTCCTGGACAGCCACATGCTCCTAAGCCGGCGATCACGTGGCTTGGCCTCACTGTCTCCCCGCTGGCGGTGGCTCCCGAGTGTCACGTGTGCCCTTCACCGCGTTCCTCGTTAATTCCCCCTGGCCTCTGCTGCACTCTTCCGTTCTTCTGTTTTCTGCTCACGTTTTATATCTTTACTTTCTTAGTGAGACAGCACAAGCCTGGATGCAGCGATTCCTCACTTCTTTATTTTTAATCAGACAGAAAGCTCCCATAAAGCTCTAATTTCCTTGATGAAATTTTCCGTGCCCACCCCCCCCAACCACCCCGCCACCTCAGCCTCTGATGCTCTGTCACATGTTCGGAATGGTCTCCATTTATATCCCGGAATGACATCCTCTGACACTTTTGGGGGTCTTTATTTATGATGCCGGTTGGCTCGGGGAATAGCTGTGCCCACCCCCTTGCTCAGAGCCCCCCTCTCCGATTCTTCGGTGGAAGCATGATGTGCCAGGCAGGCCCAGCGTGCGATCACTGTTGTGACTCACAGCGGCTCCTGTGTCGCCGCTGACTGGCCATCTGTCTCCCTGAGTCAGCGCGAAGGACCTCCTCTGGTGGCCTGTAAACTCGCCACATTCCAACCAGGTGAGCAAATCGTTCTCTTACAGGCCCTACCTGCTCACCCGGCCATGTCCCCTACTCCCGACCTGTGTCACCACACACCAGTGATCCACCGACAGCAGCCTGGAGCTTCCTTGCTGCTTATGAGGATGGCTCGGCCATGGGAGGGCGCTCTAATGGATTTGGTCTGCCCGGGTGCTCTGCGGCTCTCTCTGAGCCAGATTATGTTCACATATAATGTTCCTCTGTCCCGGACTGTGATGTCATTGGAGGACAAATTAAAAAACAAAGGGATGGTGTAGCATTGTACCTGAACATCATCAGCCGGCGTTTGCTGCCAGGAAGCTCTGAAGGGGAGAGCTGGATCATGCGGGAGCATCGGGCCCCACATTTCACCTCCTTTTCCTCTTTCTGCTAGTGTTGGGGGAGGCCGCGCTGCACAGGATGCACTGGCAATTCCAGCTGCTTTTCACGCGGCTCCCTGTCTGGCTGGCTTCGCCTCCGGGATATAACAGCAGTATTACGAGTAGATTAGGAGGCAGTCCATTAACACTGAGAGATTTTGCCAGCAGACAATGGAGGAGGCTGAGTCTGGGCGGGGGTCAGCATGTGTGGGAAACATCTGGTGAGGGTCCAACCCTTACGGGCATCTCATGGAGCCCTGAGACCTCAACACCGGGACAGGGGTCTGATCGAGAACTTGTTTTGTGGCATGTATGTGGGCGGGGCACCGTGGGGGTGTCTGGGGAGTGAGGAGAACCCCCCCTTATCTCCCCCCCTTATTAGCATGGCAATGATGTACGAGACACAGACAGGCAGGATCGATATGTGGAGGCAATGAAGTAACACATCGATTAGCGCAGCATGAGAGCACTTACAGGTTAGGGTTTAATCTGGCTAATGAGAAGTGCTCGCCCCATGGAACCTCATTTCATGGGACGTGTCCTGGGCTGCAGCGGTGAAGAGGTGTGGCTTCACAGCAGGCCTCGCTCAGAGGCCCACATTTCCTGCTACTTTTGACAGTGTATTGTGATTTAGTTTTAGTCTTAGTCTTTTGCTGTTTAACTTTTGCCATCTGATTCTTTATTTTACTTTTGTGTAATTTTAGCTGCTGTCAATTAAAGTAGTCAATTAAAGTAGTTTATGAAACTAACAGGTTTTGTGATGGTCTAAAACATCATTTCCACAATAATGTCAAAATTGTACTTAATTTTCTTTGTTCACACACACATATGCACAGATTGGTGTACGTCTGTCTGCTCTAGATTCCTGAGGAATTCATCTATAAAGGCATTAGGTATGAACATGCAGTCTTTAAGGACAGATTGTTCTAAAAGTCTTAATTTGAAACATTGCACTTATTCAAAAATGCTTTTGTATGAGTTTTATTTATCATTAAATAAACTGTAAATAAAACCAAAATTTAGTTGGAGCCAAATAACTTATATGTAATACATCTTCATTCATATTAAAAGAAAAATGTAACTGCATGTAACTTGATTAAGGAGAACTCAAGTGTTCTCACTCAAAAAGGTAGACAAGTATCACATTAGTGAAGACCAAGGGGGCATTACTTCAGCACCTAGTCCACTCCATGACTGAACTTTTGAAATACATTAAAAGAAAAATAGATTTTATTTCTGTTGATTTTATTGCACTTCAACATTCATCCCTGACATTACCACTACACGCACTTTGTAGTGAGTCTGGTTTTCTTTTGCAGCAAATGTGAAATTTATTCTTCTGCCGGTATGTTTTTTTTCTACCTAAAGCCAACTGTGGTGCTGACCAGGCTTGGACAATACCTAATATTTCATACCGTAATATTATCCAGACCCCCCAGTTATTAACAGTCCCCCACGACAAATCACCGAAGCCTATGATATACATAACAGACAGACTTTAAAGAGGATTAAACATAATTAACATTCCCAGGATTCGATGAAAACCCAGCTTGCCAACATAGGACAGACCACTGGCCACTTCTCTGTCATCTCCAGACTGGACTTGCTCAGCAGCTCATGCTGACCTTGAAAATCCTGCCTCTCTCTCCATCTCACTTTCTCTCTCATCATCACTTCCTCTCTCTTCTTCTCTCTCTATTTCTCTCATCCTCTCTCACTCTCTCTCTCCATCTCTCCTTCTTACTCTCCTTCTCTCTCTCTCCAATCACACAAATAGCTGCTATTGCAGGCACTTTCCTAATTTCAGCTCCAAGTAAATTTGCCCTGTGATGAAGCTGTCCCAGAGCGTCACTTAGAGCGCCTGGCCTGACACACACACATGCACACACAGACACAGCCACACACTCCTCTGACTCACACTGTGCAGACCTCAAGGCTTGTCTGCGCCACCACCCTCAGTGGGATCAGTGGGGCCCAGGCAACAGTCCCACGGTCCCTCTTTTTGTTTTTATCTCTGTTTAGATGGGGTGTCTCTCTCTATGTCAGTGATATGTGCATGGCCGCTTGTGTCTCCTCTCCCCAGCTTCACCAGAATGTTGTGTACCAAGGACAAGGGGCTCCAAATCAGGCAGCGTCATTCATCATGCCGGAAACAATTACCCACGATGGCGAGTAGAGTAGCCCCACCCCCGTGGTGGATGAGTGATGTGGCGCGCACTTGTGGGTGCCCCCCCTTACCCACCCCGCCAATGCTCCAGTGTGGGCCTCATATTAGCTGGGCCTGTCTCCCCAATTACAGCACCATGCACTGCACTGCATTACAGCCCATC
>JAABNY020000025.1:19775319-19796575 GCA_015164015.2 Brevimyrus niger | reverse complement strand
GGGGGCACGGAGCTGCCCACCGTTGAGGGCCGTGCTAGTTGCTGTAATTGCTACGCCCCCTGCTGGGCCAGGGTGGCAGTTTTGTTCTTTTGGTTATTGCCAGGGGCGGACGTTTTTTTGGCCCCCCCCCCCCCCCCCTCCCAGTACCCTTCAGGCAGTGTGGCATGATCATGGACAAGGCATGATCCCGCTCCCAGGGTTCCCCCCAGAAAGCATGGATGTGCATCTCCATCACTGAGGCCACTGCAATACACGTCTCATTTGATACAATGTGATTCACCCCTATTGCGATGCAATGCGATTCGACACGATTAGGTTCGATACAATGTGATACGATGCAAATGAATATAATGCAATGCAATTCGATATGATACGGATACAGAGGGGCGATCAATCTAAACATAAAATTATTGGTCAAAAATTTTTAGTATAAGGCATAGAGCGTCTACTAATGATTATACGTTAATAAATTAGACTTTACCAATGCAAAGATGTTAGAGACGATGCATGCCGAGTCCATCCCGAATTGTATCCGGTGCACACTTTTTAAATCGGGGCAGTCGCATCGTGAACTTTTATGTCTGTGCACTGATGGGAATCAGTGAATCTTAACATATATATATAATTGCATATATTCGCATATAATATAATATATGTGTATGTTTGTAATTCCCCTTCTTGATATGCCTGCTGGTTCTGCTAATTTCTGTTGCCAGCAGGGTGCGGCAGGCAGCCAATGAGATCGGCCATGGCAGCCCGAGGCTCCCTCCACGTCGCCGCTCCAATTTAAAGGTCACCCGATAAGACGAAAGCTCACGCATAATCGAGGGAGTCAGCCGGCGCCCTCACCTCCTCTTCATTGGCGTGTTTATTTATTCTGCTCCCGCTCTCCTCACTCTATCTGCTTTTCTCGCTGCCGCTTTGTGTGTGTAATTGCGTTCTTTGTCTCGGCGCTGCTCCCCCGGCCCAGCCACCGCTGTTTTTTGGGGGTCTGTGTGCAAGCCTGGGTCTGCAGCCGCCTGGGGAGCCGCTCTTCTCTCGCTAATCCAAACCATTGAATTACTTAATTGGATCAGTTACTCAAATTAATTAATCTGAATCTTTGCAAGCTTTTTGTTGTTGGCCCAAGATGAGTTTAGGGGCTTTTTTGAGACGGCTGCAGCACAGTGGAACAAGCAGAAGAAATGTCCTGTCCTTTTAGATGGCTTAGGGCGAGTATCATCCCCCAGAGCAAAATCTGCCTGGTTTCTCCCACACTCCACACACTGAAGAAAAGTGCCGCACCTTGACTGGAGGGCTGTCTGTACACTGCTCTCTGCAGGTGTGAAGGTTATACATGTCGTATACATTCATGAATATATACAGCCACACCCATATACATAGAGCATATATTCACAGTAACACAGACCTGATATGCATACAAACAGTTGTACATATACAGGACTGCAGGCTGACCCCCACCCTATTCCATAGCCTTTAAATAGCGTATTTTCCATTTGTGCTTCCGGGCCAACCACAGAGATGCCTTACAGCTCTGCACATACACACATACACATATCCCCCCTTTGTGTTCCCCTGACCACATCCTCCCCCCCACCCCCCGCCTGCCCCTGCTCCTTCCGGCCATCTATATCCGCCTTTTGAAGGACATGGATTGTACTTTAAATACGTTGGAGCAATGGCCTCAGAGGCAGAATCCACCAGAGAAGGCCCTGCTTGGCCCCTTCCTTCTCGGTGTCATGGGATGAGTGTGTGTGTGAGTGTGCAGCCAGTGAAGCACTTACGGGGCCAGGCGCGTGTCAGTGCAGCAGTGGCTGGGCCCCAGCGCCATGCCAATCCCTGTGAGCCCCTCCATCTGCCGACTCCAGCAGCCATTAGCTGCGTCCCTTTTTAGCACCGGTGGACTGTGTTTTTGAACTCGTCCTGTTGTGCCAGTCACTCAGATGGAGATATCGTTGGGTCACCTGGGCTGCGGCGTGCGTCCCAGAGTGAGAGACAGACGGAGCTGGGTAGGGTCTTTATTAACTGTGTAATTGTAGGCAGAATGCTTTAAACAATTAACTCTTTTGATATTCATTAGTTTTCCGGCTTAGCGGCGCAGCACGAGCGCCGTGGCCAGGCCTCATCCCGCTTCACAGCCCTTTCTAATTAACTCCCACACTGGAAGGCTGCAGTATTATCAGCGCCTGCCCCCCCCCACCCCAGTTCCCACACCATGAATCACGCTGCGCCGTTCTGCTCAACAGAACCTGGCCAGAATGCTCTCGTGTGCTCAGGCAGCTTGGAGGCGGGGGGGAGGGGGTGACTTATTCACGGTGACTGGGGGGTTGCATTCCTAACATGGCTGCTCTTTGACGCATTTGCGCAGCGGATGGCTGTTTGGTCACACCCAAATGACGGTTAGCTCCGCCTGTTCACTGTAACACAAAGACCTGCCTGGGTGGGATTAAATTCAATCCAGCTAATGCGCAGTTTGTCTTTTATTACAGTGTTTTCCAAAAGATTTGAAGAAAACATTAATTTGTTTTTTTGGTCTGTTACAGACAAGTGCTGTGTGCCTTTTGACCCGTTACTGATGAATGCTATGTGTGTGCCCCCTACAAAGGTCAACACCACAGAGGTCAGCACACAGGTGAACCACCCTATTGGCTGAACCTGTCTTCTCGAGCCATATCACTGCCGACCCCCCAGCATTACTATTCCGGGACTGGAAAGGTCATTTTTTCCTTCAAACAATCGAGATAAGAGGGCCTTTATCAGATGGGAGGATCATTTTGGATGTGTGGCCCTTCAGCCTTCTGGGAGCTGCAAACAGATTGGCTACAACTCAGTGAGCCAGTGGCATGCTCTGCAAGTGGATTGGCCGCAACTCAGTGAGTCAGTGGTATGTTCAGTAAGCAGATTGGCCACATCCCAGTGAGTCAGTGGCATGCTCTGCAAGTGGATTGGCCACAACTCAGTAAGTCAGTGGCTTCAGCTTGACAGGCCAGGTTCTCACTGGGCTCCTGCAGGATTTGCAGCAATCTGATTGGTTATTTTTTAAGAAGAAGATGCTGATGTATGTTACATTTCAGTCAGATGCAGTAAGGACAAGAAACCTTGTCTTGGTGATGTAATCTTTTTTGAAAGGAATGAGTGTTTTCTTCAGGGAATCTGACTGTGGCTCAGCGCTCCCCCATCAGACAAACAAAGAGAGAGATGCGGTTTCCTCAGAAATGCTCGTCCCTCATCCCCCCAGAATGTCCCTACTCTGCTCTATTTGCAGCTCTCCCTTAAGGGCACAGGCTTGGGGAAAACGACTCTGCTAAGCTGTGTCTGTGTGTGGCCTGATGCCTAAGAAGGTGAATTCCACTCACCTGGAGGGGTCCCCAGGCCTGCACTCAATGTGTGTGTATACAAACCCACATGGTTGTGAGGCCTACAGGCCATGTAAGGCACAGTCCGACGAGCCAGTGAAGAATCGATTACCAATAGGAACACTCCCTCCACTGACCCTGTCCCAAATATCCCCAAATGGGATAAAAATCTATTATTTTGACCTTGTGGGCACCATTTTTTCGGTCCACAAAGAAAGAAATTAAATTTTATAAAAATCAGTGACTGCAATCAAAAAATTAAAAATGCCAAAAGTCTTGTATTTTGTTTGTTTACTTATGGTTAAGGTTATGGCTGGATGGGGGTTAAGGATGTCATTGTTGGGATTAGGGTCTTGCCCATAGATATGAATGAACGATCCCCACAAAGATAACTACCCGTGTGTGTGTGTGTGTGTGTGTGTGTGTGTGTGTGTGTGTGTGTGTATGGATGCACAGGTCTGTCCATGAACCAGCCGCTTACTCACAGCCCACCGGCCACAGAGCCACCGTGGGCCGCACCACCGGGCAGCTTAAACCAGCCATTTCCATGCTAATCCCATTTGGACTTACAGGGTGGCTGCCTGCCAATAGCACATCTTCCCGGTGTATTGCTTTGGAGGTCTATGTACCGATTTTAGGTCCAGTGATCCATACATCTGAGCTTGTTTAGCATCATGTCTTTTCCTAAATGGTGCATCCAGTGCAGAATTCCTCCCGTAATGCTGGACAAAGAAAACTTATAGTAGTTGGCCAGCATATTAACCTAAAGAACATAAATGATTCATTTTATTATCATTGTAGTTTTATTTGAAAGTCATACATACAGACTTGTGCTTCATCTGCTAAAAAAAATGCATTGTGATACGTTAAGTGAAATAGTAATACTATTGTAAATGCCAGCATTAAGCAAGGATGCTTACATGAGTTAGAAGTTTTCCATACTACTGCATCCAATTAACATTGTCAGCTATTAGTGATTAATTAAAGGTACTATTCTGCTTATAAATAGACAAGGCCAGGTTAGTTGTGAAACTGACCCAAATACATCTGGAGGTTTTTGTGCAGGCTTGTCAGAGAACAGCGGGCCTTGAGCAGGCTGTCCTCGTCACAAATACGGTTAGCGTAGGTGATGCCTTATACCCCTGCCTCTTCAACATTTCTCAGCAGTTCTTCAGGAGGTCACAGCGGCGTCTTGTCGTCTTCGGTGGGGTTAATCGGATTGGCAGCGCGTTCTCCTCCACAATCTCCATCTGGGGACCGCTATGTGGACCCCTTGAGACCGAACAGCTGCCCTCTATCTCAGAAATGAGAAATTAGCAGAACGGCTTAGCAATTAGTTCTCAGCTTCCTCCCTGGAATTAAAGCCACGAATGGCCCCCTGGTAGCGGGAGTGGAATCCGGCCGGGAGCCCAGGGAATGCTGGAGAGCCAGGCGCAGAGGTGAAGCCCAGCTGCTGCCGCTCTGTTGTTTCCCGATGTCCTATTTGCTAAGTGGCCATGCTCTTCCTGGAAGTGCCAAGCTCCCTGACGTATGCGTGCCCTGCCCTCGCCTTCTGCTCTGCTCCACTTCTAGCACAACATTCCCGCACATTATTTGCATTCAGCTGAGGTCGTTATTTAAGAACAAAATGTGTCCATTTTGGATAGATGGGGGATTGAGAGAGATGGAAAGTATTGCGCACATGCCGCGAGGGCCCCACAGAGCACAGCATGGCCAGCCACCCCCAGGTTCCTCACACACAGCACCACACGTCCATAAAACATCGCATGCTTTTGGGTCGCGCTCTCCTGTTGCTCCGAGGGCACATTTAATGATGCAAAGTAGTCTGCATCCCACCAGCCCACCCGACGAGACTCTGCCCACCAGTTTGCTGGGTCCTGGTTCGTGCCCCCACAGGAATGGTGGTGAGTCACGCAGCAAGAGGTTAATGAAGCTCCCTGACGTCGCCATGACCTTTTCTGCTTTAGTGCAAATCATTTCAGCTCACTTTTGCCACCATTTAAAAATGAAAGCTTTTAATAATTTATCTACACTTCTTTCCTAGGGAGCTTCATTAGCGCCAGGCCGTGACATTTCCCCATGCGACCTCACATCTGCTTGATAACATCAGCATCGACTCCATCGCCAGCCAACACTTAGGGCTCCGCTTTGTCCATTTTTTTTTACGCTTATGTTAAAGATTTACACAAATGTTCCCCCCTACCCTTGCTGACATCTGGGGCATTTGTGGAATGCTGGGGGGGGGGCCGCATGTGTCACATGTCTTCACAGATGGAGCTGGAGTTCATTTTATCCCCTTGCCTCCTGGCATTGACCTCTGCACTGAAGTTTTCAATATAGAGAAGTTTTAAAGGGTAAAAAATGTGTTTCCTGATTCCAGGACTGGGCTGAACGGGAACTTCAGGTCTTTGTGAGGTGAAAATGAAAGGCAGCCCAGTTGTGACGGCCACCTGATTGCAGGTCTGTCGGGGGCCGTCACCTGCGGCGGTCGATGACGTGACGCAGCCTGATGTACGCTGCGTGTTTGCCTGTGGCGCCGCATACCCCTGCCGACTCCGCAGGCTGCAGCCATGCTGACCCCGCCTCCCGCCGAGCCCCCATTCATAATATTGACTCGTGTTTCATGGCTGCTTGATTGTGATGAAGACTGATTTGTGGGATAAATTATTAAAAGGCACATTAGCACGGTTCATGTTTTGTTGAGCTTCACACTCAATTATGGATGCAGCAGCGGTGGGGGAATCGGCCCTGTTTATTAGGCCTTCTCATTGTGCTCCTCCACTGTGAGACCAGCCTTTGCACAGGTAACGAGCTCCAACAATCGGAGGAAAACCTATGGGAGAATGTAAGAATGTAATTTTTTCAGAAATGCCATTTATCATCTTATTTTGCCTACAAAATTGGTGACTAAGAGACCGGCTCTTTATGATTTTTAATATTGATGTTTCCAGAACATGTTATCAAACACAATCAGTGCTCCGGACCCGCAGCAGTGCAGCGGACAGGAATGCCAGCTGATGCTGGATCAGTTTAAAAACTGGAACTGTGCCACACCGGCGCCGTACTCCTTAGCGCTCACATGGAAGTCAGGGCTCCTCCCGCCGCTCCGCTGCGCTTGGTGAATGGGCTGATGCCATGAAGCTTCTGGGGGGGGGCTGCAGGGCTGCGTTCCGGCCGAGGACTCTCACAGCCCTCCATCTGTAACATAGGGTGTTTCCAAATGTGTCACCTACTCCAGGACTGCGGAGAGGCAGGACCTGAGCTGGGTCACTTGGTAGGGATGCCCTGGGGATAAGGCTGTCCTGCCTTAAGCAGGCGCTGTCTGCCCCATCCACAAAGCACAGCCCTGCAGAAACCGAGTCCAGTGCAAAATCAAAGTGAATGTGTATATCACGCCAGCGAAGGGTCAACAGGGAGCCGGTGGGGGGGTTGGGGGAGCTTAGCTGGACTTTCCATCCCACCAAGGGTGCAGCAACCATGAGCTAATTAGTCCGGCAGAGTGGAGAGCAGAGGCACCCAGGATGATTGTCACAGTAGCAACTAAGCATTGGCTGTTAAATTTAGCATGCACTTGATTACAGCCACAGCGCAGAACGCTGATATATATTCACAGTGAAGCGCTCAGCACAAACGGCTGTATGAATATTTCAGATGCTATCTCAGGAAGTGGTTTGCAGCCTCCCATTCTCTGCTCTGTCGCGCTGCGAAATGCGTGATTGCTTATTAACCAGAGTGAGACTGTGTTGGCCCGTGCGGCACTGTGGTCCTGGAAAGAGGTGGTGGGGGGGGGGATGGCATCATCGTGCTTTGCTGTGGGCACTTTCACATCTGGCACTTTCACATCTGGCATATGACCCCCTGACTCTGTCATACACAATATCACCTTACCTGGAGCTTACGGACCTTCCCGTGTTATGCTTTTATTTGCTGGACAATTACTTTATTTCAGACTGATGGTGCAATGGTAGATCCCATATGGGGCATTGATTTTGGAAACAGCCTATACTTGAACAGGCTCCTGTGTGTCCAGTCTGAAGGCTTTGATGGTGCATCAACACCTGCACTGACCCCTCATTAAGTGTGACCAACAATGTCTGAAATGCCCCTGGGGGGGTAGCCTGTACCCAAAATGACAGAGCTGTTGCTAATGAGCTCTGAAATGAAACAGAAGCGCAGTATTATGGCAGAGAGCACCTTTACTGAGGTGCAAAACAGCAGTAACATGTCGGCATTTTCAGCAGTGGCCCTTCAGGTAGAGCCAGAAAAACTTTGCAGAAAAATACAACTCCCAGCTTTCTGTAGGCTTTGCCAGTACTTTCATTTCCTGTACTTTGTAGGCTGACCTCAGGGGCCTTGTTTCTGTAAGGGGAGTGAGTGAGTGAGGTGGTGTTCATTCCCACAGCTTCTTAAGACAGTTGAACAATGGTAACTCATTTTCACACCGAAAACTTGAAGCCGCCCCAATAATACACATACCTCACAATAAATACATGGTGGAAATTATTCCCCAGAATAATTTTCCCAGAATCCTGTGCTGTTTGTTTGGAATCATAACAAAGTTCCTGTAGGGCATCTTGTGAGTCCAGCTGCTTTACACTTCACTCCAGGCTCAGCCACAGTGTTTGCCAGACGAGACAAAGCTAGTCAGGATGTGCCTGGATGAACCTGACAAATTAGTCAACAAGTACTTGGGTGCATTACAGCCTCAAACCCGGGCAGCTAATTCATTAACGTGAGCGGCGCTATACGCTAAGCTGCTCCTGACCCATTAAGCTTGTTAAAATTCCCTGCTAATTACTTAGGACCTGCGATGTATTGGAGTAGAGGTGGAGAGGCCACAGGCCACTGCACAGCCATGCCTGTAAGAGGGGCTGAGAGTGGGGGTGGGCAGGCGGGCGGGGGATACCATAAATCAGCTGTCCCCCCTCGCAGTGCTCTGTCTGCCGTATTGAGGCTAAACTCGGGGCAGCACCGATTGTCAGAGTCTATGCCGTCAGCAATCCTTCAGCCTCCTTCCCAGAAACCTTACCACTGTTAACCAACCTGCTAGCCCCACGGCCAGCTGCAGACAAGCCCACACTGATTTGCCTGCTAGCCCAGTGGCCAGCTGTAGACAAGCCCACTCTGCATCTGCCTACTGGCCTGGTGGCTGGCTGCAGACAAGCTCACACTGCATTTGCCTGCTGGTCTGGTGCACTGGCTGCAGATAAGCCTGCACTGCAGCTGCATTTCTCCAGCCCTGCATTTTTTTCTTTGTCCCAAACACTTAGATGCATAATTTTTTCGCTGAATGTGTGTATTTACCCACACGCCACCTTTCCTATCAAGTGAAGGCTCTGCTCTGCATCCATCTCATTACAGTGGCATAGGGAGGGCAGTGGTTGCACTTGCCTACTGTATTGTGTATTTTAGTGACAGGTCTGGTAAGTGCTTTCATAAAGCAGCAGCTGGAATGTGTGACCCATAGCTTGGTGATCTTAAACTTTCATGACCCTGCCACATGAAGTACACTCCTCAGCACCCGCAAGCACAAAATCAAAACCGTTTCCCCTTCTCTTTCTGTGACATGCATAGGACCCTGACATTTTGGTTCTTTCTGATGGTTTCTGATGGTGTTTTTTGGCAGTTTTCCCACGCGTGGGAGCCAGCAATGGGCCTGACCATTGGCAGACTTCTGTAATCTGGGACTTGTTGCTTGGTGCTTGGCTGCTGTCTGTTGGCACAGCTTCAAGTTCTATGTATTTATGTGACTGCCGGCTACTGACTGGAATTACCTGCACCATGCGGGGGTTGGGCATTTCCTGGACAGGGGGTGGATTGTGTCAGGCAAGGCTGCAAGGGTAGGACCTCCTGCCAAGAGTCTGATTGACACAGACATTCTTGCGCAGACTCATCCACACTGAAAGTACTGAGACTGTCCAGTCAGCACTTCTTACCTTCAGTATGTCCTTTGTCAGTGGCATAGTTGCCAGATCCTCAGCAGAAGTTGACACAGGACAGGTTACAACAGCTCACAACATGCTGTCCCTTTCAAGAAGCACTGTCTACGGTGGTTGCCCCTCTGCCTCAAAGGGATAGCTCTCCAATCATTGGCCAGCTGGTTATGCCTTTATTTATTCCTGTAATATGACATAGCAGGTATCGGGTGATTGACGAGATTGATGACATATTTATTATGAATGTATTTCTCATTTTTCTTTGAGTCCTTCACATCAGTCTGTGCCTGTGGCAGAGTCCTGCTGCTCCAAATCAACTATTTATGACCTGCTTTGACCATGGACAGAGCTTTCAATATACGCTTGACCGCAAATCATGGGCTTGCTTCCTGGTGCACCTGAGAACTCCCCAGCAGTCTCCAGACAGCTGCATCCAAGCAGGATGCATATGAGGGAGGTCCACCCACAGCCGTTTTTATATGAGAAAACAAGGGGAAATAGGCACTTTTCTCCTGCCTTATCACTGCTACACAGTGTCCACAGCAAGAGGAGGGGTGGGAACTTTGCCTGTCTGGAGAAGGCTGCTAAGCCTGGATATTGCAAAAAGAGGAGACCCAGATCTGAGTGTGATGAATGGTTTCCATCTCAAGGAAGTTTTAAGAATTAAAAAGGTGCCATGACAGGAGGTGATGTGTTAAATTAGCCCCCACCTCTGCCACGAACAGGGATCATTAGCCACCCGGTGACAGCCGGACAGTAACAGAGCGCCCAATTACAATGGCGGGCTGTATCATTCTGTATGGGGGTGTATCTCAGTAGTGCCACATCAATAGTCATAGGAGAGAGTTCCGCCTGACCAACACCAGGATGTGTCACAGACCCCACGAATGACAGGCCTCATAAACAGCAACTATGCAAAATTAAAGCTCCAGGCTAGTTGGCCCCCTCCTGACATTACTGATAATCACCAGCTCAGGGAGGGTGTGCGCATGGGGAGCACCCCCATGCTGGGGTGAACATTCACTGTGTGAGGATGCTGCTTGCTGTTCCCAACTACATCTCTGTGGCGTGTGGGAGCCCATCAGGTATCACAGCACATTGTATCAACACACATGAACACACACGTGTCGTTTGGCACTGCGCACACACTCTGAGTAACGCGCATTACCGCTGAGGGGTAAACAGCAGTGACGTGCATGTTTATGAAAAGCATTCTGTTGACACTCACTCTCACCAAACAAAAATCTCATTTCTTCTTCTTGATTTACATTGTTTAGCTTCCTTGGTATTTAAAGGTGAAATTGGTGGGGAACCTGAGAGCACCAGACACGGCTAGGATGTATTTACTCTTTGGAAGTCGGGGCGTGCTCACGCGTAGAAAATTGGGTTAGGAAAGATCACATTCGGGTTAGATCAAAAAGTGAGAGAGACGGAGTGAGCGGCAGGCCGAGAAACAAGATTGCTTTGGGGAGGTTGCAGGCAAGGCAGCTGAATGGTGAGCGGGGGCCCGGCGCCTCGGAAGATAGCAGCCGCCGCAGGGATTAAAACAGCGAGTGAATTCAGGAGGGGCCTGCCTGGGCAGAGATTAAGTGGTGATTGGGAAGGGGCTGTAATTGGTCTTCTGGTACAAGAGGCATATCCAAACTGCCAGACTCTTCACTGACTGACGGCTGAGGTCTTGCTTACGATAACTTTGGACCGGTACTGGATGGCCCTCCTGCACAGGCGATCTGCAGTGAACTAGTCTCAGTCGGTGGTGGGCAGTGTCGAGATCAAGAGTTCAGCCCTTTTGGGGGGGGTGGCCCTGATGTGGCAGGAGGTGAGGCTTCTGGTAGCCTGGGAATATCAGGGTCTTGATGATTTTCAGAGCAGATATATATTATTCTGGGTGTTTATACGGTGAATACCTATCCAGGTCTTTTTATGTAGGGCGATTATCTATCTGGGTGTTTATCTGTATGGTGAATATCTATTTAGGTGTTTATCTGTATGGTGAATATCTATCAGGGTGCTTGTGTGTATGATAAATATCTATCTGGATGTTTATCTGTATGGTGAATATCTATCTGGGTGTTTGTGTGTACAGTGAATACCTATCCAGGTCTTTGTATGTAGGGTGAATATCTATCTGAGTGTTTGTGTGTACAGTGGATATCTAATCATTTGTTTGTGTGTACTGTGGATATCCATCCAGGTCTTTGTGTGTATGGAGAACAAACTGGCTTCATTTTGCCACATGAAGGGTACAGGAAGCCTTTTAAGCAATATCACCCTGTCATGTTTTTTTGCAGATATGGCTGCATTTGAACTTGAGAAGGGGTACAGATGGGATCTGTGGGACAGCCTGAATGTCAGGGGCCCCGACGTGGGGGGGAGGAGCATCACAATCTTTCATTTCCTCTTTGTAACTTATGGCTTTTTTTCTCACCCTCTACCTATCTCTCTCTCTTTAATACATTTTATTTATATAGTGCTTTTCAAGACCTCAAAGACGCCTTATAGAGTAGGTACACAGAGAACAGATAAAACATATACACATTATGCATACGAAAGGTTGAATGCCTGGGCAAAAAGAAAGGTTTTTAGCTTGGTTTAAAAATCTGAAACAGAGGTTAACGAACGGATGGTAGTACGTAGTGAGTTCCAAAGGCGGGGAGCTAGGCGGGAGAATGCACGGTCACCATAGCTCTATAATTTGGATGGGGGGGATGTGGAGAGAGCCAGTAGAAGAAGATCTAAGGCTGCGGGGGGGGGGCTGGTAGGGTTGAAGCAACTGAGTAAGGTATGGGGGACCATGACTGTTAAGAGCCTTAAATGTCAGGAGTATCTTTCTGTCTCTCTCTTTCTCTCAGTCTCCCTGTCTCGCTTACCTCTCCTCGCCAGCCTGTCCTTTTTCTGTCACACCTCCTGCAGGATAATTCACCTGACAACAAGCTGTTTTGATCCCTGAATCTGGGTGGCTCCCCAGGGCCTTGTCTCACTAATTGCTTGGCCGGGCTGAGCCTGCCCATTGTAACAGACCCTTCTTGCATCTTTCAGCATCATATTTGCACTGGCCAGCTTTCTAATTGATTACTCTCACAGTCACATAATTGGAATTCATGTCTTTTTTTTAACCAACCTCTGGTATCTCCTATTTCCGGGAGAATCATTTTTTAAGAGGATTTATTTCTTTTATTTGACTTTTAATGAATTTATGCACCCCAGAGGATATGCCAGTGTAGAGCTTCATGGAGTCCTTTATAGTTTTGCTGGGTTAACCCTTTAGTCACTAATACCAGCCGTGTCAGGACATCTCCCACTGGACATTTGACTCATTTCCTGGTGATTTCTGTTTTTCTTGTTGCGGCATGGACTAGTTTGTGGCAGTAAACACAGTAGACATTGATCACTGATGGTGGAGTCACATGAAACTACAGCAATTACACGTCCATTCCCTCCCACCCACAAACCCAGAGTCCTTAATGACCCCCCCCCCCCCCCCCCCCCCCCCCCACCCCCCCGCCCCACCCCCTTTCCCACACAACAACCAACAAGAAAAAAAACAAGAAACAACAACTCATTCCCCCCCCCCCACAAACCCCGAGTCCTTAATGCCCCCCCCCCCCCCCCAACAAACACAGGTCCTGGGATCAAACCATTTTCAACACAGAGAGCAACAATGGAAAAATAACTGTTCATTAATCTGCATGCACCCCCCCAGGAGTGCAGTTCCTGTATAAACTACTCATACGCATTGATTGGAGAAGGATGCCTATCGATGCTCTGATGAGTGAATGCTGATTGCTCAGAGGCTCAGGCAAGGCCAAATTGTTTTAAATGAAGTTTCTGTAAAAACACGTCACATTGAAAAGGACAAACACAGGCAGGCAGGTTGAAATGAGGTGGGGGGCCTTTTCATTTTCTGTATCAACAGGGGCTGTGCGTGTTTGAGCCGTGCTTGTGAATTGGGCTCCAGTAATGCCCTCCATACACATAAATCTGGTCAAATCTCCCTAATCAGGTTCTCCGTATTAGGACACACAGTCACCGTGCTGGTGGATAATGCCTGTGCTTGGAATCAGTGTCCAAAGGCCAGCCTGTCCCTTGGCACTGGGTCACACCGAACGGTTGTATCCTCGCCTTTCCCTGGGCTCACCCCCATGCCCCAGGTGGATGGGGTTGGCTGCCCTATTCTCGTGCAGATGGTATCCTCAGAGCCATGGAGGGGCAGGGGTCCTGACCTGGGAAGTAAAGAGTGTGATGTGTGCGGGGTGGGGCTGCACGGCCCTCAGTGATCGCCGTTGCTGCCGCAAGCTGCCTAGAGAGCTGCCCAACAGAGGAGGGTGAGAGGAAGCCAGGGAAGTGCCCGCGGCCTCACACAGCACAGTGCCCACATGGGGCCGGGTCATGCGTGCTCTAGATGGCCAGGTCCGCTCCCTGCAGCTGTCTAGGCCAGTCGCAGCCTTTGATATCATTTCTATGATAGGGATTGCATGCAGTGGGCCTAGGCACATACAACATGCAGTCAGCTGAAACAAAGACGTATTGCATTTGGTGGGCTGAGACGCAGACAGGGACTATGTGCAGTGGGCTGAGACACAGACAGGAGCTGCGTGCGGTGGGCTGAAAGGCAGATGTGGACTGCGTGTGGTGGGCTCAGATACAGACAGGGGCTGTGTGCGGTGGGCTGAGAGGCTGACATGGACTACATGCATTAGGCTGAAAGGCAAAGAGGGGCTACATGTGGTGAGCCTAGACACAGACAGGGACTGCGTGCAGTGGGCTGAGACGCAGACAGACTGCATATGGTGGGCTAAGATGCAGACAGGGAATGTATGCAGTGCAGTGAGAGGCAAACAGGAACTACATGCATTGAGCTGAGAAGCTGACAGGGGCTGCATGCGGTGGGCTGGGAGACTCCCACCCCACATTTCTCTCACCTCACCAATGGTTGCTGTGTTCCCTGGCATGGCCAACATGCAGTGTGCAGTTGAACATTTCTGCTGTTTTAAAATCCCAGCCCAATGTTCAATTTTATACATGTAGTATTTTGAATTCCCATTGCAGTGTGCCATTTAGCATTCCTGGCGTTTTAAATTCCCAGTTTGGTGTGGCAGTTAACAATCCTAGTGTATTATATTTCCAGTTTGGAAATGCTATTTAGCATTTGCAGCGTTTTAAATTGCTAATGCCATTTAGCATTCCTAGTGTTCTAAACTCCCTGTCTGGGAATGCTGTTTAGCAGGCCGTGTGTCTTCCTCAGCCCCCTGGGACACATCCTGCTACTTGCATCTCTTCCCTCTGACATTATTTGCTTGACTAACTTGTCCCTGTGGAACTAACATGGCAAAGTAATGATGTTTGTACAGGAAGATGGGCCAGTTCTGCTCAGCCCTGCTCTGTGGCCAGAGACACCTGCTGCTAATGACTGAGCATGTACTGAACACTCACTGGACCAAGTGCTGACTGAACATACACTGGACTCTGATTGGACCCAGTACCAACTAAACACACGCTGGATGCTGAGTGGACTGAGAACTGACTGAATGCATACTGAGCACAAATTGACTGGGCCTTGTACTTCCTGAATACTGACTTAACGCAGTATTCACTGAACATAATTTGAACACTGATCAAGCCCTGTAGCTCCACTCAGTGAGGTGGGGGCTGTTTGGGTGGGCAAGCAATCTAAGCTACAGGGGTATATGAGAGGTTGAGGTGGGAGGCCGAGTTGCCGAGTACGGTGGAGGAGTGGGTGCTAATGAGACGGGAGGGGGCTCGTGAATTCCTCAGGGGAGCCATTGCTGGGCTGGCAGACACTCAAACTTCTACTGGGCATGCTCAGATGCGAGTGCATCTTGCTGCCGTCTGAGTCTGAAGTGAGAGCCAGCCTCTACTATCAGGGCAACGTGCATTTAATCACCGGGGCTGGGAGGGGGGCAACTTGCCTGGAATGGTAATTAGGGGGTGGGAGCGCATAGAACTGTTCTTGTCATCTTGTCCATTTCAGAGAAGTTCAATACAGTAATGGAGAGGCAGGGCAGCACCGTGTATGCTGGCAGACCTGTTCAGAGCGGGCCAGCTGCATTCGGGGGCCAGGGTCAGGTCTAGGCAGCACTGGAGGCTGGTACATCACGGCACTGTGTGTCCTGAGGGTGCAGGAGCAATGTCAGGTGTTGGTGTGAAGCTCCCCGAAAGTGGGCCTGGATCACCCCACTGGCCCACATGCTTCCTCTCCTCCTCCTGCTGATCCTCTTCTCCCCTTGGCATGGTACGGCTCCAACCCCCCTTCAGGATTGTTAGCTGATCACTCGGTGACTTGCCGTGGACAACTCTGCACAGACATAAATGTACCAGCACAGCAAGCTGAACTGTTTGAATAAAAAATAAAAATTGCAACATTTTCACCAGCCCCCCCAAAGAAAACTGAGCCTGAGCATCCTCAGGGCTGGCACTCTCTACGCACAGGGCCCACCCTCTCTACACCTATGCACACATGCTCTCAACATACGCACATAGGGTGCAGGCCTGCCCTCTTGACACACATGCACAGGCCCCACCTTCTTAACATATGCACAGGCCCTGCCTTCTCGATGTACACAGACAGGCCTCACCCTCATTACACCCTCACACACAGGCCCCACCCTCTTGACAAAAACAAATACACACAGGCCCTGCCCTCTCAACACACACACACACAAACACATACACACACCCACAGACCCCGCCCTCTCAATGTACACAAACCCACAGGCCCCGCCCTCTCAACACACCCACAGGCCCCACCCTTTCGAAACACACACACCCACAGGCCCCACCCTCTCGTTACACACACACACACAGGCCCCGCCCTCTCGTTACACACACACACACAGGTCCCGCCCTCTCGTTACACACACAGGCCCCGCCCTCTCGTTACACACACATAGGCCCCGCACTCTCGTTACACACACACAGGCCCCGCCCTCTCGTTACACACACACAGGCCCCACCCTCTCGACACATACACTCACTCACAGGCCCCACCTTTTCGACACACACACAGGCCCTACCCCTTCAACACACACACAGATACACAGCCCAGAACATTGTGGGCTGGTTTCTCACTGAATTCAGTGTTCAACACACAAAGGACATCTGTGCCGAGCCCGTGGCCCCACCCCCAATATTTCCCAGCCAAAGCCTGCTGGCTGGGCTCCATCCTCAGCCCTCCCCCGCCCTCTGTCCATGTTTCGGATGCCGACACCCAGTCAGCCTGCATTCCAGCACTGCATATCCAACTTGATCACTGCCTCTGACTGCTTTCCATCACATCTACCCGGAAAATCTAAATGTTTCCACTATGTGGTAAAACTTGTTACTTTATATCTCATGAGGAAATTTTTGGTCCCTGCAATATAAACCTAGATTTTTTCAAAATCTGTGACTGCAGTCAAAACACTAAAAAGTCTTGTATTTTGTTTTGTTACTTGTTTGGGTAGGGGTTAAGGCTGTTCTGGTAAGGGTTAGGATTCTGGCCTTAGAAATTAATTGAAAGTCCCTTCTGTGATAGGAATATGTGAACTGTGTGTTTATGTATGTGTGCGTGTTTTATGTATGTGTGTGTGTGTGTGTGTCTGTGTGTGTGTGTGTGTGTGTGTGTGTGTGTGTGTGTGCGTGCATGTGTTTGTGTGCACCTGAATTTCCTACTGTGTGGTTTGTTTGTTTTCCCCTCCGCGTGCCAACCCCCTCCCACCCCACAGGTCCCTCGTCGAGATCGATCGCTGGTCTGAGCAGCCGTTAACCCCGGGAAGCTGGAGTAATGAGTTCACATGTGAGGGCATTGACTGGGGCCTGACAGCACACTGACACTGTCTTGCCTGCCCCTCCATGGCAGGATCCTCCCTGCCGCCCCCATCTCCCTCTTCCTTTGCCTGAAAATGGAGAGATGAAAATTGACTCCACCCATCTCCATCTCTTGCCGTTCCAATTTAGTTCCATGTGGTTTAGTTCCTGAGGAAAGGAAGGTAATGAACTCCACGCTGGTGTGTTTTTCCAACAGTATGTGTCTGAACATCTAAATGTGCCTATATATGAACACCAACTTGTTAGGGCCCCCCGTTCTGCCACCCTGCAGGGACAGGCCCCTCCCAGCCACACTGGGGACCCACTCCGTTTTTGTCCACATCCAAGGTGGTGATCTTAGCACACCGCAATGGAAGCACGGGTAGCCGAATTAACACGCCACTCCTAGGTGAAAATCAGGCAGTGTTAACAGCACAGTGAAGATGGACTTTCTCAAATGAGGTCAGGAAGATCACCACAATTACATCAGCAGTCCATACACAGACATATGATGTGAGGACGTCACCCCTCGCACATCTGGGTCAGCGAGGACATGCTGGATGTTCACATGTTTACTGGCCTGTCCTGGCAGAGGGCAAGAAGAGGGCGGGGGGCTGCTTCTGTTCATGGAGGTCTGCCTGCCCGTATGTGTCGATGATCAATACAGGCCGTTTTAATGGCTCTACACTTTGTCAGCTCTCATACCTCCTCCTCACTGCTCCTCCTAACAGCTTCTTACTGCTCCACCTGATAGCTCTCCCTCCCAGCCCTTCCTCACTGCTCCCCCTGACAACTTCTCACTGCTCCTCCTCACAGCTTCTTGCTGCTCCTCCTCATACTGTAGCTCTCCTTTGCAGCTCCTCCTCACAGCTACTCACTTCTCTCTCTCTCTCAGCTCCTCCTCACTGCTCCTCCTCACAGCTTCTCACAGCTCCCCCTCATATCTCCCCCTCACAGCTCCTCCTGTTCCTTGCATGTTTAGTTGTTGTCCGAATGTATAAGGTGGCAGCTTGTGTGATGATTTAGTACCTGGACCTGGACCTTAACAAAGTGCCTGAAACCCCAGGTCTAGAAATGAGGGATGAGCCTGTGGATGACTGGCCAAACACGTGCCTTGATATGAGTGGCCAGCAAATTACATGCCTCGGTATGAGCAGCTGGCCAATCACATGCCTTGGTATGAGTGGCTGCCCAATCACATGCCTCGGTATGAGCGGCTGGCCAAATACAGCCTCAGTATGAGCAGCCAGCAAATCACATGCCTCGGTATGAACGGCTGGCTAAATACAGCCTCAGTATGAGCGGGCAGCAAATCACATGCCTCGGTATGAGCGGCTGGTCAAACACATGTCTCGATATGAGCGGCTGGCCAATCACATGCCTTGGTATGAGCGGCTGGCCAAATACAGCCTTGGCATGAGCGGCCAGCAAATCACATCCTTCGGTATGAGCAGCTAGCCAATCACATGCCTCGGTATGAGCAGCTGGCCAAATACATGCCTCGATATGAGCGGCTGGCCAATCACATGCCTTGGTATGAGCGGCTGGCCAAACACATGCCTCGGTATGAGAGGCTGGCCAATCACATGTCTCGCTATGAGCTGCTGGCCAAACACATGCCTCGGTATGAGCGGCCGGCCTGTGAAGCACATCGCGTGATGCTACTTTGGATGAAGGTCTCTGATAAGCTGCTGAATTCTTTAAGAAAAGCGGCAAAAGGCAGCTTCCTGGCATTATTCAGGAGATCCACCCCCACCCCCCCACCAGCCTCACTGCAGCCGGCTGTGTGGGAGACAGGAAGCCAGTGGAAGGGGGAAGAATGTCACAGTGGGGGTGGGCATGGTGCCGGTTTCTGTGTGAACCATAGCCTCAGCTGTGCTCTGGGGATGGGGGGCTCTAGAATCATAACCCAGGGACTCATGTGTCCCCTTGCCCCCCCTCGCTGGAGCCAGCTTGGCATGGTCAGCGACAACATCAGCCCCGGGGGCCATGGGATCCTTGGCTCCGCCTCTCTGGAGTAGTGTGGGCCAGTGCGCTGGAGGAATGCAGCTTGGCCTGCCAGCCCGGTCACCCCAGTCAGCCGCAGAGCGTTGTGGGATAGTGGTTGTCCCCCCGCAAATCACATGCTCTCACTTTTGCACTGCTCGGAGCAGGCCTCATTTCTCACTGATGTAAGCTGCTTTCCTAAGTGGCTTAAGCAGATTACTGAGGAGGTGCGGGTGGCTCTGGCCCCTGGGGAGGGTCACATAGACCAGGCTGCAGGGGTCCTCCGCCTCCACTCTCAAAATGGGCGGCAGAGTTTGGCTTTCGACACATTTGCTGTCACTATGCAGGATTTAACTGTGGGTCACGGTGATTCCTTCTGTTCTGTTTAGGGCCCCTTTTCAAGCATATTAGCAAATAGGGTTTTTCTATTTTCAGATTTTTTCTACCTGGAAGACTACTGTGAGCAATGAGAGGGGGCCCTCCCCCCGAATAAAGGGAGAGGTCATCATCTTCACATGGAAACGCTGGCTTTCCTGCAGCTGTTGCTCCTTTTGCCCCCTGGTTGGGCCCCATCCATTCACTTCTGAAGCTAAGGGGAACAGTTGGGAGATGGGGGGAGCTCAGAGGCTTGACAGGTGGGGCAAAAATCACTGCTGAGAGCAGGAAAAACAGTATCACAGCTGCCCCATGCTCATGGCGACAGGAAGGAGCCGTACGCGCTATGGGGGAAGCAGCCAGGTCGTAAGGCCGCCTGTAAGCAGAGAGCTCACAGAAGGCACGTTTCTTTCTCTTCTGTTCTCTGTTTTCCGGCCAGATGTGCTGTGGGGTTCCTACAGAAGGCGAAAAATTGCACTGTGCTGCATCGATCGAATCATCCCTCAAAGCAACATGCGGCCAAATTAAACTTGCGTTTCTTCCTGTTGATTTTTTCACTCATAAAGATTTTTGGTGACTCAAGTTGTGGACGTCGCCGCTGGGAAAATCCAACTGCACCACTGTAATGCGCGCTAGGCCACCCGCTTTGTCCACCCTGGATTTTTCCCACAATGCACTCCGCTTCCGCCTCTCCACAGAGTGCTTCCCTGGCCCCGTGTGGCAGATGGAGAGTGTTAACTCAAACGGGGGGTGTGCTTTGTGGCTTCACATGCATGTGCTACACAGCTGTGACAACAAGGGGGGCGGGAGGTGGAAGTAGAGAAAAGCCACGTGTCATGCTGGGGCTCCTCTCCATGCACCGATGACCAGGATGGGCCCTGTTTTTGTTTGTTAAGTACCTGCATTCGTAATGCTTTCATTTGGCTCATGCGGTTTTTTCATTTCTCATGTCAAACGGAAGAACAGTTTTCGGGCACTCGTGTGAGCAGGCATGGAAACAGGCTTTGCACAGCTTTCAGGAACATCAGCCGCAGGGGGCCTGTGCCCAGCGCCTCAGCACCCACATGCTGCTCCGCAGTTTGAGGCTCACTCAGTCGTATGAAGCTGTGACTGGCATCTTCAGTGGCCTCACAGAGGCGGTGCTGGTCACACGGACACACTCAGCACTCGTGGCAGGTCATGTGGGGACATGGCCTACTTCACCTCTTTTACTGCTTTCAGGTGTTGATTTTATGGCTAAGCAGTTTGGGATTTGCACTCATTTTTCCTAAACAGTTTTGAAGGGAGGTTATACTTTTGCAAACCTCCCTATGGCATTAAGCCTGAGCGGCCTGCACCCAGGCCAGGGGTATTGGGGGCAGAGAAAGGCCGCATCCATCCCTGCTGTCACCCCCTGCACTCATTCAACTGATCTCTGGATCAATACTGGTGATCCTGTAAAGGTAAACAGGTCATGTGAGCCAAGCACGTCAACTAACTGTGTTCTCGCTAACTGGACTTCCTGGGTGGGGGGTGGGGTGGACTATCCCCTTGTGATAGAGTAACTGGTACCTTTTCCTCCCAGTTATTGTGTTTGCTCTCACTAGCATCTTGGGTGGATAATGTGTCACTTCCAGTGAAGTCAGGAATCCCATAATATCCCATCATAATATACGTGTCCTGAATGGAAAGTGGAAAGTACCTGCTGTCACCTGGGAGACTGGGGGGAAGATGTGGGGTGCAGCGTGTGTGTGTGTGTGTGTGTGTGTGTGTGTGTGTGTGTGTGTGTGTGTGTGTGTGTGTGTGTGTGTGTGTGTG
>JAABNY020000025.1:19753700-19775311 GCA_015164015.2 Brevimyrus niger | reverse complement strand
TGTGTGTGTGTGTGTGTGTGTGTGTGTGTGTGTGTGTGTGTGTGTGTGTGTGTGTGTGTGTGTGTGTGTGTAAAACATCTTTTGTAATACCATTATCGACTTCCACAAAAAACAGAAACAAGTTTTCTGTTTTGCCGATTAGGGGTTAGGGGTCACTAATTAGAATACAATAGGGTCAACAGGAAGAGCTCACAAAGACAGGAATGCAGGTGTGTCTGTCTGTGTGTGTCTGTCTGTCTGTGTCTATGTGTGTGTCTGTGTGTGTGTCTATGTGTGTCTGTGTGTGTGTTTGTGTGTGTCTGTGTGTGTGTCTGTGTGTTTGTGTGTGTCTGTGTGTGTGTCTGTGTGTTTGTGTGTGTGTGTGTTTATGTGTGTGTCTGTCTGTGTTTGTGTGTGTCTGTGTGTGTGTCTATGTGTGTGCATATCTGCTTGCCTTTTTCCAAGTCCTCTGTCTGCTGCTTTGTGCTGCTAGCTAACTCCGGAGATGGGATTGACTACAGCCAGCAGAAGCGTGAAAACGTCGGCGATCTGATCCAGGAGACGCTGGAGGTGTTTGAGCGCTACGGGGGAGAGGACGCCTTCATCAACATCAAGTACATGGTCCCCACGTACGAGTCCTGTCTACTGAACTGAGGGGTTCTCCGCAGAGCCATCGGCGAGCTCCGCGCACCACACACTGCTCTCCTCATGTCCTGGGAAGCCATGTTAAACATCTGCAAGCTGCACCACTCGCACAAAAAAACCTCATTAAAGCGGCACTGTTGTTACTCCTTATTCTGCTCCTCCTCGCCTCCTTTCAGCCCTTGCTTGGTTATCTGCCCAATGCTGCACTTCTGCTAAGATGTGATTCATGACATTAGAGGTGAATGAAATCAGAGGCGTCCATTCCTGTGTCGTCCTCGGGGTTAAAACAATAAGACAATAGCGGCCATCACTGCAGCGTTAAAGTGCTGCAGTTTAGTTGCAGTAATTATGGCACAACAAGACAAGGTGGGAAACATGAGGGCAGGTTTAGCTGCCAGACTGGCTTTTGTACTTAACAGCCGAAAGTTGCAGTTCAGCGACAGTGACTGTCAGCATGTACTACATTAAAGCAGGAAGGGGGTCTGTGAAGGAGGAGCCCATGTCTGTGGGCGAGTCCAGGCATGCTGGGAAACGGCCGCTGGAATGACAACCAGCCACATACCTCCTGCTACCGCCACCAGTTATTGCGGAGGCTGTTTTTCAGACCTGAATGTGGGAGCAAGCATCATCTATGGGGGAGGGGGAGGGGCGTCAGGCCAAGGGCCTGGCCAGAGCTACTGGGGGGGGAAGGGGGACATTAACCCAGCATCCTGGGCACCCTGTGGATCGAGTGCTGGTAACCTAACGCCTATGAGATCACCAGACCACAGCTGTCCCACACTGAGGGGGGGCATCAGACACTGAGCAAGGCCAGCTGCACCCATGACGGGTCACTGCACTGGGGCGGGGGCTATACACCCTCCTTCCCCTGTGATATTCACTGTGGTGGTATCAGGATGTTATCAGGGGAATGGGGTAGGGGTATCTCCACAGTTTGTCTGTCGGTGCTCCCCCCCCACATCTGCCTGACAGTGGACTGTGGGGAAGGGGCAAAATCAGTATTCCCCTCCCATCCTGACTGTTGTCCCATGCTCCTCCATTAGGTCATATTTGGGGGATTAATCTGCGTAAAATGCCATTTTGTATTCGTGATTCGGGGATTTTATGAACCCTGAAAGTTAACAAGCGACAAAAGGTGGGGAGCACCCATGCTGTCAGTCAGAACATTTTAATGGCCTGGGGACATGGGGGTGGGGAAAGGCCTGCGGGGGGCCCAGCGCAGAAAACATCCTCCCTTTGTGTTTGTCTGATCAGCCTCAGCAGGCCGCCTCTCACGTGCCTCATGTCGGGTCAGCTGTGGGGAAAAGGCCTGCGTCCCAGTTTACAGACAAAACCCCTGCACATTTAACCTCAAAATAAAACCCGTCAAACAAAATTAGTCTGCCCCCTAACAATGCCTCCTTATTTATTTCCCCTGAGGCATTTACATAATTCTCTCTCATTTTTTAATTTTCAGAGTGTAAACAGTGTGGGTTATAGTCCCATTTGACTGGCTATGTTCCTAAAGATTGACATGTGCATCCCAGTTCACACATCTCCAGCCTCTGCATGTTGTGCGTCTGCACCTTTCTGCTGCTTCCATCCCCAGCCATTCTTTCTTTTACTTTTTCATGTAACGGCCAAATTTAACAAGAAGCCACATGGCAAAGTGTGGAATAAAGAAAAATTAATGAAATGAAGGCCTAGTGTGCAGCGCAAGCCCCAAGCCTTCACATGATAAGAAAGGGAGACTGGCAGATCCCAAACAAGCTCCACGCTCCAGCCAAGCATCAGCCACGATCAACAAATGGCCATCGTGTCTCCAGAAATTTGTCCTAGTTCCCAGAAATACTGTCTGTAATGCTTTCCATATGCAGCATACAACACAGAGGATTAAAGGAGAGCGACCAGGTTAGATCTCCGGCAATCTGTGAAACAGAGAGGCTATGGTATCCCAAATAAGAAACAGAGCCAATCAGAATGACGAGGCAGGAGCCTTCAGCAAGGGGACATGGGGGAGGCCGTGAGACCTGTCGATGAAGCACTCTGTGTGTGTCCACAGTCTGTGTGAAAGTGTGTCTTGTGTGTTGTGCGTGTTGCGCTCCTTGAGTCTGTTGAATCCACGGTTCTTAGCCTCCTCCGGCCTACAGAGCCCTTACCCCCCTACATGGGCCGCCTCCTCCGCTTGTGGATGCCTGTCAGAGCGGTTCTCAAAAGGCAAACTATTAGCAGCAACAATGAAGAAGGGAGAGCACCGCTGCAATGGAAACAAGCCACCCTCAGGGAGCCATTTGTCTTGCTGAAGTCGATGGTATAGGAGCCTCGCAGCTTGCAGAGCATATGCAGACTTGTCAGTGGTGCACCTGGGGATTTGGCCCCTTCCAGAAGAAAATGGCCCAAAGGCTGGGAATACAGAAAGCAAGTTGGGGGTTGAGAATATGGCCCCTTCCAAAGGAAAATGGTCTAGGGGCTGGAAATATGGCCCCTTCCAAAGGAAAATGGCCCGGGGGCTAGAAATATGGCTCCTTCCAGAGTGAAGCGGCCTGTGGGCTGGGAATACGGCCCCATCAAGAGGAAAGTGAGTCAGGAACAGGTAATACGGCCCATTCCAGAGGAAAGCGACCCGTAGGCTGGGAATACGGCCCCTTCCAAAGAAAAGCAACTCGAGGGCCAAGAATATGGCCCCTTCCAGAGGAAAACGGCCTTTAGTCCCATCAAAAGGAAATTGCCTCGCAGCTCGGAAGCTGGAAATACAGCCCCTTCCAGAGTGAAGCAGCCTGTGGGCTGGGAAGATGGTCCCATCAAGAGGAAAGCAACTCGGGAGCTGGGAATATGGCCCCTTTCAGAGCACAGTGGCCCGGGGGCTGGGATTTAACATGTATAATACATGCTGGAATCAGTTACAGTGAAAGCAAAGCTATAATCCTTAAATGAATGATTTATCTGCTGATATTTGCTGGGCTGGGTGTCTGGGTGGCTTTATGAAACTGAGCAGCCGTCACCCGACTCATGCTGAGCTCCACCCAATGTGGAGAACATGCATGCAGCCCACTGACAGCCCTCCCTGTCATGGCTGCAGCAGAGCCCTTTGTGCTCACCCCCTCCCCCCAACACGGCCTTATGTGTTTCTCTGCCCCTGCTCCCTGGTGTCAAAGATTTTGGAAAACCAACACAGTGAGGGGAACCACCTCGAATGCTGACCCACAGAGTAGGGCAAACAGACTGTCAGCTCTGCAGGCAAGAGAACGGCGTTACATATGAAAGCCAGAAGGCAGCAAGCATGCGCGAGTGCAGGCTGAAAACTACACCTTCAACTTGTGGCCATCTCATACCCCCTCTGCTCAGGCCAGCCAGACAGCTTAAAGCTGCTGGAGAATCACAGAAGTGGAGAACCACAACAAAGGGGCTTTGTCTGGGGCCATTGTGCCTCTCCCCAGTCACTGTGGGTCAAGTCACAGGAAACCACACTGGAGGACTCAAAAACAGTGTCCCAGAAGGCATGGCCCGTTTGATTACATTCCCATGCAGGGAGGAGGGCCCGTCATCATCCTTGTGACTGTGGTGTAAATCACTAGTGCCGCTTCTGAATTAAAGGCTCTTTGTGTTATGTGGCTGTTTTTGTGATTGGTGCTTTTATTTTTTATTAATATAACCGACACTGTGGGTTGCAGTGACTCTGCGATGGCCATCCCCCTCCAAAAGCCGGCTTCCTGCCAACCCAGGAAGTGAGCTCATCTGTGGTGACCAGTCTCGCAGGTCCTTCCTATGCCCTCTTCATGAAAGAAGCCAGACACATACTAAAACGCTATCGACTGCACTGCTAATTGGATTAATTATTAAATGGAATCCGTGTCATTAAAAAATTATGAAAACATGATGTTGTGTGGGATTAGTATCTATCATAAAGAGTCACAGGAGTGCATGCAAAGAGCAGTGCATGATGTAACCCTGACAGATGCTCAGCGGGGAACCAATTACCATGAGCATGATGCAAATAAGCATAAAGGCACATTCAACGCTTTAAATAAATGCTAAATGTTTCTGATAACAGAATCTTGGACCTTGTCCATGGATGCTTTTGAAAGGTAAACCTAAAAACAACCAGCAAACCCCATGAAAAATTACACGTGTATCTTAAAGAAACAGGGAGAGATTTAGCGTGATCAGCAGTGGTGGATGTAAGGGGCTGTAAAGGTTGGACATAAATATGTGACCATCCCTGTTGCCACCCTACTAAATGGAACATTTTATTTTCCAATAAATAAATGGTGTGGATTGGCCATCCTCAAAAATTTCTGCAGCACCACTTCTGATCAGGTATTATTGGCCTATCCATCCGTACATGGCCAAACGTGTCCGTGGCAAGACTCGTCTGTGTCTGTGGAGAAATGTTGTGATTGAGAAAAACAACTATGTAGGCTACATGGTTAAATAGCATGTCCGTGGGAAAAAAATGAAAAAAAATATTGGTCAAAATGTCTCCTAGAATTCACCATGTTGTTGGCCTCTGATTTTGTTTTCTATCTGTACAGAAACAGCGTAGACGTGGGGGTAAGTGTGTTAAATATGGTTGATAGGGTTGGAATGGGGGGAGCCTTAAGTGCAGCATTCAGTGTTTGCCTGTTTTCACTCCAGAGGATGGACCCAGCATTTTCTGTGATAAGACATCGGTCAGCTGGGACCTGGACAGACCTTGCTATCTGGAGGACTTTCTGTCAATCTCTAATGACAGAGTGACAAGGCGATCTGTTTGGTGTCAAGGCAGGGGAGAGATTTGATGTTCATGAATATCTCTCCCAAGATAACTGGACTAGACCCACATGCACCTATGAAAGAATGAAGAAGGTAAACTGAGGTCGAGGGTAAAACTCAGATTTAGGCAAGTCCTGCAGACATCATGAGGTGAAATTAAAATGCACAGCAACAAATTACTTCTCCTGGAACAATCGAGGGTAACATTGAATGACTGGGGGCTCGTTCAATGCCATGAATCTCTGGGTGGCTTGTGACATTGGCTAATTCATTGAGCTAATTAAATGCAGAAAATCAAAAACACAATTTTCAGTCTGGAGTACAAAGCATGCAATGACTCTGAACTGTGTCTTTCATCCCGGAGAAGAGTGTGGAAGTTGTCAGCATATATCTCGATGAATAAAACAAAAGATTTGCGTGTTTCATTATTTCGCATTTAATGGTACCGAGGACAGTTTAATTCTGTCTGTGTGGACTTTTGCATTATTTCTAAAAGTCTGATCAGATTTGGAATTCAATGGTTTTTGCTGCAGTTAATTATACACCAATCAACCATAACATTAAAACTGATGACAGGTGACGTGAATAATATTGATTATCTTGTTACAATGGCACCTGTCAAGGGAGCCTTTATATTACGAAAGTGAACATTCATTTCTTGAGGTTGATGTCTTGGAAGCAGGATAAAATGGGCAAGTGAAAGGATCTGAGTGACTTCGACAAGGACCAAACTGTGATGGCTAGACGACGGTCAGAGCATCTCCAAAACGGGAGGTCTTGTGGAATGTTCCTGGGGTGTTCCTACCAAATGTGGTCCAAGGAAGGTCAACCGGGGAAGAAGAGGTCATGGGTGCCCAAGGGTGACTGATGTGCATGGGGAGCGAAGGCTGGCCTCTGGCTGGTTTCTGGTCTGATCTCACAGGAGAGCTACTGTACCACAAACCAAAAAGTTAATGCTGGCTATGATTGAAAGGTGTCAGAACACATAGTGCATCACAGCCTACTGAGTATGGGGCTGGAGACCGGTCAGAAAGCCCATGCTGACCACTGTCTACCACCGAAAGCACCAAAGTGGACATGAGCCTCAGAACTGGACCATTTTCTGATGAGTCACGTTTTCTGTTACATCATGTGTGTGTGCCTAATTTATCAGGGGGCAGAGATTATACCAGGATGCATTATGGGAAAAGGCAAGCCGGAGGAGACAGTGTGATGCTCTGGGCAATGATCTGCTGGGAAGCCTTGGGTCCTGGCATTCATGTGGATGTCACTTTGACACGTACCACCTACCTAAACATTGTGGCAGACCAAGTACTCCCCTTCATGGCAACGGTATTTCCCCAATGGCAGTGGCCTCTTTCAGCAGGATAATGCACCCTGCCACACTGAAGAAACTGTTCACGAATGGTTTGAGAAACATAAAAAACGGTTTAGGGTGTTGACAAGGCAAGTTTAATTATATAGTACAATCCAGACACAAGGCAGTTGAAAGTGCTTCACAAAAGTAAAACTCTAATAATTAGGCCTTCAAACTCCCCAGATCTCAGTCCAATCGACCATCTGTGGGATGTTCTGGACAAACAAGTCCAATCCATGGAGGTCCCACCTCACCACTTACAGGAGTTACAGGATCTGCTGCTAACTTCTTCTTGCCAGATACATTAACCTTCGGAGTCTCGTGGAGACCATGTCTGGACAGGTCAGAGCTGTTTTGGTGGCAGGAGGGGGACCTACACAATATTAGGCAGGGGTCTTAAAGTTATGGTTGATAGGTGTATGTATTATTCGTATTGCTGTGTTCATCAGCGTTTCTGTGTAGCATAACAGTGTGTTATACCAAAGGAACTGGCCAGGCTGTTTGCTGAATGTCAATTAACCCGCCGGGGATTTTTCCCTGCCTGACTTTGTGCTACATCGCTGCAGAATGATGATCTGTTGTCTGTTGTACTTCGAAACAAATCTCTGTCCAGGTTAGTTTTAACGTTGTCTCATAGCGTTACTAGATTTTTTTGCACACCAATTCTTGCCCGTTGACGAAAAGAGGTTACCGTTTATCGAATACGTTATTCGATGCTTATAAATGAAGACAATGCAAGATGATTTTTTTACAGGAAATAATGAACACCTATAATTGTGGCCCACAACGAAGGCTGTGTGAGGAAAAGTATTTTCAGCCTGAATGTAATGTAATAGTATGCCAGTAACCAAACACACTTGGAGACTGAAATCCTTTGATACCTAAATTGTTTTTAGAAACTGTTAATATTTATTATGTTGTCCCATTGTTTTTATTATAAATTCATTTGTCACAAGAGTAGATAACGCCATGTGTGGTTTATATGTGTTTTTCTTTGAGTATCCATGCTTTAATGACGTGGTTTAACATCGCATTTATTTATCTGGTAGACGCTTTGTCCAAAGCGACGTTCATGTGGGGCAGATAATACTTAACAAGCATACAGCTGTCATTGAGCCAAGTTAAGTACAAGTGCTGCTGGGTGCGCTTCCAATAATAGACTAAAAACAAATGCAAGAAAGCTGTGGGGGGAAAACGAGCCATATGAACGCAGCTTAAAACCTGAATCAGAAAAGCTATTCACACAAATACCACCCAAAAGATAATCTAGTTAGAAAATATAATTGGGGAAATATAATGTTGATTATGAAACTATTTGGTCAGAGCCAAACTGCAACTAAAGGATATACATTTTCGTAATTGATAACCAAAAAAATAACCAAAAACGTTCAGAATGATTATATACTTTCCCAGTCCTTCCTGCAACAGCTCGAGCTCGTATTTTTAAGAAACCTTTGAATAATCGCCAAGTCGTATTTTTAAAGTAGCTTCCAAGCAATTGGCCAACGCGCATGACGATCATTTTATTCATGCCACCCATTGTTACTTCTACCCCGCCCTAAGCTTTTGTTTGTGATATTCTCATTGGTAAACCACGGTGTCCGTTAGAAACCTGTCTGGCCAATCGGGAGGTAGTGACCCGAACGCTTTTGGTGAATACTCTCTCACAGACGGCGGAGGAGGATCGCAACGTCGCCGCGCGCATTGAGTAGAGCTAGAGCCAACGGTCTGAGGGGCGAGCCGTCGCGAGGAGACGATCCGGCTTTATTTTGCTCACAAGAGACAGCGGCAAATTAGAAATAAATCACGGTTTAACTGGGGGGGTCGGACAGGTGTGACCACCTCGACGTGGGGGGAACGAGGGATTTGCTCAGCAAGTTTTTTTCCTCTTATTTTGCATTTTTTTGTGTTTGTGAAGAAGGATTGTGTTGGGCTGCTCGCACCTTGGCGCAAAGATGATGGTCGGGGAGATCGAAGTGAAGGAGAGACCGAGGCCGAGTCCCGACTACCTCATGCAGCTTCTCAACGAAAAGAAGCTCATGGCCAGCTTGCCAAACCTCTGCGGTATCTTCACACACCTCGAAAGGCTCCTGGACGAAGGTAAAGACGCCGTGGGGACTGTGGGGGAGGTGGTGGTATCCCGGCCACGACGCGCTTCACTCGAGGCGTGTAGCCAGTTAGCTTTTAGCAGTTAGCTGCCCGTAGCCAGTTAGCCACGTACAACTTCGCGAAGTGAACACTTTCTGGACTAGCTTTAACCCGGCCGCTGGGGTTCTCCGCACTCTTCCGATGGTTTCACGAATAAGTTACCGACCTTTGCTGCCACCTCGGTCCCCGAATCCCGGGGCTTTACGAACTTTATTTCTTCGGTGAACTGGCTGCGGGAAAGTTGTCCGGACCTAAGTGTATAAGTAGAGGGCGATCCAGTTACTGTGTGCTGCCCCCACCCTGTCTGTGGAACTGTTTTCGTCTGGGTGTTTTCCGTTATACTAAGCGATCTGGAGCACTCGTTGGACCACACGGCGCAGGGACGCACTTTTAAAACGCATTTTCTAATTATGTGAAATTCTGTGCGTGCCTGTTTTTTCTTTCACTGCCCATGGGCTAAGACACGCCTGATTTGGTTTTGTCACTTAGCCAAACTTTTTTCTTGTTTTCTGTTCTTCGGAAAGGTTTCGTACTCAAAGTTAACCGAAGCGGACTATTTCCCGAAGCGATCGCCCACTGTTTTAAGTCGGCACAGACGCGTTATGGGCTGTATTGGAATGTGTTTCCGGCTGCCTTTGAACTGCGAGGGTGCATGCTAAATTGGAGTCCCTTCGATCCGGTGGGGAAAATAATCCCATTAGTTCGTTGTCACTCAATAGCCGCTTAAGATACCCATAAGCTTGTCGGAATCGACCCCCGATCAGCAGTGTTATAGCTTCTCAAAAAATCTCATGAACTAGACGTTTTGCTGGCTACAAGTGGATCCCTTTGTCCGGTTAAGTGCGGCTGGCTAGTAGCGAAAGCCTGATATTTCACGCAGTTGGTTTAACGGCACTTTGAGCTGTTTCTCTAGCTATAAATAACAGGGCGAGGGGGAGCTGGGAAGTGCGAGTGTGCTTTTATGTAATTGCATTAAGTAGGTGACGCTAGAGTGCGCCACTTTCCCCTGCTTTTCGGCTGAAATTTCCAACACAATCCGAGGAACAGCTTCATGTGTGCGCTCCATCACATGTTGTGGCTTTGGGAAATCAGATAGAGGGGTGATACTGGTGCGTTTTCCTCTTACTCCTTTGTGAAGGCAGTCGTCTGATGCCACGTATCAAGGAGGACCCAGGATTATTCATAGGCAGTGATACCCGCACATTAATGAACCTTCTGAAATATAAATTGTAACCGTCAGACTCCTAGGTTGGAAAACGTTAAGGCTTAATGTTCATTTGGGCGTTTTAATTATTACCAATTATACCTGGCAAGGGAAGACTAATGTTATTATTGAAACGCTTTGTTACGTAATTTTTACTAGTCGTGAAGACAGAAAAAACACCCTTGCCGAACAGGTTTCACATGCTGTGGAGTCGTGTTTCTTTTTGTTTGAGTAATGACTAAATTTTTACAGTGGACTGAGTTATCACATCAGTTGCTGTTTTGTGTATCTAAACCTGTCTGCCATTTACTTGTGTTTAAAATTGAGCAGAGTCATAATGCTGACCATCTGACTGGTGTCTTCACACCCTGTGTAATGTGATCCTCTCTCTCCCTCTCAAAGAGCAGAGTGTGGGGGTCGTGCTGGCAATGGAGCCTGTGTTTGGCTGCCTGCTGTCCTCTTTCCTGTCTCAGTCACAGGCCCTCTGTGATTTTCTCTTCTGCGTGGCCGAGTCCCATACTATTTCACCGCATGGTGTGAAGTCATTGTGTCTTAGTCACTTTCTGTAATTCCCATCTTCTTTACCAGTGCTGCATGAAAGCAGAAATGAGGTGGGGTGTCGCCCATTGCTTGATTTCGATCACTTGAGCGGGTTTGTTTTTACCTTTGCTGAGACTCTGTGCTGTTCACATGCTTGTTATTGGGTTGTGGAGTACTCAGAATGTAGGTTTTACTTTACATACCAAGTTGTCTTCTGCCATACAGCACAATCCCTTCACTGTTTAGCCGTGCTTGTGTGTTTTTTCCTGGCTGTGCCTGCTTGCTCCCTGCCATCCGCAACCGAGCGTGTCTGACTGTCTGGTCTCCACCGAATACAGCAGCCACAAAAGCTTCCCCCATAAATACTAGTGTGCAAGGATTTGGGTGAAAGACATTTTTAGTGTAAACATTTGGGCGTGGAATATTTCTGACTGTAATGTTTGTAGCTAAGTTTCACCAGTATGTGTTCTTCCACTGGTTAACTTCTAATCACATGTGGAATTTTGTATATGGACATTGTTTTTGTACTTAAAAATATTCATTTATTGCAAAGGAGCCTTCATTTTTTTAAAACTGGTGTGCTCTTTTTTTGTCACGTTGGGCCCTGGTTTTGAGGAGAGACACTTGTACCCTAGTTGGGTGTGACTGAGCAGTAACTGCTATTCTAGTGGTGCAGATACAACACATGTCTGTACTGCGTCAAGGTGACCCCTCAGTCCTGGTGCCTGATTAGCAGTTGAGTGACGCTGCCTGGGGTGTGGAGCGGAGGCACAAAAAGCAGGGCTTGTGGTGATAATCTCCACTCGCACAACCCTGAGAGGCGAGGAGGTGGTCTTTGCTGTCACCTGTTCCACAATAGTTCTGGCAGCTGCACACACATTCCTCCATCTTTAGTGTGCTTTCTCTGTGTGCCCAGCTGTTTCCATGGAGAGGAGTAATCAGATACCCTTTGATCCACCAATGAAACCCCCTTCTAACTATGACCACTATGAGGAACAAGTGTTACTGCCCAGATTTTAACTGAACTGAAGGTGTCTTTGCTTTGTGTCGTGGACTTTTGAATTCCTTCACACTGCAGTTCATTTTAGATGCGATTTTGCGTGGGTACTTGTTTTCGTTTTTTTTGTGTTGAAAATGGTTTAATTTCTGTTTGCATCGGCCAAACCGTGTTTCTAGTTCCCCTGTTGCTGGGTGAAACCAATATGCAATTCCAGTGCTTTGTGACAGTAGGAGCACTGTGCTTATTGTCACCTGGAGGGGGCAGGCTGTCCATGGCATTATAAACTACTTCCAGCCATGGTGACTCCAGGTTAGCACCAGTTGTGGCTTGTCGAGTGTGGTATGAGCAGGCATTTCTATGTTTAGGCTTGTTTTCACTGTGAGTCACACAAAGGAGTTAACTTTGACTTGAAGTGCTTTACTGTCTTGTGCCTGGAGTTGAATAGATAACCTCATCCCTTGCTCCTTCAGAATTGCTGCTGGTGCTGACAGTTCCCCATTTCTGGTTGAGTCTGACTTGACAGAACTCGGGTACCTGTATAAGTTCCTGTGACACAGCTTTACACCACATTTATCCACAGAAGTCTCGCACCCTCTGAACTCCTGGTTATGCAGTACTGCAGATGCTGGCCTGATTGGTGGCTCAGACCACTGCGTCTGCTTCCACACTATCTAATGCCTGCACACACTCCTTCCTTTGCGAGGCGGCTGGGTCCTAGCTGGCCTGCCTTGACTGATAAAGCAGTCTCCCATCAGACTCTCCTGTTATCTGGACCTCAACCTGCACCATTTGAGTCACTTTATCACCCACCCCCCACCATGCGCTAACATCCAGGCCTCTTACTGCAGCCGATTAGCACAAGAGGCATTAGTGCACATTGCTTGGTTACTTTACAAGTTATCAGGTGCATGTTGTGGTCTTCACCTTTGTGAGGAATGAGGGCTGTCCTGCAGCTGCTTTGATGGAATGGTTTGAAGCAGGCCATTACATTTTTTTATTGCCCCTTTCATAAAAAGAATTTTTGTTTTTGTAATGTTCTGGTGACTAATTGAATAGATTGCCTGAGAGCTCCCCTGTTTGCCTCCCATCCCCTAAGCAGCAATGCTAGGCTTCAGCTTTGCATTTCCAGCTGCCTGCAATAGAGCTTCACTTCCAAAACTGGCATATAAGCGGAAGACCCTATTCAGTCCTCTGATGTTTCTCCCGAGTTGGTGTGTGGTAACAAGCTAGTCGACAGTAGTGAAATGGAAGCATCAGACTTTTAGTGCCATCAAATGCTAACTCTCTCCCTCCTATCCTCTTAACGCCCCACAACGATCAATCGAACCATCCACAGTTTGTGGTCCCGTCGTTTTTCGTGTGGTGTTTAAGGCAATACGTTTTAGATTAATAATTTAGCTATCTGGCAGCGGCCTGTGGTGTTGCTTCTTTGCTTGTCTGTGCTTTGCTTGCAAGAGCAAGTGAACAGTAATTACTGCCCCACACAGTACACCCTCTTTGGGGAGTCCTGTAGTCTACAGGGATTGTATTCCTCTGTGCATTTGTCCAGGGTGGCATTGAGAGCATCTACCTTTTGGTTCTGTAGAAAGCCTGTTTCCGAATTGTACTTGTGTATATTTCAGATGCAGCTTGACTAGTCAGCTGCTTGAGTGGTAAAATATTTCACATGATTATCACGTGATAGGGTGTAAGGTTGAAGGCTTCCATGATGACATTTTCCTGTATTTGGCAAACTGGCACTTGTCTGTTCTGCTTTTTCTAAAAATGTTCACTACTAGCAAGCTAATTTGTACAAAATATGTGAAATGCTTGGGGACCAGTGGCTGATTGGGTCCTTTAGTTTGGGCATGTCAAATTTGCGCTTAAGCAAACACTGCAGACCAAAAAGCAGAGTTAGCCCCGGAACAGCTGGGGCTAGCTCTTGCTCAATGCTAACATGGTTGCTCTGCCGGTTGCAGGACTTCAACCCACAACTTTGTGGACATGGTCACAGATCCATAATCTACTGAGAAATCTGAAATTTTAACTCGCGTGGCTGGTGTCTTTACAGAAACTTACTTTTGCTGAGAGGAATGAATTTGTGGGAATTGGCAAAAGATATTTGGATGCGCGCCTTGTTCTACCTATGAGGTCATTGCTCAAGTTTTAGAGGTACAGCTTCCCAGATGCCTAGCCTTGTAACCATGCAATGCCTTAGAGCAGTGTAGCCTTGTGTAGAAGTGATAAAAACCTAGCCTCTGTGCAGTGATCTGCATTGTCTGACCTTGTGCTACATTCACAGAAAGCTGAATCGTTGTAAGTTTAGGGGTGTAATGTTATCTACAGATGCTGCAGGGTTTCCCTCTTTAGGTCCTGGCAGTTGATGATGTAAGTGTCTCCCTTGATCAGTGGTGCTGTGCTGCTTGCCGGCTCTAGAAGAACAAATCCCCCCTGCACATTCTCCCAAGTCACTGATTTGGTCTCCCTTTCATCTGAGCCCTCACACTGCCATTAAAAGCTTGTAAATTGCCGTCTCCTTGCATTAGCCCAGGGTCAGTATGCACCATGTGTTCACCTCACTGTGCCACTGCCTAATCATTTTATCTTTGGGTTTTTTCCTTTTCAGTTGTATTTTTGGAAATTTCATAGCTTTTATGTACTTAACGGTATTTCTACAGCTGGATGCTTTGTGTGTCTCCTTCTCTTTCCAGAGTTCATATGTTGATTTTGAGTTATCTGTTTAGTGTGTTAATCTCCGACAGGTAGTGCCTCCCATCAGCACTTAGGAGCCTAATGATTCTCAGGGCAGACTGACCCAGATGGCAGAGAGCACTGTGCCTTGATCTCACACCAGTCTTGTTATTAAAGGCTGCCTTTTCTCCATGATTAAAGCTGAGTGTGTGGCTGTGGTTTACTGACTGTTTCACCTTTACCACAAATGGGGGAAGCCATAGAGGTAAGCAGCATCTCTCCCTTCTTTAAATGGTATGAGCCGCAGGGTTCCGTTTTTTGACAGCAGAAAAATGACGATTTATGAGTCTGTCCTTGATAAAATCAGCATAACTGTCACCATGCGCAGAGCTGTGATCATTGCTGCCCTCCTGCCCTGACAGATGAATGTCTGCTTTTACAGCCTTTATAACCACCTCTTGCAAGACATTGAGTCCCAATGGCTTGAGTTCAGAAGGCATCTCTCGGAATAAAGGGTGGGTGCATATAGATGCATTGCATATGGTGGGAGTGTTGTTTTGGAAAGACTGGATAGCATGTTAATATTGTGTCCTTGGAGACCGGGGGGTGGGAAACAACGCTCTGGTTATCTTTGTTTACCACCATGGAGCCGGCTCCATCCTTCCTCCTGACAGCTGGGTGCTTCCTGTCATTGTTGCTTGTGGGGGGTGTCATGGTCAGTAAAATAAGTAGTTTCAGTCAACATCCTGGTCACTCTTTCCTGCCCCCTTCTCATTTCCTGGTGTGCTTTTAAGAGAAATACTGCACCAGGTACATTGTTAGTCTGTATTACAACTTTTAGAACTGTGGATGGTAGAATATGTGTTACCTTTGTAGTGATGTATTTCTGAAATGGCCAGTGTGATGTGTTCAAAGCAACAGAATAAACTTGAGACAAACCTAACCTGTCAATTCCACACACCCCCGTCAAGTTGATCTCCAGTGATTTTCTGGATCTATTTAATGTGTCCCATGGTCTCTGGGGTCTGACTTGGCTGCTTTTTACAGAATTGTAATTTTCTCTGGGAGCATCTGTTCGATGCCTCCTGAAAAGAATCTTGATGTGTTTGCATGCGGAAACATTTTAACTACACTCCCCAGGAATCTACTCTGGTAAATTACACTTAAGAGGGTTTCCAATTTAACGCTACATATCCTCCAGTTTGATGACAACAAGGCTCTTTCTCTCATTTTAAAAGATCTTGGCGTTTGTGAGCCATAGGACAGTTCTGAGGAATAAATTGTACCCATGTGAATTCCTTAAATGTCCAAGAGTGTGAGGAGCCTCTGCTTTTGGTTTTTTCCAACTTAATTGTGCAGCAAGAAGCCCTGGGGTGCCGTGGAGGCAGTACGGTGTGACCAGGGGCAGGACCCTATAGTGGCAGCTAAGTTAACACCCCCCCCCCCTCATCAGAGTTCTCTGCAGAGAGAGTTTTTGCCATTAGCTGCTCCTGGCTTCCACCCTGTGTACGGAACCTTATCAAGGAAAGTTGATATCTAGTGTAGGAGCTGTGTTTATTTTGAAATAATAGCAGATCTTTCAGCTCGGGCATACTGCTGCTTTTGTTATTGTCTTCCCCAGTACAGCTCTAATGATAAATGGAGGGATCTCTGTGGTAATGCCCTGTCTAACCGCGTAAAGGTGGTGATTCAGCCCTCTAAGATTGGCTGTCACTGTGCTTGTCCCTGTGCTGTGAGAATCCCTGCCATGAAAGAATTGTTGGGGCAGATGATTATGATACTAGATGATCAGACTATCCTTATTTTGATTTTCAGTGACTTGATAAGAGGTTGCATTTTCTGTTTTTATGATTCATGACTGGGATTTCTTACACTGAGTCGTCTTTGTGAGTTCTGCAGATATGCAGCAGTAGGCAAGTACAGTGTCCCACTCCCCCAGTGGTCACAAACCATAATGCAGTTACACTGGGAGTGTCTTAATGGTGATTTGTCCCTGTCTTAGCTAAGGCTCTTCCACAGAACCCAGCATGTGCTTCTGCATGGTTTTGCTTGCTTATGATAATGTGCTCGCTGTCAGTCTTAAAGACCTTATTATTAAAGCTTGTTTTCCAGAAATATCTTGGATGTACATAATATACAAGATATTATGTATAGTATACATATCTGGTGACCATCTGAACAACATAGGAAGGCGAACTGCAAAATACCTTTTATTGCAGTTTTATTTGTAAAGTATATTGTGCATACCTGTGTTTTTTTTTCCCCCCCTCTGTCTGACCTTTATATATCTGGTGTGTTTCATCCGAATGCATAGTACATGACTGCGGTGTCATAAAGTAGTAAATCTGCTGAAATATGGAGAAAAAAATCCTTCCCACCAGCAAACCCCTTGCTGTTTGAGGCAGACAGAGTTTTGGATATTCAGTGAGTAAATAAAGGAAAGGCTTGGCTGTCGTCTCTCCGCATTCATTCCCAGCCAGAGTGGGAAAACGCTTGTTCCTTCACGAAGTTCTGATGCCTTCTTTCGATGAAATGTTTTCACTGCCCAGGTTTTAGTCATCGCTCACTACTCCTCCACAGGCATGTGCGTCTGCCTGGCCTCCCTCCCGTCTGCAAATATTACTCATCTCAAGTGGATGCTTCCGTCTTCTACAGATGAAAGAGCGTCTCTGTGTTAATCCGGGGGGGGGGGGGGTATAACCCAGGGGAAGGTAGATGAGGCATGGCTTACCCTGACCACAGATCTTTTTAATCACTGGTAGGTTGAGCACTCTCAGGTGATGGGCATTAACAATTAATCAGGCTTCATTTAAAGCTGCTTTGGGGAGTCTGATCCCTCAGACTACTGCTGATTTGTTAGTATTAGTTGAGTATGTAAGCCCCACCTTACTCATCAGCATCACTGTACTTCAGATATCCCCAACAGCGTTCCCCACTTCCTTGGTTTACAGTGTTTGTACAAACATGATTTAGATATCCTGTTGGATGTTCTATGTTATAGATGTACTAGTTAGTGCACTCTTTAATAACTTGATATTCAAGAGAAGGTGGCCAGAGTCTCTCCCAGGCAGTTTGCTGTCTTTCTGACTTTTTGGATCCTTTTTCTTTTCAAAAATTTAGGCAGGAAGTTACTGGCGGTGTTCAGAATGAAGAATAATTGTCTTCAGTGTTGATTTGAGACCTGGTGGAGTTTAGTAGTGTTTAGTAGAGGAGAGTCATTGAAGCATGGATTTGCCAGAGGCCCCCCTCCTTCTGGCCCCAGGCCAGCCTTTAGGTCTGTCAAGTGTGCTCAGCAGATGGGCCCCATCGTCCTTGCACCCTCTGGGGCCCACCTCTGATCTGGTACCCCTATCCATCTGTGATTTGTTTTGGGTGACCTAACAGGCCCCAAAGGACTGTTGTGGCACCATTTTCTTTGACTAGGTGTGATCTGTAAGGCAAGCATGACTATGAATCCTTGGCTTAAATGGGGGACCCTGGATGCAACTGCCTGTGGCAGTGTTCCTCCTGCCATCTTCATCTCATAGTTTCATCTTTGTTCAGTAAATAAGGCTTTTTTTTCTTTCCCGTCTTGCCTCCCTTCAGTGTTTGGGTGCAGATATCCAGTCAAAAACAAAGCTGAATGTAGTCTCAAGAGTTGGCCTGTGTGCAATGACCTTGCATGAAAGTGTCTTTTTCAGTGATAATCTGGCAGTAAAGACACTCACCGCTGCTATGCGTTGTCGCTTCTGGCGTGTCTTTCCAAAAGCTTGAACTTTTGTGGCATTTTGGTGAGCACCATTAAGGGCTTCCTCTGCTTTAACATTATGTTAGTAGTTTCTGTGGTCTTTGTTGTTCTGATGTGCTGTTTTGCCCTTGAGAGGCATACTGACGAGACTGGGCAGAGACAAAGGCTTTCAGAGGACAAGATGGCAGCAGGTAATCTTTTCAGCAAGCCTGAGCATTTCCAGGGGCTTTCTCAGTAGTGCTGCAGAGCTGAAATTAGGGGTTGTCAAGCGCTGCACATTTTTGGCGGACGGCCTTCTTCTGCCACTTTATGTTAATGTGACATTTCAGGAGAGAAAGGGAATTAAAAAGGGAAAGAGTGGGAAAGCAAAGGTTTTCACAGTAAAATTTTTGCCGTCGGATGAATGTCAGATTCCAGTTCCACAGCTATGGGGGATGACTGGTGATCTGACAGTCAGGGGTGTCAGCCATATGTGGCCTGTGGCTGGCTGTCGGGGGAGCCCTTTACCTGGACAGCCTTGGTATTGAAAGCTGTTCTGTCAGAAAATGCCTCATTCTGTTTGTTCTTGGGACTGTAGGAGACTCACCCCTTGGTCCATTTGTCGTCACTGACAGCGCGGCAGCTGCAGCCATATTTCACTGTGAAGAATTGGCTTGTTCAAGTGTAGTCTTCCTTTCACTCCATCCTTCCTTCAACCTCTACAACCTCTAAAAGAGGTAATTCCAGCAGATGGGTGAATTGGGTTCAAGTGTTTGAATAGGTCACTTGCTTCCCCATATCTGAGTGACGGCTCAGTCGAAGGAGTTGGGCTTTTGGATTAATAATTATCGGTATAAATGCAGGCACACTAGCTGCGCTCGCTGGACACCACCACCACCCCAAATAATGCTGAATGTATTTTTTTTTTTGTCACATGTGATTACAGATGGCCTTTTCCTTCCTTGTTTGTTCACTTCTTTGTTCCTCTATTCCAGAGATCACCAGAGTACGGAAGGACATGTACAGCGACTCTGTGAATGGCCTGGTGGAGAAACACCCCTTGGAGCTACCCGAACCTGTGGGCCCCATTGTACACCTGCAGGAGAAGCTGTTTGTGCCTGTGAAAGAGTATCCTGACGTATGTTCCTTTTCTGCTTCTCTTGCGCTCATGTTCATCTTCTGCCACATATGTTTCTGCATCTTCACCAGTCTGATGCAGCCATCCAGCCTGATGTCATTCAACAGCAGTAGCGCATGCTGGACTGGAAACAATGCACGTCATTGACCCATTCATACGGTGCTCAGATTAACCTACTCTGGGTGAAGAGCTCCTGCCAGCATGTAACCTGGTTTAGTTTCACTAGCGTCTAGGAAGTGGCAAACTGTCTTGAGTGTGGGATTATGGGTAATCACTCTCTAAAGTGCTGTGAGTGCCATTGTGGCTGGCAGTGAGGCCAGTTCTGCAATATGGGGTTATCACTCAAAGCCGTTACAGTCCCGCTTTCTTGGGTCTAAAGTAACCTTTTCAGTGATTTTTCATACTCCTTTACTAACTGTGAAATTTAGAGGTTGACTGTGGCAGTTCTTTTTGGTGGGGACCAAGAACGTGCCAATTCATAAGTATTCATGGGCTGAAAAAGCTGTGCCTCCCGCACCCTGGTCGTTCTTACAGCCAGTTTGACATGGAGTCATGGCACTGGATAAGCACTGGGCTATGTCAAGGTTAGTGGGGTGGTGAGCAAAAAAGGGGGTGGAGTCTGCAATGGCAGCTAGCTGCATGCCTGTGCTCAAGGTGGGCAGGTCGACAGCATAGTGCCCCTCTTCCCCAGGGAAGTGCTTCTCTCCCTAATCCGGTGGGCGGCAGAAGGGCGTGCAGGCCGGGCACGCAGGGGCAGCGGTGCGTGAAATGCGTTTTCCTCTTGACAGAGCTGATAAAGGCCGGCTGCACTCGGCAGCAAGCCGCTGCCATCATAAATAAAATTCCCAGCTCTCCATCAAGATGAATACTCCCCAGCCCTGAACTCTGCCACATCTCTGCTTTCCCTTTTCAGTCTGGCTGTGTGTCTTTTGGGGGTGGGGAAGCGGGGGAGCGTGCACCCTCTGCCATATGGGTATTTGAGATTGTGGGCAGGAATCCATGTGAACGTCCACACACACACACACACACACACACATGCACACAGAGCTCCTTTCCACATGTGGTATTGCATGTGATGAGAGGTCTAACCATGAATGAGCTGGGTTCCCCTCCAGTGAATTAACTAGTTTAAGGTCAGAATGTCTTCGTGTTTTTAATGACTGTGGAAAAAGAATGTTAGAATGAGCCCCTGAGTAGAGTGAAATGGGAAATGCAAGCGTAAGTGCTTCGCTTCCATGTGATTTATTGTGCATGAATGAGAACAGTGGGGAGTAAGTTGGGCTGGTGGCTAAGCATTGGTGCCGTAAGTGGACACCCCTGCTTTCTGTCAGCTGCTAATCTCTGCTCAGAGTAAACATGCAAACGCGTGACGCTAAGCAGAATCTGCCTGGACGTTTTCCTACTAAATCCCCATTCAAGTGTCAGTCAGTGTGTGAGCCGTGGGCAGGCAGCCAATCAATATCTATTCATTTTCCTTGTTTTTTTTTTTTTCCTCCTTCCCCCAACCTCATTTTTCACAGGGAGAACATTTAGTTTGCCATTAAGTGTTTTGTCTTTGGTAGCTGCCCTCAGCAACTCTTCCTTCTGCTGGGAAGCTTCATTTAAGCTTCCTTCCGCCCTTCCTCTCTGGGTGGGCGCATCATCACCCCCCCTTCATAAGGCACAACAGCTTGCACTACACCAGATAGGCCATCTGTACTGGTTTTGTTCTCGGCTCGTGATTGCTGTGTAGTATTAATTGTAGGTGCATCAGTCACTAGCATAAAGTTTTAGGCAATGAGGGGCCTTTTGGGTGGAATCTAGTTGGTCATATTTGTAATCAAACCAGTTTGGGGGAGGGTTCCCTTATTTGTCTGGTGTTTCAAGGCAGTCTGCAAACTTGGCCCTCCCCTTCATAATATAACCTTCAGTCCTTTAACATACACACCCTTCATCAAACTGGATTCATTCCTTTTTGTAGTGAGGTGTAGGGTTGGGGGACAACTTCGGTCAGGTCTTCTATCCCATTGGTTTTCTTTGTCTTCAGATGTAAAAGCTGCTTCTGCGTGACCCTGATACATGCCAGAGAGCGGCTGCTCAGCCTGGCACATACCTGTGGTTCCTGCTATGTGAGAGCATTCTTTCATTGAAATGCCAGAACCTGTGTTGCTGAACAATGTCACAGTGAGTGACTGCAAATTGGAACTGAACAGATGAGTTGTCTTATGCACCTTCTACTGTGCTGTTCTCTAATTACTGCCACACCTGTTTTCGTGGGCATATTTAGCCAAAATAATAGCTCTGGTTTTGTATTACTGTACTGTTCTAGACCTGGTCACATGCTTTTTTGGGAATGTACCAGCAGCCGTCAGAGTGCCCTCACCCAAGGAAATGTGAATTATAGTGGGCCTCTTAATTAGCCTCTTTGGAGTCAAGAGACACAGCCCAGTTGAACATTTCTAAATTTCTGTGGGTGCAGCATCTGAAAAAAAATGGCCTGTTTTATCTTTTATA
>JAABNY020000025.1:19724655-19743974 GCA_015164015.2 Brevimyrus niger | reverse complement strand
ATGCTTTGTTTTGATATGTAGTTAGTCTTTCAAAATATCCACTTCAGTCCCTCTAGTGTGTGTGTGTGTGTGTGTGTGTGTGTGTGTGTGTGTGTGTGTGTGTGTACACAATATATATACGTGAATAGACACACACTGATTATACTTCATATATACCGTACATGTTGACGAACTTTGCATCACTGCATGAACCCTCACAGCACAATACAATTCAGTACATTCACGGTTTATTAGTTTGTCCAGCTCCCCCACTCATTTTTATACACCTTTTTTTAGTATATATAAATTAGAAGGCTGGCTGGGACACTTTCATTGTTTGCTGGAGTTTTGCATCAGTTTGCTAATATACGCGTTTTGTTTCGGTAACCTAATATAACAAATTTTAAGCAAAAAAGGACTGGCCACCCGTCACGTCAATCAAGTGGCAAATGCCAAAGGGGTTGACAAATGATGGAGGCTAATATCTAAAACTTTTATGTCACGCGGTCGACCTGGGTTACCTTTGCAGTCTACTGGATGGTCACGGTTGACGTATTGGGCATCCCTGCTCCATTGCTTAGCCACAGAGGGCACAGCAGGATGCAGGGAGGTGCCAGCCAGAAGTGAGGGCACCAGTCTGGCACAGTCACCTATTGAATTGATCAGGCCCACCGCTTTCTTTATCAGTAGGTTAAACCTCTGTGTCTGTGACCAGAAAGTCGAAAACGGCAGCATCGTTTAATCTTCCATAAACTTACTGCTTCCCTCTTGGTTCTGGGGGGTAAAGAGGTGATCTGAAAAGGATCTTTGAGACATCCATAATACAGAGCATATCTTAATCACTGCTCTTTATCATTAAAATTGTTCCTACTGAATTTGAACTTTCTACACATTTGGTATTTTTGCTCCTACATTTCTTCTCATGCATACACTCCCTTGCATAAGCTTTCTGTGTTTCCCCTCATCTGTTGCAGGAGGAACAGAATCGAGGTAAACCCAACTGGGAGCACCTAAACGAAGACCTGCATGTGCTGATCACTGTGGAGGACACGCAGGCACGGGCAGAAATCAAGATGAGGCGGGCCGTGGAGGAAGTAAAGAAGCTGCTGGTGCCTGCGGTGAGTGCCGCGCTGAGCGGGCCGGGTCGTGCAGGCGGCACCCAGCCACAAATGTACCCACATTTGTGAATGTTAACCACAAAATAGTGCATCCCCAGGGAAGGCGGTTCTTTGACGTTTTTCATTTTTCTCACATATATTGTGCAAAAGATATTTTTGGTTGTGTGTGTGGCCTTGAGTAACTAGACATCAGACGGAAGGTTGCAGCCACTCTGCTGGCTTTTGTCGATGGTTGCCGGAGGTGGCCTTGTGGAGTTCCCTGCGGTGAACAGACTGGCTCGACAGCTGTGTCTGCCGCTTTCTCCGTGAGGAGGCACGGAAGAACACGGCTGACCTGCTGAACCCTGGCCAGATTGCTCCAGGTTGTCCATAATCAGCTTTATTTCAGTGCCCACCCCCAAGCAGTTCCCTGTCGCTCTGCTGTGCACTGAAGCAGGAGCCCAGCCTTCTGCAGTGACAAAAGCAGGCTTGTGCCTCTGTATGTGACTATTCTAATGAGGTTACGCAGAGTAAGGCCGTGCCGCCATGTGGGCTGATAGGAGATACGAGCTCGTATCAGGTTTGCCTAGGGTGAGGTCACACTTCTCACCCTGCTGATTGCATGGCTGATTTGGACAGCGTCCGTGATTAAAATTAAAGTTTCCAATCTTGTACATCAAACTTTCTCTGATTGCCATGGCTATAGCCCGGAGGGAATCTTTCCTCCTATTTTTTGCGTCAAGCAAATTAGAGTTGATTGATACCTGGCTGACCTATTATTTCTGATTAAAGCTGCTTTGTTTGGTCTTAGTCACCCAGCGCATAGCCTTCACTGGGGTGCCCGCCCTCCACAAAATGGCATAATCAGCACCTTGCTGGCCTCGACTGGTGCTCTGTCATTGGTGAAGGGGTGTTGAGCTATGCTCCAGCACCAGTAAAGCGGTGTGGTCAGGAAAACCATGTTGGCTCAGGGGCCTGCAGTGCAGGCGTGATAGTGAGGAGCATGTACAGCAGCTGCCACCAGGGAGTTTGCTCTTCTGACCTCTGTGGTTCGATCCTCTGATTTCCAGTTTGACTTTATTGAACTCTATTGTTGGTTCGCTGGGTGTTGCATGGCCACTAGCAGGTGCTCTTCTGTCTCACTGTGCTCTGGGAGCAGAGGCCTGTTTCTCTCAGGACGTATCCCCCAAAGTGTGTTTGTGGTGACCAGGCTGCCCGCCAGGACCTCTCTGCCCCTTCGCTCTGTGGATGGGAGACAGGCTGCCAATGTCATGCTAAAATTAATTGGATTAAGCAGGGATGCATCACTATCGCCTGGATACAGTGTGCTTAATGATGGGCATCTTCTCTCCATTTGGTTGTGTGAAATTCTCTTATTAAATATACCGCAAGGCAAATGGGGCCACTCCTAATTTGAAAGGAGTGTGTGCCCCTCCCCTCCTCCTTGGGTTTTTATTTCTGGTCATGGTTATAACAGGTGGGACCTCTGCCCATCTTGCACAGGAAGCTCTGATCAATGACTGTAAATGACATCTGCACCCCACTGCTGCTATTTTTTTGGTCTCGCTCTTCCCTAAACCTTTAGCTTGCCGCAGTCCCTCAGATTTGCCCTTGAATACGGAGGTTGACATGAGCAAGGTCTGACTGCAACACTTGAGTTTTTTTTCGTTGTTGCCGTTTCTGCTGAGCCCTGTGCTCCCTCGTGCAGTCTGCTGGGCATTTTGTAATCTGCATTCCTCTTCATCGCACCATAATGGCTAAATCAATTCATTAAAGTAATCATAACTTATTAGGTCTGACTGTAGCAGCTAGTTCTTGTATCTTGGTAATGGTGCTCACCACACACAGGAGTCCCTGCTGTGCCACAATGAACCCAGCTGGAGGTGACAGTAATATTCCTGTCATAGGATTTGGCCCCTGCTCACAAATTTTATAATATTTTTGTAGGTTTGATAAACATCCATTAAGCGACCTGTTTGTCAGTAAGCATGCTTCTGTCCAAAATGGTAATGAGGGTTTCTGAAGGGATGTCAGCAAGCATGTATTATGAACGGAAGACCGGCACAGTCTCACCTGAGATGTCTAATTAAGGAACTTTTTGGTTGGAAATACTATGAGATGGACAGTGTGTAAGAAACTGACAATAAATGCTTACATGGGTCTGCAGATCTAATTTGAAATCATTCACTGGATTGTTAATGAGTAAAAATTAAAACTGGAGGTTGACTGTGTAATGGAAGTCATATTGGTTTATTGGAACCAAGTTAGTTTGGGGAAAATACAGGAGCACCATGACTTCAAGACTTTGGGGGGGATGCTGGACCTGGCAGAGCGCTGAGCTGCTTGGGAAGCATTAGGAAAGGGACACTGCTCCTTGGCCAGCAGATCCTTATGATGTCAGCCCTACTCCATGGAAAGAGGACATCTGGAGGATGCATCAGGAAGACTAGGAGAGTGTTGGGTATCACTGGAATACTTTGCTGAAGGCAAAACCCCAAGCAGCACAGTGGAGAATCAAGCTAACCTGGTGCAATAGCATTGGGGCAAACACTGAGCCGTTGCTTTTGTCTGGTCCCAGTGTCATTCTCAGAGCTACAACAGCCTTTTGGGTGTTGGACCTTGACGATCAGTTAATCCCAGGGCAACCAACTGTCACCCGTTCCAAGAACTAAGAGCACATCCCCAAACTATACAACCAAGACAGGATTGTTTTGATGGCCACTGAGCCCAATTTTTTTAATTTGGTGCTTAATATTTCATTTTACTGTACCCTCGCATTTGTATTGATTTAAAAAACACAGGATTTAATAATCAGGAATTGCCTCGGTGTGTGTGTTTTGTCAAATGGTTACAAGCAAAGCATCTTCGCTGGTGAAGTGATAGTAGAATCATCCCCCTCTTTGCCTCTCCTGTCCTTTGATCATTTTTTGTCATCCATAATTACTGTCAAGAAGAACTTGTTTTAGCTTTTTAAATACGTCTTCTCCCAGGGTCTCTCCAATTGGCCATAGTACCTGACGCTTCACTGTCTCTCCCTCTCTTGATTCTGAATTAAACATTTTCTTTTGTGACGTTCCTCTGATTGTTGTGCATTGCTTGGTTTTGTGGTGCTTGACAACGTTGTTTGGCATTCACACACTGTGGATTGGATTCTGTGGTATGCTACTAGGAAGTATTTTGTTGTTGCTTAATTTTCCTGGTGCCGATTGCCTGCACAGGGTATGGTTCTGTACTTGACCCTGTAGCTGTGGTTTTGGGATTCTTGCTTTAGTTCTCCCCAGACAGTTTGTTGTATTGACACTGGGCCTTTAAGATCAGGCATTCATAGGAATCCACAAGCCTTTTTTGGTTCCTTGGATTTGTCAATTCATCAGTCAGTACTTCCCTGCCCTGACCTGACCTGAACTCCAGGCCCTCCTGGAGCAGTCCTGCTTTCAGTAGTTCCAAAGACCACTCTGGGGAACAAAGTCATTTGAATGTCAGTGTGGTGAGATGAATTGGGTTCAGAGTACAATAGAATAACAGCAGTTTCAGTTAAGGGCCTGGCAGAAATGTGATTTTATTCCTTGGAATTGTCCCTGTGTTTGAAAGTTCTTTCCCAAGCTAGGACTGTAACAACTATTACCATAATTGCCAATAAAAACAGTTGACAATTTTTTTTTATTTTTTAGTTTGTCACGTAAATTGTGTGCCACAATCAATATTAAAGCCTTAATATTTGTGTAATAAGTCCAGTTCGTACTTTTTTGCATGCAATTAATGTCCACATACAATTGACAGTGTATCCTCTAATGCACATACTACCTTTGTCCATGGACACAGATGGTTGTGGTCAGTGCATGGGTTCAGTAGTGGTACTCTGCCGGTGTAGCGGAGGGAAGATGAATTGCAACAAACGCAGATACAAGCAGTGTAGTGAAATGGGCAAACTTTTATGAACGTTTTAAATTATTAAACTATTACTAGGTTTGAATCGTAATACTGTATACCATGGTATTTTTCTATCTGAAATCTGATATTACTGACTCTTATGCTGTGATGGAAGCTGACATATGAAATAACGATAAACCCCATTTTCCAGCCAGTTTTTACACTTGGGTTTTTTTCTTTTAATTATGATTTAAGCTGCACGATGTCAGTCAGGGGCGGTCGCTGATGATGTCATTTAGCGCCGGTACCATTTTTTACGCCAGTAGAAAACCGACACAAAAGTACCATACTTTTAGCACTTTATGAAAGTACCGAAAGTACAGTACCTGGTGTGGTGGAAAAACGGCCTAAGTCGAGCTCAAAGCTCCAGAAACCTGTTTTTTGAGCTGAAGGTTAGAGCAGGTCTACGCAGCCCTGAATAGGATAAGGGGTTACAGAAAAGGGGTGGGTGGGTAGGTTAGGCCGCTTAAAATTAATAAATTGTTGTACATGGCTGCCCACCTCAATTTTTTTTAATATATTTTTCAAAAAATCTTTTTTCACCTCAAACTGTCAGAGATGGTCAATACGCCGCACATTCTGTGGCAAGACCACTAAACACTTAGACTAGGCATTTGTTTTGAAGGTTTCTCTTTTCTTGTAATTGTTTGAACTGTTGAGTTTAAAATGTTGACACTGACAAATTAGTTTAATTTTCTAGTTTTAGTATATCTGTTGCCGTTTGTTTTTTTGCTTAAAATATAAAATCCCATACTCGCCAATATTTTAGAAGTTTGAGTCGTGTAAAACAATTTATTAATTTTAAGTGGCCTTAGAGTGGATGTTAAAGTCCCAAGGAAGGGAATAACAGTTTCGCAGCGTTCGTGTATTCCCGGGAGGATGTCGATTGTCTTGGCAGGTGAAGGCCATTGGGCCATGACTGTCTGGATGTGTGCCAAGTATGATGCACGCTCATCTCCTAAGCCCATACTGTTGCCTTGAACCAGTTGGATTTTGAGATCTGCGGCATTTTAGCATCACTGAAAGAATCTTTTCATTGAGTTCATCCCACATTCGCCCATGTTTCTGTGCTGTTTGGTTTCTATTGTGCTTGATGAGACGCGGTTCCTGTTGGTTTCCAGCTCCTGAACTGGCAGTGCTCTGTGGCACACTGGTACGGTGTGTCCTGCCCAGGAGCAGCGGTACGCTTTAGCGGCCTTCCACACTTTGTTTTCCATTTGATTCATGGCAGGACCCTTTTTCCCCTGTACCTCACTGGCAGCTAACAAGCCTTTCCCTGATCTCTGCCAGAATCTCTCATGCATATGATGCTGATGATGGCAGCCCTGAGTCCATAGCCTGTGTCACTGCGGCAGTAGTGGTTTTTGCACGTTGAAACCCTAATGCTATTACTATTGCCGACTCATTTACTAAGAGCTGTTCATGTTTTATCTCTCCCTCCCTCCCTCCCCTCTGTGCCAGCAAGGAACAGGCACTCTGTCAGACAGATGGCCCCAAGCGGGGTGTACCCCACATGTTGGGTCGAGTCTGTGGACTGCTCCCGGTCCAGACGGATGGACAGGAAGCTCACTCGTTAGACCTGCTTGGGGCTTCGTAGATCGATAACAGATCGCTACACCTTTCCCATGCGGACTCTAATCATTCTCGCCTCCCAGCAGCCCTGGCATGACAAATGAGTACAACAGACCATCTGGCTGTTCCCAGCCATGTGTGTCTCTCAGATTAATGCAGCGCATTCTCAACTTCCTGCAGAATGGGCTACAGAATACAGGGATGGTATGCGTGCACCTTTGAAGCACTCGCTTATGGGAGGTGCTCGTTATATATTCAATTTTCAGCCTGTCTTTGTGAATGAAAATAGTGAAAGGAATCCTGAAAAAGGCGGTAGTCTGTAACATTTACATTGATTTAGCAAGCATGCTTGTCCAAAGCAATGTATAAGGGAGGAGCAGAGAGCGGGGTCAGCCCGGCCCCCGGAGTGGTTGGGCTTAAGAGCACCTCACAAGGGTCACAATAGATGTGGGGCTGCTGCTGCTGACACGGGGAGTGCGCTGCTGCTGTGGCTGCCCCCACCCCCTCTAAATGTACTCATTAGGGCTGTTTGGCATCCGCTAGACTTTTTGCTGCCTGAGTGTTTCTCTTAATTGCGACTGGCTTCGGTAAAACCCAGCTAAATAAATACCCCTTCCCTGCTGCTGGAGTTTATCATGCTCTTGTGTGTGTTTTACAACATTAATGCATCATTTAGGAAGATGGACTATGTTGCTCTGATCACGGCTGTCAGATCAAGGTGCTGTCAAAGCAACCCTGTCTCCACAATACATGTGTGTGTTTGCCTGGACAAGGCTTGTGCTCTTAAAAGAATGTAATGAAGTTAACATGACCAAGTTAATCAGCCTGTTTCTCAGCGTCCCCTTGCTGGGGATGGTGTGTTGCTGGCCTGTTATGTCCCAGAGAAGCAGATGACGTCCAGCCACTTTGGCACTGGAGTGAAAAATCTCGCCTGGCTTTGAACCTCCTAAGCCTTTTATTTGGAAGAGAATCAATAGGGAGCTAGTTCCCCCCCCCCCAAATGCAGCAGTGGGAATGAGGCGTGGTAGTAATAATTATCCACACACTGCTGGGCCTGGCTAGGGTGGATGGGAACACCCTCTTGCCCTTCTGGGGAGGTAGAAGGGGCTTTCATCTCTGCCTCTCTGAGTTTCAGTGGGACAGTGAGATTGTATACATCTCAGCATCCCTTAAAATGTATCCGATGCAGAGTGGCTCTTGGCGCGGGCACAGTCCCGTCACTGGCACAGGTCTGGGCCGTCCCTCACGTCTGTCAGGCTCCGGTATCTTTGCTGAACATTTATACCTATACTCTGCGCTGTTCTGCTGAAGCGCTTCTGGCTCTGTGGCTGGTGGCTCCTCTGAATCCAAGCCCCTGCTCTTTTTGGGATCATCTTATTTGTCTGTTTTTCCCTGGCTGCACCAGTTTCCATTTTTTTGATTTTGGGGTAAAGGAAAATGAACCTTAATGTGCAGCCTGCTTCTTCATTTGTTTGTTTTTTATTTATGCATTTTAATTTATCGGCTCCTGTTTTCTGCATCCTGTGAATGCATGACTGGTGACATGTCTAATCAGTCAGAAATGCTCTGTAAATCGCCTCGACGCAGGACCTGGAATCAGATTCAAATCCAGCAGTGTTTAAACTCCCTAAATCAGCTTCTCCAAATCCCTTCAAGATATTCTGGGCTCCATTGGTTGGCATTAAAGGATCAGGCAAACAGAACAATTCATTGCTGGGGATGGAGGCATTGGATTGGGGATGAGGGACATACCGTGTATGCAAGCAGGAGGCTCAGTCCGGGCAGCTGTCTGATAGCGGCTTACAGCATGTCTTACTGATGGGACAGACAGTGAATCCTTTTAATGTGCTGTTCTTATTCCCCTGGGTTTAGAAGCACTAATGCTATCTGTGTGTGCTTTTGTCTTTAATACATTGTGAGGACTATATTTCCCCACAATGTACTAACTTGCAACCTTTTACCTTGTGGGGACATTTGTTCGGTCCGCACAAAGGGAAACTCGGTATTGTAGAAATCTGAGACTGCAATCGAAGAATTGAAAATCAAAACCAAAAGTAAAGGTCTTGGTAGGGGATGAGGTTGTCAGGATTAGGCTTTAACCCATAGGAATAAACGGACGGCCCCCACAAACCTGTGTGTGACTTTTATCTACTTAATGTATCCTTTACGTATGCCTCCCAGTGAGTTAGTCAAGGCCTTTGCTGGGGGGGGGACCTCTGGAGCCTCGGGTTCTTTGCAACTCATTGTGCAGCACTGCACCTCTCAAGGGGTGCCGGTTAGAAATGGGTTATAAATGGACCTGCTGCTCCCAAGGCTGTGTTGACAACTACGGCGCAGTCCGGTGATCTCATTTAAAGGGGAAACACTCTATTCAGCCTTTCCATTAATCCTTGTTTCCTATAGCTGACTTGTTACTTTGCTTGCATGTTTAAATTTCACCATGCTTTTCTATGCCTGGTGTTGGCGTTTTCTCAGTCAGTGACTAAGACCTGTGGCAGTCCATCTTTTGTTCCCCCTTTGGAAGGCCAGGAGAACCCAAACTAACCTGGCCACAAACTTAGCTCATTGATTTTTTTTTTTTAGATGGAAGTAAGACATTCCGCTTTACGGCGGTGTGTGTTGTGTCTCTTTCTTCCACTGTCCCAATCCCCTTCCCGCTGAGGGATGTCTTTGCTGGTTTGCTCCTCCATTTTGTTCTTTTTGTATCCTGCTAAAGGGTTTAAAACTCCTCCTCTTGGCTCTGGTCTCAGTCCATACACAACCACCATTTTCCTTGTCTCTTTTCCTTTTGAGTTTTCTCCTTGCGAATCCTGTAAATTCTACAAAACCTCAGAACTGGACTTAGCACAGTCTTTTATTGTAAGGATTTTCACCAGATGTGGGTGTTTCCCAGAAAGGAGATGGAGCATAACAGCTGTGGGCTATTTCCCTGGCCTGCCAATACTTGCCATCGGTGACCTCATCCTCAGAATAGGGTCCCCAGCCCCATAGTGCTAAGCCAAGGCTTCTCTGGGTAAACCAAGGCCTTGGGTTCCATTCGCCAGTTCCTGTGTGACCCTCCCACCTATAACATTTTTGCTTGGTTTTGCTGCCACCTTCGCTCAGGCATTTGGCTGGTTCACGTTTATCTTCACGATAACTGGACACATTCGGCTGCTTTACTGAGATGCCTGGCAGGTAAAACCCCAGATGAAAATGCTTGCTGGGGATGTGGGGCAGCTTCTGCTGTCACTGACCTGTGTGTGTAAAGTGGGAGACCGGCCTCCCTGTCACCATTTGCCTGTTGGCCCCAGTGCCTCCTGCCCCCTGAGCAGTTACAGTAATTTGAGTCAGAGCTGTTTTCCCGCAGTAGCATATGCATTTCCTGTCTGCCTCTCCTTCTGTGGAATGTTGCTCACTCCCAAGTGCTCGGGTGGAGTGCTTGTTTTTCGCTCATGGGTCCGGTGTTTGCACAGGGATTTATTATTGCATAGTTACTGGGACGCCCCAGCCAAACTGCCTGTTATTTCATTGGCTCCTGAGCTGTGGCCCCGCCCCTGTCTGTGTCACTCATCTGCTTTTTACGTTGCTTGCCGATTCACTGGAATCATGTGCATCAGTCCTCTTTCTTAAAGCCATACCGTCTTATGTCCATGCTGCAGTTGCACAGTGGTGCTGGGGGCACTGGATAGGGTCCTCTCACTCTTGTTAGCCACAAGCTTTTCTATGGCTTTGGAGCACAGTGGAACAGCAGCCAGGCTTTGGAAACACTTCACCTCTTGTGCTGAGATATGGCTTTCTCTCAGGTCCTCCTTCTAGGGTGGGTGTTCTGAAAGGCCAGGTGCAGAGCACTAGCAACATGTTGCGTAATTCATGTTTTTAGCTGACACCTGTTACCTGAAGCAGATTCAGATTTATCCACATGGATCGTTAAACATTCTGTCTTTTGGTCGCAAGTTTGTTTCTACCTGCCAGGGTTGCACACAGAGCACTGTGATAAATGACACTTGCTCCTCTGTCCCCAGGGCCTCTTTAGCTCCCTGACCTGTGAATCTATCAAGCTTGGGTTGCCTGCCGCTTGCATATATCCCAGGGTGCTCCGCTTTGCTGCTGGTCCAGGCTGCTCTCCAGTTCTAGTCCTTACTCTGGCATTTACTCCGCTGCCCTGCCTTGGGGTTAGTTTCCCTATCCCTCAAAGAGAATAAGGGAATAGTGTGATGTAGCTGTGATTGGAGCAATCCAGGGTGTCTTCAGCCCGGTCGCTCCCACCACGCGGCTGTCCTCAGACCCTCTGGTCCGCGCTGCATGGTGGGCCGGCACGGGCAGGTAGGTGGGGTGTGGGAGCGTCTTTGCTGGGGGGACAGCATGTAGTCTTTCTGGCTGGGCAGAGGCTGTGGCTGCCCTGAGATGTACCTGCTGAGAGTGGCCGATCCTCTGCTTCCCCGATCTTCTGCTTTTCCGATCCTCCGCTTCCCCTTCTCTTGGAATGGCATGTGGGGGCATTGCTTGGGTTCAGGTGGGCTGGGGAGCCTGATTGGGCCGCTGTTGTCATGGATATGAGGAAGCTGCCTAGCTCATAGCTTTCCATGAATCATTTCTATTCCCTAATTTGACAATAATGACTCCAGCGTGCTCATGTATTTATTTAGCTGCAGCATTAATTGATGGGAGTGATGAATGCAGGCTTCTTGTTGTGCATTTCATTGCACACAAGGGAACAAAAAACAATTTGTTGTCTGTGTTCTTCTGAAGTCCTTGTCAGCAAGATTACGGAATGACAGTAATTTCTCCCATTTTTCCGCCAAAACCAATAGCATAAATATTCCTTCGTTTTTCTACTTGATTTGCTCCTTTGATTACACTGATTTTCCTGATAATTAAAATCAGCATTAAAAATTTATTTACTTGGTTTGTGTTTCCTGTAACCTGGCTGAGTGAGGTGTGCTTGAGTCCTGTTCCCTCCATATCAATGGGCTTCTTCATGCCCTTCCAGGCTGAAGGAGAGGACAATCTGAAGAAGATGCAGCTTATGGAGCTGGCCATTCTCAACGGGACGTACAGGGACACCAACTTAAAGACACGTAAGCCCAGGCCGCGCTCTGCTAGATGGCGTCGGTTTTGTGTGTGTTCTCCATGTTCAAGCCTTAGTCCTCAGGGGTGTGAAGGCCAGCCCTGATGTGCAGTGTCTGTCAGTGAGCGGGGGCCTCCATGCATTCCTCACTCCAAACACACAGTCATGCCCTGACTGTGCGCCCCCCTGCTGACCTGACACAGAGGATCCTTGTGTCGTCATGGGCTGTGTTTCTTACCCTTATTCCATGGTTGTAGGCAGCTGCTTCCATAGTCAGAGTCCTAATTTACTTGCATCTAATCTTTGGTTGGTTTCCCCACACCAGGCTCTGCTCAGGGCCTCCTGCCTGCCCCCACCCGTCCATGTGGGTCAGGCCCACTAGCCTCATCTCCTGCCCCTTCCCATCCATTTTGGTGGCTTTATTTGATTAAATCATGCAGATTGTGTGTGTGTGTGTCATATATATGATGGAGCCGACCCTCGTAGTTTGGGTCCTGGACTTTCACCCCCTTAATGGAGGGACCCCCCCTGCCTGGTTTTCCTCTTCGCTGCTGATTGGTTTGGGTTCACAGTGATCATTGCATGAACTAATTTTTCTTTTTTTGTTGTTCCACCCTTCTCCCCTCCCCCCCCATCTTGCTGTGGTTTGGTTTCTCGCCCTTCCCTCTTCCTCTCGCCCTTCCCTCTTCCTCTCTCCCTCTTTCTTCCTTTCGCTTATGGCAGCCAACCTTGCCTTCTCTCTTGCAGCGGCCGCTGCGGCTGCTCAAGGTCCCCGCCTCATAGCTGCCCCCACTGGGCAGGTCCTCCCCCCCACAGCCCTGAGGCCACCGACACCGGCGGGGACGCCCATCATGAACATCATCCGGCCCACCCAAATGGCCGCCATGTTACCCAACGGCGCCCCGGCCCTGGTGCCGCCGGCACCTGATGCTGGCATCATCTACACCACACCATACGAGTACCCATATGCCCTGGCCCCCACGTCGCTGCTGGAGTACCCCATCGAGCACGCCGGGGTTTTAGGTAAGCGTCCCTGGGCCTCAGGCGCACCCTTTAGCCCCGGACTCGAGGGCGGCGTCTTTTTCACTGGCGTCCTGGACGCCGCTGCCACTGCCGGGAGCCACGGGCAGGACTTGTTAAAAGGTAAATACATTGTGTCCACCTGAGGGCGCTAGAGCCATGGCCCCGTTCACTGTATGTATGTGTGGTAGCATGTGTGTGTCCATGTTCCCTCAGCCAGAGAATCATACAGTACATTCATACACACCAATTGGATTCGATTGCACTAGGCTCACACACTCACACACACACACACACTCCTCCTGAGGTTGCTGAGCCTTGGCACACAGGCCCCCAAGGCACCTTTTTTGGTGTCTGTCGGGCTTCTCCTGCACTGCAGCAGTGATGCTCATTAAGTCCCTGATGCGTTTTATTGCTCTGTTTTCTGGTCCTTTTGAAGCCCTTGCAAATCGCTCTGGGCTGACCCTGTACTTTAGGCCCTGAGCCGCTTCATTATCAGGTGATCTTCATGGGAATCTCAGCTGGTAGCTCTGTGTTTCAGCAGGAGAAAATTAAACTTCTCTATTTCGTGCCCCCACCCAGTCACACTAAAAGACTTCTGAGTGAGATTTGACTGGAGAAGCAAGGGGTTAGCTAAGGACTGTCAGCCAGTGAAGGGGGGGGCAGGGGAGGGATAGACAGCCCCCGTAATCGGCTGATCCAAATTGTGGGGCCTCCCACAGCCATACAAACGGCCGTGTTTATGAGCTCTGCTCAGTACGGCCCCCTGATGCAGAAGCACCAGAGGCTCCTGCACACAGCCTTGGGGGCTCAGCCACAACACATCTCTACACATACATGTACACATCTACACAGCACTGGGAGGAGGATCAGCGTCAGGGAGTGCAGCAAATGCTAACCTGACGCGCTGTATCCTGCTGTGTGCTGCTTACCCTGCCCCATTGTGAAGGTTAACTCAGTGGTACACCACACTTGTGTCTTTGTGTCTGTGTCTGTCTGTCTGTGTGTCTGCTTGTATGCTGCTGTTTCTCCAGTTGAGTCGGATGCTATGTAACCCTGTCGACTTGTTGCTTAGGTGCTATGGCAACTAAAGTGAGAAGGCATGACACGCGTGTCCATCCTTACCAAAGGATTGTGACAGCAGACAGAGGTTAGTTTAGACCTTAATGACTCTTCATTTGGGGGGAGGGGGAGCTGGGTTTCTTTGTCATTTGTGCTGTTTTTCCTGACTTGTTCAGAAATATCTGTGGTATCCAAATGTTTACAGTGATGGATAGATCCATTAACACAGTTGTTACGTGGAGTTTAAATGCTCAGGTTTGTCTCTGTAAAAGGTTTTCTTCAGTTTACATTCTGTGCTGGTGCAGTCAGGCTGTAAATGTCGCAGGCCTGAGCCGGACGGCCACCAGGCCTCCTGACGTTTCTCCTGTATGGACGCACTGCAAACACGCTAATTAAAGCCAGCAAAGCAATTGGACATTCATTCACTATCTGACCAACATTTCCTCCTGGATCTGACGTGCACGTGTTTGTAATGACATGGACACACTCTGATCTGCATACAGTTTACAATTTGCCTTCTATGATTTTGTACACATGGGAAAAATATTTTTGTACTATTTCAGTTGTGCAAGGGTACTGTCATTTAGTATACTGACATTTTCTGAGATGTATTTATGGCATCTGTATATATAAATATCTAGCTGACCAGAGGGCAAATAAAGCGAGCTGGAAAAGCCGGTGGAGCCTTGACTGCTGTTTGGCACACGCAGGGTCACTCGCACTACACCATTACTGTTTGTGTTGCGCTTGGTGCTGCTTCCTCTGCTTTCTCTCAGCGGGAGCTGCGGTGTCGTACGCGGCTGATTGGAGGATGAGGGACTCACATTCCAGTCATAACATGATTATAACCAGATTAGCCTTTTTCTTGGAAGGGGAATTTAAAACCATGAGATTTCATTCGTTTTACTGTCAAAATGATGTCATTCAAGTCTCTTCTTGCTGACACTAATATCCTTTCTATCTGTTTTGTTTTGTTTTGTTTTTTTGTTTCTAACCACCTAGCCGCCACCGGCAACTAACACATGACCTTCTGACCTCTGAACTCTTCACCCAATGACGAGCTGCCCCCCAGCCTGCCTGCTGATCAGTTAACTGGTAACTGGCTTTGCTAGCCTCTCGGACCCCGTGAGAAAGGCATCTACTCGCACAGTTACCCTAACTACAACAACAACCACAGCAAGCCCTACAGAAACTCTCATTTCACTATCAAATTGTTTTGGTATCAAATTTTTTTCCCTTTCTTTTTCTTTAAGTATCTCCCTGCAAATTGGGTGGGTTTATCACTGCCCAAGAACCTGCACTGATTTTGAGCAATAAACCCCCAGCCCTACCCCTCACTATCTGTCCCCTCCACTCATAGTAATAAGACGTTGCCAACCTGGAATTGAGTCTACATTTCTAGGCTAGTCTTTTGGCTTAAAATGATGGTTTCGACCTCATCCGCTCATCCCCCCATCAGCTCATCCCCCCTATCCCAGTCCCCATAGCCTGCAGAGGGACACCTGAAAGAAAAAGAAAAGGGCAAAAAAAAGCAGAGGCGCGTCTCTCTGGTTGTCATTGTACTTCTGTTTCCTGACGCGCTGAGCCTTTATTTTGAAGGGCTGACACATTCTGGGTGTTGCCTGAATTGGCTGACTTTTAAAGCATGGCTCATTTGATTGCAGAGCTTACTGTGTTCTTTATGTTGGTTTTTCTTTTGTTTGTTTATTTTAAGTATTTTGTTTTACATTGGAAATGTGGTGACCTGGGTATTAATGTAAGTACTGAAATCAGTGAAGGTGAAATGGGCCCCTCTTCTCAGTGGGGTGTCTCTGGGAGCCCTGGGCATCCCCACTAAACCCTTTCACATGTTGGTATTCAGTGCCTGAACTACATGTCTATATATCTCATGTCACAGCAATCCCATCTCGATCAATATAGAAAAGGGTGTGTGTTTCATTTTGCCGACAGTCCGCGTGATGTTGGGAGGTTCTCTGCAGTCACGCTGGGGTCGCTGTGACGTGAATGTCCTACCAAGACGCGTAAACAAACACTACACAGGGAGGAGCCTGATGCCCAAGTATAGATTTGTACAGAATTCTTGAATTTTATTTTTTCCCTTTCCTTTACAAGAAGGTACCGGTAAACGTCCAACGATCTGACAAAATGTGACGTTTAGCGCGCTCTTCTTGGAGGGAGACTACATGTAAACACTTCCTGTACCACACACGACACAGCTGAGATGAAGCAGACGGCCCGGCGGCTGGTGTCAGCTTATGGGCTCTTCTGTCTGTCACGTCTCAGTGCATTAAAGTGCATTTCTTAGCCAGCTCCACCTGACGTGTCCCCAGCACTTTGTGCTAGTCTCTGCTGAGGGGGGGCTCTGAGAGGCCCCACCCCTAAACATATTTCATTTCTCGTGAAAAACTAGGATTTGAAAGCCATGCCTGCCTGTTCTAATTGCTTTATACATACCTGTTCTATATATATAAATATATCTATATAAATATCTAAATGTACACATGTAGATACCGGCATTGCGGACAAACGGACAAGAACAAAATTAGATACTTTTACAGGGTGCTGGTGAAAAATATATTTTTGGCAATTTTAGCTTTTTGTACTTGCAATTATAAAATAGTGTAAAAATTTGTTTGAAAAGGAAAAAAAGTTCAAAAAAGTGAACTTGAACTTGGATGTTATTGGCTTAGAAAGTAAAGACCAAAATAGCTGCACGTGGAAGGGAGAAGCGAAGGACCCATGCAAGGGAGAGAGGGAGCCAGAAAAAGTGCCTTATCGATGGTCATTTTGGTTTTCCTGGCATATCCAGCACCTCGCCGAGGGCAGCGTTACGGTCAGTCTATGCAAAAGAATAGCAGTCACTCGACAGGCTAATGCGTGCCATGTTCCGTCTTCCCAAGGATAGGTCGGCTTTTTTATTGTTTTTAGACCCCCACCACCACCTTAGTCCTTTAATATGCCATTTGAACAAATATACTCTTGTTTTTTTGTTGGATTAAGTTTGAAGGCTATCATTTACACATGTGTGTCTGTTACTTTGTGTGTGTTTATACTGCGAACAAACTGCCAACTGTGATGCAGGAGTCTGCCACAAGGAGGCGACTGTGGAGGAGGGGGAGCGCAGAGCGAGACGGGGAAGGTGGTGGTGACCCCGCTGCGGGTCACTGGCTCTGTGCCCTCTCGGGAGGGGGGCAGCCTCGTGCTGTGGGAGGGGGGGGCTGGATTTGAGACACCTGAATCATTAGAATATTTGCCAAAAATTGAAAGGTTTAGGCGATGAAACCATGCCAGATTTCCCCCAGTGCAAGTAAACACTTTGTGTTCCATGGTGATGCTGGAAGTCAGTCAGTGTTATTCCTCTTCGCCTCCCTGCAAGGGCCCGGAACGGGACCCCCCTCTCGCAGGTTCCATGGAGTTCCTGATGCATCTCCATCTCTGGCAGCCCACACATTATATCATGTGTGTGTTCTATTACATGCTGTTACACAACAGGTCAATGCTTAGTTTTTTCAGTGTTACGAACTCAAAATGCAATATTAAAAGGAACGCGCGAGCAATTGACAGTATTATCGTCCCTCTCACATGGCTGTGTGTCACCAGCCTGGAGATGGCGTCAGCTGTTGGAGAGTAATGGCACACTCAGACTCTGACCTGCCTACTCTGTATGATAATGTAATTAACAGCCATTGTTACAGGTTTCAAATGTATTTTTCTAACTTCATTTTATATGTATATTAATCATTTTCTGAATCCTTTTTTTCTGATGAAGCCCAATGCAGGTTTGTTTTTTGTTTTTTTTTTTTAGATTTAAACTGCCCCACCCCACCCCACCCAACCCCCTGTTCCTGTCACTCAGGAGCCTCCCTTCCCTCCAGTCCCTTTTCTTGCCAGTTCCTAGCTTGTTTAACTCATTAGTGACTTAGTTCTTGTTACAAGTATTTTTACATGCTTGCGTTTCGTTTTCATGGTGTATGCTGTTATTTTCTCCTTATTAACCCCTCCTTGGCATTTATTTTAATAAAACATTCTTAGTATGAATTTTACTAACTTTGCTGAAATTTTTATTTTTGTCTTGTGTTTAACCTATTTAATGAATGTACTACCTGGTCTGGTTCACGGACTAACAAGATTAAAACTGGTGTCTGGCCACCAACATTGGCACTGGGCTGTCACGCACGTGCACACACACAAAACCTATTGGAATGCTCACACTGAGCTCACACACGCACAGCCTAACAGTCACACAGGACTGCCACACACACGCACGTACATTCTAACTGGAAGGGTCACACAGGACTGCCACACACACGCACGTACATTCTAACTGGAAGGGTCACACAGGACTGCCACACACACACATACATTCTAACTGGAAGGGTCACACTGGGCTAACACACACACACACACAAGCTAACTGGAATGATCACACTGGACTGACACACCCAGGCTAACTAGAACGATCACACTGGGCTCACACACCCACATTCGCACAGCCTAACTGCGACGATTGCACTGGGCTCACACATACAGTCTAATTGGGATGATCACACTGGGCTCTCACAAAGCCTAACTGGAATGATCACACTGGGTTCTCGCACACAAAGCCTAACTGGAATGATCGCGCTGGGCTCACACACATACAAAGCCTAACTGGAATGATTGCGCTGGGCTCACACACATACAAAGCCTAACTGGGACGATCACGCTGGGCTCACACACATACAAAGCCTAACTGGAATGATTGCGCGGTGCCCACATGCACACCCTAACTGGAACCATCACACTGGGCTTTCACACACACACACACACACACAACCTAACTGGAACGATCGCCCTGGGCTCACACACATGCACACTCTTTCTTGATGGGAAAACATTTGTGCAGAAACATGCTAATGTGTCTGTCAGCTGCCTCTCCTTTGTGCTCTTACTGCAAAGTCTCCTTATTTATTATTGCAGTGATTATTATTACTATGGGATGCAGGCCAGGAACAGCAACTGCTTTGCTGAGTCGTGTCTGCTGAACATGAAACCCCACCACACTGTCCTTCCCTAGCATGTGATATTGCTGCGCCTTCATTTCTTCACATATATATGTATGTATATGAAAGCTGATCTCTCCCTGTTTTTGTGGTGTATCATTCATACCGTTGTTAGCTTCTGCTCACTCACTCACTCACTCACCCAGCGCTCAATAAGCGGACCCACTGCATGTAAAACACTCTTCAGCCACTTAACTGGAGGTCGGTCAAAGCTGTGCTGGGTCACCTTCAAAACCCAGACGAAGGTCGCTGCTATTGGCAAATGGTGTGTGGGCAGCCGGGTCGTCATCTCTTCCAGCCTTCTGTCACTCTTGGACAAATGACAGAATGAGGTCTGCAGGGGGGGAGCTGTACTGCTCCCATTTAAAGCCATTCTTTGGAGCTCTGCTGTTCCATAGAGGGGAGGAGGCTGCTTTCTGCTGTGTTTCCTGCTCCTGTTCTCTTTAAAGCAGTGTGTCACTAATATCAGACATCATGATGCAGCCTCCCCCTCCCCCCCCCCCCCCCCCCCCCAAACCCCTCCCCCTTCCCCCCTGTATACTCCTCTCGCCTTGTCTTATTTTTCTT
>JAABNY020000025.1:19690514-19703512 GCA_015164015.2 Brevimyrus niger | reverse complement strand
ACAGGCCCATGTGGAGAACAGGCTCATGAGGAGCACAGGCCCATGAGGAGCACAGGCCCATGAGCGGCATGATGACTCCTGCGCGAGCATACATATCGGCAGAGCAAAGGAGCAGCCTGTGAGCCGGCCATTCCGGCTGGCTCGCCTGCAATGACTCTGGCTCTATGTAGTGGAGCTCAGGGTGAACCCTGTCTTTCGGAGCCCCCGTTCAGCAGATCTCTCTGATTGAGCTTCTAGTAATTACTCAGCCGCAACAATGCATCTCAGAGTGTCTTGAAGTCAAGGGTAACGACTTTGTTCTTCAGTGCTGAGTAACTTACTGGCCTGATCCCACACGGCCAGACCTGCACGTCTCTGACTTCATATGCATTGGTCTCATTGGTGTGTGTTTTAAATGATCCCTCCTGTGGCATCAAAAGAATGCCACCTTGCACCTCCATCTTCCAGCCTCTGTTTTTTCCTCTGGCATAGACACCCAGGTCATCTGCTCTGTCCAAGAGGGTGAGCATCAGTCGCACCTCCTCCATTGCCTGGCTCAAATCAGAGGAGTCCAAGTGCAAGGAATGTTGGCTTTATAGACTAATAATATTCTCCAACATAATCACGGGCTCTCTGATTGGACAGAGATAGCCACACTCTCTGCCTGTCAGGGACACACTTGTAAAAGCATGCATCTTCCAGCAGGAGGAGCACTGCCACTAACTCTGCTGGTTGTCCCAGCTTCCTGGGCTCTGTCTCAGTACCTCTAGTACCATCACGTTTTGACACTTCCATTGTTCAGACCAGACTCACTGCACACACACAACAAGGTCTGCAGAAAGGAGAACAAGGGCTCAGACTGGTTAATGCATGACAAATCACAGCCAATTAGAGCATGAGAAATCAGTCTGTGCCAAGAAGCAAAACGCCCATCTGTAGCTGTGCCAGGATGGTGGGGACGTGCCTGGCACCCTGGCACTGAACCTGCCTAGGCTTCACTGCTAAGACACGTTCCTCCTGGACCCCCCCACCCTGCCTTGCTGCAGATCCTCCCTTAATGGTGGCTGACACTCTAGCTTCTTTCTCTCCCTCGCTCCATCTCTCTCCATCTCTCTCCATCTCCCTCCATCTCCCTCCAGCTCCCTCCATCTCTCTCCAGATCTCCCCACCCTGGCCTCCACTAGCCACTGCTGTCCAGCGGGGGTGGGGAGGTATCATTGCTTGTTTTCGATAGGAACACCCAAAGGGGTAACTTTATGTGGTGATGATAACGGCAAAGATTAAACCACACTGATCACAGAACAGCTGCCATTTTAACAGACTATCCCTGCCCCCTCCCCCGCCTGCAATTCCCCTGCTTTGAGTTTGTTTCCCCTCTGGTCTTTCCTGTCGTTCCAAACAGAATGGATTTCGAAACAGCGATGCTCTGATGCGTTTCTGTTGTTCTTTTGAAGTGTTTTCAACTTCACCGCACTCGGCGGGCCAGGCTCAGAGCCTGAGGGTCACACCTTCCGCTTCCTGATTGGTCGGCTCTGACCTCGCCCCTTCATGCTGCTATTCCAATCAGCAGGTGGCTGTATTACTGACACGCCCCCCCCCCCATGATAATCTCAGTGTAAACAGTCCATGGTTCACACCTGAGAGGAAAGCTGAGAGCAGTTATGTGCCCGGTGGGACAAGTCAGGGGGGTGGGGGGTGCTACCCTGCGACTGGAGGTTCAAATGACACACTGTAGCTGTTCTGTTTCTGCATTTTTGGCATCATGCCCTCTTAGCAGTCATGGTGTGTCAAAGCAGCTCCAAGTTCTTACTCACTTCCCTCTCTCTTTCTGCTGCTTTCTCCCTTCCTGTCCTCTCTCTCTTCTTCCCCTCTCTCTCTGTTTCATCTCTTCCACTGCCCCCCCCCCCACCCCACTTGACCTCGCAGCCATCACATTGCATCACACCACTTGTCTTCTTTTTCGGCTCACAATGCTGCATTGCATTATGGGACGCTGACCATATGTGTCCATGTCTTGGATGGGGGCAGCATGTGGGTCAGTGAGCTAAGCCTGTGTGTCTGTAATCAGAAGGTCACTGGTTCAAACCTAGACTCACTGCAGCATCAGCAGGTTCTTGAGCAAGGCCCTTAACCCCCAGCTCCAAGGGCACTGCTACAGTTGGCTGCCCTTCACAGACAGCTTACTCTACAAAGAGCAGGTTGGGGGAGGCATAAAGACAATTTTGTAAACAAACTCACAAAACTATCCCAGACTAAACCTCACTCTCAGAACCCTTCTAATTACCACAATCGCCTAATAAACTTTGTTGCTTAATGAGAATGACCATGATCAGGATGGAGGGGGCGTAGATATAGGACAGTGGTATATCAGCATCACCGTCCAAGCTTGCTGCTTGTGGAAAATAAGACCTTTCTGCTGGTGTAGAGGGCAAGGCCTTTAAAATGATAGGAAGATACGTCAGCAGTCTCCAAAGAAGCTCTGAGAATCCTGTGAGATCAAAGTGAGCATGAGGGCCCCTAGCAGGGATTACTATCACAATGCTGCCCCCACAGCATGGCAGACAGAGTGTTTAACAATGGAGGGGTTGGTTTACCCCGGGCATGTCAGGACTCGCTGTGAGGCTCCAGTGGACAGGGGGTGGGTCAGCAGCATGGAGACACAGGCCCATCTTACATGTGTGTGTCTCTCTGTCTGCTGTTCTCTTGTTTCCTCCTTCTATACTCCATCTTAACAGATGGCCTAACAACAACTCAGCTATATTTTACTGTTACATGCTAAAGCATTCTGATAGCATGTTATTTTTGTTATACAAGTTACATCATCACCATTTGTCACACTTTCTTGCTGTAACAGGCCGTTCCTTAATGTTGTGAGGTCACACTATGGCTGCCAGTGTTGCTTTCCTGTGAGTCTGCAGCCAGTGACAGACCCACTCCCTTTAGTAAACAATATGCTGCCATCTAGTGCCTGAAGTGAAACACTGCATCGTCCTTTCACAATCACGGTTGGGGAGTCCAGTTCACAAGCAGAAATGCAAATTAGGGAGATGGCAGTTGTCAGGTGTATGCATGGGTGGGGGGCAGAATGCCATAATTGGTGGTGAAATATGCTGCTGCTCAGAGGCAGAGTAACAGGATGTAGTGTCTGACTGAAGGAACTGTTTTTAAGAGTTTAAGGAGGCTCATTTTGTAAGGTGTTACATATTGGAGTAATCTGTCAGGGGGGAATGCAGCTGCCAAACTAGGGACACAGCTGGCGCCGTGAATCAAGGGGCCGCCTGCACCTCCGCTAGCTCTCGGGCTGTGCCGGGAGCCTGTACCAGACAGCCGAAGGAAAACTCCTGCTTTTGTCTTCATGTCAACAATTAGGTGTGTTTGTTTTCTGCAGCTGTATTCATTAAAGCATGGAGGCTTTCATCCATCCGCTCCCTGAACGATTCAATCAACAGGCTTTGGTCCATCTCCAGCATCCCAGCCTTCCTCTGTCTCTTCAGCATTTTAACTGGATTGGACCCTGTATGTGTAAATGCTGTAAATCAAAAAGTAAAATTAAATTTCCTAATTGGTTTCTGTGGGACGGGTAAAACAGATTTAAATTGATTGCCTGTAATGGCCTTTTGTGAGACTGCAACAGCTTCCCGTTCAAGGGGGGATTTAACAAAACCAATTAATTTACACGGCTCGCTCTCTCCCTCTGTCTGCGCGCCCCCCCCCCACAGCAGCAGCAGAGGTGCCCGCTGCGGACTGCTGGTCACTCTACAACCTCCGGTGTTTGTCATTTTCTGTGAGCTGAGTGCAGTACTATGTGTGGCCACTGGAGGCCGCCAATGTAATGCAGAGTGACAAGGACCACGAAAGCCGCTATTAAAGTCCAATAAGGTGGCTCCAGTTAACTGTGACGTAAACCTAAAGTTTTAATGCAGGTTGGTCTTTTGTCATAATTCTGTCAGCATGCTGGTCTTCAAACAGGAGACCATGTATGGAGTACAGCTTCACCATCATCACAAGCAATGAATAACCAGCACTTCCAAATTGACGGAATCCGTATATATGTGTTATTGTATGTATGTGGGGATGTGTATACATTACACTGTGGGGCTCAAATGTCCCCAAATGTTTTTGTAACCGTCCTTGAAAGGACCATTTTGGGGTCCCACAAAGGGAAACTCAATTTTGTAAAAAATCTGGGACTGCATTCAAAAAAACGAAAAGTGCCGAAGGTCTTAGTTTGGTTACTTATTATGGTTAAGGTTAGGGCTGGGCAGGGGTTAAGGGTGTCATTGTAGGGATTAGGGTTATGCCCATAGAAATGAAAGGACGGCTCCCACAAATAAATATGAATACAAACGTGTGTGTGTGTGTGTGTGTGTGTGTGTGTGTGTGTGTGTGTGTGTGTATGGAAGGGGATGAGTTGCATCAATTAAAAGCTCCCCACGCTTCGCTGTACCCGAAGGTGCCATTTTAAACACTTGGAAACTATAATAAACGAACGACCGATACATTTTGTATCAGGGTTTAGCTCTAAGCTGCGTCTCAATTAGAAGGGAATGTATATTCCTCGGGCAGGGTCCCTTTAAGAGGACGGAGGCCGGGCGGACCCCCGCCACGGCTGGAAAGGGAGGTGAAGGTCACAGTTTTGCTCACAATCTGATTACTCACCACTAATTCCTAACTCATTTTCTTCTCAATCTCTGAGCAAATATTATCCGAACTAGAGGTAATGTGACATTTCAGAAGGGCACATTAAAATCGTTAAATACATTTTCATTAATTACATCGAGGGCAACTGTTTGCTCATGATTAAAACAGATGTCTTCCATTTCCCCGAGAAAGGAAAGGCAATCATTTCCGTGAAAGCATTTTCTGTAAATAACAACATAGAAGCTGAGAGCGAAAATTGTAGCGGGCTGGAATCAATCGGCAAACACTGACAGAAAGGTAGAAAATTAGCTGCAGGTAGATGCAATATTGATGATTTAAAATATTATGTGGGAAGTCTAATGAGCAACGAGGAAAGGAGAGTCTGTAGCCAAGAGCACTGAGGACCGTAAAAGGCGCAGTTATGTATTCGGCTGAGTGGTTTATATGTAGGCTATATGTAGGCAAAATACGGTTAAAAATAACGAATAATTATTACTCCACAACGTCAGATACAGCAAGCTCCCCCGGCACCAAAACGCTCTCTCAGAAAGATCACATGAGCCTCACAGACATTTACAGCGGAGTCTCTGCTGCGAAGACAAGCTTAGGGCTTTGATGTAAATGGCGCTCATCCAGTTTATCCGGTTTGTGGCTCTGTGATCCGGAGCCAGTCCGGTCATTCCTGCCCGGTCACATCCATGCGCGGCTGTCGGCCAAGTTCGTCTGAGTGCGCCTTGTCTCTAAACTCTTGGCTTAATAGGTGCTTGACGTTTTCTCCTTGCCGTGGCGATATCTACTAAGACCCTGACGTTACACACTTATTATGAAGATAAAGACGCGGTTAACTTCAGGCTCCCATGAACTAGACCAGTCAGTTTCCTAATTTGTGTCACTAATCTGCATATGTATTTTCATAATAAGGTTAATAGCCATTAAACTTACTGGACTATATGAGCCATATGTATTATAACATTAAAAACATTATAGTTTGCCTTTTACGGAATTATTCTTCCAGCGTTCATTTTGAGTAGTTTAGTAACCAAAATCCCTTTCGCACGGTTATGTTTCTCGGAAAACAACTCAAAGACATGTGATTTCGCGACTTCTCTGTGCAGTTTAAATCAGCGTATACCCTCGCTAGCCAGAAGGGGGCGCCATAAGATCCAGTTTTCACTCACCAGTATATTGGATCAGCACAGCTTTCATCCCCCGAAATCTGCGTTTAATGCCAGTGATTAGACTAAACTTCAGTTCAAATCAATTTTATTTGTATAGCACATTTTCAGTAAAGTACATTGTGTTTTACATTATCCCTGCCTCAAAGCCTCTAGAAAGCAAGCCATAGGTGACAGGAGGAAGGAACCACTCCCTAGAAGTAGGAATCTTGGAAGAAACCAGACTCAAAGGGAAAGCCCAACCTCCAGGGGGCGGCAGAGGAAGCCCAAACCCTAACCAGACCCAAAGGGGGAGCCCGTCCTCCAGGGGGAGGCAGAGGAAGCCCAAACCCTAACCAGACCAGTGGTACAGCAGCCGGCATACAGGAGAGACACCACAGGCAGAAGGACTAGTGGGCCGGAAAGGCATCTTTCCTGCCCACTATGGAACAAATGATTTAGATAAATGGCACTTAGAAACATTGGGTAACTGCTGTTGTACCTTTCTGTTGTTCAAGCTGAGGGGATCCATTAAAAGTGCAGCTGTGATTGAGGTAATATGTGCATTAAAATGCAAGTATGTGTTGTTCACTATGTTTCTACTTTAAGAGCCAGTTTGTAGATTTTGAAATCTCAGATCTGTCTCTGGGATGCTGACCTGTGATCTCTTTCTCCTGCAAGCCCATCCTAGCACCTCATGTACCCCTTCATGTACCATGCAAGACTGTGTTTTTTTTTTGTTTCCATAGAGTTTATCATCCTTGCACCCCTGGATCTGAAAAAAAGGCCTTCCCTAGTCTCCTTAGACGAGGGCTTGGACAAAGGAAAGGGAGATACTAATTCTTAAAGGGTTTGTGTGGGTAGAGAAGGGGGCAGTGTGGTTACATTCATGCAGATAGTGATAGGAAGCAGGATGAACAGCAAAGAGAGCAGCCTTTTAAAGAAGATGTATGTCTCCTCAGGAGGAGGCTGAATGCACGGGGAGTGCCTGTCTGTCTGTAGCTGCACATGCATGTTGGCCAGGCCATTAAGCGTGTTCACTAGGATGGTCAAAAAAATAAAATTCATGAGATATGACCTCCCCAGCTCTAATTTTGTTTGTCTGGCCACTGATAGGTTATGATAAAATACATAATTTACATATGAAATATGCGTCACGAAGCTTCATCAGTATGCAAATCTAGAACTCTATCTGCTGATGTGCTATTCTTGCTTGCTGCCAAATTCCTAGGACTTTGCACTTGGCCAGATGAGCTGCTTCTTTCAAAGCAGCATGTTTGTCAATGTGGAAATTCATCATAAGTCATTGGTTGGAAGATCTGGGCAGTTCATCAGTCCCATTCCCTAACAGCCATCGTTCAGCACTGCTTCTAGTCTTTGTTATTCTTCTAAATGTGTCAAAACTCCTGTTTTCAGTTGCCTGTTTATCACTATTCTTACCTTCTTGTTTGCAGTATAGTATTTATATATTACAATATGTAACGCCCTCCTTGCCATCTGACCCTCTCTCTAACGAGTCACACCTGTCTGTCTTGCCTCTTATTCCTGCCCCTGGGTGATTCGCTCCAGCTGCCTCTCATTTTGCTCCCTCGTTAGTCTTTGTATACAAGTTCTTCCCATTCCTGCTATTACTGTCAATCCTGTCTGTGGCCCATATTGTCAGCTGTGTTCTGTACTCCCAGTTTTGATCTGCCGTGATCCTGTTCCTTTCTGTTAGGTCTTTTGGTTGAAATAAACCCTGTTACTTTGTTTCATCTTGTGCTTCCATGTGGGCCAGACCGTGACGCGTGCTCCCCGTCAGAATGGGGCTAACACACTTACTTGTAGCCCACCTGCAAATCTGTAAGTCGTAATGAACTGGACAAGGAGGCAACATCTGTCTGCTGCTGGCAAGTGACTCTTCCCTGTTTCCAGCATATTCTGCAAAGGGCTTCACACGTCTGGCAAGTTTTGACTGGTAGGTATACAGCACAGGAAGACACACAGGTGGACTGCACAGGACAGAAAAGCATGCAAGTAGACTGCCAGTGACTTATGCGTGTGTGTGTATGCATGTGGAATATGTATGCATTACATGGTGAGGACCAAATATGTTTAAAAAAAAAGTTATTTAAACATTATGAGGACCATCAAAAAACTTAAATTCCAAAAGTCTGGTGCTAGGTTTGGTTATTTATGGTTAAGGTTGGGGCTGAGTAGGGGTTAAGGTTGTCATTGTAGGGATTTGGGTTATACCCATAAAAACGTGGGCATGTGTGTGCGCGTGCCCCCCCCCCCCCCATTACCCTGACCAGGATAAGTGATGGGGGGGGGGGGACAGATGGATGAATTCTGTTATGAAATACTGAAGGAGGCAGCCCTGAGCGACGCACATGTGACAACAGGTACGACACGCGTGCCAAAGTGCGTCCCGTTAAGCGTGTAATAATAAAAAAGAACAATAAAAATAAAAAAACGTGGCCATAGCTCAGACTTGTTACCGCACAAAACTTATGGTGGTTTCCATGGAGACAGAGAGCCATTCCTTATCCCAATGGAAAGTTTTTGTCGTTACTTTTGCATGAAGGCTGATGCCCACGCTAGCCGTCCCGGCTTGAGAGAGCCTTTTGAGGCTCACGGGTGCTTCGGTGTCTCCTTCCTGCCACCTCTGTGCCCTTCTGACATCACCATGAGGCTCTCCGGACAGAGGGACAGCCTGATGTCAGCCTAACTGAAGTGTCTCAAGAAAGAATGACTCTGATGAAAGTATCAAAGGTCAGATCATGTCAGTTTTATTGGTCTGGATTTTGTGTTAATATACACATATTTAAGGCAATTACTGCAAACTTAAGTCTCTTGTCATGCTGGGGTAAAGGGGGCAGCATTCACAGTGGATGTTCTGGTAAATTCTGTCATGAGAAGCCGTGAGGTATTGATGTTAATTATTCTTATCCACATCTCCATTGTAACCTCTGCCCGGTTTCTTCCTGTGGGAGGTGAAACACATAGGTCACAGCGAGGAGGGATCCCTGGGGGCTTCCCCAGAGGTGTCCCTGGAGGGATTCCCGCACCCCATGCTTTTGGCCTTCAGGGAAGCCAAAGCGGTATTTTAATATTTGTACCTGTGGCTGTGTTCAGACCAGAGGGTAGCTGGAGGCTGTGGCGATGCCGCACTGGTTCTGTTTATTCCTGGACATCTTGATGTAGCCTTCGTCACCCCATTCGAGACCCCAGCTGAAAGCCACACCCACACGCCCATGTGAATCAGTGTTTCTAAAGCCCTGCCTCTGGACACACAGCCCCTATTTTAGCCTGTGTGGTCATTACTCCACTTTAAACAGTCACCGATTAATGATTGGGGACTGTGTGGCTTTGGGTCAAAGGTCACCGCTGCTGTCTTTGGGTGAAGTGGCAGTAAATTAGTGTAATTACACTAACAGAGGGCCTGGAGCCCCGAGCCTCTACCTGTTCTTCACCATCCAGTAGTCTTGGCCGTCTTCAGTTCCATAGCCGACTGCCAACACACCGTGGTCCAACTCGCTGCTACTGCATTCGGGCTCGTTGTATATGCCTGCAGGGGGCAGTATGAGAGTGCATGTTTGTCGTGTATGCCCCCGGGGGGCGGTATGAGAGAGGGGTGGAGGGAGTCTTCTGTTGGCCCAAGACACTCTCACCTGAGCTGTACAGCTGGAAGGACACGTGACCGGCGTCAATAGCAACAGAAATGGGTCCCACGGTGGCGACAGCTTCCTGCAGCGCGGCCTCATCACCTTGGGGGACGTCCACATAGCCCGAGCACGTCGCTCCGATGGCATCTGGCTGGAATCGGCACTTCCCATCCTGGGTAGGGGGATTGAGGGGTTACTACTCTTGTTTATCCTCCTGGGCGAGCCGCACGGGGTGGGGGAGCACTTGCCATGGCCTCGTAAGGGTACGCTTCCTCGGTGTCAATACCCCCATTTTCCATGATGTACTTGAAGGCATTGTCCATCAGTCCCCCGCCACAGCCGAAGTTGCCATAATCACCGGAGCAGTCTACTAGCTGCTGCTCGCTGAGGGACACCAGCTTCTGGGTCTTCCTGAAGGTCTGGCCTTCCAGACTGCCGGTCTGGGGGCGGGATGTATACTGTCAGAGGCAGCCAAACACCCCCCACTCACACCCACCACACTCATCCCCCATCTCACCGCGCTGAAGGCCCAGCAGGAGCCGCACTGTTTCTGGTCCTTGACGTCAGTGACGTAGCCCTTGGTCCTCCAGTCGACCTCGCTGGGGAGACCCAGGCCCTCCACCTGCCGCAGAAAGGAGCTGCCCTTTCGCCCCAGGGTGGCATTGAAGTAGCCCAGACAGCCACTGAAGGCAGTGCGCCGGTACTCCTGGTTGTCCTGTACAGTAAGGTGGGGTCAGCCCCTCAGTTTTGGGCTATCTCTGACATATAACCCCTGGCACCCGCCCCCCGCCACACACAGTGGGCTGTTGGGCCCTGTAGCCCAGCCCCCAGAGCCCTACCATGTCAGAGAAGAAGGTCATGCCCAGCCGGTAGCTCTTCAGGCCCTGGTCGGCCAGCATGTTGTGCACGATGACCAGCTTGCGGTTGGACAGCCAGGTCAGTCTCCGCTGGGCCTCCTCAGCAGGGGAGTCGTACACCTTTCCTGGGAGGGGGAAGCCAAGTTACATCCCAACACTAACCCTCCCAGGAGAAGATCGGCTCATTGGTCAGCCTTTCAGCAAATCACGACCAGGCCGGCGGAACAAACCAGTGTATCTCAGGGTGTCTCTATTTTAGGGTGAATGATAATCAGGTAAAGCTGGCTTGTGCTGAAGCCAAGAAATGCTCCTTTCTATTGCTCATTATTTACTGCTTTAGCTATTAGTTGTTATCGCTACCTGGATTCCCAGGGGAGGGGATGAACTTTGCAGCCTGCCACCGCTTTGCTGTCAGCACTGGTCTGTACTTGTTTGACATTAATGTCATAAAAAAGGTCTAAGAAGCATGAGAGGCGAATGAATATTCATGTTTCTCTGGCTGTTTACCTCCATGATGCCGCCTATCACTCGCTCAGCACTCGCTACCCAGTGTCACAGCCAAAGGCATGGAAAGAACAGCTGTGCCCACAGCGGCCGGCCTGTGAGGCACAGCTGCATGTGTCAGAGTGATATAAACGCTGATGCCTGTGAGTGAGCCTGAGGTGACACTCTGTAAATGCAGGTGCCTGTGAGTGAGCCCGAGGTGACGCTCAGTAAACGCAGGTGCCTGTGAGTGAGCCCGAGGTGACGCTCAGTAAACGCAGGTGCCTGTGAGTGAGCCCGAGGTGACGCTCAGTAAACACTGGTGCCTGTGAGTGAGCCTGAGGTGACGCTCAGTAAACGCAGGTGCCTGTGAGTGAGCCCGAGGTGACGCTCGGTAAATGCAGGTGCCTGTGAGTGAGCCCGAGGTGACGCTCGGTAAACGCTGGTGCCTGTTAGTGAGCCCAACGTGACGCTCGGTAAACACTGGTGCCTGGTGGCAACGTGTGTCAAAGTGATACAAGGGAGGCATACATGGCCATGGGCATGACCTCAGCACAGACGCAGACACGGGCACCGAGACAGACGCAGATGCAAGCAGGGATATGGGTACATTTTGTGTTTCTCATTCAAATAGGAGCAAACTTCTAAACCACACAGGAAAATCTGCTTGTCTTTAACACCCATTCCTTCCCTACCCCACACCACACAGAGAGGCCCCCAAACGGAGGCAGCTCACTGCTCTCTCAGGTAATATGCTCATAGACTTCGGAAGACAAGGGTCTCACCAAACTGCAGCTTCCAGGCGTGGAACTCCAGGTCCTCCAAGGAGAGGCTGGCAGCATAGGATGCCCCCCAGAGGGCGAAAGCCACGATCAGCACCTTCATCTCTGGCAGGGCGTGTGTGTGCAGCACGTGTGAGCCGGAGGGTGTCGGAGCGATCTACACACTGCCAGAACCTGCGGCACGAAGCAGAGGGCGGCGCTAACCTGGTTGCGGAGGAGCCGCGTCTCTTTATGGCAGACTGGGGGTCAGGCGGTGCTCGTAAATCCATAAACATAGGGGGAGTAGCGCGTGAGTCAGGGGAGTCTTTTTTATTATTGAAGTTTAAAAGTTTCTGGAAGAGAATTGAGACAGCAGGTCATGGGGGAGGGTGTTTCCCTATAAGACACACTTCCTCTTTAAGCTGAAATTATGTTCCCACAAGTGACTAAACAGTAACAGATTACAGTCCTGTATATGTGCTGGACTCGAACCTGGATCAGCATTGCCAGATTCCATCAGAACCCAGGAGGCCTTGACCTGCTGTTGCTGTCCCACTCCCACTGGTCCCAGGCCCCCGGCCCCCACTCTCCCTGCCACACTGACATGACGGCTGCTTTTCCAAGCAGCCTTGGACCAGCCATTTACAGGCTGAGCCTATCAGCCCTAAATGTGGGCTTTCAGCTACAGATTTTGGACACTCTGTCTCAGAAGGGTTAGGGTTAGCTCTTGTTTTTCATTGTGGCTGGGGGGGCAGTTTGCGTCATGCACTCCAACGCCTCTGTAACCCTCAGCGGGTTTCCTGCCTCCGATCTCACTAGGGAGCCGCTCTTTCCTTTCCTAGAACATGCCTCTGTTTCTGCAGTTGTGTACTTAGACACTTTCCACAGAAGACATGCCAAAATAAAAAAAAAAGCCTGCATGGCAACATCTGCTTTTTCCCCCTGTTTCCCTGTGTCCCTGCCACACCTTTTGCTGGTTAAAAGCCATGTGGCATGATTTTGTGTTCAGTGATGTCACTAGCCCAGTGTTGAACCTGCAAAACTTGTTTGAAAAAACAAGTGCCATTCTCATCCAACCAGTAAACATAACATGTCCGGGCTGAGGTAGTGGAGGCAGTTTATCTGACATCTGACTTGTTTTTGACATGGTTTCTGAGAAGCCACAGCATGGCTGCTTTACTGGCAGACAGACGCACTTTCGCTCACTCTTCAGTAAATGCTTCCTGGTGCTGCGACGGTCAGGAAACGCTGATGCCTGTGTGTGAGCCCAGCATGACGGTCAGGAAACGCTGATGCCTCTGAGTGAGTCCGACATGAGGGTTTATAAATACAGCTGCCTGTGAAAGAGCCTGACGTGAGGGTCTGTAAATATAGGCACCTGTGAATGAGTCTGACGTAAGGGTCTGTAAATACAGGTGCCTGTGAATGAGCCTGACGTGAGGGTTTGTAAATACAGGTGCCTGTGAATGAGCCTGA
>JAABNY020000025.1:19668894-19681366 GCA_015164015.2 Brevimyrus niger | reverse complement strand
CGGCCGAGGGGCCAAGTGAAAACACGGGGGGGGGGGGGGAGCGGCGGGGTGGGGGGGGGGGGGGGGGGCTGACACAACAGTGAGAGATGTCACTACAACAAGTGATTTAGTGCAAAGCCAGGCCACCTTTGCCAAGCTGACAGGGCAGCTGGCCTTATAGAGGGGTGATCACAGCCTCCCGTGATGGCTGAGGGAAGACTCCCAGAATGAGGCATGCAGGAATGCCTCTCGGGGGGTGGTCGGGGCCACGGGGCCGCTCCCCGCGCCTCTTGGGGGATGGTCGGGGCCACACCCCGCGCCTCTCGGGGGATGGTTGGGGCCACGGGGCCGCTCCCTGCGCCTCTCGGGGGATGGTTGGGGCCACGGGGCCGCTCCCCACGCCTCTCTGTTCTTCTTCCAGTTCAACTCTGACCCGGCATTGTGTCCTGCCCCTCTCTCCCCCTACAGACCACCCCACCCTGAGCGGTCGCCGGAACTTCCCTCCTTCCTTTTGGGACAGTAACTACACCTCTGCCCACAGCCGCCCCCCCCCTGAGGGGGCCGCCCCATACCCAGTGGATCCTTACTCCCCCAGCCTGCACCCTGGTCTGCCCCATTCACACACACACCCCCACCCTCATCCCCCCGAGACATGGGGCTACGCCCAGGGTCAGACATTCACTCCAGCTCAGTCTCTGCACGAACTTTACACCCCCGCGGGCCTGGAGCCCCACTACAGCCCCCTGCTCATGCCCGCTATGCGGCCTGCTCACCTGCCCACCCTGGCTGCACACTATGATGTTGGCAAGCTCGATGGTGCCCCCACCTGGCCGGGCCTCCTGCCGCCGGGGGACATGGCCCAGACACTGGCTCTGAACATGGATCCAGGTGCCCAAACCCCGACGGAACTGAATCACAATTATTTGTTCATATTTTATAACACATTATTTAATTATTTAAAACATCACTTTTCAACATGCACAAGTTCTCAGTGAATGCCCTGCCGACAGGGTTAATTAAGTAATATAAATCAAATTGCTTTACGGTCCAAGAAAAATGAACTGCAGATATATAAAACAGACAATGTGTGTCACACTTTATTATTACTGTTTTATGTTGCAGTATTGTGTTTTTAACGTAAATGAGAATGCAAAAAACGACCACTTCCATATGTATATGCACATAACTTTACATATATGTAATTAGCATGTTGTCTTTCACAGAACATGTGTGATGGCTCGCTTCCCTCTGTCATGTTCTGATGCAGGTCTGCAGCACCATAAGAAGCGGAAGGAGTTGTACTGGTTCTAACCGCTGGCATCAAAGGTCGCTGTGAAAGGCGGCCGAGACACAGAGGCAGCCGAGGCACAGAGGCAGCTGAAGCACGCGGTCTCTCTCGCCCCGGAGACAAGTACATATGTCGCCCGTGGAGAAGGGGCCTTGTCTGATGGGGCCCGCCAGCGCACTTGCGCTTTTGTCGTTGAGGGACCCCCTGCTGGAAAGCAGACAGACTCTTGGTCCCACCAGGAGACAGCATGGGCAGCAGGCAGCGGGTGGGGTGTGTCCTGCCTCGAACCCTGACCGAGCGCATGGTGACCTCAGCGACACATTCACACTGCACTCAGTGAAGGCTGAGAGATGAGGCTGCTTTTGCTGCTGCTGTTTGAGCGCTTTACTTATGTATTTATCTGTGTTTATGTATGACGCTAAATCTGTTTGGATAACAAAGATAAACTGCAGCACTTCCTGGGTATTATGATTTGCTGAATAATCAGCCAGCACTGGGATACATATGAGCGTTAATATTTTTCAGAATATGATGTATGGATAGATGTCGGTTTGGCAGCTCAGCAGGCGGCCTTGGAGGGGGGGGGGGTGCACACCCTGAGATTTGGGCCCCCCACCCTTAGGGCGAGGTAGGGTGGGCCCAGCCAGTAAGGAGTTCATCCAACCTAGCTAATCTCAGAATGCTCTAAACCGGCCAAAGCTTTTTAAAATCAGACTTCAGACCGGTGTACCCTCTGGCTCTCAGCCTCCCTTCCAGACCCTCCTGTTTCCCCATCTTGCTGCACTAAGCCCCAGTCACCACATACATATCTGGCAGTTGGAAAGGGCTGCATTTCTCACCTCTGCTTGAGATCCTCTTTGGATCTGAGCTATCAGCTGACCGATGGGCCTAGTGACATGTGAAGCATGTATCTACCTGTTGAAGAGTTATAGATGCGTTTCAGTTCATATTCCTGCCCTGTGTTCCATGAAATAGGCTAATAAACAGAACAGACTTGCGCTGATATATGTATTGTCCCTAACACCAGCACAGCTGTCAAACCAAGAGCTCCTATGAGTGAATGCACCAAGTCCTTGGTGAACGCCTTTGTTCGCTGGTATTCATGAAGGTGTCCGAACTGCAGTTTACATGTGTTTCCTCTTCATTCACTTCATCTTCCTGCGTCTCCATTAAACAATCCCTTCTCTGCCACTACAGGCAGCACCAGGCATCACAATCTGCTGAAACAAGTAGCAACACTTTAGGAAGGCTTTAGGAAGGAGCTGCGGTCTCAGGAGAGGCAGCCTGAGGTGGGCCGTAATGCAGAGTATGCGCAGGGGGCTGTGGACAGCACGCTGGACTAGGGCACCCGGGTAGCGGCTGAATGCTGGATCCTGGGTCTGAGGGACACAAAAGCCCCCAACAAGGCATTACATTATAAACTATCACGTGGTCTGATTACAATCTGAAACATATCAATATATTTCAAGGTAGGCAGACAGGAGTCTGGTCACCTTTCCGCTCAAGGTGGATTGTGACAACTCCAAAGTAACTATCCCATTCATTCATTCGCCAGGTATTTGCGTTTGTTTTGCATTTAGTGTTTCTTAATATGGGAAGAGAAATGATGCACTTTACACATTCATTTATGGAGATGTGTTTTCACGTGCGCAAAATCTGTTCCGCCATATTGTGCTATTTTGCAGTTATGCTTGTACGGTTTCGGATGTATAGTTTTCAATGTATCCTTTTCATTTAAGTTATTGTTCATAATAATAAGGTGTTAATAAATTGTTGTAGGACCGTCTGAGGACTTTAGTTCTGTTTTCATGTTTACATTTCTGTGGTTTACATTGCATATATCACAGTCTTTAGTTATGTATAATATAATTATATCATAGATCATTATTTAAGTTGTAGTTTCTGTTTCTTTTCTGAGTTTAATAATGGTAGCTTGGTATGAACTGCAGAGACAGTAAGGTTTCTTGTTTTCTAAGAATAGAATGGGGAAATTCTTTATGCCCCACACTGCCCTCCATACAGGTGAGAGGTAGCAGCACACACAGCCCCCTACAGATGCAGTAAATCATTGGACCCAAATTTTTAACATAGCATTTATATTAGCAGATGTACAAGATGATACTAAAGAATCTGATGAAGTATGAAGTACCTGTGGGACTGTAATTAAATTAGGTTTTCAAGCCTAGTCCAAGTCTGCGCTCTGAATTAGTGATTCAGATTACTGATTTAATTACAGTCCGCTGTTTGAGCCAAATAACAGCTTAAATGGCGCCACCATGTGGTCGTTCTATGTCATGAACCACATACCTACACCAGACAGATGCGTTTTTGTTGGTGGGAAACGCGGCCTTACCGTAATGCGGCAAAGCTAGTTATTACTGTTGCTGCAAGAACTTTTGTAAGTGCATCATTGTACAGACAGATAAGAAAAAACAAATAAAACAGCAAATAAAAACATTTTATAGTGCAATTTATTATAAATAATGTAGGTTACACTGTAAAGTCATTTACTGAATGTTCATGGCAGATCAGAATGAGAACCCTTTTATTCAACATGTACAAGGAATTTGTTTTAATGGAGGCATAATTGTTTTAATGTTAGGTCCAATCACTCAAGGATAATACAGCATAGAGTAAATAAGGCCAGGCCTACAAAGTACAGTGAGTGACCAACTATGGAAAAGAGCCATAGGAATAGTGAGCTTCTCATGTTTAGGAGTGCAGGGGCTGGGGTGAGAAGCTCTTCAGGTGGCTGTTTGAGTCTGTTTTTGTTTTATTACCTGTGAAGCGCATTTGACATCTGTTCTCGAATGGTGCTATATAAATAAACTGCAGTACTTACATGTTCATGTGTGAGACACATAAACGCAGTCTTATGAATAATCTGTGAACATTGATTGAACCCCCCACATAGTTCAGTTTTGTGTGATTAGAAGCCAGTGATAGTGATCCTTAATAAATCATTCTTATGCCTAGCCCATCTTGCTCTCTGTGAGACACAGAGGCTCACACTGCAGGGTCAGCCAGCATGCAGTGCTTCTGTAGCCATCAGGGATATTTGCTTGCAGGGCAGTTGCCCGGTGCCTCTGAGGGCCCAAGTTGAGGTTTTGTCAGGGGGGCAGAAATACTTTGATCTAGACCAGAGCATTCTGTGTGCCCCAGGATTCAAAACAGCAAGACTATGTAATGTAGGCCTATATGAAATATACAGAAGAAATTACTAAATATTTGTAGAATAATTATTTTTCAGGAGACTGAGACAAAAATAGAGTGTAGAACCACCTGTGGACTAAACATTTCACGTAGAGAAAGTTACAGTCCCTTTTTGTCTTGGCGCTACTGAAGATCTCCCGACTGACCCGAGTGCATGTCGAAGCTCCTCCGTTCCGCCAGGGGGCGATTCTCCCTGTTGATGCGCGACGCCGGTGGAGTTCAATCTGTCGGCCATGTTGAAATAGTCGCCGCGTCGCTGGCTCACAGTCCTGAGAGAGCGGAGGAGCTGCAGCCCGCCATTGTGTCGAAGCTAGGCTCTGCGGAGAGACAGATAGGGGCTAACTCTCGCGTAGACCTTTTCTGACCGTTTAACAGTGCCCGTTTTAATAGCAGCCCCAGGGGGAGAGAAATGTCAGCCAGCAGCCTTCTCGAACAGGTAACGAAAGGCACTTTTTAACATTTCCGAACGCCGGAGAACAGCCCCGGGACGCGGCTCCGTGCTGCAGCAGGCCCGACCACCTGCTACGCCGCTCACTGGCCACTGCACTTCTTCATATTCTTCGTATTTTTTCCCTTCTTTTCTTCTCATAACTCAAACCTTCATGAATCACCTGGACCCAATCCAGAGACCGAAAGGCCAAGGAAACAAAGGTAAGACGACGGTTCGGGAGCGGGGTGGCAGCTTGACGGCTGATGTGTCTCCGTTCCGTGTGGGCAGGAGCTCGGGGCGCATAGGAGCGCTAGCCGGCCATGCTACTAGCTATGCTAATGGATAGGCTAACGCCAATCTGAAGGGCCCGCGGCAGGCCCGTGTGACCTGAAACCCGTCTTGTCGGAATTGTTCACGGTAAATAAATAAATAGTAATTGAATGCGCGTCCGAAACGAGTTTCTTCCTGCGTTAGGCCGCTTCCCGGCCCCCTTCACGCCTGGTGCCGAACGCCCGGGGTCTCTCTTCCCTCTCTGTTTCCCCGAGGCCACTGCGTTTCGGCCGCTAAGTTTTGCGATGTGGGTGCTCCGTTTACGGCCAGGGAAGGACACGCGAACACACTGAGGCATATAGGCCGCCTGCTGGCTTCCAGCCCCATCTCCACGGCCGGCCGCAGGTAGCAGGCGGACAGGATGCACGCCTGCTACGGCGACGCCGTATCGCAGGCCTGCGTGGTCTGAAGAGCGGGTCTCCGTGGGTGTGAAGTACGAACGGGTCGGGATCGGCTCGCTGAGTTTCATATTTTCGTCGGATTTTCTGGTTATTTGTTTTGTTACCCAGGTGGGCCCGATGCAGTGATACCGCTCGGTGTCTAATCGGCGGATTGCCGGCTCGCGTGCCGTTTATCGCAGTTAATTTACGTATTGGTAAAACGCACGGTGAATTTTGGTGCTCTTGTCAGTCTGCTATAGCAAGTGGAAACCCCCCGCCCTCGATAGATTGCAGGTATCGTAATGTCAGCTTTTAATAGCCATCGAGTATCGCAGGTCGACACAGCCGTGCTCTTCGCCCCGTTTTCCCGGTGTAATAATCTTATTGTCGACATCGTAATTGTTGTTGTGCGGTGTAGTTGAGTTATGCAACGTGCAGTGTGATTCCCACGTAATCCTAATGCCCATTTGGATCGGCACCGAATCTTCGGTCTTGCCGGCGCCTCAGTGCAACTAAGGGTCATCATATAAAGGCAGTCGCCACTGATGAATGTTCTGCCTTTGCAGGCCAGCTTCCATATTTCAAGCCTTAACTACAGTTTATTTTTTCTGTATATTTTAGTGCAAAATGGAGCTGTAAACCAAAAGGATGCGCTGAATGATGATGAATTTGAGCCCTACCTGAACACTCAGGCCAGACAGGTAAGTTCTCCATGTTATCATATTGTACCGGTATGTGAGATTCGGTTACACCTGCTTGTCTGTTTAGTGCCAGTAGCATCCGGCTTCTTGCCCCTCCACCTGGTCACGGCCTCCCACCATGTCGCTTAATTTGGGATCATTAGACACAGGCTCTGGTCAGGTGTTCCTGACACATGCATTTCCAGAGCTGAATGCCTCTTATGGGTTATGTGGACATCGCACCAGCTTACTGCCGCATGTCTTTCAGTTGATTGCGCACAGAGGAAAAACCTTTTCGGCTCTGATTTGAGTTTGTCGTGTTTAGAACAATGGAGGCTTTGTAGAGTCACAGATAAGATGTTGCTTCCTGTTTGGAGCCTGCCGGTTTGACTGCAAGGTGCCGTGTGACTGAGCCTTGGCCTATAGGTGTTGCCTTGGGGGAGCACTGTGTCGTGGATGGTGTTCCTACATCACTGATTGGCTTGTACTCGACTCCTCCATTGAGTTGAGCTGTTTTATACCTGATTGGCTGCCTTTCCCGTGCAGTAGCATGAGGATAAGGCTTCGTCTTGGTGAAGCTGTGATTTATGGTCACGTTGCTCATGCCATCTTAGAGGTGCTTTTGAGGCCCAGTCAACAGTCTAAGGTGCCCTTACTCTTAGATGGCCCCAGGTCATAGCTGGTGCCGTTTACCCTGTTGGTTATGGGTGTGTTTGTGGCTTCCTGCCGGACCCCTCTCCTTACCCACCCCTGTTGTCCATGTGGCAGCCTCCCTCTGTCATGCCGGCTTCAGGATGAGGAGGGCCACCTCCTCAGAGAGCCGCTTTAGTAGGAGTGACTCATAAGTAATGGCACTAAATACCAGCTAGCACGGTTTCCTTTGTATAAAGCAGCTGGTACTTGTGCCAGAGAGTGAATGACTTGACTGTGAAGAAAGACGCTTGTTTGTATGGTGGCTGTGCGTGACTCCCCCGAACAAGCGCGCCATTTAGCGGCTGAGAGAGCTGCGTGGAGATGGACTGCGGGCTGCAAAACACTGCAGGCCTCATACCAGCCGAGTTCTCCCCCCCCCCCGTCTGCCATGCATGAGGCCTGGCTGCTGTCCCTGGTTCTTCTCACCTGACTGATGTCTGAAGGATGAAGGGAGCCTGAACCAGGGGTTTGTGGGTAGGATGCTGAATGCAGGATGGCTTTATCGTGAATCTGCAGCTCGCTCTCGGTAGAAACTGTGTGTGATGTGTAAATGTGCAGCCAGGGGGCAGCAGTAAGGTCAGTCTCTGCCCTGACTGACATGTCATGAGCAGCCCCTGACGACCTCCCTCTTCTCTTTCAGAGCAATGCCTATACGGCCATGTCTGACTCCTACATGCCCAGTTACTACAGCCCTTCCATAGGATTCTCCTATTCACTGAATGAGGCGGCATGGTCCACGGGAGGGGACCCCCCCATGCCTTACCTGACCTCCTATGGACAGCTCAGCAATGGGGAGCATCACTTCCTGCCGGATGCCATGTTTGGCCAGCCGGGGGCACTGGGGAGCAATCCCTTCCTGGGGCAGCATGGCTTCAATTTCTTCCACGGCGGCATTGACTTCTCTGCCTGGGGAAGCAGCAGCTCCCAGGGCCAGTCCACGCAGAACTCAGGCTACAGCAGCAGTTACGCCTATGCCCCCAGCTCCCTGGGGGGTGCCATGATTGACGGACAGTCCCCCTTCGCCGCCAACGAGCCCCTGAACAAGGCCCCTGGGATGAACAGCCTGGATCAGAGCATGGCCGGGCTTAAGATTGGCGCTGGGGACATGGCTCCCAAGGTGGTGGGCTCAGGGCTCCCGGGGGGGGCCCTCAGCCAGGTCTCCGGGGCCCCCAGCATGCCCCCTGCCTCGATCACCCCGGCGAAGCCAGCCTCCTGGGCTGACATCGCTAGCAAGCCGGCCAAGCCGCAGCCTAAGCTGAAAACGAAGGGTGGTGTGGGCGGGACTAACCTACCCCCTCCACCTATCAAACATAACATGGACATCGGCACCTGGGACAACAAGGGGCCTGTGCCCAAGGTGCCTGCTCCGCAGCAGGCTGCTATTCCCAGCAACGGGCAGCCGCCTAACCAGGCCTCCCCTCAGCTCGGTGCCACTGCTGGGGGAGGCCCGCAGCTCCCCCTTAGCAATGGACAGCTGGTTCCTCCTACTGGGCAGCTTGGACAGCACCAGCCACCCCCTGCTCCCCAGCAGGGTTTGGCTCCACCCCAGCTCCCTCCAGGTCCGCCCGCTCCCCAACCGGCAGCACCCACGCGTTGGGTGCCCCCTCGTAATCGTGCCAATGGCTTTGGGGATGCCGGGGGTGGTGCTGGGCAGTCCCCGCCCACTTCTGAGGTGGGAGGGGTTTCAATCCCCCCAGAGCCACACCCCGTTCTTGAGAAGTTGCGCCTGGTCAACAATTACAACCCCAAGGACTTTGACTGGAACCCCAAGCAAGGGCGTGTGTTCATCATCAAGAGCTACTCGGAGGATGATATACACCGCTCCATCAAGTATAACGTGTGGTGTAGCACGGAGCACGGCAACAAGCGTCTGGACGCCGCCTACCGCTCGCTGGGCGCTAAGGGGCCGCTGTACCTGCTTTTCAGCGTCAACGGCAGCGGGCACTTCTGCGGCGTGGCCGAGATGCGCTCGCCAGTGGACTACAACACGTGCGCCGGCGTGTGGTCGCAGGACAAGTGGAAGGGCCGCTTCGACGTGCGCTGGATCTTCGTCAAGGACGTGCCCAACAGCCAGCTGCGGCACATCCGGCTGGAGAACAACGAGAACAAGCCGGTGACCAACTCGCGGGACACGCAGGAGGTGCCGCTGGATAAGGCCCGGCAGGTGCTCAAGATCATCGCCAGCTACAAGCACACCACCTCCATCTTTGACGACTTCTCGCACTACGAGAAACGGCAGGAGGAGGAGGAGAGTGTGAGAAAGGTAACCTCCCGCCCGGTATGATGTGTACTTTTACCATGAAGATAACAATGTGTTGTGCAGCCGGATGGCGTTTCACTGTACCTGACTGATTATATGAGACCATAGTGTGGGCCATTATTCAGCCACCTGGCTGCTCTCAGCCTGCCAGACTTCCTTTCTGGTTGGTGGTGTTGCTGGCTGTCTCCTCTCAGGAGTGACGTGGAAGGGCTCCTTGCCTTTATGGTTTGTAGTGAGGGAAGTGCTCACATGTCCCTGAAGCTTGTCATGCCGTTTTGCTCGGTGCACCGAAGCCTAATCAGGTTTACCTGGTTTCCATGGTGATGTTTTAACCTCGCTGTAGTATCTCACTGTCAGTCTCCATAGCAGTCGCTAAAATATACTTTGCTATTCGGCCACTTACAGGAACTAATTCGGTATGTAAAAGGGAAGCCTGCTTGGTACAAAACACAATTCTAAAGTTGTTCCCTGTGTTCATTGGCTTCTGTTCTAGCCTGTAATTAAGGTTATGTTCTGAGGGAGATTTTGTGTGATGGAGGTGCTGGTTTCTCCCCTCATGTTGGCATGGTAACTCGGTGGGGTAGCTGAGCACTTGGGGGCAGTTCCTAAAACCAAGAGCTTTGATAAGCTTTGCGACCCTGATCTTCCTCCCCCATTATTGGCTGTGGCGGCGTGATGTCCGCCAGTCGGCTGATGGCGGCAGTGACCAGCTCCATGTCGCTGCGCCCAAATTGGATGAGCAGGTTGGATTGCACTTGGCGCCCCCCGTTGGCCATCGTGGGTGATCGCCGATCCCCAGCGTTGATTCCACTATTTAAATCGGGACAAGTGGCTGCTTGGCATCTCATTACCGAACATTCTGCCTTGTCTGATTTCTGTTCCTGGCCCAGTACAACTGTTCACTTGGCCCAGCCCCCAAGGTGAGGGTGTATCAAGTGTTGGCACTGACACTTTGGGGTGTGGGTGCCAGCCTTCGCTGCTGGGGGACGCCCATGTGTCAGAATTTTCCAGAGCAGTCGTTGCTGGCTGTGTCCCCTGTGCTGGCTGTGTCCCCTGTGCTGGCTGTGTCCCCAGTGTGTTTTCCTCTAATAAATGGCAGCTTTTATTTTGTTGAATCCCCCTTCACTATGGCGGATCCCGCTAGCCATGTGTCTCTCTGCTGAAACTACCTCAGACTGAGGGAAAGCGGCTCTTCCCGCTGCTATGGCTGATTGACCGGAGGCTGAGCCCATCTGAGCGAGTCGGCTGTGCTGCTCACTCTCTGCACTGGGCTTGTCGCTCTGCTGATTTGCGGTGAATGGCCTTTCTGCCGCCTAGCCTAGGTCTGCATCCTGACTTGCAGGACCTGTCCCGAGAATCCAGGGTGGACCCCCTGCTGTTTCCACTTCCTCTTTGAGGTGTGCAATGCTGGGTGGGTGTGGCCGGGCCGGGCCTTAGGCTGTAGCTGGGACGGGATGTGGTGACATCTGCTCCGTGACCAGACGGGAGGAGTGGCGTCTTCATCATCCTTCCTTAACATGCTCACACCCACAGTAGACACACTCCCTGACCTTTTCTTTCGCCCCACAGGTGGAAGTTCAGGGAAACGACCCCTACACCAGTAACCCAAGCAGGGGACATTACAGACTGCAGGTAAGCTTCCTGGGACAGCTCCTTTGGGCTCTAAAGCGTAGAGACTGGCAGCTTGGTGAGGGCCTTGATTCCAGGCCGTGGTTCTGTGTGGATGGGGCTGATGTGGGTCTGACAGGCCGTCTGAATGCCTTTGGACAGACTATGGAATCACAGCTGGATCGCATGGGGCTGGCGGTGTTAGTGTGGCCTGGATGCATTCACGGATGTGATGGGTGGAGAGGATGGGTGGCGGAGAGTTTAGTTTATCTTGGCCACTTTACCATTTCAGTCTTTACTGGATATTTGTGCCCAGTTTTGATCGCCTGCTGTCAGGCGGGTTGCCATCTGGGGTTAAAAATACATGCTTTCTGTAACCTGTTTCTTTGTCCCCCAGGATCGCCAAGGACGTGTGAAGTAAGGCGTCACCTCTGGGAAAAGACTGAGATGCCCCCCCCCCCCTTCCCCACCTGACTTCTTCCCTGACATCAGATCTGTTCAGAAGCTCAAATGGGTGAAAGATGATAACCAAGGACATGAAAGAAACTCAAATGAAGACTCTCTTGATTTCTGTTGACTTTAAAGACTTATTTCAAACTTATAGTAAAAAGAATTATTCATAGGACTATGAGAACTTAAAAGCAACTATAGCATCCTTAGGTGATTTTTTTTTTTTTTTCTCCCTCTCGGCCCTTTTCCCTATCTGACCCCCCCTTCACTGAATCCCCTCATTTTCAGTTTTTAAACTTCTGTTTTTACAGTCCAACAGCAGGCATTTATTACCCGCCCACAAAAGCGTGTTCTTACGTGAGCCCCGTTGGCATGGCCAAGGGGGCAGTTGTTTTTTTTTTTTTGCCTGTCATCCCATTCCTACCCCCTCCCACACCGCCCTCCACGGAGATTTAATTGTCCTCACTGAATGCGCTGTGGTGTCATTGTGGGTAGTCTGATCTGCCTTTCGCACGGTCATTGTCCTCTGATCCTCCTCGGCTGTTACACCTTCCAGTCTTCAGCAAATGAATGTGTGGGAGGAGTTTGAGCAGTCGTTCCTTTTTTAAAAAAAAATGATTGGGGGAAATAGGGTTGGGTTGCACTGAAAGCAGAGAATTGAGTTAGTCCTGGTCCTGTATGGTTTTATTGTATAAATGGGCTGTTCTGTTGTGTCTTTGAACACATCTTCCCCCACCCCTTTTCTTTAAACGTCTAAATTGTTGCTATGGGCTGCTTTCTTTATCCACTTCTTTGTTTCTTCCTCAAGTCAGCAATGAGACAGGTCACCTGCCTCTCTATTAATCAGTTCAACGTAATAAATGTGATATCATACTCAGCAAGACCCCTTGTGTGTGTGTGGTCCCCTTGTTTGGCATCGAATGCAGAAGTCACTAACGTCCTGTCCTTAGAGTCAAGCTGAAAGTTGTCAACATTCTGGCCTGTAGCCGACCCCGCAGGCCTGCTCCCTGCCTCTGTCCTCTGTAGCCGACCCCGCAGGCCTCCTCCCTGCCTCTGCCCCCTGAAATTTTGTCCTTCCCCCCCCCCCCCCCCCCCCCCCCCCCCCCCCCCCCCCCCCCCCCCCCCCTCCCCCCGCCCCCCCCGCTGCCCGCCGCGCCCCTC
>JAABNY020000025.1:19639189-19661885 GCA_015164015.2 Brevimyrus niger | reverse complement strand
CAGAAGAGCTGAAGCTGTTATAGCTGCAAATGGTGGGCCAACTTCATATTAAAGCCTATATATTAAGAATTAGATGTAATTGAAGTTAATGTGTGTGTAGAGGCAGGTGTTCCAATACTTGTTAATATAGAGTACATACATACCTATTTAATAACATACATACATGTTTCAGAGAAACTGGTTTCTAGTCTTGCATACCCAAAACCGGCAATTGGCATCTTTTATCATTTCACTGACAGCTTTGGGTGGGTGGGCACCAAGTGAGGAAGAGGAACACCTGCTAAAGCAGAAAGATCCCCCCCACACACACAGCCTTAAGTGGACAGAGTGTGGGGGAGAGTCCACAGTCTGTATGGACCCCAGATCTGTTCAGGCCTGGCTTTGGATCACCATGGCAACGGCCCTCTGGTCACCACAGGGCATCAGAGCCTTAGTGGCGGTGGGGTTGGGAGGGGGCTTGCAACCTCTTGGGCTGCATGGACCACGCCTGCATCAGACATGACATAAACCCACAAAGGCCCCCTGTCTCTTTGATGTTACATGCGTGACTCTGTCTATGCTGCCTGCTGGCCAGTAGGAGGAGCTCTCTGAGGACAAGGACATCCTCACCCTGCAGTGCAGACTGGTCCCCCACTTCTGATGAGCAGAGACCGTTCATCACCCTACAGCAGTGCAGCCTCACTGTCTTCCCAGCCACCTCTACACATGCACGTTTTGGCACTTGCAGTACTGGCTGAGCCAATGACGCAGTCCTGCTTCTCAGACCCGCTGTCCCATGCTGTGGCTCCTCACCCTGAAGGAGCTGCATGTCCACGTGCCAGAACGACATGTGTTGTTTTGTGTCTTTGCACAAAAGGTGGAACATTTTCCTACAGTTTCCGGCAGTGATGTGTTCAAGATCAAGACTCGCCAAACCCAAGACCAAATCTAGGCCAAGACCCATCCCAACCAAGACCAGATTAAGATTTAATAAAGACCAAGACTTGAAAATTTAGAATCACAATATAAGCCAACATCAAATGTACTTGTTTTGATATCTAAATTTGGCTTTGAAACGTTTCTATGCACATTGATACCATCCCCTTCATAAGCTGTTTATTTTTTATTTTTTTATTAATGATGATATGTGAAACGTTTGCCTAATCTAGCCCATTAGGCGTAATATGAAAGAACCTCCACCTTTAACATTACCAGAGTAGCCTAGTCTAGGCTTATATTTAACATGTTTCGTACAATTATCTTTACTCCAAACACATCAGCAGGTTGCAGTTTTAGAATGTTTTTTACAGATAATGATCATAATTTTGTCTTTCCGAGTGACATGCAGCCTGCCCACCCTCCCTCACGGTGCTGCGGGGTGACACACACACAGCGTGACCTGGGACTGCTGTCAGTAAAGAGCTCGCCTGCGGTTCCTAAGCTGCTCCTGCTCCCTCTCACACACACAGCAGACACTATTAATAACACATTTGAAGTGAACTAAGAATGCACTCGGCCCGCAGACATTTTCAACTACACTTGTTAAAAATTATTATTCAGCTGAATATTTAGCTTCAAATGTAATTTTTAGCTCTTAAAAAATTGCCAAGGTGCGGACCTCGGTGACCTCATATCTGGCTACAGCCCTGATTGGCAGTGCGAATACGTCTCCACTCAAGACGAGCTGACATAGACAACCAGGCTCAGGACAGCACATGCATCCAGATGGATACTAACGCCAGGTGGCCGAGTTGTAATCCAACTGATTGTGAGAGACCTACGAACAAACGGACGGACGATCGCGATCTTCCCAGCATCTTTCACGTTCATTTTTAAAGGGCTCAATATCTCTTCCCAGCAGCCCCTGCCCCCTGTGAAGCTGTCCAATAGTGTTACCGCTTGGGCAGATGGGAGGTGTAGTACAGTTTAAATAGCACTGCTACAAGAGGACAGCGCAGGAAAATTAATTTACGCTTAGTGAAGGGAAAGAAGTATATTTGTATATCGATTGAGATAATATGTTTTCTAATATTTCAAGACTTATAGCCAAGACCAAGGCAGGATCAAGAGAAAATGGGCTGAAGGCCGAGATCAGGTTGAGTGGTCTTCAGTCTAAGACCTTGTGCTGCAGCCACTTGCCTAATCTCTGTCCTTCTTATATCAGCTTAGACGCCCATTTACTAACATCTTCGTATTTGTTCATGACCAGTAGGCTGCGGATTTTATCTCGCTGTACAGGTAACACCTGTTTAATGGTTTATATTGTTTTTTATTTTATTTTGGATCATTACTTACATCATTACTTTTGTTCTGTAAATGTATTGTAGCCCCAGTGGGGAGTCAGCATATCCCGGCATGCCTGCAGGCAGTCGTTAATAGCCCCTCTGTAATTGTAAATAGCTGCCGCTCTTGATGTTAATATTAATGGTTGTGGTTGTGTGTTGCACATTGTGCAAGTGTCTGCCCATGTCTTGTGCCGCTCTGCCTTTCTGAGGTGACCTGGACCCGTGTGGCATGTCCTGAAGTGGGGCCCACCGGAGCCCTGTTCTGCCCCAAAGCCGCCCCTGCCAGCCCTTCACTCCCCGTCTGAGCTCGTTCTCCAGCCAGCCAAGGCTCACTGCTCGCCAGCCGCAAGGAGCAGCACGAGCCCAGCTGCCAGTGCACCCAGTAGAGGCAGCAAGCTAAGGCTGCTCTGCTTAGTAGGGTAGAGGCGTGCTACATGCGGGAGGACCGGCTGGCTCACAAGTAGTGCGGGCTGGACAAGTAGCGGCAGCAGAGCCAGCAGGAGAGACTGGAGTTGGAGCGGCTGCACAGTGAGCTGGGCAGCTGGGAGCAGGACCGAGACCACCAGCCATGCCTGACCGAGACCACCAGCCATGCCTGACCGAGACCACCAGCCATGCCTGACCGAGGCCACCTGGCGTGCCTGACTGAGGCAATTTAGGTGGCATTACAGGGCCGCGAGATGGCACTGCTGGGCCGAGAGGAGGCGTGTAGTGCCTTGGAAGCTCAGCTGACCCAGAAGAGCAGCAAGCTGCAGGAGGCGGAAGCCAGGATGCAGGACTGCGAGAGGCTACCCACCTGAAGCAGGGGTGGCTGTGCAGGGCTGCCCGACCCTGCGAGCAGGAAGCCCCACTGCTTGCCACACAGCATCAGGGCCCCACCAAGGGGGAGGAAGAAGAGCAGTGGTCAGGAGGAAGCCTCACCACAGCACGACTGCAGCAGCCAAACTGGCTGTCCCCGGAGATGGGCCTGGCTGTTGGAGGTGCTGGGTGTGGGGTTCCTCCACCAGGGAGACCTCTTGAAAGAGGCATTAGGTCCCATTAGGGTGCGCAAGAGGAAGGGTCAGTGCCAGACCCCTGGGACTTGCTTCAGAACTGAGGTGGGGACTGGGGCTGGTAGTTACCGGGATGGTCGACCATTGTGAGGGGGGCGGTGTAGCACTGTCAGGTGTCAGCATATCCTGGCATGCTTATGGGAAATTGTAAATAGCCCCTGTCTGTAGCTGTAAATAGTTCTTGTATTGTTGTTATGCTTACAGTTGCCTTCCCGATTGTGGCGTGTATTTTTGCCTGTGTGTTGTGTGTCTAACCCTAACCCCCAGTCCGATCCTCCTGTGTTCTTAGCTTGTATAATTTTCCCATCATTTGTTCACCTTACAGTTTGGACTCTAACCAACTTGTGTTTCCACTGTGAGTATTTGGGGGGTTCAGTGCTCGTTGGGTGTCTGCTACAGTCCTGTTCAGAATGAGAATAAAGAGCGTGTTCTGTCCCAGCAAGCAAATCTCCCTGGTTTTCGCTGCTCTCGCGATGCCTCAGTCTGCCGGGCGCTACAATATTCTGCTGCATTTTGAAAATTGATATACGGATAATTGTAAAAATAAATGCACTGTTTAGTTTGTCATCGTGATATAGTGAATAACATATGTGAACCAAAAATAAATACTTTTAGAAAATTAACAAAAATGTCTTAATTACGATGATTGCGGAATGAAATACATGAAAGCTAAAGCTGATATTTGAAAACATTCTGGGAGCCTCTCTCTGCGGTTAGTTTAATTTGCCAGTTGGTGTACATTTTATGGCAGAACCATGCCGTTGAGCAACTGGGAAGCATGTTTCTAATTACTAAAAAAACAGAACATCTGGGCCCGTAATTCCCTTTCTGTACCTTTGATTTGTGTATATCCAGCTTAATTGTTTTATTTTTGCCTTAAATGAGTTCTGCTTTGAGGGTGGCAGGAAAGCCATCTGCATGCCGAAATTACTTCTTATTGTGAATATTTGTTTTAATTGAATTTCCCTCCGCCACAGCATAGGCTTTCGTGCAAATGTCATATTCACCCGCACAGTTAATATCGAGGTGGCCTCATGAATATTCATAGGGCTCCACTCGCTGCCCAGACACCACGCCCACTTCATAGCGCCCGTCCACCGCCTTTGCTTTCTCCTTCCATCTCTCTCTCCCTCCCTCTTTCCAGGTGATTCACAAACACCCTGGAAACGGGAAGGGTTACAGTGTGCAGTCTGAGGTCTATGCGTCTATGGTCGCTCTGTGATTTACAACGTAAGACTGAACCTGTATTGTATGTGGAGCCAGAATTTACGGCCCACCGTCAAATACTGAAATAGCAGATGACCTGTCTTTCCGAAAAAATCACCCTGTTCCAACGCTGGCTGTTAATTTTTTGTTTTTTTTTCTGAACTCGTACAGTTCTGAGGATGATCGCAGGAGTCTCCTCCTAGCAGTGGTGTGGGTCCCTTGCTGTAAAACTTTATCCCTTTAAATAGCTTTTCATGAAAGTTAGGCTTTCGGTTTGTCCTTGCTTCTTCTCTGCATCTCATACCGGACGTCTGCGCAGCCACCTGCCCTGCTGACAGCAACGCGCCGAATCGGCAGACACTGCAGTGGTGATGTTGGCATGAGGGATTCCTGACAGCCTCTCGCAGGCACTGTGGAGGCCTCGCTGGCCAGGGCTCAGGGACAGAGACGTCTTGGATGGCATTTTTTGCCCCAAATCTTATGTCCCGGGATGTCAGCCGTGACATGAGCCACCATGCTAAGGAATCCTGAGGTTTCCATGGTGATGGTAGCCGGCCTCGGGGTCAGAGCAAGCAGAGGATGTTCAACAACCTGAGGCAATATCCCGCTGACTGTAACACTGCGGAGAGGCAGGAGGCTGGGGATGGGTGACCATAGGCCTCTCCATGGCAACTGGAGGGTTGCTAGGATACTGCTTCGGATTGAAAAGAATGGGACAAACAGCCAGCGGTTTCTCTCATGCTCTTCCCATGTGACCTTCCCAGAGATGTGATGCGGCGGTCAGCTCCTCACCTACATCCACATTCCCCCCGTTGCATTGTGGGTAGCTTTTGGTGAGAGCAGTGAAGGGGACTCAACTCCACGACACCTGTGTGAATGACAGACTTGGTGGGGGTCTGAGGAACCCTCCCTGTAACCCCAGCCTTCATTCCTATTTGTTCAAGCAGAATGAGAGAGCAGGGCATTGTGGGAAAATTAGCGGTGTGCCCAGCCTCACGTCCATGCCTCCTCTTTCATCCCCCTCCCAGACACCATCACTCCCCAGCCAAAATTCCAGTACTCCCATGATGCTGTGCGGCAGCCTGGTGCCACAACACAGGCTAAGGAGCCAAGCACCATGTCTGTCTAGCAGCCCAAGAGAGGAAGGCAAAGGACAGATTGTGCGGCTCCACAGTCATCATTTCTGCCCAGGCCAGCTCTGTTTGCATCTTGTGGGGAGAATAACAGGCTAGAAATGCCAAACTCACCCACCCCACATAAAGAAAAGGAGAAAACAGAAGAAGTGAAAGAGAGCAAACCTGTCAGACATGTCACTTATCAGTCAACTACTGACCAAACGTCTTCTGCGTTTCACAAACGTCTGTATTTTGCGCTTTGTCTGTGCCTGTCTGTCTGTCTGTCTCTATGCCAGCATCAGAGGCCCTGCCAGGTGCTGCGTTCCCCGCCTGTCTCCTGGTCACTCCGGCTCAGTGTTTATCTGCGGCATGTGCCCGTGCTCTGCGGCTGCTCGCTGGCGGTGGGCCCTGACCTGCCCTCCTCCAGATCCTTCTGTTCCTCCATTCCTCTGTTTTTTTCTTTCTCTTCATGTTTTCTTTGCTGGAAATGGCAAGTCTGTGTCCTGTCTTCATGCCAGGTGTGGGGGAACAGCCACCTGTGCCGAGTCCATTTGTTTGCGTGTGTATGTGTGTGTGTGTGTGTGTGTGTGTGTGTGTGTGTGTTGATGCCATGACACCCCCCCCCCCCACCAGGGTTGCACTGTTGCTCTGAGTGTCTCTCCATATTAACCCCTGGGTGTCTGGCCTGCTCATCCATGGCCGCAGGGCTATCCTGCAGTGGCTGGAAGCTCTCAGCAGACAGGCAGCGTTGCCCTGTGATTCTGGGCTTCACTGACATTGAAAACGGGCCTTGGGCTTTTGCCCAGATAGTGGCAGCTCACATAAATGAGCCCAGGGTGAATGGCGAAGCAGGGTGAAGGGTGATGGGGAGAGGCAAATCCCCTCAAAACCATCAGCCCAGTATGTCAGATAGCTTTCATGCATGGCATGGGGGGGCCTCCAGGGGGTTCCGATCTGCTAAGAGTCTGACACAGAGGGTTCTGTGGTGATCCCGCTTATCAGGGACACCCAGGCTAGTGGCTGCAATCCGACAGATGCCCTTTCACTGATTTACTGACCTGGGTTCCTGAGCTCCCTCTGATACAGCATCTGATACAGCATTTACCAGCCTGTGGGAGAAGCGTGTGGCTCAGTGTGCAGGGGTCTGCATGCTCAGTGTGTCTGTGTTCGAGTGTGTGTTGATGCTCAGTGAGTATACCGCATGCGTGAGTGTGTGTGTTCATGCTCAGTGTGTATACCGCAAGTGTGAGTGCGTGTGTTCATGCTGTGAGTATATTACATGTGTGAGTGTGTGTGTGTTCATGCTCAGTGTGCATACTACATGTGTGAGTGTGTGTTCATGCTCAGTGTGTATACCGCAAGTGTGTGTGCGTGTGTTCATGCTGTGAGTATATTACATGTGTGAGTGTGTGTGTGTTCATGCTCAGTGTGTATGTTGCTTGTGCCCGTCGACTTGAGTTACACACTGCACAGTACTAAGGGGGTTGCCTCCCAATATCTCTGCAGTAAATTACCCAGCATGCTTCTGAGCTGAAGTCTGCCCCCCCCCACCCACTGTGACCTACTTGTGAGCCACTGCTACAATGTTTCACAGGAATTAAGCCTCCAAACGCCACCCCTTGCAGCCCCGCCTCTTCACAGAGCTCTAGCTCATCCCCCCGAATCCCAGCTGCCCCCCCCCCTCGATGCCTGCCCCCTTCAGTCTGAGAAAGGTCTAATGTGTTTGAGAGTGCGGGCAGCAGGGTGGGGGTCCAAACGATGCTCCTTCTGCTCTAACCTGAGCTCAAGCAGAAGATGACAAAGACAGGAGTGAATGCAACACATACAGTGCCTTCTGCACTGCATCAGAAGGCCTGCAAGGGGCATGTGTTACCCTTACCGTGATGTTCCCATGGTCTTCACACCCCTATTCACACAATACAAACAATGGGACTCCGCCTAAGTGGCTGCTCCCCCACACTGGCAAACAGCACACTCCCATGTATGTCCTACTGGTGCGTTCGACTATTCCTCTCCAAGTCGAAACTCGAATGAAAACGTCACGAAATGTCACGGAAAACGTCACTCCCCGTCGGAAACATGCCTCTTTTATGACGTTGAAGTCAGACAAAATGCCAATGTGATGTAATTTCAACATGGCAACTTGGTTTGTTTGTAGTTTGTTTGCCATTCGAAAAAAGAATATGGCTATAAATTTACTAAAATATTTTATAAAGCTTTTTATAAGGGCTGCGGAGGTGCCCCAGGTGGTGCCTGAGGGTTTGTGAGGTCCTGGCAGATGCAGGCTGTAGAGGTGTCCCCAGCAGTGCCTGTGTGTTTGTGAGATCCTGGCAGATGCAGGCTGCAGAGGTGCCCCAGGTTGTGCCTGAGTGTTTTTGAGCTCCTGACAGATGCAGGCTGTGGGCATCAGCAACTCCTTTAACTTCCTCCCAAGGATTTGGCCGTAACATAAATTGGGTGGTGTTTCCACTCGGTTCTGAACCAAGGACTTTCTACATGTAAGGCAAATGTGATAACCACTACACTATGGAAATCAATGACTACAACAATTAGCAATAACCTGAAGTGGAGGACTAATATTGAACTCATTATTGCAAAAGCTCAATAATAACCCAGATATCTCTATAGACAGCTAAAAAATACACCATTAGGTGTCAACTTATCGTTCTGGTCTACGCAGCCATTATCGAATCTAACATTACATCTCCTATTACAGCACGGTACAGCAGCTCTGACAGTCAAACACAGAAAAAACATACCCAAAGCCATTGGTGACCCACATCCCCCTTCAGCGGAGCCATGATGGCGGAAGCTTGTGAGTGAGGACAAACTAATGGCGCACCCTGCTGACAGCACTGCAAGCAGTCATCATAACCCAGAGCAGGTGCTCAGGCCAAATGAGCTGTCTTGTTTTAATGATGCTGTTTCAGTCTCCCAAATTTAAGAGGCCTCATGATTGGACATTTTATTCTGAATTTTGAAGAATAAAGCCTTTAAGAGGCCCAGCAAATTAAAGGTGTTTAAGATGGGGAGGGGGACATGACCCACATTATTGCTGTTGGGGGAGCCATGTAAAACTTTCACTTATTAAAATGTTATTCATTTTTGCCCTGCCTTCAGGGAACGTCATCTCAGACGTGTGTGTGGATGATGTCATGCCTCTGTAGGGTGATTTCCCACCTCAGTGTTTCTGCTGTTCCAGTAAACAAAACTCAAACTTGCAGCAGAACAGGGTGGTTCGTTTACAGGTACCTATACCGGGTCGATTCTAGGGGCTGCTTCATTAACCTTTTATTTCCTGTACGCAACTGCAAGTCCTCTGGCTCCATCTTGTGGCAAAAAAATAAACTACACGAACAAGCATCATTTCATGCAACAACTGATGAATTTTATATGGAACGTGTCACAGAGATATTAGATTTTACGCTTTTTATCTCTGCCTGCTCTATATTCTCATGTACTCATGCTATAATATCACCTCATATCATGCCTGTGTTTTTGCTTTTCTTTATTAAATTATATGTCATTTTATCAGGTAAATGGTTCCTTTCCAGTATAGGCTTATGACCAGCAGGTGGCAGTACATCAGAACACGTCTAGCTTGCAGTTGCAGTTGCAGTTTGGTCTGGTCAGCATGAGTCAAGTGCGCCGCTGCCTCAACCTCCTCTAGATGAATAACATAAAGCACAAGGGGGATGTGGGTTAGCAGACATGACTCCCCCCTTTGTCATTGCAGGGCCCCGGCTTTTGGACACATAATTACTCCTCCTTGGGCAGTGTGACGCAGATATTACCCCCCCCCCACACACACACACACAATTTTGAACAGCAAATGATGGGACAAAGTGAGGAACAAGGGCTTCCCCTCAGGGTTCTGTATTCCAAGTTCCTTGCCCTGTATTCCACTGTCACTCCTGGAACTGGGGCATTAGACTGTGTGGGGATGAACCCAAGCTTGGTACTGGCACACAAACTCACAAACATCCTCACACAGACGCACGCACACGAACGCTCACTCGCAGACAGCGTCTGTGACCGCAGCAGTCTGATTTCTCTTGCTCTGTGCCCTCCCCCCCTCCGCCTGACTTCCTGCCACCTGTGTGTAGGTGTGGGTGTGGGTGCAGGCGCAGGTGTCAGGGTGCTCGGGTTATTTTTGTATCCTGTCAGATATTTTTGTGCGCCTGGACACGTGTGCTTTTTCTTTGTTAGTGCATTCATTTCCGTCGTGGTACTATGAGCCGCCATGATGGCGGAAACCCGCGAGTGTGACAGACCAACGTCTCCCCCTGCTGGGAGCTTTCACCCTAACCCTGACCCAGTGCTCAGGCCAAAGGAGTCAGTACGACTTTAAGTCACAGTAGCCTTTTCACCAGCAGGCCTTTACGTCACAGTGGCGTTTTCACCAGCAGGCCTTTACGTCACAGTGGCATTTTCACCAGCAGGCCTTTACGTCACAGTGGCGTTTTCACCAGCTGGCCTTTACGTCACAGTGGCGTTTTCACCAGCAGGCCTTTACGTCACAGTGGCGTTTTCACCAGCAGGCCTTTACGTCACAGTGGCGTTTTCACCAGCATTCGGGCTGCATTGTTTTAATAATGTTTTTTAGTCTCCCAAACTCAGTGTGACCAAATCTAAGTGTAACTTGGGCTCAGTGCAACCTGATCTCAATGCAGTCCAGTCTCAGTGCAATCTGGTCTCAGTGTGATCTATTCTTAGTACCATTTGGCCTTAGTGTGACCCATTCTCAGTGTGACTCGATCTCAGTGTAACCCAGTCTCTGCGCAACCCAATCTCAGTCCCTGGTCTCTGTGAGACATGATCTCAGTCCAACCCTGCCTCAGTGAGATCCGGTCTCAGTGTGACCTGGTCTCAGTGTAACACGATCTTGGTGTGACCTGGTCTCAGTGTGACGCAATCTCAGTGTGACCCTGCCTCAGTGACATCAAGTCTCAGTGTAACATGATCTTAGTGTGACCTGGTCTCAGTGTGACACAGCCTCAGTGCGACTCTGCCTCAATAAGATCCGGTCTCGTGTAACACGATCTTAGTGTGAGTTGGTCTCAGTGTGACACGACCTCAGTGCGACCCTGCCTCAATGAGATCCGGTCTTGTGTAACACGATCTTAGTGTGAGTTGGTCTGAGTTTGACACGATCCCAGCGCGACCCTGCCTCAGTGAGATCCAGTCTCAGTGTAACATGATCTTAGTGTGACCTGGTCTCAGTGTGACATGATCCCAGTGCGACCCTGCCACATTGAGATCTGGACTCAGTGTAACACGATCTTAGTGTGACCTGGTCTCAGTGTGGAGTCAGCGAGTGTGACAGAGCCAGGCCTGTGACTCTGTGCCCCCACCCCCCCACCTTGTCCGACCGTGTGCTCCCCCTGCAAATTAGTGCTGTGTTTCCTGCAGCCTCCCGCTCACAGGTGTAGCCGAAGGGCGTTGGGCCAGCCCCCAACACGTGTCCTGGGGACAGGGGGGGCTCTAACGGCTGTTACCACCATAGTCTCTGACACGCAACCAGGGAGGGTCACACGGCTGGGAGGAAGTTGCCATGGCAACAGAGCGTCAGCCCGACGCCCACACAGGGCAGATGCAATGTGCGGCTCAGTGTCCGGTTGCCACCGGGACAAGGACGTACTTCTTAGAGGGCACAGAGAGCCCACTGTGGCTAGGGGGGGGACATCCGCATCACGTGCAACACCAGCACATCTGGTATCCGCCCTCCCCTCGCCATAGCATAGAGCAGTACAGCAGCACTTTTTCTCCAAAAGCTGCCCCCTTCTGCTTGAGCCCTGAGCCTGCGGCCATGAGGGGGGTAAAGTGATGAGGGGTGAACTGTGGGGAAAAACACATTGACAAAAGTGGGAGGGGCTGCTGAGTGCTATAACCCCCCCCGTGATCTAAACTGCTCAGGCGTGTCCCTGACTGCAGGCTGCTGCTGGCTTCTGCTGCCCATGATGCCTTTATCTCCCCCTCTCTCCCTCTGTCCTTCCATCTCCCTCTCTCTCCCTCCATCTCCCCCTCGCTTCCTCCCTCCCTCCCTCTCTCTCTGCCTCTGTCCCTCCATCTCCCTCTCTCTGTCCCGCCATCTCCCTCTCTCTTCCTCTCTCCCTCCTTCTCCCTCTACTCCCTCTATCTCCCTTCCTTTGTCCCTCTCTCCACCTCCCTCCCTCTCTCACTCACTCTATCTCTCTCTCCCTCCCTCTTTTCCTCCATCTCTCACTGCCTCTATCTCTCTTTCTCCCTCCATCTCTCACTCTCTTTATCTGTTTTTCACCATCCCTCTGTCCCTCCATCTCTCACTCCCTCTGTCTCTCTTTCACCCTTTCTCTCACTCCTTCTATCCCTCCATCTCTTTTACTTGCTCCATCCTCCTCTTTCTATCCCTACCTCTATCTAACTCCTTCTGTCTCTCTCTCCCTCCCTCTCCTTCTGTCTCTACCTCAGCCACCTCCTTTTCCCCTTGTAATTATTCCTCTATACGAACACAATGCAGTAGGTTATTAACTGTTGGGGGGGTGTCATCTCTATGCCCATCTGTGTAGTAATGAAAGCCCATTTGCAGATGAATAGGCCTGTCTGTCACTCAGTGTCCCCACAGGACATCTCTGTCCACACAGACCTGAGATCCAGTGTCCATGGGGGAAGATGTAACGTATGCTATATGTGGAGGGGGGGGTCATATAAATATTAAGAAACTGTTATTTTGATGTTGTGAGGACCTTCTTTTTGATCATCACAAAGGGAAATGTATTAAAATCTGTGACTGCAATCAAAAAGCTAAAGATGCAAATTGTCTTGAATTTTGTTTGGTTATTCATGGTAAAGGTTTGGGCTAGGTAAAATAAGACAACAGACATGCTATATTTGCCATTTACAAGTACAGATTAGAATGCTTCACTTCACTGGCCTGATCTTGCTCTTCATAGCTTGGGGGTCACAGCACAGGGTCAGCTAACATGCAGTGCCTCTGCGACTAGAGGTTTAGGTCCTTACTCAAGGGCCCACAGACATGTGACTGTTCTACCAAGACTGGGGCTCAAAGCCACAATCTTCTGGTCACGGGCACAGAGGCTTAACCTCCTGAGCTAGTCGCCTAGGGGTTAAGGTTGTCATTGTTGGGATTAGTTTTTTCCCCTAGAAATGAATGGACAGTACTCCAGTGATGTGAATACAAACGAGTGTGTGTGTATTTGTGTGTGTGTGTGTGTACGCGCACTCCACGCACACTCTAAAAGCACTGTTTCCGGCCCCATCTCTGACAGTGACTCTCCTCTTTGTTTTTGTGCTGTGGGTTACAGTTTGACATGAAAACAGGAAGCATACTGGTCTTTTATTAGACATGCTGTTCTGAGCCACGGGCGATGATCTGATCAGATGGGGCATCCTGCTGATGTCACGTCCGGTGCCCAACCCTACTCAGCTCACCTGCGCCTCTGCCACACTCTGCCTCTGTTCTCCCGCCCTTGCTGTTGCCTTTGAGGTGCCTTTGAACCCCACAGTGGCCCAGTGCTTCATGACACATTTCTGCTGGGTGTTTCAGGTTCATTCTCAAAGTTACGACACTAGCTTCATTTCTGAGATTCAGACCTAGAGCTTCTCTAAGAACTTCACTGCGTCTGCGCCTTATTAACGCTGAGGTGTGAGTTAGAGGTGATGTGGATGTGCACGGCCTGCATGGATGTGTAGGTAACAAAGAGCAGATGGACACAAAGCATCCCATTTAGCGGAGCAGGTGCTAATAAAGCGAGCGGAGGAGAGGGTTTCTGAAAGCATGACTGAGGCCTGGTGAGACTGGTGTGTCACATTCAGGATTTTTCACCTTGGAGGCTGATCAGCCAGTGTTCTGTGCTGTGGTGACTCATGGCCACACGCTGGCGGTGCAGTCACCTGTGTCCAACCTCAGTCACAGGATGCTTTACAGAATAGAGGCTACCCTGGCCAGGTCTGAGAAAGGGGTGGAGGCAGGTGACACAAATGAGAGGCAACAGTGGTGTTTCCCAAGGCTTCTTCCCTGTCAGCTTCTGTCAGTCAGCATCTATCAGTCATTTCCTGCCCGCCAACTTTTGTCTTTCGGCTTTTCTCTGTCATCTTCCATCCGTCAGCATCCGTCTGTCTGCTTCTGTCTGTCTGCTTCTGTCTCTGTTAGCTTCCATCTGTGAGCTTCTGTCTGTGAGCTTCTGTCGGTCATTTTCTGTCAGTCGACTTCTGTCAGCTTCAGTCTGTCAGCATCCGTATGTCGGCTTTTATCCGTCAATTTCTTTCTGTTGGCTTCTGTCTGTCGGCTTCTGTGAACCGCTGTGTGCTGTGTGATGTACCCTTGTACTCACACGGTGATTGTAAGCAGGCAGTGTGCACACACGCATGTGTAATGTGACTTGCATGGGCTTTCTTTTCTACACTGCACATAGTTCAGTTGCTGCCATGGTAAAGGGCAGATCAGAGTTAGGGTGAGGCTGCTTTGTGGTTCTCTGTGTGGCTTTTAACCGTTAAACCAGAAAAAATGATTCGGACTCCCGCTCCCAGGTGCACGGGTATCACACCAAGGCTGCAGTAGGGGCACAGATACCATGGCAGATTTAGGGAGCCCAGAGTTTCTAGATGTGAAAGTGAGCGTTTGCTGGCGAGACCGGGTTCACTTCCACATCCAACCTGGACCAGACACCAGACAGCACAGCCCTGGCTCCCCTGGGCTGTGTGGGTAGCATGTCCGCAGCCTCTAATGAGTTCTTGGTGCCCTTTTCTCTTCATACCATATTACAGCACCCCAGTGCATGCTGGGAATGTGCGGCCCACACCACAAGCTCCCAGAGACGACATCTTCCTGTGAGCTGACTGGGTCACCACCCACGACCCGGCTGCTGGTTCCTCCCCACTCAGGCCGCAGGAGCTGGCGGCACAGTGCTCCCCTGAAGCTGCCGCTTGGCATTTCCTGTGGGGGTGTCAGCGGGCTGCAGGGTGCAGCTGGTGCACGCAGCTGCAGGCCTCCAAGCAGGAGTGAAAGTATAGAGAGGGAACAGAACAAGCAGGAGAGAGTGAGTTGGGCTGGATCCCAGCTCTGGGGCGGGCTGGAGTCAGGCCCAGGATGAACTGGTCCTGGGTCTGGGTCAGACTGGAGTCAAACCCAGGGTGGTCTCATCCTGCGTTCGGGTCAGAGTGGAGTCAGGCCCAGTGTGGTCTGATCCTGGGTCCAGGTCAGGCTGGAGTGTACTCCAGGATGGTCTGGTCCTGGGTCCGGATCAGACTGGAGTCAGACCCAGGGTAGTCTGATCTTGGGTCCAGGTCAGGTTGGAGTCTAATCCAGGGTAGTCTGGTCTTGGGTCTGGGTCAGGCTGGAGTGTAATCCAGGATGGTCTAGTCCTGGGTCCGGGTCAGATTGGAGTCAGACCCAGGGTAGTCTGATCTTGGGTCCAGGTCAGGTTGGAGTCTAATCCAGGGTAGTCTGGTCTTGGGTCTGGGTCAGGCTGGAGTGTAATCCAGCATGGTCTGATCTCAGGTCTGGGTGAGTTTCGGAGGGGGAGGTGTATTTCTGAATGTGTGTATGTGTCACATGTATAGATGCCACCCAAACCCAAAGCAGCCTGCCGGTTTCCACGGCCGTGTCACTCCATTAAAAGATAGAGATGTTGCCCATGTTCTAGAAAGTTCCAGTGCTCTGGTGAAGCGATAGCTGGCATTGTAGGTGCCAAGCATGTGCTAAACCCATGGCCTGGGGGGCTGGCTGCCAAATGGTGTAGAGATTATCTCCAGATGGCCATCTCCCACTGCTGGAGGTCATCGCCTCAGGCCTGTGAGCTTCCCACACCTTAACACCCAATTTGAAGTCGTCGCCTCACTTTGGCACTTAAAGGTGTTGGTATTATAGGACTGGACGGTGTGTGATATTAATTCCAACATCGCATGTTATGCACATCCAGTTTTAACATCGCTAGCTTTTTCTTACTTTCAGTTCTGTACTGGGGGTTAAAATTTTGCTAAAACATTTTGCTACTCTGTCATAGGAATAAAAACTTTGCATTTTAATTATTATTCCTTTTACAGATTGTTATATGTTTAAAAATCAGTTTAAAGTTTACCTCCGCTGCATTTTCATGAGCGCTGCATACGTTATCCCAGACAATTGTAATCATTTTCATCTTTGCCATTTAAAGCACTCGAAGATGGGTTTGCAAGAATTTTTTTTGTTTGTTTTATAAATACCCCGATATTTATTGCAACAATATCACATTGCTATATTTCTAACAAAATCACATTGCAAGGCCATCGCTATATTCAACAAAATTCGTTTTAATGTCTTGTAATGCCATATGGATCTTTTTGTTGTATTTGTTCTCATGACCAAAATTATTTTTGAGCAAATATTTTCAAGGTGGCGTTTGTACTGCTTCAGTGACAGGCCATTTGCATAACCAATCAACAAAGAAAACGTGTCAAGTCCCACCCTAATGTACCAAAGAAGTATCCCAGCTGGTTCGGCACTTTCGGTACTGGAACTTTCAGTACTGCTACTCCACCTGAAGTCAATGGATAAGCAAAAGTACCAAAAGTACCAAACTTGGTGCGGTGGAAAAGGACTCTTTGTGTGTGGTTGTTGTGGAGTTGGTCACAGCTGAGCTTATGCTAATAATTGTACAGGTTTATCTGAATCACTTCCATCAGCAGCCTGCGGGGGGGGACAGTCAATCTGGAATCAGGTGCCTTTCTGCCACAGGGTCTCAGAGAGCCCAGCTGTACCGGGGCACCTATCAGCCAGTCAGCACAAAGTCCCTGTCTGCAGGGTAGTGTGTGTGGCTAGTCACTAGGGACTGAGGTCAAAGGTCAGATTCATTCAAAGGCTGTGGTGTTCCTCAGTAAGCCTCTCTGCCTCCCCCCCCCCTCAGCAACTTTACTCTATGGAATGCTCATGAGCTCCATGTAGAAGAAGCACACTGGGGTCACACTGAAGGTCACAGCTCTGGCGGTGACCCACCCAGACCAGAAGTCTGGCTGTATGATGGGTACTTAAGCTGGCTGTTTACTTCAGATGAAATTGAAAGAATCGCTGTGCTCACTCTGCAATGTTCTCACCCACTAGCCACGATTGGCTGACATAAATGTGACACCAGCTGGTTGGTCAGCAGAAATAATTATGCAGTTACCAGCATGCTTTGCATCACAATTCACTTTATACAGTGTAAATTACTATAAATTTCTGTATTTCTGTAGTAACCGTGTAATGTTTACCGTGGACCGTATGTGCTTTGTTAGCATGTAATCATGAGTGTCACGTAAATTGCTAGCTTCCCTGTCTGTGCTACTTGAATAGTAGCTATTTGTTTAATAACAGAGCTACTTCCATTTTAAAAGAGCTGTCATCTTCATTATAATGACTCACGCGCTCACCAAAATATGTTTGTTTGCACACTCTAGGTGGCCCTGCAGTATCAAAAACATCCAATGCCCTCTTGTTCTGGCGTGTCACAGAACAAGGCAACATCATAGTGCAAGTTTGTGACAGATTGTTGTCACCGACGTGTTCAATTGCGTTTTGCCCAGATGCTTTTTGAAGTTTAGGGCCACGGTAAACATTTATTCGCTCGGCGCTGACTTTGTGGCCGTCACCCTCGCCATGACCAGCTGGGCCCTGAGGGTACGTCTCAGTCACATGACCCAGTTAGTGTATAGATGATGACACACCAAGAAAAGTCTAGCTCTTCAGTGGATTTTAAAATATTCTCTGCATGTGTCATGGCTGTCTTGCATCATAATGTCTTCCGCTGACTGACGAGTCGGAAGATGGAAACATAGGAAGGTGTGATCTTCATTTTCCCCTCATCAACCACATCCTCACTCTGTTTTGTTCCTTCAACTACAAAGGCCATGTGCTTCTTTGCTGTTGGTTTGTGAGACTGTGTGCCTGGGTGTCTGTGTGTCTCTGTGTGTGCCTGTGTTTCTCTGTGTATCTGTGTGTATGCCTGTGTGTCTATGTATGTGTCTCTGTGTATCTCTTGCATGCACGCATGTCTGTGTGTGTGCCTGTGTGTCTCTGTGTGTGCGTGTGTGTTTTTGTGTATCTCTCTGCATGTGTGCATGTCTCTGTGTGTACCTGTGTGTCTCTGTGTGTACCTGTGTGTCTCTGTGTACTCATGTCTCTGTGCATGCCTGTGTGTCTCTGCCTGACTGTCTGTCTGTTCTGAAGGGATCTGCTCGGCCATGAGGCTAAGGAATTGGTTCCCAGGTGTTTCCATTTGATGGCACATAGGCAAATGGGAGTGCCTGAGGCTCGTCACAGGCTGTTCCTGCTGCAGGAAGTGAGGGAGCGGGAGACAGGAAGGGGTGGGAGCAGGCACTGATCTGCAGATAAGCCTCCAGATGGGAGGCCGTTTGCTTCACTCTGTGTTTGTGTGACACAGAGACGGACCTGGTATGTCTCATGAGGACAGTGTTACTCCTATTTGCCAGGGTAAACATGCACATATCTGCTAATCTACATTCTAGCTATTGTATTATTATTTTACCCTGCACTATAACTCATTTTGATTGGCTGTGCGGCTGGACTGGGAGGCTTATCGGGCAGACGCCATGGCTGGAGCTCCAGTCTGATTGGTCAGGTTGCTCTCCCTGCCCTCTGAGGCTACAGGCTCCTGACCTGTGGTCGAATCTGATGTCACACATTGATCTTTAGTTGTTTCCCCTACAGTTCCCCTCATGCTCCCCTATAGACCCGTTAACCCGCAGAAGGGAAAGCGATCGGATGTCTGTGAGCAGGAGACCCCTCTGCCCTCACTGTCTCCAGCAAGTCTGCATCAACATCTGGATCTCACATCTGGCTGGGGAGGCATACAGTATCGGGGTTGGGGGGGATAGGGGTACAATGTACTTGCATTGCCTGACAGCCCAAAACAATAAAACTCTCATGGATATATTTTTCACCTGATTTTGGCTTTTTAGGAATGGTCTAATAGATTACTGGAATGGAATTCCCAGGCATTCCCATTCCGGAATGTGATGCTGGCTTCCATGCGGGGTGTCGGAATGTGTCAGAAAGCAGAATCTGCTGCTTGCAGTATGATGTGAACCGGCTCTCAAGTTTCACCCATCCTGTCATTTGGTGACAGAAAACCAGACTGAGAGGCTGGCAAAAATGGGCCAACACCCTCTGTCTGTCTGGGTGTGCCCTGCTCACTTATCCTGGTCTGGCTGTGTGTGTGTGTGTGTCCGTGTGTGTCCATACGCACATGGTGGTACAGGCCTCCAAATCCAGCATTGCAGAGAAATCTCAGCAAGCAGGAAGTGGCTTTCCTCTGCAGCACAGCCATCAATGAGAGTGCCTCCCCCCCCCCCAGGGACCACATTGCTGGGGGGGGGTGACCTTATCATCCCATGATGGCTTGGATAATGCTTCCCGCCCATTTGTGAAAATAACCCAGTTCGAAGGGCTCAGAATGAGATAAGAAGCAGGGTGAGAAGTGGCAGACAGGCTGTACTTTTCTGATTTGTGCAGTTTATTCTCTGAGGGCTGGGGTGGGGGAGGGGTCCTTACAGTTGCAGGGAGAGCATGTGCTTCTCGGGCATGCAGCACCTTGGGCCCGAACATGGCCGTGTGGGATCATAGCATCCCTTAGTGCTATTTGATAGTCACCCCCCAGCTCTCCGGCAGGCCAGGGCATGGACGTGCTCCCCGCCCAGGAATTAGCAAACACTCACCGCTGACAGTCATGGTTCTGCTCTCAGCGCCAACCTCAGGCATTAGCAAATGTTCATCGCAAACACTGATGGTCACAGCTCAGTTCACAGCGCTAAGCCCAGGCATTAGCAAATGCTGAACATTGACGGTTACCGTCCTCTGCTTCATGTTCCCTTGCCTTCCTAGTTTTGTTTCTTGCTTGGGGTTTGGGGCTTGTGGGAGTGGATCCTGATTAAAGCTGTCCATTCAGTGGTGTCAGGCTCCTCAGGGTCAGCATCCCTCCTGAAGACCTCCGACACACAAGCCCTGACACGCAGCAGTGGCAAGGGCGAGAGGACAGTCAAGGCTGCTCCTGAGGGCCACACAGTTGATGAGGAGATCCATAGGGGATGGTGAATGTGGATCCTCAGTTGCCGTGCCAGCCCAGCAGCCCCCTCCCACAACGAAAGTAACACAAAGAGGTTGTAAATGTGTCTCTACGGTGAGCATATCTCCATGGCGAACACGTCTCCATGGTGAGCCAGTCTTCCAGGTGAGGATGTCTCCATGGCGAGCGTGTCTCCATGGTGAGGCCACTCCTTCACCCACACAGCGCCTCCTTTTGGTAGGAACTTCCCAGCGGCACACGCACCCTGCTTAGTGGGGACCCGACATTGGTTCCACACTCTAATGAAGGTGCTGCTGATGTAGCATCGGGGAAGCAGCACATTCAGCTAAGGCTTCCTTTAACATATGGACAAGGGTGGGATGTTCCCACAGTGCTCTCACTCCAGGAGGGCCTCCCACCACAACAGAGACCAATCAAAGGCCACGTTTCCTGCCGAGCACTGAGGCAGTTCCGCTGATAGGACGTCATATCGCTGAGTCGCCGCCTGTCCGGGTCATGGCACCTTCCCCTTCTGCGCACCTTACTCAATGATGAGGCGGCCCCCAGTGACCCCACCCCCACCCCTGTGACAATCAGCTGGCACGCTAGCACTAATAACCGAATATAGATCTGCTGTTTGTTGGGGGAGGCCTAGCATGCACCGGGCCCACCCCCCCAGTCTGCTCATTGGACAGCCTTGTAGGAGAACTCCCTAACAGCTCGGAGCCCTCTTTAGCCAGTGGCTTAAGGATAAAACAGCTCTAGGGAAAGTCAGGAAAAAAAAGAAACATGGGTGATGCTGCATACCACAGAGCAGCCTGAAACCCCTCCCCCCACCATGAAAAACACTGATCCCAAACAGGGCCGTTCCCATAGAGAGGGGGGCTGTTTCATCACCGACTTCCAGCTTTATCTCTGCGTAGCCTGGAACTTTACTTTTTTTTAGAGAGTAACTGTATCCTTATCTGCCCCCCCCCAGCCGTGCCGCCATCCCCCAGGCAGGGCAGTCCAGCACCCATGGCCCATGAGTGTGAGAGCGACCTCAGGGACCTGGCTTCATTATCTCATCCGGCTGTGCAGGACGACCTAATCGGGTCGATTAGCAGACGGCACCGGCGCCTCACACACTTGAGTCTCTCCGCAGACAGTGACCCAGATCAGTGGGCCGGGGGGAGGGGTTCCAACACACACCTTCCTCTGGGAGTGCTTGTATGCTTCAGTGGACAGGCAGTAACAGATAACGCTGGGGGGGGGGGGTCCCTTATGTCTGCGGTGGGGGGATTTCTCCCCCATATCTGTTAATCAGCAGAAGATATGGGGGGGGGGGGGGCTCTTTGGGGGCCTGTTCACATTTCCCAGGGACCCCTGACCCAAAAAGGCTTTCTCTGTCTCGCTGGTGCACTTAACCACACACACAGGTGCAGACAGGCACCCCCCAAACTGGCCAACTGAAAGCCTCATGCCCCCCACCGTCTGTTGTCCTCCCTTATTACCTGGTCTTTTTCTTCTTCTCTCTCTCTGCCTGTCTGCCTTTCAACCCTGTTCCTAGCCTCCATAGCCCTCAAGGTGCACCAGACAGCACCACCATTGGCATGCTCCAGGAATACATGCTTTGTGGCTGTAAAGAGAGATCCCAGAGCTCTGAGCTGTCCCAATTAATACTCTGCATGCTGCCCTTAGAAACAGGAACTGTTCCCATTAAGGCCCTGAATGCTGCTCTTAGAAACAGGAACTCTCCCTGTTAATGTCCAAAACACTGCCCTTAGAAACAGGAACTCTCCCCATTAAGGTCCTAAACACTGCCCTTACAAACAGGAACTCTCCCTGTTAAGGTCCTGAACGCTACCGTTAGAAACAGGAACTGTCCTCATTAAGGCCCTGAGCGCTGCCGTTAGAAACATGAACCATCCCCATTAAGGCCCTAAACACTGCTTTTTGAATCAGGAACTCTCCCTGTTAAGGCCCTGAACACTGCCCTTAGAAACAGGAACTCTCCCTGTTAAGGCCCTGAACACTGCCCTTAGAAACAGGAACTCTCCCTGTAAAGGCCCTGAACACTGCTTTTTGAATCAGGAACTCTCCCTGTTAAGGCCCTGAATGCTGCCCTTAGAAACAAAAATGACTGATATAGATGTCATGCTTGGGGGGCTCTGCTGGATCTGTGACCATGTTTGGTTCTATTCTTGTGTTTTTGGTGATTTCCTAGGGGGGATGATGGAAGTAGGCTGACCCTGAAACAGCCACACATTTGGTCAGTTTGCACATTTGGGGGGGGGGGGCTCCTTTTGTTTTGTTTAATCTTATTTGGATTTTGTTTCTCCCCCTTTCCATCTGCCAGCTCCAGTCTTAGGCATATTTGTCACGTTTTCTGTTGTTTTTCACCACCACCTTGCCCCACTGATGCAACATTCAGGCTCAGCAGGACGGAGTACGGCTCCAGTACCGGCCCGTGGCTCACAGTGCTGCTCTCGTGACTCCCCAGTGGGCTCAGTGGGGCAGCATGCAGTTCCGGTATATGCTGAAAAATGTGAAGTTGTGAAGAATGCCTCTTGGGCTGAGAGCAGGGATTGTCTGCTGTGGGCTAAATATCTGACTCTCATGTTTGCATTTCCTCTGAAATCCTGAGAGATTCACAGGAAAACTGTCAGATTTGTTGCTTGAGGGATGTTCACCAAGCAGTCAGTTCACTAAACCCCACGTCAGACCACCTCCCAGGAGCAGCGGTCCAACGCTTCCCTGGAGGGGGTGTGGGGAGGGAGCTGTGTGTGTCAGCAGGTGGCGCTCTGGTCCACATAAGGCAGATTGTTTTTGGCCAAAATGCCAAAATGGGGGGAGGGGGGAGCTCAGTGCCATTTCTGAATTGGCCTGCTGATCACAAAGAGACTGGGAACAATTAGCTTGTTGTCACAGTCTCTCCAGCGCCCCCTATTGGGTTCCCACCACTCCAACTCCCTCTAACCCCCCCCCCCCCCCCCCCCCCCCCCCAAAACCCCCCCCCCCCCCACACCCCACCTCCGCCTATC
>JAABNY020000025.1:19627453-19638465 GCA_015164015.2 Brevimyrus niger | reverse complement strand
AAACACCCCTACTCTCAGCACTCCTGACTGTGACTATGCCCCAGGCCCAGATCCCCAGGAAGGCATCAGAACTTCTCCCATGGTGACGAACGGCTGTGGAGTGTGTCATCCCAACCTGTGTCTCACAGACATTCCACTGTTCCTCCCATTTTGTTACTATCATGCTGCCCTCTTGTGATCCTCCCTGCCCACACTCCCTCTCAAACCCACTGGGTAGTTCAGGCAAGGCAGCCCAGCCATGTACATAAGCGTGGCACGCCATCATGATTAGCCAAGGACCAAGAGAGCACCCCATGATAATAGCACAGCATAATTAAACTGCCATGTGCTGATTAAGAAGTTTTAAGATCCAAACAACTCTTTTTATTCTAATCTTCATGTAAATCTGCACTGACTACAGAACTTGACAATGGCATAGTGATTGAATGTGTAAATGAGTCACTTGCCAATATAGCCTACCTTTCACTAAGGAATTATCCTGATATATGATTTGCTACAAAACATTTCTTAACTAATCTATTTGTTTACAAAAAAGAATGCCATGCATTCTGCGGTAATGATGCGTTTAATTTAAAATAATTGGAAACAAGTAACTTAACTCCCAGACCACCTCCTGTCTGAATCACACAATATAAGAAAAGTACAAAGCTCATCTAATTCAGTAGCGTTATAGCTCATCTTAACAACAGCATATCGTTATCGTTTTTCGTTGTCGCGGCAGTATTAGTTCTATAGAAATATTCTCGTTATTTTATGAGGAATATGGGCTCCCAGGAAATTACAACAAAAGCCACTCTAAAGATAGCTAAGAAATGCCTGTTTTTGACATTCTTAAACGGGAAATGAAGCAGGGAGTTAACGAGGAATAGCATGGGAATCTGAAGGCAGAAAATAAAACCCTGAAAAGCCCCATAAAGGGCGCCGGCAATGCGCTTATTCAGAGTATCGGTGCCTTTCCCACAAATCTGCGGGACTCCTGTGAATGTGAATGTGTGTGTGCGTCGGCTCCCTTTCAGAGCCGCGCCGGTGTGTGCGTCCCTGAGCGAAGACACCTCGTTATTCCACACTTTCATCTGTTGTTACCAGTCAAGAAATAGAGAGGCTTTGTTGACGACGGATTGAGGGAAAGCGCCTTGAAAGCCTTTCTCTGGAGTGGGGGGATTGAGGGCGGGGGCTGGGGTGAGGGGATGCTAATTATGCATGGCGATTGTTGATGGCTTGATTGTCTGCGTACAGCTGCACACAGAGCTGGGGGTGGAGGGAGGGATGGGGACGGAGGCAGACTCCCTGACGCCAGTCTCGAAACTCTCCCATCCCCTGGAAAAGAGCCGCGATTGTGCTGCGCTCTTTCCGACTGCAGGGCACCTGATCCCCGCCGCAGCCACAGCACCGCGGAGTGGCCAGCCACTGTGCATTGTGCAAGACAAGCCCATTTCATTATTTATTAGAAGCTCATTTATTTTAGTGTACCGGGACGCTGGTATTTTCGGGATGGTGTTTAGCTGCGCTCCTGCCGGTTTCTGCACACATCGTGTACCCCTAATCAGCAGTATGTCTCCCATCTCCCGGTTCCTAGCGGTCCGCATGTACTGAACCATGGCTGCGCTATCGCCAGCGATAACTGGGCAATGTAACCCAGTACGATCGGAGAGAAATCTTCCTCCTTATCATATCTGAAGGCAGAGACCAAACAAAAGAAGCCATACATTTGGTATGCGTCTCCACTTTCTATTACGCTCAACTGTGAGACAAATCCTGCGTTATTAGCCGATATGATTGTATGAATCCCGCTTTCGCCCTGAATATAACAGCCAGCTGTAAAACAATCACCAGCAGAGTAAAAAGAGAGCGCAGCAAATGCTCGTGTCCACATCTGTGCGCCCCTGGATTGGGGGGAGAGGGTTGATTGACAGGAGCGACCCTTACTGCGTTTAATGTCCACTGGGGCGGGCTCAGGGTCCGGAGTGACGGGCCCGGCGGGGCGGAGGTCTTGGCTGGTCAATGCGGGCCGCTTGCCAAAGGGACGCGCTGGAACGGCTGAATGGATGACGTCGGGAGCCTGGCGCCAGGCTGTCTGGGACTGGCGCGTTAGATCAACACAGCTGGGAAGGAATAGGACGCACAGCTGGCGGTGGCGCGCATTCCTCCACAAAAACAGGATTGTGAGAAAGGGGAAAATAAGACCAAATAGGAACAGAGGGACGAGCTTTGATGTTGACTAAAAATGCATGTCATAAAACTCAGCAATGAGTAATTCCCAAACCTGAAAATAGCATATCGGGTGGCCCACTCTCAACTTTTCTTAATATTCTGGTTTAATTTTTATTATTCTCAATGTGCAAGATAGGAATGGTTTCAGTATCAACGACCTGCATAACAGTGGATAGGGGCAAAGTCACGGGTTCCTGGCCCGCCGGACACGCCACGCGACTGCAGATGTTGACTAGAAACGGGCGAAAGAGCTTATTGTGTAACGCGGAGATAGTCACTGCTGCCTGGAAATCGATGCAAAAGTTTTCTTAGCCGCCACAGTGTATGCGTCCCCCCGAGATAAACTGACAACATTTAGCAGCATATAAAAATAAAAGCGCACGATCCTGCGTTTAAGCTGTGTCATTTTATTAAGGAAAAAGGTTACCGTTGTTATCGCCCCGACAGTGTACCTGGAAAAGCCATTTGCGAGGGAGGTATTTAGAAATTACAATCCGCAGTGGGAATATCAGTGTAAACGATAGTAGTTAACAGCTTCAAACTGCAAGTTACTATACGTGCCTCCATGACATTATTAAAACGAATACAAAATCAATTGACTGATTTTTTACTCAAATTTACCCAGTTTACCAGAAAATGGTCTGGTTGGCTTGGAGCACAATTACTATTTTTGTACAGTGCTTAGTGGTTGACAACAGTGAGGGACAATTATTTTTCACGTCAGGGTGTCTACTGGTCAAAAGAGAAAGAGGCTGGTGAACTGGGTGTCGTATTTTGCTTAAATTACATGCTTCTGTAAAGCAAAATTACTGTTCGTCAATCTCTACAAAGCATGGATCATAAGCACGTTTTAATTTTTAATTAATGAACTGAATAACACAAACAAAAGTGTATTATCCAATTTATTCTCTCTTGCAATTTTCCTGCTCGAAATTATGTTACTTAAACTCCCCACCGAGCAAAGGACTTTCTCTGGTATTACTTCCTCATTCTTCGAATTACGCCTGTGATTGACATCTAATTACAACCAATCATAGAGAAGTGTTTTTAGCGACTCGACCCAGTCCTTGTAAGATTGCCCCTCTATTGGCTGATTGGTGCATGAGGGTTTGTTTATTAGCAGGAGGGGGCGGGGAAACTTGCTTAAATATAACCCCTCGGCATCATTTCGGCTGTTCAGTCTTCTAAATGTAACTGTTGTGTGGAAGGGTAGATAATACACTAGAAGCAGGCAGAGCTATTCTATTATTAGATAGACATCACACATCTGTAGCTTTCACTTTCGCCAAAGTTTCAAACCGCTTGACCCACGTAGCAACCGTGCTCCTAGTTTCCGGAATAAAGATGAAGGCTGTCAGTCCGATGCGGTCCGTCCGGAGCTGCTACGAGGCGGTGTGCTGCATCTCCGATCAGAGCTTGGGCATCTCCCGGACCAAGGCTGCCGTGGAGGAGCCTTTAGGCGCGCTGTGCGACATGAACGACTGCTACTCGAAGCTGAAGGCGCTGGTACCCAGCATCCCGCAGAACAGGAGCGTCAGCCAGGTGGAGATCTTGCAGCATGTCATCGACTACATCTTCGACCTACAGATCGCCCTGGAGGGCGAGGCGACCGTCAGCCCGACGCCCGGCGTGCTGCTGTCACTCAAGGTAAGCCTACTTACTCTCATTGACAGCAGCTGGTTAAAGCCTGAGATCCGGGAACCACGTTATTCCATAATCATCTCCTGACTCCCCCACATTGCGTATAAAATAAAAAAAATGTATGATTGCACTGGTTCACTATACAGCTATTCTATATCGTGTGTGTGTATACAACTATGTATTTTATACTGCGCAGCACTGGTTGAGCTTCGTTATTCATGTGCAATGACATATTCTGTTAGATTCACATTTCGAGTTTGATTTCGGGGGTCGTCGCACATTGCTGGGGGGCACACAGTGAGAGTACTGTGGGGCGCCCCAGGTGTTCCACCGTATCTCGCGCTTTTTTCTACAGATGTCTCCTTTTTATTCTAGGCTTCGGACATAACGTGCAGTTTTGCTAAAGAAGACGGTGGATTGTGCCATTAGCAGGTGCCTGACACGGTGGGTACCAACGTGAAACCCGTTACTCTTTCAGAAGTTTAAAAATGGTGCAGATGTAGACAAAATGACAACTGATCCAGGTGAAGTCTAATGACGCTAAGAATATCCCGAACCGGAGCTGTATTTATCCTTAAGTCCATCCGACCTACCGGCTTGTGCCGAGTTTAATTTCCTTTTGGACCGGTTTTTAAATGCTCCTACCCACCCTCACCGCGACCGCATGCTCCGGTAGCTGCCAATTAGCACGCATTTAATGTGCGCTAGGCGCTTTATCGCTATCAGCTGGAGATGAAGCTAAGTTCCCCCAGGCGCCAGTCAGTCTGCGGAGCCGCCGCTGGAGCTGCCTGTAGGGACAGAAAGGCGAGCAACTGATTTTTTTCTCTTTTCCCCCCTCTTTCTTTCTCTCCTATTCACTTTGCAGGTGCGGGAAACACATGGGCCCACTTCACTTTGGGCAAGAAAACGGGAAGGAGGGGTGGGGTAGTTATTTTCAAGGACTGGGGGGTGGTGGGGAAAGAGGGATGTCATGACAGAAGATTAACCTCAGGTCCTCGAAGCTCATTCATTTCCAGGCTGCAAGAGGCTTAAACACACCAAAGTACAAAGACATGAGGACAGTGTCTCCATACTTGCATTCTGTTCATTCAACTTTCCTTCAATTTGAACCCAAATTATTTGGACATATTATATCAAAATCTCTCTGTACTCCTCCTTCCGCTCCCCTTTTCCATTACGGTGGGTTTCCTAAAGCTCTTGAGAAATGTTTGGGATGTGTCTAGCTAACAGTGGGTTTTGTACAGACTTGGGGGTGGGGGGAGTAGAACTCTATAATAGAGTCAATTTGTGAATGTTTGTAGGGATTGTGGATTTCTACAAACAATGCTACTGAGTTTTATAAACTTTTATAAAAACGTGTTTTTATATGTACCTTTTCTACATGCTGAAATAAACTGACTATGTACATGCTGTGTGCTAACTGCTCGATTTGTGGGGCTCTTGAGTGCTGAGCGACTGGTTGTGCAGACCGGGGCCCCCGGCCCCAGGACACCCTGCTCTTTGACTTAAGCTTTTGACAGGAAAGTGAAGTGCTTTAGTGCTCAATGGAGCCAGAAACAGGGCAGCTGTGTTGGAGATGAAACAAATCTGAGATGTTGGCTGTCGCCATCTTGAAATGAGTTTTGTCCAGATGGGGATCTACCTCGGATGCACAGCTGCCTTTGCACCCTCCATGGTAGAGGCTAAATACAGAACGCAATGGCTCATAAAGATGACATTTAATGCAGATTTGAATGGACTTAGAAGCAAATATTCCTGCAACTAGAGAAAGTTTCTCAAACAAAGAAAATTACTACCTTGTTCAAGGGTACAAGTGCAGCCTTGTTTTACACCGATTTGAAGTGGCATCCCCCCTCCCCCCCATCTGCTAAGGCAGGGTGGCGTGATGGCTGCGCAGTGTGCGGTTTGTTCTTCGGTCTGCAGACCTGTTTACAAGTCGCTGATCAGACTGAAGCCACATGGGGGGGGGGGGGGGGGTTTTGCCAATGTTTGAATGCTCTTTGATGCCTGTGCTTGCTGGACAAACCCATAATCCCCTTGCACTTAGCTTCTGCTGTTGGCTTGTGAGGGCCCCACACCTGCAAGCTAGCGCCCCCATCAGGGTGGGCAGCCAGCTGTCTGAACACAAAGCCACAGGTAACTTTTAATATTACTCATGTGCTATATAGAGCGTTCCCAGAAACGGCTGTGAGGCAGGTGTTAGTCACATGTCTTTTAATGTACTGAGGTTAAGACTCACGCCATCGGTGTGGCTTCGGCATGACGCAAAGCGCGACACCGTCAGAATCCACATGGGTCACTCATTCTCACACCTGTTATTTCACAGCAGTGAACACAAGTGCTTTCAAGTGACGAGCTTCTCACAGGTCACAGCGAATCAGAGAGCGGCTGCTGAGGCTGTGTCTGCAGTCAAGTGAAGTTTTCCTGATTTTTTTTCTGAAGTGGTTTTTCTGCTTGAGTACCCAGAAGGGGCTATTTGATGGCGGCTCTCCAGTGCCTCTATTTATACCGCCAGGCGGTGAGGCGTGTTTATGAGAGCAGCTCAGTTTGCACACCGGGGGCAGACAGCCGAAAACATCTGCCCTCTGGCCTGCTGCTCTTTTCTGACACCTCCTTGGCCTCATCTTTTCTGTCTTCATTTATGGCTTTTCCCCCCCAAAAGCCAGTTTGTGTGACACTTGGCTGTCACTAAGCCGTCTCCTAAATGCAACCTCAGTGTCAGGGACAGGCATTTCAAAGCATTTCATTCATTTTCACTAGGGAAGCGTCATGTTAGAATGGCCATCCATGTTCTCAAACACTTAAAGAGGAACTGGGTTCAGGGTACGCTAAACAAAATCCACCTTCCTCGGTGGGGCCACTCCCAGTGTGACCTGCCTATGTGATGGTCACCGTCTTTCATGGCTACAGGCTTCCCCTTTAGCTGGTAGCTCTGTTTTTCCTGTTGGCCAATCTTCTCCAAACACTCAGCTTCGTCTCTGCAAGTCTGTGACTGCAGAAGAGAGGATTTGATGTGACAGATTCCGTGGATTTACTCTGAACACCACAGCTGAGCAAAGCAGGCTTTCATAATGCATGCACAATAACAGGGAAGATATTCTAAGGTTCTGGTAGAAAGGCCAAAAAAATCATAGCAGCGACACAATTTGACTTCATGCTGTGGGGGCTTCGCTCAGCAAACTTCTGATTACTTCTCTTGCATACTAGCAGTAAGACTAGAAGAATTTGTCAAGATAACACAATGTTCCCACAAGATTACTGTGACGGTACAGCAGTCTCTATGCACCTCTGCTAAATTTACTGGAGAAAAAAAAAACAAATGTGTTGGCTGGTAAAAAAAAAAAAAAACATTGATTGAGAATGCTCTTCAGGTACAGCTCTGGAATTTAAAACACTTTCCAGTGAGAGCTGAATCAACAGGAGTAAAACTGCACCCTGTTTAATTTGTGCGCTGTGGCACATTGCCAAGCTGGGAAGGAGCCATCTTTACAGAATCTCCTAGGTCTCTGTCCCGTTGCTTTGGGGATCGTGGCTGCATGGTCCACCTGTGCCTTTCGGGGGGGGGGGGGGGTTCTCTCCCTGATGCAGGTGTCGGCTGGCGCCGGCCAGTCTGCACTCCCCCCCCCCTTCTCAAATCTCTCCCACACGATCAGCTACTCATAATCTACTGGGCCATTCTGGCCTGCACTCCCCGCTCCTAGCTACCCCTTCCACCAAGATAGCAATTAAAAAAATTTGAAAATTTTTGGGTGACTTTTATCAAAGACACAGTCACCACCTGTAACCACTGCAGTTCAACAGTTTTTGAGTTTCAGCTGTCTGTTCAGGCTACCATTTAGGGTAACTGGTTTTCTTTAGTAAGCTCTTCCTTTCACATGACTTCTGCTCATAAATCCTGAATAGCGCCTCGTAAACGTGACGCTGACCAATGCGCTTCACCCCAGTGCAGCAGTCCAGTTTGACGAAATAGGCTCATATCGGTTTACATTTAGTACATTATTCACGTCTTTCTACCCTCAACAAAATGCACAGATGGCCAAGGATAAGTTTTACTTTCAGCACGTTTAACTACCTATTGCGCCGTCTTGTGTGATTTTTTTGTTTGCAAAAAAGTTAACCACGAGTCGACACTTAATCTTACGCTTAAAGGAGGGATTCCCTTAGTTTTTGAAGAAGATAATGGATTGATGAATGGGCGGACTAACGGCACATTGGTATTTTTTGTGCCTTTATATAAATGTAATCGGGTTATTTGTAAAATAATAAATAAAAATATATCGTAACCCAGTTAGCAGAATAATAAGTCGGCCTCTCTGTTGGGCCCTTAAAATGTAGCCAATTCCTCCGTTAAAATATATAATCTAAAATGGGTAAAATGGTCAAATCAAATTAGTTTCACATCTGTAATAGATGTGTCACATCCATTTGCTTTACCAGTACACCACCTAGTGGTCACTTTACGAAGCCCCAGTAACCGGTTTATCAGTGTCTTCGATGACAAAAATCATTTCCATATTGTCAGTTAAAAAGGCGACAAAATGCGGTATATCCCCGGTTACAAATGGCCATCATAAACAAGTAAAGATTTTGCCTTCACTAGAAGAAAATTCCCGGGAAATTCAGCTTGCTATTTCACACACGACTAAGTGATCAATAAGCAAAACAACTAGTAATACAACTGCTAGTAATACATCGGTTTTAAATGCTCCGGAAAACAATATTTAAACAGGCAATATAAATGTAACATTTATATTCATCCATTTTCCGACTGATTATCCCGGACAGGGTAACCAGGGGCTCAGGGCGGCCAGCTGGAGTCCATCCCACACAGCATAAGGCACAAAGCAGGAAAGAACCTTTGATGGGATGCCGGTCAAAATGCTGACGTCAGCACTGAAAATCAATGAACTATTAAGATGAGGTCTGTTGTCATTCACGATGAGGTGCAGTGGAAGGTTTGATTTTTTACTTACTGTTGTACTTACCGTTGCATTAAGAACCGTTCGAAGTAAAATTTTGAGATGACTGAAACGTGTAATAAAGCAACACGTAATTGTGAACTGAGCGGGTGCCATTTTACAACAAGGCTACCCATTTAATAAAGTGGTTATAAATGGTTTATAATCTAGTTATTAATTAGGTTGGAACAGTTTGTAAATTATTAATAAACAATTTCAAACAAGTTATAACAGTTTTCTTTCATTAACGAGTTACTACCATTTACAAGTGGCAAAAGGGAGCCTTATTGTAAAGTGGTACCATTGTGCATTACTCATCGCTGAAACAGGGTTTTAAGTGGTGATTCTTTGAAGGTTAACATTCCTGACATTTTGTTATCCATGTGCAACAAGTACATTGTTCTAATCATTCATCCGCACCTGTTATAAACGGCATATATAAAAAGAGATGTGCAAAGTTTAAGTAAAAATTTGGGTACTAAACAATGCTCAAATGTTTTATTCCGTTCTTATATAGCACATTTAGCCTCTACAGAGTCAAACACACAGCATTCCTCTGGGAAGTGCTACAGCTATGACGGATTACCACATTCTGCCAAATGGCGGGGCACCATTGCTGGGCAAATGAATGCAATTGTTCATCCATCCATCCTACAACCGCTTACCCAGGTCAGGATCCCGGGAAAAAATGAACAGCGTTATCTATGTTACAGTGAACGCAGGTTAGCTGAACCCCATTCTACAGATTTTAAAGCGGTACAAAGTCCCATTACTCTTCCAAGCAAGAACATTCAGCCTTCCTGGGCGTCTGTTACAATAAAGTCGCTGCCATGTAAATTATACATGTTTCCGAGGTGCACGCCCCACTCTTTCATGGTAAGCCGCGCCCCCAACTGCTTAATGCATGTATTCGCAGTTGAACGGAGGCGCTGTGCTGTTAGCCAATCAGAGCGCGCCTCTGGCCGCGGGAAATCCAAATTTCGCGGGACGAAGTTTGGCGCTAAAACAGAGGCTCTGAGATCTGCTGGCGGTCCTAGGAGCAGTGTTCGCTACGGGGGGCGGGGGAGAAAGCAAACTTTTCCCGCGAACATCTTAACAAGATATTTTTTTCCCTATTCGAGTCTCTCCCGCAGGGTTTCCTTAATTTGGACATGTGTGTATTGGTGCGGTTCGCTGCGGTTCCATAGAGGACATATTTGTAGTACTGGGCTGACGGGGACACTGGCTAAAGGCTGTTGTATTTTATCGAGAAATTATCTGAAGGCAAGTAAAGGGTAAAATATCAGCACGCTAGACATGCATTGGTTTGCAAGCATCATATTGTAGTACTTCTCTGATTCGGGGCTTTTATAATTTTCGTTATTGTAGTTAACTGGCTTTTTTTTTTTTTTTTTACATGTTTAATGTAGCTATTGTCTTCTAGCTAGCCGGGCCGTGTTGCAGTGGAAACGCTTCGGGGATACTCTGGGTAATGGCTCTGTATCTTTCTGACAGTGTATCTCTTCCGTCAGTCGCTGGAAGAGGATGATGCGGATATGCAGGGGGGTTTCTCCCGCTGCGGCGAGACCCAATGCCGGGCACTCGGGTCCTCAGAGGAAGGTCGTCCCTGGAGGGAAAACGGAGATATTCGGCAGCGCACTTTGTAGCCCGCCGATCAGCGCCGTGCCGGTCGCTTATTTCACCCAGATCTGCAGCTCGTCCGGCGCCGACCAGAGGAACGGTTACCCCTGCGCGACCCCCCACGGACCCGATGTGAAGCCCGTCAGATCGGCCTCCGGGAGACTTCCGGTACAGTGTTCGCCGGCTTGTGACTAAATGGGTTTTTAAACACTTTAAATGTGCGTGAGATGGGATGTATTGCACGTGCTCCCGGACACTACGGCCATTTAGAGCGTGAATCGTCTGCTGTATGAGGGCTTTTACTACCGTATGTTGTAATGACGGTGCCCCTGTTGGATTTCTGAAACTGTCGGAGGTTTTCTGCTTGAAGTAGTGGGGGCGGCCTTCGCGCTTCCCTTCAGGAGCCATGCGTCGCCCGGAGCTGGCCGGGGGGTTCTGGCGGGGGCCCTAGACGTTGCGGCCGCACACCAGCTGCTGCAGGCGGCCGTGGGTCTGGGGCGGCTGGTCCTCACAGGAGGGTGGGGGGTCGGGGTGCCTGAATACAAAGTGAATTTGGGTACATGGGCGGGAGTATGGGGGGGG
>JAABNY020000025.1:19593086-19627345 GCA_015164015.2 Brevimyrus niger | reverse complement strand
GACGGGGGGGAGTGGGGGGGGAGGGGGGGGGGGGGGGAGTTAGCGTCGGGTGCCCGGCTGCTGTGTTAACGCAAGCTGCATTTACACGGTCTCTTGTCGAGCTGGGCGGAGATGCTGCCTCTCACAGGATCTCTTCAGCTCTGTCCAGCCATTAATTTCCGCGTTTGTTCTGCTGGAGCAGGAATTTGCCGGCAGCCCAGCTGCTCTGGGCCGCATCTGCCTATTAATTTTCCCACTGCCTGTTTTCATTGCCGTTTGGGGCTGTCCTTCTCCTCCCTGGGTCATTTTGTCATGTTCCTGTCAGCCAGGAGGTCCGGTCTGTGGCTGGGGTCAGCTGGCTGTGTCTGTCGTCGGGGGAGTCAGCTGCAGGGTGGGGGTGGGGGGGTGACAGGTGGCAGGAATGTGCAGCTTGTTCTGCACTTTTCCGTGAAAGTGACGTTTCAGTAGTTCCAGAGGAAACGTTCAGATTCTCCAGTACTGACTAGAACTTGAAGGTCCTGGTTAGTCCTAAGGTGGGAGGGGGGCTTTATAGATTACATGTGTCCTTTTGGGGGGCAAGGCTGCCCCTTGCTTTGATTAGAGCGCTTGACAGTGGAGATAAGGATGGGTTTTACCCCAACAGGTAAACCACAGTGGGGGCAGGGGCAAACCTCCCCAGGGGTGCACTAGACGGCAGGCCATTTCCACAAGTCCCTTCAATCTGTCACTTTATGTTCTGTATTCAAATTGTGCAAATTAATTCATATTCAGATTGGGTCCATTGTTGCATGACTATCTGAGGAATGCTAACAGATGTGGTTTTCTACACCATAAAACCTCTTGCTGCATTGATCTGAAACCAGGGTGGTCTGGATTGCGTATGGTGTAGTTCCTGGAATTAACTCTTGTGCAACAGGGTTGTGACACCGTTGCTCTGTACTCTGCCCTAACCCTAACCCCGTGATGGAGGGAGGGCAGTGCTTTGGTTGAAGATGCTCCTTGTCTATTTTTTTCTGAGCCTTTGTGCTTGCTGTCATTGCTAGACTGTGATCAGGTGATGTGGCGTTACTATGGTAATTTGCACACGCCTGCAGGCCTTGAGTGTTCTGTATGTTTACGGTGTTGGCGTTCTGGTCCCAGTAATGGAGTGATCTCCTGTGCATGTCCCTCAGAGCTGCGGGCCCACAGGCAGGTGCTGCCCCGTGTTCATCGGGAGCTCCGTTACCGCCGACAGCCGTGAAGAGGCCTCAGACTTGTCTCCTTAACCCTAATCCCCCCTCCACCCAGAAAACAGCCATAACCGCTACACCCACAGCAACCTCGTCAGACTGGATTCACTGGAACGACGGCAACTTGCAGTTGGAAAATATTGGAACTGAGGGCGGAACAGGAGCTGAGGCGTGTTTCTGGAATGTTCCTGCAGATTCCCGGTCACTGAACTATAGAGCCTGTGAGTGTGAGAGAGGCCTAAATGGGTTTTTAGACACTAAGTGTGCATGAGCTGGGATGTAGTGCACGTGCACCCGGGCCCGGGGAGAATCGGTCACCCCCTGTGGCCCCTAACAGGTGCCCCCTGCACCCCTGAGGATCCTGCTGGTGTGAACAGGGCTGGTTGGGGTGTGGGGTGGGTAACATATAATATAGATTCCCGCCCTCTGATTATCGTGTTCCTGTGGGTGTTTACAGAAGTGGTATTGTTTGTTTTTTTATATTTAAGAAGAAGATCACACATCACCCTTTATTTTTTTTATGTAATAACTCTACATTCAGAGAAATGACAGCATGACCAATCAAGGAGATAAAAACATTAAAATTAAAAATGCTTCCGAGCTTTGACTTGTAGGTGCTTTATGAACTATACAAACCAGAGGCGGCCATTCGGGCCATCAAGCTCTTTGGGGAGACCTTAACCAATAGCTCAGAGTTGTTAAAATCTTATCTAGCTCTGATTTAAAGGAACCCAAGGATTCAGCTTGCACTATGTTATCAGGAAAACTATTCCACGCTCTGACTACACGCTGTGTAAAGTGCTTCTTCATTTCAAAATCCAGTTTGAAATGTTCTCCCGCTTTGTCTGATCAGTTTACATTAAAATAAAATTACATAATATTTAAATGTAAAAATGACTCAAAGTTTTATTTTATTTTCTTTGGGATGAGGTTCTTGGTAAAAAGCATGTCAACAGTCTCCAGCAAGGGCTGTAAAATAATTATATTTGACAAGAACATATATGAAGTTGAGCGTATCACTGATGGAAGCTGTAAACAATCGCAGCACAGTGAGTCTATAGAGATGAGTATTACAAACTGCACAACCTGGGAGCGCAGAGAATGTTTCTGATGCGACCGCCCCACATAAAGGGGGCAAAAAAAAAAACATATTGGGGGGAGTCGAGTCATTTTAATAGAGGTGATGGCTCATTTAAAATGAAATGCTCCTTTTAAGTCGGTGTCGGTTTGATACTCAGGGTTTACATGCTGAAGAGATGCGCACATCGCATGGCAAACATCAGTTATGATATTTGCAATTAGCATAAATACACATATTAATCGGCACCTATTTGATAATCCGCGTGGTAGGGTAAATGCACCCCGGCCGCTGATGAGCTCCATGCCTTCACGTTGCACCTGCCGACAGCCGGGGGGGGGCACATGACATACTGCAGAGACGACGTTGATCGTGCTTGAAGTTTGCGGCATCTTCTAGCCCGGAGGACAGTGATTTCCGCCATCTGCTGTTGTACAATAAAATTTTAATTCTAACCCTTGGAAATAAGTTCTTCCAGATGCATTTTTTTTTTTACTTTGGGGGGGGGGGGGGCACCGTATACCCACAGCAATATATGAAAATATTGTGAAAAGGAGCTGTGTGATTAAATGGGCTGGGTGTGTGGCCTGTGCCAGTGAGTGGGGGAGGAGTAGGTGTGGCCTGTGCCAGTGAGTAAGTGTGACAGAAGGTGTGGCCTGCTGGTGATTGAGAGGGCAGTGGGTGTGGCCTGTGCCAGTGAGTAGGTGTGGCCTGCCAGTGAGTGGGAGAGCCGTGGGTGTGGCCTGTGCCAGTGAGTGGGTGTGGCCTGTCAGTGAATTGTTACCTGTTTCATCGAAATCAAACTAATAACCATTAGCTATATTTTACTGTTAACAACATGGTTTTTGGAATGCTGTGATTAATTAAGAACATTTTCTGTGAAAAAACTTGTAATATAATTCCTCAAGCATGTTGCCCTTGCTGTCCAGAGCCCTAAACCAGGCTGCCACTTTACCACTCTTTGGGTGCAAAGAGATCGAGACCTCATTACCATTTGCTTCTTCGCCCCCCACTCAGGCCAAGAGGAAGCTGGACTTGGAAGATCCTCCATACCTCCCTGACTACCGCACCCCCAAAGGAAAGGGAGCTGCAGTCAGGCTTTCTAGCCCCAAGAGTAAGTGTCCATGCTGGAGGGAGGGTGGCTGGAGTGGTCAATGAATTCCTGTGAAACTGTTCATACTCCACAGCTGAGCTAGGAGAGGCATCCTGTGTCTCTTAGCTGAGCTCCCAGGCAGACACACACACGCAGACAGTCAGACACACACACACACACGCAGACAGTCAGACACACACACACACGCAGACAGTCAGACACACACACGCAGATAGGCAGACACACACGCAGATAGGCAGACACACACATGCAGATAGGCAGACACACATGCAGACAGACAGACACACACATGCAGATAGGCTTGGTTCGCTTGAATGCTCATGGATCGGTGTTCTGCAGCTGCCCATCGTGCTGATTAGTGAGCTGGTCCAGCTCTCATGGTCGGCCATCTCTGTGTCAAAACGCAGCCTCCAAGTCCCCCAGTGAGCGCACACGGTACGACACCTCCCTGGGCCTCCTCACTAAGAAGTTTGTGGGACTGCTGAGTGAGTCCTCGGATGGCGTGCTGGACCTCAACTGGGCCACCGAGGTGCTGGAGGTGCAGAAGAGGCGCATCTACGATATCACCAACGTGCTGGAGGGCGTGCAGCTCATCCGCAAGAAGTCCAAGAACAACATCCAGTGGCTGTGAGTGCATCAGCGGATTCGGGGACCACGGCATCGATGGGGCCTGCGGGGGCCGGACGCCGGTTTGATGGCTGGCGCCTCTCCATCCGCAGGGTCGGGAGGGCCTTCGAAGGCTCGGCCAGTGGCTCGGATCAGGCGCGGACCCTCAGGAGGGAGCTCGGCGAGCTGGAGAGAGCGGAGGAGGTCCTGGACCAGCTCATCCAGAGCAGCTCCACCCAGCTGAGCCAGCTGACTGAGAGTAAAGACAGCCAACAATATCCTTCCAGCGTGTTGGCGGTGACATCATTGTTTATTAACCCCATGTGGGGGGTCTCGCCATTCCTGGCGCACCTGCAATGGTGTCAGTGGAGCTCATATGTGATCCTCTTCTATCACAACACACACTGTCCTTAACGGCTTTGCATGCTGGGATATGTCACCTACCAAGACATCCGCTCTATCGCCAGCTTGCAAGATCAGACAGTCATCGCCATCAAGGCTCCGTCCGAGACGAAGCTGGAGGTTCCGGCATCTTCGGGGGTCCGTCTGTCTGTCTGTCTGTCTGTCCGTCCGTCCGTCCGTCTGTCTGTGAATTCAGCAGCACTTCCGTATCCTGTGTGCAGCATGTCCGTTTGTGTGAGGCTCTGCACTACCTTCATGATGGTTTACCCTCCCCCTGCTATCATGCACCCTCAGGATTCCCTGCAGATCCACCTGAAGAGCAGAAACGGCCCCATCGAGGTCTATTTGTGTCCGGAAGAGGAGCTCGATGACAGCAGTCCTGTTAAAGCCCCTGCCCCCGAGTCAAGTGGCCACACCTCTGAGTCATGTGGCCCCACCCCTGATTCCTGTGGCCCCGCCCCTCTTTCCATCAAGCAGGAGCCTGCTGAAGGTGAGCCTGGAACAGGGGAACTCCCTGTTGTACCTTGTATGATGGCTGCCCTTTTACTGATTGTGAATAAATACCTTGATAAAATGAGACGCCTGCTTTCTCTGTCCCCCATAACAGCAGAGGCACCTGCCATCACCTCCGGAGGCCCCCTGCTGGATGTGGAGGGCATCCTGGGACTGCCCCCCTGCCTGCTGCAGACGACGGAGGACCAGCTCCCCGGCTCCACGGAGCCTGCTGGCCCCTTTGTCAGCTTCACCCCACCTCTGGACCATGACGACTACCTGTGGGGGCTGGAGGACAGCGAGGGGGTGTCTGACTTCTTTGATACCTACGATTTAGGCGACCTCCTCAGAAGCTGAGGCCAGCGTAGTGGGCCGGGGGGGCCACAGTGGTGCTATGGGGTGGGGGTGAGGGATCAGGACAGAACCCCCCCCCCATCCGTGCTTTGTTTTCCTAATTGATATTATGTGGGCTAATTGGCGGTGTGTGTGTGTTTTTTTTTTTTCCTTTCCTTATTATAATTAAATAATTGGCTAGTGATTTTCTTAAAGGGTGGGGCTTATGGCACTAAAGCCAGGACAGGTTTACATTGGGGGGGGGGTGTCTTTTAGATATTTCACACTCCTCAATACCTCCTTGACTGGTTGCAGGGTCTCTCTTTGGACTTGATGCCTGGTGCCTCCCCCCTCCCCACTAAAATGAGTTTGCCAAAAGTGAACTGACTTGATCCTGGGTAAGCAGGGACAGTCCTCCTCAGGTCTGCATCCTTCCCCAGAGGGTAGGAGGTGCTAAGTGGGGGTGAGTGGGTGGGGGGAGGGAGCTTGGGGAGTGTGGGAGGGCGGGGGGTGCTAAGATCAAACACTCAGGAATTTGTATCTTGCCAAAGCCAATGTCTGTACTTGCCTCTACCACTAGAGGGAGACATGGCAGCATAGAGCTGCCAGTCTGACCAGGGTTATGTTTAGCCGTCAGAATAGCGCCATGTTTCTGGTTTGGATCATGCGCTTATGCCCACCTGGCGTGTTCTACCTCACAGCGCCACCTTCAGACTCAGCTCAGGGTGCAGACTGCAATCCTTGCTGGTTTCTGTTGATTTATTAATGTGACTTGACTAAATTTAATAGCTATAATTTAATGAATTGGTATAAAATAATTAGAATATTTTAAAACCAATTTTGTGTTGGGAATGCCTGATAGCAATGTTTAGGGAATATGTAAAGGTCCGTAAGTTATTGCGTTGTAAGTCTCCTTGTGATTTTTAAATATGAATAATTTAGTGAAGTGTAACTTGATCCTTATTAGTTAAGGAGTTAGAATATTCACTCAGTGAAATACAAGTTCATGTGAAAAGGAAGGATCACTTTAAATTATAGGTATTTGGTTATTGGACAGAGATTAGTTGTTAAAAGAATTAGTGTGATGCGTGACTGGGGGGTCTCCAGTGGGACTGAGCTCCTGTGGAACATTCCGGGTGGGTGTCCTTGGTCCAGGAGTCATGAGAGGCACGGGACTGTCCCACGGGCTTCCTCACCCCCAAGTGGCAGCTATGCTGTTTTAAGTTTGAAGTAGTTTTAAGTTTGTTGTGGTTTTGGTGGGAATGGGAGTTTAGAAGTGATTTTCTGTAGTATGTTGCCTGCCCATTGTAGATATATTAGGGTATTTTGTGTGTGTGTGTGCGCGTGCATGCACGCGTGCGTGTATGTGTGTGTGGGTCTGAAACTTGAGTGTCTTGACTGTACGTGACGCAGTGTCCACCTGCCTGGTGACATTCACACTTAATGCTTTAGTAATTACTGAGGATGACCCCCCCCCCCCCAAGCAGTTAACACTGGGAGTGTTCTAAGACTAGTGTCACTATGGCAGCCATGGAAAAAAAATGTTTGTATTATTGATAATAATTAATATGTCCTTTTAGTTTGTACCCAGGCTTTAGGTTAGATCCAGGCACTGTGAGGTATTAATATGGCCGATGAGGTCAGAGCCGTGCCACGCAGCCCGTCGCCTCGGTAACTGCGCTGCAGAACACTGGGGTCTTTGTGTGCAGCCCCTGCTAGCCCCGCGGCCCAAACGCCGCTCACTTCCTGTTGGTTGAAGCCTCGATGTGTTTCTTGGTGCAGTACTGCGGTTCCACACTGAGCAAACTTACAGGCTTGTTTGTGCAACTGCGTGTGGTGTTACTTTCTGATGGTAATTGTGGCGGGGGGGCAACTATTGTAGTTTTTTGGTAATAAGCATTATTTTGTGATATTTTGTACAGAATTATTTATGAAGTGTTAGAATGTCTAAAATTGTCATTCATTTACTGCTAGAGTTTTAATGAGTGATTGTACCTGTAAACGCAGCACTTACTTTTTGGGGATTGAAGATGATTATTTTGGAGTGATATTGTAGCCTTTGAAGTGGAGTAATCCACAGACCACGGTCTACCCGGATCTACCCAGTACTCTGCTGGTCTTCTGTGTCTGTTTTCTGCATACCGAGTGTAAACAAGCAGAACAAATGGCTGTTTGACATGAATAAACCTTTAAAAGATCATTATGGGATTCAAACTGATAAGGATCACATAAGTTTTGCGTTATTTGCAGTATAAAAGTTAAAATGTGTGGCAATTTCTTGTCATAACAGCACAAATGTATCTGCGTTTCAGTACGACGTTACTGGGAATTTTAAAATTTGTACTGAGATTGTATACTTGCGTCCATCCCTGAACATAGCAATGCATTTATTCATTAGCTCACTGCTGGACGTGCTGCCTTGTGGAGAAACTTTTGAACCTGGGTGGGAGTGTTTACGTACTGCAAAGCCACATCGCTCCAGTGAAGCTGGATCCCGCTGGGGGGGGGGGGCTCTCAACTCATCCAAACAAGAAAGGATAACTCATGGCTCACTCACTGTAAGAGAAGCAGTTGCCGTGGATACCCTCATGTACAGACCACTGTCAGCATGTCAAGTTCATGCTATGTGCAGTTTGCGTTTTTTCTGCAGCATTTGTTATGAACAGGCTTTGTCATCGCGCCCTTTCAGTGCTCCTAGCCTGCAGTTTAAAGTCGTTTCCTCTTATCTTGTACCGTGAGCCATTTCTGCCACTGAAGCCTGGCCTGTGCTCGCTGGGCATGACTCGGCACGCCAGCAAGCCCCAGCCTGTCGGCCGCTCGGGCCTCTGCCTTCCCTCACTGGGGGGGTGATAAAGACAAAGGAATGGAGGAGTGGGGAGCAAAGGCCGTGCTCCACATAGCTGAGAAGCCTTCTGCCATTTCGGAGCAGGCCACACGCAGGCTAACCTGCCCCACTTTATTTTCAGTTTGTTCAGCCATACTATCGTGTTGCTGGCTTCCAAAACAACCAGGATCCATTTAAGGTTCTGGACAGAGCCCAGTGGTAGAGCCCGGTGGATGTGCAGGGCATGGGGTTGGGGGAGGGGCAGACCACAGTGCTGGGCTCTTCTCTGGTTTCCAGTCAGTTTGTAAAACGCGTTCGCAAGACGTGCATCATTAGAGCCTATCCGAATCAAGCCCGTGCTGTGATGTCAGACCGCATGATGGGAAGCCAGCGAGTAAATAAGCGACATCTCAGGTGCTTCTGCAAACAACAAAAACATGTTTTGTCACCACCTGAGTGGCAGTGGTGATCACTCGTGCTGGGCGGAGGTGTAAACAAGCCTTCAAACCTGTGTTACAGATACAGAGATAAAAACAGGAGGAGTGGATATTAAGGGGTATATGGTATCTGAACAGAACTGTAATTTTCTCTTTGCCATCTCTGGCCCTGGGGTCCTCTTCAGTGAGGCTCCCTGAAAGATGCCCCAAGAAACGAAAAGCCATGTGTGCCTGTCAAAACTGCACCCAGTGCGTCCTCTAAGCTGATTGGTCAGCTGATGGCAAAATGTGTAAAATGAGGAGAAAGTGCTTGAAAATAGAAAAGGGCTTTGACAAAGACCCCTTGGTTAATGTTTGATGCCAAAAAGTAGTTTTTTGTAACTGAATGCTTATGTTAATAAAGAACTTCTGAATTTAAATTTGAAACTCCCCTGGGGAGGGGGGTGAATTGTGAGATCTTGGGTAAGCACAGTGGGACAATGAACTCTGCAAATGTTTTGTGAATGGCCCCCTTTCTCGGGTACCCCTTCCCCGTGAGGCTGTGGGCTTGTTCTGGCCGCAGCACAATGGGCGGATTTCGGGGAGGGCGAGCCAATGAGCATAAAGGCCTTTTTGTCACGCTGCCTTGCAGTCAGCCTGTGGTTTACACTCTGGGCCACCAAGGGCCAAGTAAACAATAAAGCGGGCCAATGCAGTGCATTCAAAGAGAGAAAGGGTCAGTTTGTATACAGCATCACATGGTCCCTTTGCCAATTGTGTCATCAGTAACTGCATATTTACTCCTGGCCTCCCACCTGTCAATGGTGCTATAGACGACAAAACTAAAGTGTTTCATCATTCACACCTGGCTTCAATGAAGCTGCCAGCTTCGCTGTATGGTTTTCTGATTGGCCAGAAACAATGATGACGACAACAGACATTTGTGAGTTTGTAGAACCTTGTCAGACAGCAGGTCTCCTGCAGGCCCAGGATCCAGCGTAACCAGTCTTCTGCACGGTCTGGCCCCACATGTTGAAAGTCGATGTGTGTGATCAAGTAGGGACTAGCTTTTGAGAACATCTGAAATTTTCCTGCTTAAATACAGCAGCCTTGCTTTTACCAGCCTGTTACCTTGGTTACTACCATCATGCAATTGTGACTGAAGCTGAGGACCACACAGGAACTGTGGGGCGGCAGTGGACATCAGGCAGCAGTGGGTGCTGCCATTGAGTCTGAATGAAACTGTTCAGTGTTTTACAGTGAGGACACAATAGCCCCATGACAGCACCGCTAGCAGTCTCAGTTCGTGATTTGCTATTAGTGGCGTAAAGATAGGTTAGTAAAGATAACACTTTAATCTTGAATGCAAATAAGTAATAGTTTAATCTTGAAGTAGAAATAAACTTATTCAGATTCTGAGAGGTTTACTCTCTCAACTACAAATAAGATACTGTACAAAAATATCCATAGATTTGAGTTCAGTAATAGACGCTGAATAATGAGCTGGTATCTTGACTTTATCGTCAGTACTGCAGACAGAGAAATCTTAACCTTATGAACTCGGTCACTATTTTCAGGCTAATTTAAAGCGATGTTCGAATGCCCGTGATGAGGAGCGGACGACCAGGTGCCCACGGCGCTTACGAGAAGCCCCACCGCACGCTGCGCACTCACGTGACGACGGCGCTGCTCCCCCGTGTGGTAGGGAAAGGAGCGCAGTCGGCTTGCGCGCGCTCGCTCGCGGGACGCGGGTTACGCACAGTCGGCGCGGGTTTGCAGCTTGAGCTGCTCCCTTTCTCTTGGTCGTTTCTTCGGGTCAGAAACAAAATGCCAGAACGGATAAGTATTTCGGAGTTTGTCTCGCTAGCGAATGAGGACACGGCCTCACAGGGCACGTCCAGCTTCCAGAGGACGATGAGCGACTGCCGGAGCACAGTGAACACGTTGGAGGAGGTTGGTGAGACCTGAGGCTTGTTTACCTGTCTGGGGACGATCAATTGTCGACGGGGACGCCAGGGATCTTGAGAGTGTTTAACAAAGTGCATTAGGTGTGTGTCATGGGAAGTTAACTTCGTAGCCACTTAAGACTGATTGAACTTCTCCCTAAGTTCGTCTGCTGTTCAATATTTAAACGGATACTAAAGCGGTGATCATAGTTCAGTAACAGCAATGGGTGGGGGACTGAACCGTTCTCTCATTTTTGAGGTCTTATCAAATTACAGACCCGTTCCAGTAAATTGATACCATGCGTTTGTAGCCCTGGAAGAAGGGAGGACTGCTGAGATTTTTTGTTGCGCTGGAGAAAGAAATTCTCTTTATTTTGAGACCGTTTGCAGTAAGGGTTTGGCATGTGTTAACTTGGTGACAAAGATCTTATTTTCACTTTGGGGGAAAAAAAGCGAGTTTAAGTTTAAAAAGCAGTTGATCAGTGACATGACAGTTAAGTTCAATATAGCTGCAACATTATTCAACAGCTAAATTATCAATCAGCTGTTTTAACTGGATTAAATCCGGGTTGCAAACAAGAACGCACCTGTTGCTTATTTGCCCACTTTATTGGTTTCCGTCTAATTGGTGGTGTTTGCGCTGGAGTTTAAACGTCATTTGAGAGACATCTGGTATTCCTTTGCCCTTTTTGTGCCACCAGAGCCGCATCCCCGACACACAGAGAAACGTGTATTATTCTTTAAAATGCCTGCTGTGCCTAACAGGCAGCACTGGGCACGTTTTTTTCCATATTCTGCTTTGTCCATTATGGCACCTGAAAATCACAGGGACTTTCCCTTCAAATGAGAAAGTTTAAAAGCTTTAGAGCCAAATTTGATCAACGTCCTTCCACACCTTGCCCTGCAGCCCACGCAGTTAAAATTCATAAGCTGGATCTCAGTGTCTACTGATACTGCCAGACAAAATTTCCTTAGTCCTGTGCTGATACCCCTGTTGTTTATATGGCCAAATCAAGCGGCACCGTAATTCCAAATTTTGGGCGTGTCCTGGAGAAGGACACTACTATTCTAGAACGCTCCTGCTTCATCCTAGCCCTCGCGGAATGTTGTCATTGACGCCAACATCTCTTTTGTACATTTAGCTCCATGTCATTTTCATTGAACCCGTTCTAGATTTCTCTCCTGTATGGTGTATGGTTGCAATGCAATGAGATTTTCATTGGTATGATAATCGTCACAGGAAATATCATGGTTTCGTGGTATCACAGTATACAGTATTTTACAAATTGTTGTTTATTTTTATTATTATTACTGCTACTACTGTTACTATGACTCTTAAAGGAATGAAAACAGAAGGGTTTGGTTAAACAAACGCTTTATTGTGGTTGAGACTTGAAACATTTTTAATGGAAGTATGTCTGTTTCCGTTTTTAAAACAAACAAAATAAATACAATTAAGAAAACTGTACATCTGTCAGAACAACTAATCAGGAGGAAAAAACATCTTTCAAAAAAAATCTGTCTCTAGATAATCAATAAAACTTTTCGCCGTCAAGCTAAATGCATTTTATAAATGTAATGAAACATATTGGTTAAGCCATAATAAAATTTGTCGGTTATACGGTTAAGCTAAATTTGAACGTTTTTTATAACAAACACACCTTTTAATAACGTTTGTAAATGTATTTTATTGATTTAAACGCTTACTGCTGCAGTAAGGGTGAACTTGAAACTTGGGGTAACTTAAAACTCAGGATTGCGTCATCGGCCGATTTGTACCTGGCGTGTACCACACATCAGCGACGTTACACTTTACATTTTATGACTGTGCCCAATTTGTATCACTTAATTTTACACCCCCGTTAATATTTCTTCTACGAACTGCGTGTGAGAAATCTCCACTATCCTAGAATGAGATAGTCAGCCAAATATTTAAGTTTTGGATTGTTCTTTGTTTATCTGAAGTTCTGCAAATTCGCAGTGGGGTGACTGTATATGTCTCTGAATATATCTACTATATTGTGGGCATAATATATTGTTTATTAAATTCGAACAGAGAGCATTTAAATATCTTTTGTCCTTGTATCTGCTAAATAAACTCTTTATTAAAGCCATAAAATTGTCTGCCTGCTACATTAGAGTCTTCATTGAATTAGTGTTTGTGGAAATGTTAAGGTGTTTAGTCGTTAGACATGTTGGGACTAGTGGTGTTGTAAACTAAAACTGAAATGAAAACGAACACTAAGTAAAAGTTGGTTTGTGAACTGAAATAAAAATGAACCATATTTACAAAAAAAAAACGTGCCAGATTTATGATTTTGTCATTTTATAAATCAAGCCTCATGGTTGTTACAGGGTGTGTGCTGGCTGAGTCAGTGTGTTCCCTTTATGAGCCTGGTGTTTATTGATGTGGCAGGGGACATCTTAAGAAGTTGTATTGGTTGCTGGTTAATAATCAAGGCGGACGTGCATCGTCACTTGTGAGGAATAGTCCAACTTTTTCTTCCAGTTTCTACAGCATAGTTTGTCAAAATAAAATGACAAGTTGATTTTCTAATGGAAAACTAATTAATGATTTTGATTATTTGATTAATAGATAAAATAGTCGGTAGATTAATCTATAGAAAAATAGTCGTTAGTGGCAGCCCTAGCATAGCGTCATGAAAGAGATGGTGTTTTGTTGTGAGATTCTAGGATCTCTTGTCCCTCCAGACTTCCGTCCCATACAATGTTGTCAAGTACATTGTCTGTCTGTAGTAAGATCCTAGAACTTGTTGTTTTACTTTCTAGACTTCTGTATGGTATAGGCAAGGAGATGGTTTGTAGTGTATGATCATAAAATTTTAACATCATGCAGTCACATGCTGCTTTCAGTTTAGGCTACATCTACATTAATATTGTTGAATATATCCTTTTATCAAGTGAAATCCAATTTCCAGACTGTTCTTTTCAGTTTACTATATTGTCATGTTCTTTTTGAGATTCTCACATTATTTCACTAATTTGCTGACTTGTTTTGTGCAATCTGGCTGGCTGCATAAATTTGTGAAAGTCGGCCCCTGCTGGCAGATCCCTTATTCTATATAAAGTGACCATTAAGCAAAACAAAAATGTGGAAGTATGTGTGACATGACTAATAGGAGCCTGCATAAATCTTTGAACATGAATTTTTGCCATTGATTATGCAGTTTTTAAATGTGAATTTCATGAAGTTTGACCTCCCAGATCTAGTATGGTTGTCATCAAGGAACTGGTCTCTTGTCATATTCTGGAACCTATTGTTTACTTTCTCAACTTCTGTCTTGTATAATGTTGTCAAGGAGATGTTATCTACTTTCAGACCCTGGAACCTGTTTTGTTTCTTCCAAGGCATCATGGAAGTGGTCTTTACGATCTGATGGATTTCAGCACAGTTTCATTTCATTGTGTGTATTTAGGAATTGTGGGAATCTGAAATCTTATTTGTGTGTATCGTTTGCTAGTTTATTCGCTTGTGACTTTCTGTGTGTTAAAAAATGGGGGCTCATATATAGCTTTTTGTACTGCTTTTGTGTGTGCATGTGCGAATGGATAGTCTGTGCAGATAAGATTAATAAGTGGGAATGAATGAGTGTGAGAGAGAAGAGTCTGCTGACGTGTCTCGTTCACTGTGCTGGTTGATGTTTATGATTTCTACGTGGCTGGGGGCCACCCGCTGCTGCGTGGAGCTGCTGGCAGCAGCACGTCTGCCTGTGCAACGTTTTTCTTTCTTTCTGGCTGTAACCTTGTGCTGTTTGCTTGTTTTTGGATACTGGGGGCTGCTCATCTCTAATCAAGGCACTTTGCAGGATGGTATGATCAGCCATTTGTTGCTTGTTCTTTATTGAAGAAATTTTACAGCAATCTAATTGCCACCATGAACCATTCTCATTTTTGTGGATCACTCCCCCTCCCCCCTCCTTTTAAGGTTACAGCAGGGATATTAACACCTTGAGGTTTGGATTCAGGGCCAAGAGTGCAGCAGCATTGGCTGAACAGTGGTCACTCGGGATCTGAACCATCAGGGATACCTTCTTTAGGTCTGAGGTTCATTTTCAGCCTTGCTTCTTAAGCATAACCTGTCCTCTTCAGGGGCTGCTATAGAAAGCTGTTTGTTATCAGAGCACTGCTTGTTGTTGTAATTGCTGGAATTTCACCTGTGGAATTTCTACATGTAAATTGGTTCTATTTGTGTAGGTGAAAGATCTCAGGATCTGGTTCTGAGCTAGGGCTGCACGATTTGGGGAAAATATGAAATTGCGGTTTTTCTGAAAGAAATTGATTACGATTTGATTTGCGACTTGATTTTTTTATGTCAAGCTTCAATTTAATATTCAGTGATTAGTCATTTTAAAACATATGAGGCAGCATGAGATACCATCAGTATTAACAGGTCTATATTCTAAAGCAAGGATGAGAATTTAAAGATGTAATGTGTCAAGTTAAATAAAGTAATAATGAAAACAATTGCAGCAAAAAGAAAAATAGCAATCTTGCAGGTAACGCTTATTACCCTCCTAATAAAACTAAAACCGCCATTTCCCACGCCAATGAACAAGCAAGAACTACTTCAGTGTATGCAGCCCTTTTGTTTGCGCTGTTGTGTTGTTGGCTGTTATTAACACTAATAACACTCAAAAAAGTTTTTAATGTTCATAAGAGTGGCTGTTCTGTCCTGAAACCGTAAAGCTGGAAATTTTTAATGTAGTATGCATTTTAAAAAATGTTGAATAAATAGAAGTTGTTTATTGGTGATTTCATGTTGGTCGAAGTTTCCGCTTTTTAACAACTGTATTTGGTTATTTTCTATACAAATCAATTCAGGTGAAACAAAAAATGTATGTGTGTTCATGGTTGCAAACTCTTTCAGACTCTCACACAAGAAATCTTACGACAAATCTATATTCCATTCTGAACTTAAAATTAGCTGCGTTAAAAACGTTACAGCAGTTTTCAAACCCTACAGGCTATTTACAAGGTAATAAAACTTGCATACACGTAAATGTGTGTGCAGAACAGAGAACAGAAAATCTCACTCAATGCAGCTGACCAATGTTGCCAACCCTGCATTTTGTTTTAAATGTGAAGTAAAATGCAGTTTTTGACTGAAACAGCTTATCATTCCTTTGCTTTGTTACTCGGACAAGTACAAAAAGAATGATTAAACAATATATGCGTTTCTTTTTGTATGTTTTCTAAATAAGACTCTGTGCCCATACCCTACTGTAATAGCGATTGAAGCAATCTATTCTTTTAGTATTTATGTTAAAGCAGGACTTTTATTTTATTGCTGCTGTGGGATTAATCTTTGGAAACACTTAAATTTAATAAGCACAAAAACATATGACATAAACCCGACTGTATTGTGGGTTTTACGGCTTTTTTGGAGGTCACTCCACTGCTGTGAGAAATACTGACCGTCTCATTGTTGTTTTGATGGGTTAGCGGTATCCTAATGCTATTGCCTGTTAACAAAAACCAAAGGTATGATACGCTGAAGTATATCGCAGCTGGTATTTAAAAGAAGCTCGCCGGTTCTATTGATGATGGGAACTTCCTGAAACAATCTCGGACCATGAAAATTGAAGGCAATTCACTTATAGCTCAGTAGCGGAATCAGTATTTTTCTGCACCGCTCTTGTAACATTTTCCTTGGGCTTCACATGTTTGTGGCCCTATATGCCTTCTTTGGCCACTTCTGATTGGTGAGCATGACTGTCACACATGGAGCACGGCATAAATTTGTAAAACTATTCTCACAGCAGTTTTAAATCCTGGGTCCAACGTGCTGTATAATGTATATCCTAAATCGAGATTTTTGCGACTTCAGAATCGCGTTGTTTCAAATCACGATTCCAATTTGAAATCAATAAATTGTGCAGCCCTATTCTGAGCTTTGGTCTAGATACAGTTCAACAAGTCCATGAACAGGTGTGCAGCGCTTTGTGAGTGTGACATTCCACCTGCCTGTTGCATCTGGCATTGTTTTTTACTGCACATCAGATGGAAAGGTGCACCTTGCCACCTGCTACACCATGTAGCTAAGCTTGCCGTTTCCCAGTGCAGATCCTGGAACCTCTCTGCCCCATTAGGAATCATCTTGTACCATGTGTAAGGTGTTGTGTGGGAAGAGATTCCAGAATCTTCAGTGGACCTTGAGGAGTCAGACTATAGAGACAGTGAAGCCAAGATATTGCTTGACTCAGCCTGCCTTCACAGACAGCCCCAGTACCCCAGATGTACTCAGCTCTCGTTTCCATGGCACAAGAGCAGAGACTTCATAAAACAGGCTGTGTGACTGGGCTCCAGATGATCTGTGGTGGTGTACTTCTGCTGGAAAATTTGCTAATGGCTAATAAGTGTCTAAGAAGGACATATGGAATGATGCTCTGCATAGCATTAACCCTGATGGGGGCAGGAAATCTGCCAAGGGTTGGGCCATATGGCCAAAATGTCATGTCAAGATATTTTCGGTTAGAATCATGATCCATGATATAGATCACGATGTTTTTTTGTGCTTTCCGTCCAACTGAACTAGAATGTATGTAGTAATGTCCATCCATCCATCACCGTAACCACATAATCTCAACCAGGGCCGCAGGGGGGACCTGAGCCTGTCCCGGGAACAACGGGCACAGGCAGGAACCAAATCTGGGCAGTCACCAACACAATGCAGGGCGCACACAGTCATCCGCACACTAACGGGGGCCAGCTTAGAGTCACCAATTAACCTACCGCACACTTTTGGACTGTGGAAGGAAACCCACGCAAACTCCACACAGAAAGGTTCTACGCACGACCCGGTGACCGAACCCAGGACCTTCTTTCTGTGAGGCAGCAGAGCTAGCCACCATGCCACCCTATGTAGTAATGTTAATTAACCAACTTACCATTCAACCAGCAATTCTGTCTTAAAAACAGTGTTTGTATCATTGTAATAATAAACTTAAGAACCGTGTAAAATACTTGTATATAAAATAAACTAATCATATCAAAAGTTCTTTAATTTTTTTGGTACTTCTAATTTCAAAAGTTTCCAATAGGAATGCTTGGGTCAATGACTGTGCACTTCTGAACCCAGTGTACAACAGTCACTAGCCATAAATAAAGTTTGGTTGTGTTGCCACCTGTTGTATAAATGGTATCTGCCAAATTTGCAAATGACAGTAGATTTGTCAGATATTGGAAATACAAACTATTTCCACACAAAGCAGAACTTGCTACACACTCCGTATTTCCCAAAAAACAAACTTTCATCCCCCAATAAATATCTTTTGCATTTAAATGATTAAGTTCTGCCCACCCCACCCCCCACATCAGTGCTTATCGCTTCCATGATTTACCAAAACGGTAGCATTTAGTTGACTCCGCTAACGGAATTTAATAAACATAAGGATACACCATAAGAATATGATCTGCTTATCAAATTGTGGGCTGAAAAGCTGGCATCTGGACAAATATTTACGCTCATAATCTGAAGCCCTGCTAATCACTGTACATGCTTAGTCTTAAGCAGTTTACTTGTAACTGAACAAGTACTAGAAGCTCAGCCCAGCCACACATGTCTAGTCAACTCTGTTATGGTACTTATGTTGTAATGTGCTATTTGGCTCACTTGTACGTCACTTTGGATGAAATTGGTTGCTTAATAAAAGTAAATTTAAATGTAGTTCTGTAATGCGATTCTCATGACAACTCTGAAACATGCAACCTATCACAATAGATGATTGTCTCTTTGCTCAATAGCATGGCTTCCTGTGCTGTGTATGGGTCCATAACTGCTTCTCAGGCATTTATTCTTGTTGGGCCCAGTTCCACAGCTGGAGTCGGCATTCTGAGGTGCGTCACGAGCACACCCAGCACTTTCAGCCTGGGAACAGCCCGATGGAGCCAAACCGGTTCATGAGGATACCACCAAAACTGGTGCAGTCAGGCCTTGCAATCCAGATAGTCATTTTACTGCTGTTTTGTTTGTAACCATAACTGAGCTCTGTTGTCTGTCCAAGCACTTGGCATCTGTGTTTGACGTTTTAGGATGAATGCAAAAGATCACCACCCCCCCCCTGGAGGCAAAATGCCAACCGGAGGCATTTAGGGTCGGATCCAAAACCTGGGATTTTGAAATCACTGAATCACTTCAGTTATATTTTCTGTGCAGTTGTGCAAAGTGGCCATATGGTCCAGGAGACAGACTCTTATTGGCTTCTGCTTTTCTCTCTTTTTTTTTTTTTTTTCTCTCTCTTTTTTTTTTTTTTTTTTAGTCCTTAGAGATGGATCAAAATGCCCTACTAAGGATGAAGAAGATGGTGAAAGCCTTGCACAACTCTGGCATGAGTAAGTCGATTAAACGGCTATTCATTTATATTCTAGTATCACTGTTAAAGATTTCTGTGCACTGCTGATAAAAACAACATGTGTGTATGATGTCATTTGGCTGTGGGATAGCTGACCTTCCAGTGATCTGTTAGCTCTGGCCCACATGGTAACTATTGTGTTGATGGTTACATTGTATAGGGTAAGCGTTAACCAGTTTCTCTTCCCATATCCATGCCAGCATGATGGGTGAGTTCTTGTATTGGGAGGGGCTTTGTGGTGCCCATGTCTGCATCATCTTCACTCTTCCTTATTGAGCATGCTGGTGTCCCCACGGCCCACAAGCCTTCGTGAGATAGGTCGGCTGGTGTCATCAGTGTGGTGCGTGATAAGGAGCCCTGAGGAGCTGTTCCTGTAATATTTGCCCAAGTGGTATCTGGGAGCGCATTACGGCACTCGTTACACTGCCCTATACTGACTGGGTACTATGAGGAGGGAGCCAGAGGGAAATGCAACAGGCGAAGTGGGACAGGAAGAGGCCCTTCATGAGAGGCTTTTGGGTGGCCTGTTGTGCTGACCCAGTTCAGAGTTGATTACAGTGCTCTTAGGAGACTTGAGTACATGTTCGTATAATAATAATAACAACCAGCATCGGTTTTCAGTTGCAGCAGAGTCTTCTCCTTTGGCTTTGTATTGCTCTGGCTCTGCGTCTTCCAGACTCTAATATTGCCTGACAATTGCATGGCTAGTCCTCTGCAGCCCCTGGCTTTGGCTGCGTCGCAGTGAGCCCTACTGCTTCACCTTCTGCCTGTGCAGCTGCTGGCTGCAGTGCGTCGTCACACAGTGTTTCTGCTCTGATTCCTGCATGCAGAGGTGCCCCCCTCCAGGCCCGCCTGTTTCCCATTTGTGGTGTTTTATTAAACTCTCTGAGTCAGGAGGCCGGCTTTGCTCTGGGGGAGGGGGGAATCTTGTGGTCAGCTATGAGGGATTACGGTAAAGGCTAGGGGGCCCTGCTCGTTTCCTGGTAGCGGCTACATGATGGCTCTGCCGTGATGCGTGACTAACCACATTGTTATGTCTCATCTGAAGTACACATACATACGTACTGTATGTATATATAATATATGTGTGATAATGAGGTCCAGTAACCTATACTATGAAGCGGGGTTACTAGCTTATCGAAGTAACTTGTCAGATTTAAGGTACCACAGTTGAAATGGACTAAATATTCGTTAACCTATATTTTTCTTAGACTACCTTAAATCCGACAAGTTAACCCGATAAGCCACTTCGTAGCACAGCCCCCTGGTGTCCTTTGCTGCTCATTTTAGTCTGTTTACTTGCTGGTAACTGTTTGTTTCTGGGCTGGTGGCTGTGCAATTCTTGCCTGCATCTCCTCGCAGCTTGCCTGGCAGGCCCTGGTTCAGCTGGGTTTAAAGGCCCAGGAAGACACGGAAAACGGCCTGGAACATCTTCATTTTGTGTGTTTTGGTCTCTTGAGCCACTGAGTGTGTGTTTGTGTTTGGTCCAGCATACGTGGAGAGCAAGGAGCAGTACATCGAGGTCCTGGAGAACCTGGGGAACAGCCACCTGTCCCAGGACAACAGTGAGGTGTCCACCGGCTTTCTCAACCTAGCCGTCTTCACCCGTGAGGTGGCCGCACTCTTCAAGAACCTGGTGAGAGAAGCAGTCGGGGGGTGGCTATAAGGGGATGAACTGGGTAGGATTTGCACGCTAGCACTCACTCCTTGTGTGAGATTACTGATGGGAATTGAGGTGTCTGCATGCTGCACTCTGTATTACCTTCATTACCACTTGCTGTTAAGAGTGTCTTTCTGCACACTCCTATATGAATATGTCCACCTAATGCTGTGGCTCACTTGTAAATGGTAAATGGACTGCATTTATATAGCGCTTTTCTACTCTTCTAAGTACTCAAAGCGCTTTACAATTCATGCCTCACATTCACCCATTCACACACCGGTGGTGGAGGCTGCCATGCAAGGCACCAACCAGCTCACCGGGAGCAATTGGGGGTTCAGTGTCTTGCTCAAGGACGGGGCTTGAACCTGCAACCCTCCAGTTGCCGAACGATAGCCCTACCTCCTGCGCCACCATCTTCCCCCGCTTGTCATCCATCCAACAACATCCATCCAGGGCTGTCCCAATTCCTTAGGTGGAAGCATTTGTGCTTTCTCATTTCCTGCACCAACATCATTGCACATAGACAATGGGCCTGTTCGGTAACGGCCCCAGGATACAGGCTTGGGTGGGGAGAGCATTAGAGGAACTAAACCCAGTTCAGCTGGGCACTGGCCCATCTGGGTCAGGGCAACAGCTGCAGTTGAGGTGGGGGGTTCTCGAAGGGAACATTAATTCATTCCAGACCTCCCTGCTTGAAGGGATGGGCCTGCCAGCCCCCGCAGCCTTGCCTGCCTGCTGGGTCTTTAATCAACTTTTCACTGGGGATGTGAGGCCTAGAAGAGGGAGCATGTGTGTTTACAAGACATTCAGATCTCTGTTCTCTTCTGCCATTTGAACTCTTACTGGCAGTGGGCCACACCTCACATTGGTTTTTGCTGTTTTTCACCTTGCGCTATATTCTGTAGGTTTAACAAACATATAATGCTAGGTATTTTATGCAGCAGTTACTGTTAGGTTACAGTAATGGTGACCGAGGCAGTTCAGTTCCACGATAACTAAATTAGTCTTAGAAACTGACAAACCATAACCTGGATTGATGTACCCAGATAATTGTCATTCTCTCGGGGTCATGGAGTTTGGTTTGCTGTGGATGTCCATGACGATTACCTAGCCTGTGGGGGGTGGTTGCAAACTGGCTGTAAACCAGCAAAAACAGATAACCCTCTCACACACCCAAACCTGACTGGCAGCACCCGCCAGAGCCTGGCTGGATAGGGGGGTAGCATGGGCAGACCTGGGGGGTAAACAATAGGAGGGAAGCCCTGGCCGCATTGCCACAACTCTGGCCATTATAAATGTCCTGACACACTTACTCCATTTCTGCTGCACTATTTAACCAGGCTGTGAAGCTGATACTGAGCTTGTTTGACCTGAAGCTGAACGTGTGTTTGATGTGAATCATGTCCCTTTGCATAATGGCTCCGGATAATGACCAATCTGGTGGAGCTGTGGGTCTGACCCAGGCAGTTCTGTGTGCCTTTGTGTATCCTCATAGGTGCAGAACCTGAACAGCATTATATCCTTTCCACTGGAGAACATCCTGAAGAGTGAGCTGAGAGATGGGAGACAGGTGAGTGCCGGCAGGGTGTGTGGAAGCCTCAGCCTGCCTGTGGTGAGGGCTGCTTTGGCAGAAGCAGGTTTCTGACATGATCTTCCTTATCCCCTCCCTGTTCCCAGGAACTGAAGAAGCAGATTGAGAAAACCTGGAAAGACTATGAAGTCAAACTGTACGTTTCCCATGCTGTTCACGCCTCAGTCCAGATATACAGTCTTGCTGCCAGAATGCAGAGTGTCTGCCAAAATACACGACAACAACCGCAAATGACAAATGCTGCCCCCCCCATGATAAGCCTGCAAAGTGTGTGAATCCTTTGGAGGGCTGGAATGGCTTAAATATGTTCTGATTATCATGTAATAATATTAAGTAAAAGTCCTTTAGTAAACAGCACACAGCCTTTTGCACTCATCTGAACTTATCTTAACAGATGGCAAGAGGTACATGGTAAGTAATGGGACCTCCTTTATTGGCAATAACCACAGTCTGACATTCTGCTTTGAAATATTCTGAAGCAGCTTTCATTGGTTCCTCACTGATTGCAGCTCCCAGGCCCTAAGCCAGCACAGCAGGGCCACACCGTGATACTGTCACCGGGCTTCTCACTGGCCATGAGCCTTTGCTGTTCTTGTGCACTGTTTTGTTTTCTTCAAACACAACACAGGGTACATTTTCCAAAAAGCAAAAAGTTTTTATCTTGTCTGTTGTCTCAGATGGACAACATTGTTTGTTTGTTTGTTTTGAAGGACAGAGGTTTCCTTTAATGCAACTTCCCATGAACACCAAAATTGTTCTGTTTTGCTTGTGGTAGACTCACAAACCCAGCAGTTCCTCAAGATTGATGTATACTTTTGTGTAGAATCTCTGCTGTAGTTACGGCATAGCTGTTTACCCTGCGCCCAAAGCCTCATGCATGCCTCCCCAGATATGCATCTACATCGTGCTGAGGTAGACTGCAACAACTATGATCGGTCCCCTTGGTAGCATCGCTCTTCCTCCTACGCAAATGTTTTGTTGTTTGTTTCCAGCTGGGGGGATTTTAATGTGAGACAAGTTGCGTTTAGCTCATTACTTATTTGCTGTTTTTGCCACGGTTGCAGTCATTCTTGCTATTAAAACAAACTCTGTTGCAGCTGTTCACGCCAGGGCTGCTTGACATTGGAAAATTTAAGATATTGCAATGTGATTCTTTAGCGACAAATACTGTGATATTTATAAAATAAGTCTAAAATAAATTTCTCACAGACCTGTCTATAAGTGATTTGAACAGCAATGATGAAAATGATTATTTTTGCCTCAGCGAGCACTTGCGAAGCTCCTGCAGAAGCAGTGGAAGTAAACTTTAAACTGTTTTTTAAATGCTTGGTCATCTTGAAAGGGATTAGTCATTAATATTGTAAAACTAGCTAAGTTTTGTAAAATGTTTAGTGAAACCTCCAGCATTCAGCCAATTAGCATTTTGGTGGTGTAATTGCAGGGCAACACAGACACACCAGTGCACAAGTATAAATGCTCACAATGGTGACGGCCACAGCATAAGCTCTGTGTAGACTCGATGCATAATGTATATCAGCATTTAGAGGTCACTCTAGGGTCCTTTGTTACTTGTTTCCTTGGGTCCTTACACTGATCTTTGTATGACATCATGCCTAGAGAGTGGTAATAGCACTCAATTTCGTTTTTATAAATGGACTGCTGGACTATGGACTGACGTAGGACCAAGTTTTCAGAATTTTTTTTGTAACCGTTTTGCACTCTTATGAGCTTCAGTGTCTCTTCTGAGGTTGACTGGAATCTCTCTTGATCAGGCTATACTGCAGTTGAACAAAATTTTGTTGTGAAGAGCAGGTAACCAAAATATCCAGACTCCAACATGTGAACATGTGACTCCAATTACCCAATTAAGTGACCTTGATTTTTCTTTTCAGGGTACTTTGCTGAGTGCATTTGTTAGATAAGGCTTTCCTTATTCGTTATGACTCAATTGAAGATCAGGTTTTGTTTTCAGAGCTAATATTGCAGTTATCCCGATAATTCAAGAAACGTATAGCTTCTAACAGAATAACTGGTTGTAATTGTGTCTCCCCCAAAATACAGAGTACTGCCAATGTGCTAATTTTCCAACCCTTCTTTTTCTGTCTACTTTCACGACATCCACTCTAACTCCCCTCCTAATTTCCTGTTTCTTTCTCTTAGGGTGAAGCTGGAGAAGGAACGGGAGAAGCACCGACTGCAGGGGAGTGACATGGCTGAGGACATGGAAAGAGAAAGGAGGACTTTCCAACTGCACATGTGTGAGGTGAGAGGGAAACCTTCCAGCTGTAAAAGAGCAATGTGAGAGGGAGACCTTCTGGCTGTGTGAGAGTGAGGGGGGAGGAAGACCTGAAAGTGAGGTGGGAGGGAGACCTTCTGGCTGTATAACAGTGAGGCGAGGAGGTTAACTTCTGGCTGCTTGGGTGAAGCATCTTTCCAGTCCTTACGCTCCTATTATCTTCTGATACTAGTGGAACTTTTAGTTTTGGGTGCCACCTTGACAGAAGAACAAAAGAGAGCTTTTGTTTTGAGAGAGATTACAGAAACATCAAGGTGTCAGTGCAACTGCACATTAGCAGTTTTCTCTGAATAATCCCACTGTGGTGCTGCATGTGTGTGAACTGAGAGCCCAAACCATTCCTTCCACATAGCATCACTACTCATAGCGGGGCCTGATATCTAAGAGCTTTCATTCCTTTTGAAAGATGTGGAAAGTGCTTTGAAGTACATTTCTTGCTGACCTTATTTTGTTAACTGTGTAATACTACCTCACAGTGTACCTATGTTCTGAAAGGCTCTGCAGCAGAACTAACAGGAAAGTTGGTCTGCTTTACATTTGGACTCCATTTCAAAGAGCCTCGTGTGAGCTTGATATTGCAAAATCCCAGCTATCCTGCCCTCCAGGTTTGGTTTGGCTTGATGACTTACTGCCTCTTGAAATTTTCAGTACTTGCTCAAGACCCAGGAGCTCAAGATCCGACAAGGTCCAGATCTTCTGCAGAGCCTCATAAAGTACTTCCAGGCTCAGCTCAGGTAAGTTTACTCTCTCTCCCAGTTTGCTTGGAACTTTCCCCAGATCCTGGAACCTTAACGGCTTTGACTCTTGAAACCTGAGCCACCTTCAGCTGGAAACAGACGTTTTTTGTTTTTACAATTTGTATAGTTTTTGGAGAAGTTACTCTTGATGGGGATCCGATTATTTTAGCTCTGGACTCGCTTCTTTTGTGCTGTGTCTTTCCCACGATATGTGTTTTTGGACCCCTTGCTGTCAGCCGGCCCCACTGTATACCTGCCTGTGTCACCTGGGGCTCCAGCACTTGAGTCATGGTCTGTGGCTCTCCTCAGCTTCTTCCAGGAAGGACTGAAAGCTGCGGAGCACCTTTGTCCTTTTGTGGAGAAGCTGGCTTCCTCAGTGCACACGGTAATGATCACTCTGTCCGCTTGTCTACCCCCTGGTCTTTCCATCTGCCTCCATCTGCCTGTCTGTGCTGTTCCTCTTCACCAAAGGTCAATATCAGTGGTTGATCAGTGGTGACCGATATCCCACGATCGTTAATACCTCCTTACCTGAGAACCCATTGAACTTCCAGTGGTTCTGAGTTTTGCAACAGCTGGATGATATGCATAATCCCACACAGAGGTGCACAAACCTGTATTTACTTTTAACTCGTTTGATCAGCAATCCAATCAGAACTAATCAGGAGAAGTTGTATGGGGTTCAGCAGCCTCTTGGGGTCTGTCAGCTTGGTAGGTAGATCCCAAGTGCTGTGTACCCAAAGCTCCTCTCCTACCAGCCAGACATTAGTATTGGAGACTTTTGAGAGGAATCTGAGCACTGAGTGACTGTGATTTAAGGCTCACCTTCCGCCCTCCTATTTTAAAATTGTCAGCTCTCCTCCCAAAATACACACCCAGAATGAAGCCCAGAGAGACTGACAGTGACAAGCCTCAACGATCCGTTTCCAGAGTAACCAGGTAGTCGACTTGCCCATGAAAACCAGAATCATGGACTTGCAGAACCGGTTTTGTGCCACTGCTGGGGAAAGTAGGCCCCCCCACAGATGCCGCCATAAGTGCTGGCAACAGTAAGCAGGAACCTTGGTCTGGTCCTCCTGTTCCGAGATATGAGTGGGCTTTGACTTGTATGCCCATGTTTACAAAAGTTCCTTTATTGGGGCAGTGGTGGCCTAATGGTTAGGGAAGCACACTTGTAATTGAAAGATTGCTGGTCATGGATTTGAACCAATAAGGTGCCACTGGGATACCCTGAGCAAGGTATGAATTAGCTGCCTCCTGCTATGTCACGATGTCACATATGGGTTAAATGCAGAGGACACATTTCGTTGTTGTGTGCTGTGCTGTGGTGTGTCAACAATGATTACTGATAACCAAATTCTAAATTCTAATTTTAAATTCTACACACAGGCCTAAATCAGGCAGCTTGGATGCATTTTTTTATTTTCAGTATTTAAATGTGACATTGGGCAGAGCAGGGCGGGGAGTGGCATGCAGTATGGATGTCAGCAAACAGTTGCTAAATCGCTAATGGGCACCGTCGCCTCTCGTCTGCCTCGCCCCAGGTTCGGCAGGACCAGGATGAGGACCTGCGGCGGCTCTCCCATCTGCGGGGCTCTCTCAGGTCGCTGCTGCAGGTGGACGGCAAAGAGGTGAGCTCAACCGGGGTGTGCCCTCCAGCAAGGGGCCCGAACCTTCAGCCCACAGGTCCTCCATTAAGTGCCCGTCTCTTTGATCCATAGGACAACCTCAACAGGAAGAATTCAGGAAATGGATACAGCATACACCAGCCACAGGGCAACAAGAAGTATGGCACTGAGAAGTCCGGCTTCCTGCTGAAGAAGAGCGATGGGTGAGGGTGGGGTATTCTCCAGCGGTGCCCACAGGGGGTGCTCTTCTCAGCTCTTTCACTGCTGTGCCAGCAGCTGATGTTGTGAGCCTGAGAGTCTGAGAGCCGGGAATAGACTTGGGATCTGTCTCTGGTTTGCTGTGCTTTCCGGCAGGAGGGAGTTCAGGAAGGCTGGGATTTATGCTGTCGCACATCTGTTCCTCATCAGCTGAGCTTGGACGGGTCCTCAGAGTGTCGGGAAGGGAGTGATATTGCTGGGAATGTGTCTGTCTGGGTTGAATGTGCACTGCAGGCCAATGTGCGAGCAGCATAGTGGGCTTTAGTAACTGAGAAACACCACGGGGTCCCTCCTGTAGAGACCCAGCACTCCACTAAAGATGTTGCTCCAGCTTCGCCTCATGCTGTTTAATCTCTGTCCACAGGATCCGTAAAGTGTGGCAAAGGAGGAAGTGTGGGGTCAAATATGGCTGCCTCACCATCTCTCACAGCACGGTCAGAGTTCACCTAAGTGTACCTGCCTGCCCCCCCCCCCCCCCGCACTCACTTACCCGCCCATCTGCTATCCCCACACCTTCTCACCTGCCTTCCCCGCACCCACTTACCCACCCGTCGGCCATCCCCACACCTGCTTGCCCCCCCTTTCCCGCACTCACTCACCTGCTCGCCTGCTCTGTCACTCACCCCTGTCTGTCGGCCTGCTAACCTTGTCATTCTTGGCATACCGACATGTCTGTCTGCACCCCACCCTCAGATTAACAGGCCCCCAGCCAAGCTCAATCTGCTCACCTGTCAAGTCCGACCCAACCCTGATGATACGAAGACCTTTGACCTGATCACACGTATGTTTACCCTTATTTTTTCTGACCCTCCATCCCTCAGCAGTGACACATGTGAAACTTGACTTTATATTTATCTGACTATTAAATTCCATATCCTGTGTCTTACAGTTATGAGGGGGCATAGTGCTGTGTGTGTGTCTGTGTCAGTGTTTCTCTTTTGTCTCACATACCCTTTCTGTCCCCAGACAATCGCACCTACCATTTCCAGGCTGAGGATGAGAGGGAGTGTGTCATGTAAGTAACAGCTGACTGCTGTGTGCCCACTGACCCCATCCCCCCGGCACAGCTGGCTCGGGCAGCGAATGTCGGGCCACAGACTTAATTGTTCAGTTGGCTCATTTCTGGGGAAACATACCATTTAAAATAAATCATGCAGTAACTGCCATTAAATCTTGGAATTATTAGCAAATTATTAACAGGGGCTGCGTTAAAACGTCTCGACACTCAGGAGTACTTTCCATCAGAAAGGGAGCAGGAGGAGGAATAGGACGGGAGTGTAATCTCGAGCCTCCACTGCTTCACTGGCAGGAAGTGTACACAAATCAGCTGGGGGGGCGCTGCTCCATGCTGATATGGGATCGGGGTGAAGGCAGGGAGATTGTCGGAATGTTTGTATGACTGTTTGTGTGGTCGTGGTCTTTATCATCATCACCACCCTTCATAATGAGTGAACCTGCATTTCATCCTAGCAGCCCATGTGAGAGAGAGCACAGGGAAAGGAGGGGCTGCCCCTTTTGGCCCCGCCTCTGCTACACTCAGCCGCATTGACCCCCCCCCCCAACCCTCCCATGTCCCCCCAGCTGGGTGTCTGTGCTGCAAAACAGCAAGGAGGAGGCCCTGAACGCCGCGCTGGGTGGGGACCAGACATCCTTCCAGGACAGCGGGCTGCAGGAGCTGGCTCGCTCCGTCATCGCCGGCCTGCCCAACCTGCCTGGCAATGAGACCTGCTGTGACTGCGGGGCCCCGGGTGAGGGTGGTGGGTGACGGGACATGCAAGGAGCAGCTCTTATGGTGTGCAATCATACCACTCCTCCACTTCCCTAACCTTCACTTGTCTCTCTATACTAGATCCCACCTGGCTGTCCATGAACTTGGGCATTCTCACTTGTATAGAATGTTCTGGCATCCACCGGGAGCTGGGTGTGCACTATTCTCGGATACAGTCGTTGACCCTGGACATGCTGAGCACGTCTGAGCTCCTGGTGAGTCAGACCGGGGTCCCGTTTCTGCTCTGCCACTCTGCCCCTCTGTATGTGTGCTGGCCCTGGTCACATTGTCCTAAACTCCACACCTTAACCTCCCCTCCCCCAGCTGGCCGTGAGCATTGGCAACTCCAGGTTCAATGACATCATGGAGGCCGGTCTGCCCAGCGATGCCGTCAAACCCTTCCCTGGGAGTGACATGTGAGTCGTCCCATGTGTTACTTTCATTGACGAAAACTATGATGAGAGTTTATTCAACAACAGAGTGAATGAGACTAGTAAAGGAGGAGTATTTAATGTGACCATATATTTCAAACGACTACCAGGCAAAATTAAATCAAGCACAGTGGTAAGAACAATGCTGCATGTATAAAACTATACTACCACCTTGTTTGTTCTGTGTCATGCCACAACCCTAGAGGGTTTGATGCAGCAAACCCACATACAGGGTGCACATAAACGTTTTGTGGCAAGTACGAGTCATTTTAATAAAGGAGGTGACAGCTAAATGGAAGCCACTATTGGTTTAATACTAGCAGCAGCACAGACAGTGAAGGCAACAGTTTACATGACATCGTTACACACTGATGAAACACTCACATTCCACGGCAAAAATTACACAGCAAAAAACATTTACTATTAATGCATGAATACACATATTGATTTATGCTATTGAAAATGCAGTGGGGTGCAACGCATTCCGGTATCTGCACGGTTAGTCCTGCTGACCAACCCGGCTTCAAGTGTGTAAAAGCACCGTTCTGTCTCTAAATCCTGTAAACTCTGTTTGTCCTTGCAACTTGGATGATTTTATTTAGTTTCTTCATGAGAACCCCCCCGACCCCCATCCTGTCTACTTTTACTGGCAAGATTTAAGAATACTGTCATAGTGTGGTTGCTTTTGAAAATGCCATCAAAATGCTGCACATCGCTTGTCCATCTCTGGATGGACAGAAGCCTAGTCTACGCCATATCAGGTAGGAAGCAATGTTCTGATTTAAGGACAAATTTCACATTTGATGAGAAAGAAAACAAGAATCGGCGCATGGCTGTGTGGGGCTGTAATGGTAGAGAGAACCACCACAAGCTTGAAACACAATAAAATAAGTAGAAACATCCATCCATCCATTATCTTCCGCTTGATCTGATGTTGGGTCACAGGGGCAGCAATCTATGCAGGGAAACCCAGACTTCCCTCTCCCCGGCCACTTCATGCAGCTCCTCTGGTGACAAAGGACAACCCTGACAGAGTCCAACCCTCACTGGAAATGAGTCCAACTTATTGCTGCCCATGCGGACCAAGCTCTGGCACCAGTCATACAGGGACCGAACAGCCCTTAAAAGGAAGCCCGGCACCCCATACTCCCGGATCACCCCCCATAGGACTCCCAGAGGGACACGGTCTAATGCCTTCTGCAAGTCCATAGAACACATGTAGACTTGTTGGGCAAACTCCCATGAACCCTCCAAAACCCTGCGGAGAGTGTAGAGCTGGTCCACTGTTCCACGGCCAGGGTGAAAACCACACTGCTCCTCCTGACTCTGAGGTTCGACGATCCAACGGACCCTCCTCTCCAGAACCCCGGAATAGACTTTACCAGGGAGGCTGAGGAGTGTGATCCCCCTATAGTTGCAGCACACCCTCCATCCCTCTTAAAGAGGGGGACCACCTCCCCGGTCTGCCAGTCCAGAGGCACCGCCCCCGATGTCCACGCGATGCTGCAGATGTGTGTCAACCAGGACAGCCCTGCAACATCCAGAGCCTTGAAGAACTCTGGGCGGATCTCATCCACCCCCAGGGTCTGGCCACTGAGGAGCTTTTTAACCACTTCAGCGACCTCCGCCCCAGGGATGGGGGAGTTGAGGTCAGCACCCTTCCATCCCCACCATAAACAGTGTTCATGTTGCACCACTTTCCCGCCCTGAGCTGTTGGATGGTGGACCAGAATCTCCTCGAAGTGGTCCGGAAATCATTTTCCATGGTTTCGCCAAACTCCTCCCACTCCTGAGTTTTTGCCTCCGGCTACCCTCTCATCCACTGCAGTAAATCCCTATTGTACAGGTGCCCAGGCAGGGAGCAATAAGTATGCCCACCCCCGCTCAGTGCCTCTCCCCGCAGGCAACTCCAGAGTGGAAGAGGGTCCAACCCCCCTCAAGGAGACTGGTTCCGGAGCCCAAGCCATGCATTGAAGTGAGCCCGACTATATCTAGCAGGAACTTCACAGCCTTGTGCACCAGCTCAGGCTCCTTCCCCACCAGAGAGGTGACATTCCATGTCCATAGAGCTAGCTTCTGCAGCTGAGGATCGGACCGCCAAGGTCCCCGCCTTCGGCCACTGCCCAACTCACACTGCACCCGACTCCTATGGCCCCTCCTACAGGTGGTGAGTCCATTGGAGGGGGGACCCATGTGCCGCATTTGGGCTGTGCTCGACCAGGCTCCATGGGTATAGGCCTGGTCGGCAGGCGCTCGCCATCGAGCCCCACCCCCAGGCCTGGCTTCGGGGTGGAGTGGGTCGGGGCGGTGACCCGCATCCAGGCAAGGGCAATCATGGATCCTATATTTTTCTCATCATTAGGGGTCTTGTGAGCTGCACTTTGTCTGGTTCCTCACCCAGGATTTGCTTTGGGTGACCCTACTAGGGGCATAAAGCCCCAGGCCACTTAGCTCCTGGGATCATTGGAACATGCAAACCCCTCCACCACGATAAGGTCGGCCCCTGGAGAAACAGTTGATTTTTCTTTTCATGTATTTGAAAAGTTCACTGTCATGCACTGAACTAGGTGCTGAAGTAAGTGTCCAGTTGGTTTTCACTAGTCTGATACTTATTAACTTTTTGAGAGAGGACCCTTTAGTTTATTGTTTTTGTTATGATATGAATGAAGATGCTAATTAGTTCATATAAAGCCATTTTAGAAATACAAACTCTATAGCAGTTAAGTCTGCGTCCTTAAAGAAAGAATGTTCAAACCTGCTATGCCAAAGTAACAGCTTCTGATTTACTGTATGTCCTCAGATAGTGGGCAGGACCATCATGCAACTAATTCACATTTCTAACTAAACCTGAGCTGTCACATTTTTTCCTGGTTCATCTGCCTGGTGTAATCTATGGTCAGGCCGAAAGTCAGGTCTCCACGCCAGCCTATGTAGGGTGGCAGATTGAAGATTGTCTCCCCAGTGTTACAGTTCGTAAGTCGCATTCCACAATGTCACCCCTCCATGGGACTGAACTAGGACTCCAGCTCAGATGGTGCCACCCCAGGCACCATAAGGACATGTGGGAAGGAAGTGAGAGAGCTTGGCTGGTCAGAACATGCATAAATATTCCTTCAGGATCCTGGAGTAGATGTATAGACCTATCTGTGCATGCGTTCTAATCAACTAAATATCCTATAATTGTTGTTGATTAAAACTAAATTGCATTTCTGTCAAGACAAAGACTAAAAGTAAATCAAAATATGCTGTGAAAATGAACACTGCCAGGAGTTGATCATCTTCACGTCCCTCCCTCAGGAGTGCCAGGAAGGAGTACATCGTGGCTAAGTATGTGGAGCGGCGTTACGTCCAGCGGAAGGAGGACGACAGCCCGCACCGCGTGTATGATGCCGTGAGGACACGAGACCTCCTGGCCATGCTGCAGCTGTATGCTGAGGGCGAGGACCTGGCCAAGCCGGCACCCGTCCCAGAGGGCCTGGTGAGGTGCCAGTCGCTGCCGGCTGGGGGGTCTACTGGCCTTGTCATTCAGATACCATACTTCCCCTCATCCTCTGTTCCCTTCCCTTCCAATCTTTAGCTGGTCTCTCCATTCCTTCCTTCGTCATCTGCCTAGGATATTCCAGTAGTTTCTCCCGCCTTGAGACGTAGTGGGTAATGGGGACATTCCTGCAACACTGAACAGGGTGTGACCTGAAACCCAGGGGAGAGTTCACAGCCTCACATGATCAGTTGCTCAGCGCCTGGCTCTGTCCCTGCTAGCATGAATTTCTCAGTGGTCAGATCAAAGGCATTTCAGAGAGGATCAGAAATGTAAACTGGGACCAGTGTCTCGAAGCAAATTGAAACCTGACTTTTAAAGAAGGATAGGAGCTGTGGTAATACAGCCAGGCACCCTTCTCCACATGTGAACAGGCATCTGTAAGTGTTTCTTCCTCGTCAGGATCTACTTGAGACTGCTCTTCACCTTGCTGTGCGCCAGGCAGAGAGGAGCTCCCTGGCCCTGGTGGACTTCCTTACTCAGAACAGGTGAGCTTGTGGCATAACCCTGTGCTGTGGTGTCACCACTGCTCAGCTCTGATGTCATAGCCCTGTGCTGTGATGTCACCGCCACTGAGCTCTGATGTCATAGCCCTGTGCTTTGGTGTCACCGCCACTGAGCTCTGATGCTACCTGTCCACAAATGGCTCTACAGCAGCTGCCTGGAGAAGAAGACGTCAGAGGGGAACACGGCCCTACACTACAGTGCCCTGCACAACAAGCCGGAGTGCGTCAAGCTGCTGCTGAAGGGCAAGGCCATGTTGCACACAGGTGCGTACTGCCCACCTAATGTGTACTGCCCAACCACCTCATACTCACCTGCAAGCCCTGAGGGTTAAAGGCCATGCTTTCGTTGGTCCAGTGAACCAAGGCGGAGAGACGGCGCTGGACATCGCCAGGAGGTTACAGCACTCTCAGTGTGTCGAGCTGGTGAGTGTAGCTGCCAGCTGTCTTCTTGGCTACCTTTAAACTCCCGCCAGCTTGAAATCTTTTATGCCATTTCCCGCTACAGCTGGAACTGGCACAAAGCGGAAAGTTCAACTCGCAGATTCATGTGGAGTATCTGTGGGAGGCGCCGGAGCTGCTCTGTGACAGCGAGGATGACCTGGACGACAAGGTGTGACCCCCACCCTCGGCCTCTGTGCCCCCAGCTCTCTCCCACCACATCTCCTTTAACTCCCCTCTGAATGCTCCACTGACCACAGGTCTCGCCCCGCTCCACCCGTGGCTCCCTGCATCCCAGCTCCTCCTCCCCCTCCCCAACCTCCTGGTGCATGGGCAGCAGCATCTCCAACAAGACGTACGAGAATGTGGACATTGTGTACCGCAACCCTCCCACCAACAGTGCCCCCTCTGGTGTCGTGCCGCCACCTCTGCCCGCCAAGGCTATCCAGAGAGGTGTGTGATGCTGTGGTGGTGCAGGCTGGGTGTGTAAAGTCTTTTCCTCCTTCACACCAATGTGGCCTTACATCAGTGTCCCAACCCCCCCCCCCCCCCCCCCCCCCCCCCCCCCCCCCCCCCCCCCCCCCCCCCCCCCCCCCCCGCCCCCGCCCCCCCCC
>JAABNY020000025.1:19576821-19587333 GCA_015164015.2 Brevimyrus niger | reverse complement strand
CTGCTGCTTGACACAGAGTGGGAGCGGTTGGTGGGGGGGGGGGGGGGGAGGGGGGGGTGGGGGGGAGGGGGGGGGGGGGGGGGGGGGGGGGGGGGCGGGCGCTGATGCAAACACATGCTGCCACAGACTGTCTTCACGCAGATCTTTAAAGGGAGATGGCTACCAGCGTCTCCTTCTACACAACATTAAAAGCTCCTATTGCACTCCTGTACAGAGACAGTCTTTTTTTTTTTTTTAAATAATCGGACAAGCAGAATATAAATGTAGTGTTAATATTTCACTGAACCTCTAAAGGACTCCAGGACATTGGTCAAGGAAGCTGGATACAAAATCCCTGCAGGAAAATGGGCACCACTGCCCCATCCCCCCCCCACCCCCCATTTCTGTGTGAACCGATACCCAAAATAAGAATGGCTGCCTCCCATGACCATGACCCATCATGCAGTGTTCAGGGTGGTGCCTGCAATGGAAAAGAAACAAACAAACCTCCCTGAAGAAAGTGAGAAGCTTCTACAGTCTACAGTTCAGTGTTTCCATATGCAGGGCACTCCACTCCCCCAGAGAAGACGCTCACTGAGGGATGTGCCTGCAGTCGCCACGGAGATGAGTAACACGGGCATGTTGTCTTGACGATGGAGTCCGCCCCCCCCTTCCCCCCCCCCCTGCTGTGACCTTGCCGTTGCCACTTCTTCTCCATGTTTACGTAACCGTACAGCCAAACTAGCACTGAGTCACCGTGCGGGGGGGAGAGCGGGGGCATTGGGCTCCATGCTGGTCAGTGCACGGTACAGAAGAGCAGCTGCGGTTACCTGGTGACCTGAGGCGCCTGGGAGACCAGCAGGGATTATCCAAAAGCTGGAGGATTCAGACGCACATTTTCCGCATTCTGTAAGTCAGCAGCGAAGAGTCACCTGAGATTACACAACCAGCCAGAGGAAGAGACAGAGACACACATGGTAGAACATCCACAAGAAGGTAGAGCGTCCCCCTCAGGAAGGCGGGTGGCTTGCAACGGGGCTGTGGGGGTGGCCTTTCCCTACTTGAGCTTGACGCGCCAGGGCAGACACGTGCGGAGACCCAGCATGGAGGAGAACACGATCGAGGCCCGGCGGCCCTTGTAGCGCAGGCCCTTTTTCAAGCGCTGACCGTTCTCTGCAGCGTAAAGCTCCCCCTGCTGGGCGGCGCTGGAAATGCGGCCCACCAGCTCACCGTGTGCCACCGCCTCCTGTTCCGAGCGCACAAACACATCGCGCAGCTCCTCCAACCGGCCCTCCATCTCTCGGATGACACGCTGGCGCTCCTCCACTTCCAGGAGGCGCCGCCGCGCTGCTTCAAACTCCATGCTGGAGCTCGGTGTCACTAGGCGCGAGGATGGGGCCGTGGCGGAGGCCGAGGCAGGTTCCGAGGCGGCCTGGGGGCTCGCCCGCCGAAAGTCCCCCATGGAGATGGAGCGACGAGAGGACTGGGGCAGTGCCAGTGAGGTGGGCCCCAGCGCAGCAGCCTCCACAGGGCTCTGTGTGTCTGCATCTGAATCTGTCTCATGCTGGAGTCCCTTCATGGCTGCCTGCTGCCGTACCTTCGCCTCGTTCTGCTCCCTCTCCCCTGCTCCATTCATTAATAAGGGCCCCGCACACCACGGCACATGCCATTGGATGCTGGGCTGTGACCACAGTGCATTCTGATTGGCTGATGGCTCAGCCTGTCTAAAATGGTGTCTGTCCCTCTCTTTTTTTCTCTCTCCCTTCCTCCTTGACTTCATCCCAAAAAAAGGATAAAACCTACTGAATGACAACCCCCAACCAGTCTCCTATCTCCCGATAATCACACTTGTCCCGTTACCTTGATTTCTGCATTGAAAGCCTCCGTCCCCCACTGCACCGAACTCTCTCTCTCTGCTCCACTCGTCGCCCATAGCAACAGTCATGACATCAGCGGTTCTGCATAGGGCGGACGTGCAGATGGCTTTCTCTCTCCCTCCCTCCCTCCCTTTCTCTCTCCCTCCATCTTCTGAGACACAGAATTGTTGAAAACTCTGCTTGCCCTCGCATTCTGAGGAGTTGTGTCCCCCCCACCCAGCTAATAACGGCAAAGCAGGGATCAGCAGACAGATATCCATATTGGGGGGGGGGGACCTGCCAGACGCACCTTCACATTTGTTTGCAAGCAGAGGTCAGCAGGGGGCAGGGTGGGGTGTGCAGCAGGAACTGACACACCAAATGTCCAGCCTGGAGTCACGTTGCATTTCACTTGCTGTGCTGCGATCAGGCAGACAGAGATGAGCCCAGCAGTGTCCTCAGGACGGGAGCGATAAGCCTTCCAGGAACATTCCTCCAAATTCCAGCTTTGGTCTCCACACCCTTAGGGTGTTCCCCTTTCCCCCCACCAGCTTTTGCACTACTTGACCACCTAGTGGAATACCTGCAAGGGGGCATAATGTTGCGTCGCTCTATGCTCCAGTGTTGAGGCTTGTGTATGTGTTATGGGGGGGGGGGGAGTCATAAAAGCATTTCTTTTAAAAGCTTCAGTCTTTGGGGAACGGTGAGTTCTAATGGGGAGGGGGGGCAGCTTTCCACATTACATCAGTGTACCTGCCTGAGAGGAACCCTCTTACTGTGGATTCAGGCCTTCAGGGCAGCTGAGCAAGCAGCACCCAGTACGTACTGCTGCAAACCCAAGTGGGCCGAATAAAACGCCGTATCAACACCCCCGAAGCTGAAGACAGAAACAGGAAGGCTGCCAAAACACACTGCTGAGCCGCAGAAGGCAGAACTTGAGCCACTCTCTTGCACAGCGCCCCCCACAGGTGTCACACTGCTTGTGTTGCAAGCAATGGGCCCTCGTCCACCAAATATGACATCATCGGCCAATCTCCCTGCAGCAGGCAGGGCTTGCAGTGGACAGCAGAGCGTGACAGGGCTGTAGAGAGATTATTGTGCATGCACGCAGTGCCACCGTGCCGCAGAGGCTAACATATGAGCCTGTAGTTTGACCATGCCGCAGAGAGGCCAACACATGAATGTGCAGTGTGACCGTGAATGTGCCAGATAGAGGCTAACACACAATTGTGCGGTATGATTGCTATGACATGAGCGGGCAGTGTGACCATGTTGAGAAATGCTAACATATGAGCATGCAGTGTGACTGTGCCGCAGAAAGGTTTAAACATGAGCGTGCAGTGTGACTGTCCTACTGAGAAGTTGAAGCATGATCGTGCAGTGTGACCATGATCGTGCCACAGAGAGGGTAACACCAGAGCTTGCAGTGTAACTGTCACCGTGCCGCATAGAGGGTAACACACAAGTGTGCAGTGTGACTGACTGTGCCGCAGACAGGGTAACACCCGAGCGTGCAGTGTGACTGTGACCGTGCCACAGAGAGGGTAACACCAGAGCTTGCAGTGTAACTGTCACCGTGCCGCATAGAGGGTAATGCACAAGTGTCCGTGTGACAGTGATTGTGCTGCAAAGAGGGTAATGCACAGGCGTGCAGTGTGACCATGCCGCAGAGAGGCTAATATTTCAGTGTGCAGTGTGACCGTGCTGCAGAGAGGCTCAAGCATGACTGTGCAGTGGACTGTCCTGCCGAGAGGCTGACGCATGATCGTGCAGTGTGCCCGTGCCACAGAGAGGCTAACATGACTGTGCGGTGTGACTGTGACCGTGTCGCAGAGAGGCTGAGGCATGAGCATGCAGTATGACCATGACCGTGCCATGGGTAACACCCACGCATCCCGTGTGACTGTGACCATGCCATAAAGAGGGTAACACGCAAGCGTGCAGTATGGCCATGACCATGCCGCAGAAGGTAACACACGAGCATGCAGTGTGACCATGACTGTGCTACAGAGAGGCTAACACATGAGCATGTAATGTGACTGGGACTGTACCACAGAGAGGGTAACACACAAGCATGCAGTGCGACCATGATCATGCCGCAGAGGCTGATGTACAATTGTGGAGAAAGGTGGTCTCTAGCTTCTGTTGTGCGTATGTGAGATGCTGTAGCAGAGATGACACGTTCCGGCTCTGTGTGTGCATGAACTGTGGGGGTGCTGACTCGCTCCCAGGGAACAGTCCAGTGTGTGTGTGCAGGACAGGAAGGTGACGGGCAGTGGAGAGTGGAGATGTTGACACGCTCTTGCTCTCCATCACATTCCTGTAGACTTGCTACCAGGGCAGTGAACCTTGGGCCCATTGGCTTTAGCAGCACTGGCTGCTCATCCTGCTCCTGTCCAGAGTAGTCAGGCGGCTACCGGTCAGCAAGCAGTGCAGCATTGGGTTACAATCAATTTCCCATGAATCTTTGATGTGCCAGAGTCTTGCTGGCATTAGGCCTGGAAGCCATCGACCCGTCCGTCATGTCGGGGAAGAAGGCTCAAAAAGCAGGTGGAGCCAAGTGAGACGAGAAACGAGAAGCAGCTGTGGGCAGACAGGCAGGGCTCAGGCTGAGTTTGAAAAGCGGCATGACGCGCTGAGCAGTGCCCTCGACATTGTGGGGGCTGGCTGACATGCAAGGTTGGTGTGTGTGTGTGTGTGTGTGGGGTGGGGGGTGTGAGCAGTGATCGCACAGCCCAGCATTATCATCCATCAAAAAGTCCAGCACAATCACGCTAACAGGCCTCAGCTTGGACTTAATGATGCCCCAGAAGCCATATAGCTTTGCAGCGATTAAGGTCGTGAAAATGATATGTGATGGTTTAGAGGAGCAGATTACAGCAAAAGAACATCCCGGCATAAATCGAACGCATCAGTTCTGGAACAGGGGTCATGTTACCTGCCCAATGGAACATGGGGGGGGCTTAGTCCTGCCTCACACTTGTCACTGTGAATCTCAGAGCAGTGTCACTATGGTGACCCCCACATAGGACACTGCCGTTCGATTCAGATTCTCCTAATGAAGGACTTTAATTCATTTTATTCAAATTGGGTTTGAAACAGTAAGGCAGACTAGCGTTTGGTATTTCATACCAGCAAAAGCTCATGGGACACAGGCTTAAAGCTCACCAAGATAAGCAAGGTGGATGCACAGCGGTTTAAAGGAGCCCAACCCTTTACAGCAGACAGATGTGGGAGCCAGATCAGCCTTCTGCAGACCAGCCAGCAGCTGGTGCAACAACTTACCTCCTAATCACAAATTAAATTCAGCATCTCAGAAAACACAAGGCAAACAAAATGCTTTTTGAATGTGAAGGTGATGGGCACTACTGAATTTCCTCTTTACGTAAAGCTGATGAGAATGATGAAATTCTGTCCCTCACCATCAGCCCCGGAGGGGGAGCTGCATCACTGTGCTCTTCCTCTGAGGACCCCCCACTTCACAACAAAAGTCCACATTAAACCGTTTCCTCATCATCATCCTACCCCACCGTGTAGTGCTGTAGTGCTAGGGATCCCGAGGAAACAGCCCCCTTCAGGAAGAGGAAGGAACAGGAGACAGTAGGAGACAGACAGCACTGAGGACCATTTATTGGAGAGGCTCTTCAAGGCAACCAGCACCCCCTCTAAAGCTAGGGGGCGACGGCGAGCCTCAGCCAGTGCATCCCTGATTCACAATGAACACAGAACACGGGAGGACCCTGGGTTGATCTGATGGGACATAGAAAAAGCCAGAGAGCTGGGAGTGAGAGCAGGCTCTGCCCACATGGAGGGGGAGCGATACAAAACAAACAGTCAGAGACTGAGAATGTTCAAAGATCAGGAGAAACTGGACAAAACAGAAGAAAACAGCAAGGGAGGAGCAGGGGGCACCTCCACACATACCCGTTCAATCCCTCTTACATCTACCAGCCTCCTGTTGGCTAATATACATTTTTAATAAAGGGCAGTCGTTAAGGACACAGAGCAGGACTTCTGATTGGCTAATGAACTGTCTGTGTGTGATGTCACCTGCCCACCGGACAAGGCTTCACTTCCAATGTCTAAATCAAATTAAATTTAAGCGCAGAGCCGGTAGGCCAGTGAGCTCCGGCCCGCAAATCACTCGCATGCTGATTCATGGATTTATTGTTTATTATCCATAGGGTGGAGGATGTCAAAGTGCTCAACGTAACCCCGGTAACAGCCAGAACAGCAGCTTGAGCCCTTCGCTGGAGCCAGCATGCTGCAGCGGAAAACCATTTCAAAATAAAAGTCCCGGCACGGACAACATCTGGTGAACCCAAGAAACACCCAAAAAGCATAAGCGAAGGCCCCAGTACAGTATGACCATGGTGACCCCCAGCCCACTGGCCATCGTTGACACTTCTGACGTGGAAGAAAGTAGCCATTGCGTCACACCACGTCATGCCACAAGGGGTCGACAGTCTGTGTGAGGTCTCACTGCACCGGGGACTCTAGGACAGCTACCTGGCATCACATGTACAGGAGATATACGGTGTGTGTGTGTGTGTGTGTGTGTGTGTGTGTGTATATATATATATATATATTCCAATGTGTAAAGGGGGAGAACGAACAAAAAAAACACAGTGACGGAGGGAAACCACAGCAGTGCTGAGGGACACAAACAGTCAGAGAGGCAGTTCACAGGAGTGTCTCTGTCCTGCAGGGCAGCCCGGCGTATCTGACACGCCACCCTCCCGATCCTGAGCGACGCCTCCCACACAGCGGCCATCAGGCCGGTCCGTGGCCCGGATGCCAGGCGGCTGGGGCCTACAGGGACGTGGACGGCAGCTTCTTCACTCGCCGCTGGGCCAGGATAGATGACTCGATGGGTTTCAGTTGGGGCGTGGGCACTGAGCTCTTCAGGGCCGAGTAGGTGGCGGCCATGGCTCCCTACGCAGGACACAAGTAGAAAGCGGGGGCATGAGTGCACGGATAAGGGTGGGGTGTGGTGGGGTCCGAGTGTGGGGGCTGGGGAGCGGTACCTTAACGAGCTGGGCGTCCTGATGCTGTAGCTGGCTGTTGGGAAGCTTGTCCCGCTGGACTATCCAGGGGTGCTTTAGAACCTGCCGGGCCGTGAGCCGCTTATGCGGGTCGACGTGCAGCATCTTGGACACCAAGTCCTGGGGGGGCACACAGATAAATGCATGAATACGTCTGCAAAATGCGCGTCACACAAATGGTGCGCAGCGCCTCCTGCAGGTTGCATCCCACCTTGGCGGCATCCGACACGAAGTCCCAGTTGCCGCCCTGCAGCGTGAAATGGCCGTTCCCGATGCGGCTGAGGATCTCATCCGGTGTGTCCTCGGGCCCGTTGGCAAACGGGGTGAAGCTGGGTCGCGCAGGATGGAGAGGGCTTAGCGGATCTCACGCACCACACCCCCTCCCTCCCTCCCTCTACAGGGCCCTCTACTCACCCAGCCAGCATGGTGTAGAGCAGAACCCCCAGGCTCCACACGTCACAGCCCTCATCATAACCCTGCCGCTTCAGCACCTGCGTCGCATTCACATGAGAACCATCAGTGGGTGTGAGCTTGAACCCCTGTGGAGCCACAACCCCCCCCAGGAATCAAGCCCCCACACTCGCCTCAGGGGCGACAAAGTTGGCAGTGTAGCAGGGAGTCATGAGGAGTCCGTTGTCAGCACGCAGCTGCTTGGCAAAGCCAAAGTCACAGATACGAAGCGACTCTGCGTTCCCCGACTCGTCCACGTAGAGGATGTTGCTGGGCTTCAGGTCTCGGTGGACCACCTGGGGGCACATGACACGTGTAAGTCCGGCATGGCCCAGTGGGGGCTGCGTGCGGCCTATCCAGGTGCCGGATAATGGCCTCACCCCCTGCACGTGCAGGTACTCCACGGTCTTGGTGATGGTATAGAGCACAGCGCTGGCCTCGCGCTCCGAGAAGAGCTTCTGCTTCAGGATGCGGTCGAGCAGCTCTCCCCCGCGCATCAGCTCCGTCACCAGGTACACCTGCTTCCCGTTGTCATACACCTGTGGGCCAGGTGGAGATGGGTGTTAAGCTGATAGTGGGTGGAAGGTAGGGGCCCTCTGGATGGGAGGCACAAACTGACATCCTTCAGGGTGATGATGTTGGGGTGCTGTCCGTATCGCAGCAGGATCTCTATCTCCTCTGTCGGGTCGGTCTTGGTCTTATCGATGACCTGGTACACAGGAGCGCAAGGATATGAGGACGCAGTCACAGAGCATGTGCAGTACTGCGCCAGACGGGGGGAGGGGTGGCACCTTGACTGCGTACTCCGTGTTGGTGGCCTTATGCACGCAACGCTTGCACACAGAGTAGGAGCCCATCCCGATGTCCTCCTTCAGGATGTAACCATCGCTGAACAGGATGTTCTTCCCATGGAGTTGCTGTGCGACAAACCGACAGGGTCATGGATAAGCAGCGCCCTCTGGTGGCCACAAGTGGAATTTCATCACCCATCACTTCTGCAGAGAGATCTGGAGACACAGACTGGGGGGACGGACCTGTACCACGGGATGCGGGGGTGCCGGCACCACCTCCTGCTTGATCTCATCATCCAGCAGCACTGTGGCCACGAAACTGAATCCCCGGAATAGCTGGTGTGCACCAGCACTGGGGGGGACACCTGGGGAATCTGAGCAGAGAGGGGGGAGGCCGTGTGAGCCAGAACACAGGATGCCACACCCTGCGTCGGGGTGTCATACACCCCCCACACCCTGCCTCGGTCCTCAACCTCCTACCTTTGGGTGTGCGGGATGTGAACTCCGTGTCGAAGTAGAAGGTGTCATCAGGTCGGGCCACAGCCGGCTTGAAGGGGGGCTTGATTTCCCGCCGGAAGAGTTTCTGAAAGGGGGGGGTGTTAACCTCTATAAAGGCCACGGAACCAGGCCAACCCCCCCAACCCGCCCAATGGCCAGCGCGAACACTCACGTTCCAGTCGATAGTGGAAAAGAAACAGTGCCGTTTGATCTCCTCTGCGCCATCGGAGCTGGATCCTGTGAGGGAGAGAGAGCAGTGACACGCCTGACCCCCCCAGCAGCTCTGCCCTCCCCCCAGGATACTGTTACGGCCTCTCACCTAGCCTGTTAGCGGGGTTCCTCTTGAACAGGGCCCTGAGCAGGGACTGTGCCTCAGAGCTAAGGAACTGCGGCATGCCCAGCTTGGCCCTGGAAGCAGGCAGACACATAAATGAGGCTGCTTCAGGGGGGGGCAGGATTTAAAGGGGAACTGCCCCCGTGCAGGCACCCCACCAAGCAGATGACAGGTACAGAAATGTCCCCCATACAGACACCCCCCTGAGCAGGTGACAGGTACCACAGCACACATGGGTTTTGATGGGTTACCCAGCTGTGAAGGTAGTCATGGCAACATGGAAGGGCTTACTTGAGGATGAGGTTCATGGTCTCCTTTCGGTCTTTGCCTTGAAAGGGTAGCGATCCAGTGAGCATCTCGAACTGAAAGCGTACAGAGAGATGGGGAACAGTGACTCAGCGTTAACCACAGCAGTGAGGGACCGTGCTGCCAGAGGGCTCAAACCTACCATCAGTACCCCGAATGACCACCAGTCGGCGCTGTGGATGTGACCCTGGCGGTTCACCACCTCAGGGGCCATGTACTCCACCGTGCCACAGAACGAATATGCCTTCTTCTCGTGGTCGATGGCCTCTTTGCACAGGCCGAAGTCTGTGATGGGGAAACGCGCATTCTGTGACCATGGCGAAAAAAGCACCACAAGGCGGGCACAGAAAGTCCACACTTTTCAAAATAAAAGCCCGAGGCGTGAAACGACCAAACCAAGTTCAGCTTCAAATGGAGCAGCTGTGACAGGAATGAGCTAACAGTGTCGGATGAGGGCTCGTGCTCAGGGGCGGGGACAGAGTGCCCCTCCAGCCCCCATGGCCCCCTCTCACCTGTGAGCTTGATGTGTCCCTCCTCGTCCAGCAGGATGCTGAAACAGACAAAGCAGAGAAGGCATCAGGCACAGCCCTGGGCGCCACCTGCTCCCGCCAGCCACCCATGGCGCACACTCACTTCTCCGGCTTCAGGTCCCTGTAGATGATCCCCAGCCCATGTAAGTGATCCAGGCCGAGGGCGAGTTCAGCCAGGTAGAACTTCACGTCCTCTTCAGTGAACATCACCTGCCGGGGGGCACCACACACATGAGACAATGACAGCCATTGCTGTGGGCTCACACACACATGAAGCATACGCGCACCTCCTTGGACAGCCTGGTGAACAGGTCCCCCCCCCTGAGGAAGTCCAGGATGAGGTACAGCTTCCCCTCCGTCTGAAAGGCTGTGGAAGGACGTGACAAAGGTCTGTGTGACACCAACAGCAGCAGTGCGGGGATGCAAGCTATTCATTCCGTCCCCTGGGTGACGCCTCTGTCTCCATGCACAAACACACAAACAAGCATGTGGAAGACAGACCACGCCTCCCAGCTCCAAGGGGTCAGAGGTCAGCTCACCATAATGCAGCTTTACGACGAAAGGGTGGTTGACATCTGCCAGGATGTCCCTCTCCATCTTGGTCCTGACACGATCTCTGACTGTGGGGAGGGGTGGGGTCAGACACAGGCCAGTGCGTGTGGACAGACGTCATGCTTTGCTCAATGTGGCTGGGGCGCACACACACACATACAGAGCTAATAC
>JAABNY020000025.1:19555509-19567119 GCA_015164015.2 Brevimyrus niger | reverse complement strand
GTCAAGGCAGCTCCAACTGCCCAGAACCCCCCCCCCCCACCCCCGCCCACCCCACCACACCACAGGTTCCCCTTGTGAACACTGATGCAATGGCTAACTGGGAGCACAGGGGAAATCTCCTGACCAGTGATAAGGGACTGGACACGGATAAGTGACACTTCCCCTTGACTGGAGAGTTACACAGCGTACAATGAGAGATGCTAGATTGGGGAGATCAAATCCTTACCCTAGAAACTTTCCCAGCAGCAGATAACCTGCGTCAACCACAGTTACACATAGTTTTTACTGAAACACTGTAAACTTAAAACAGCAAGTTTTCTGTCACCCAGGTTTCATTAAGGATGTATACAGCAGAAACATGGCTGTCATGTTGGGGGGTGGGTTAAAGTGTAATTATCTGAGGCCAGAACCTGCAGAAACTCACCAGAAATGTGAAACAAAGTGCATCTGCAGACAGGCACGCAGGGGTACAGGCTGGTGTTTACTGGGCTATCTCAGAGAAGCCCATCTGACCAGGGAGCTGTGGAACTGCATGTGTTACATAACCAGGGGCCGGGCCACCTCACCGCCCGCCCCCCCCCAAGCTGGTGATACACTGGACTGCAGACCACCATGTCACAACCCCAAACCACAGCAACATCCTCATGGATGGGGGTGCATCGCACCTTCCAATGACCAAGACCTGCCAGAACAGCACCACATCGCGCCCCACTAGCAAACCCACAACGAAAAGTAGTACGAGTCACAAGGAAAAACGGGAGGACAGCAGCCGATCGCTGACCTACCAGCCGACAGGCGTTTAGTGGGGAAGAGCGCACAGTTAGCCTGGCCAGGATGGTCCAGGGTGACGTCGGAAAACCTGCGGCTGCGAGGTAACACTGGGCGAAATGCAGGGATGCCAATGAAGGGTGCGAGCGTGGAGAACACGTTCAGGACTCCGTGGACCGGGACCGCGGAAAACAAACAGCACTCCTGAACAACATGAAACCGGAGCCCAAGGCGGCCAAACGGAAAAATGCATCACTTAATGGCCGAGACGAGTAAAACAGGCACGCGGGGTGACGTGTCAGTAAAACATTAAGGACGGTGCAAAGGCGAGAACAAGCAGCAGAGCCAAGCATATTAATGCAAGGCAGATTTCAGCTTTATTAGCAATGTATGAAGCTGCAGCCGTGACTTATTAGCACTGTCACCGCGAGACGGGCACCATATCAAAGCCTCGAGCTCTAGCTGTCAGTGTGTGTGACATGGGCAGTGCGAGTGTCAGTTGTCGTGTCCGTGCATGAACTTCCACGTGCTCCCGTACCCCAGGCTGAACCCCCAAACCCCCGGAGCCACCGGGTCACGAAGTCTCACCTCCGTCTCCAGCTGCACCAGCTCCATTTTGGGCCAGGGGTCTGCGAGCTGCGCCAGCGGCATTCTGCGGGTCCACGGTCCGCTCAGTCAGCAAGTCGAATCGAGCCCCCTACCTGCCGGCGGAGATGAATCACAGCCCCCACGAGCCGCCGGCACGCGGGGTGTCAACAGCGCACCTCGCGCACAAGGCTGAGGCGCCCGGCAGCCGATCCTGGATCCGGAGTCTCCGACCTTTCCCTAGTCAGGTAGGGGCAAGTCTGAGGCGAGGAGGACGCCGCGTAACAATGGCAGCTTCGACGCTTACTGCGCTCTTTCCCTCTGTCCGTGTCGCAGGATAATAACCGATGGAAAAACCGCCGCGACGCGCGTTTAATTCCGGTCACGTCTCACAGCTCGAGCTCTGGAGCCCCGCGCGGAGCGCAGCCTCTCACCGTCAGTCCACCCGTCCGGAGCCGCGAGACGCGGCCCCCTCCGCACCGAATGTAGCGTCGGGCCAGTCCAGGCGCCACACTATTGGCGGTCTCGGCACGCCTGGCCCGCCCCCTCCCTCCTCCCCGCGCCCCAAGGAGCCGTGAGCGCCCCCTGCTGGGGACTCGGCGGGGCGGCGTGAGCGACGAGGCGGCAACAGCTCAACGCCGCTATCGGTTTTATCTCGTTCTGCGGAAATCTACAACACGTTTCACCATAATGGAAGCGACTGAATTAAAATGTTAATAAATATTGACATATATTTTTATGAATATGCGTATCACAGTAGGGGCCACACTCAAACTACTAAATAAGAAGCCCCCATACATATACAATATCAGACGCTTATATTTAAATATATTTCCACGTTTAATAACGACATGAATGGTTTAGCTATATCCACCCATAATCAATCAATTCATCCATCTGTACATTTCCAATTATAAATGATTCAGACTGAGCAACATTCTGGGCCACAAAGCTGGACCATCCAGAATCTCTCTCTCTCTCTCTCTCTCTCTCACACACACACACTCACACTCACACACACTGCTGAACTTTATGGCTTTATATTCCCCTGTATTAAAAATCTTGCCCATGCACTATCTGTACTACAGACATAGAATTAAAAACAGATTTAAATGACATTTCTTAGGATCAGGAAAGCAATTTTCAGTTATGAAAAGATTAGCTAATAAAAACAATAAGATAAATCTAATGAATAACAAAATAGATGCAGGATGTGCCTCTCTGATGGGGTTAAGCACCAAAATCCATCATCAGGCATGTCCGAACCACATCATTCTTTGCCCTCGGAGGTGCTGGACATAGTAATACCTCAGCCATGAAGGCTCACAGCTCAGGTGCTGCTCTTGGGTCGGCGTCCTGTGCCGACACTGCAGGAACACGTGTAGTGGTGACAGTACACCAAGTGTCGTGTGCGCAGAGCGGGTCCACGGTGTGTGTGCAGCAGCAGAAGCCCATATGGGAGTTCCCCGAAGTGCCAGCGTCCCTCCCCCGTGAGCCAGCCATGTGCCGGACTACACCGGAGGCCCACGATTCCTCCCAAGAGGGAAACACACCGTTTCGCGTGTATCAGCCTTTATTTCAAGTCTGCCGATCTGAGTAGTTAAGGGTTGTGGGGAAGCCTGAGAGGCGCACATTACTGCCACAGCCGGCATGGTGAGCGTGTGCCTGGGGGGCAGGCTCATGCCACTGGCCTGTGCCCCTCCAGGACTGTCCAGGAACATTTACACAACCAAGAGCAACCCCCTAATCTCTACGGTGGGGGCAGCACCCTCAGCGGAAAGTGACCTCATCCTGCAGGCCATATGTCACAGGTTGTGTGTGTATGTGTAGGGGGTGCGCATTGGCCAGTTCAGAGATAGAGATGCTGTCTTTGTGTGTCTGTGACTGTCAGAGAGTGACAGGCTGCCAGTGTTTTGCCATAACAGCAGGACTGACAGCATTAAAATGAGAAATTCAGCCACATGACAAGTCAATTCAGCAATTTCAACGTGGTTTATTGCTGTTGGGAAGCCGGCCTCCACGCCTGAGAACCCCCACCCTGCCCTCCTGGAACACGAGGACTAAGCATATGCTCGGATACTCAGAGTACGTGTGCGCGGAGCAGCGAACGCCAAAGCCATCGTGTGCTTTACATACTGGCTGCCTCTTGGCTGCCGTTGTGCAGGCTGCTGATGCTGTGCAGGCTGCTGCCGCGGGGCCCTGTGTCACCTCAGATATCAATCTGCTTTAGCAGCTTCTATCTGCCGCTGATCGTCCTGCAGCAGCCTTAGCCTGTTCATGAAGCGGGCTGCTGCCTGCTCAGGGTCGCGCTGCCGCTTACTCTTATTAATATTCATATTTACATGATGTATAACAAGCAAGAATACAAAAGGAGTCACCGCTGACGCAAACGACGGACAGCACCGAGGCCGCCAGAGGAAGGGGAGAGCTGTGACTGTTACCATGTGCGCATGGAAGCCATCGTTCCTGCACACCTCATCTTAGTCAGGGAAGACAATTAATCACGGGCCCAGTTATGTGTGGGGTAATTAGACTGCTCACCATCACAGGCCAATGTGAAAATCGGACCACAGCAAAGTGTGAATCATCTTCAGCGCTGAAATTTTAATGAGCATGTCAGCGTCTCTTACAGATCAGTGATAAGCACTGCAGAGTCCCCAGGGAGCAAGTGAAAGGGGCTGCGACTGGACCTCGAGGAGCACACTGCAATGCAGGCCCGGTACCCGGGCCCAGAACTGAAAACTGCAGGCTTAAGTGTGCCTCTTTGTCTGACATGTGTGGGGACTATGGTTTCAGCCACATCTGGAGTGAGGACATGTTTGAACATGCAGCAGGAATGGCAAGAATTAGGGCGGAGAGTTTTGACAGACCGGTCTTGGCTAGCAGGGTGCTTTATTGGAGCATACCACTGCTGAATCAGTGTGGGGGAGCACCAGCTGCTGTAAATGTCGGGCCGAAAGTTCAGTTTGTCCATATTCACGTCGGTCTGGAAGCTTTCGATGCACCAGCGGGACACTGGGAGAAATAATTACGTAACTGCAAGCTTTCCAAGATCCCCTCCGCTATGTCAGGAACACCTCTCCTCATGTTCTCACAACCCAATAAATACATTTTTTAAATGACTGCTGGGCTCAGGTTTCTCCCTTTATACCAAGATATGTGTTTGCGGTGAGGCAGGGTGTCTGTAGTTCTTCAAGGGCACAGGTTAGGAGCCCATTGGGCTATGCAGGGCAGACCCGTCTCCTACTCTGTCCATTTCCCAGGCAGTGTGTGTATTCAGACACATCTCTATCACCTTCTCACCATCTAAGTATTTTTACTCCCCACCCTTTGACATTAAAGTTGAGGGCAGCAGGGGGCGCCGAATCTCTGCAGGGAGCTTTTCATCTTGCTTTTATTCCTGGGATCCTGGGTGCCTTCAAAGGGGGGGTCCTTCTGATCTGGGCCTGTTTGGACCTGGCTGCTAAGTAGAGGCAAGGCTGGGTGGTGAAGTTTGCAGCTGGTATTTACCAGCTGTCTCACATCACTGGCACTGCAATTAGATGAAATAATTTATTGTGGATGTCTGTACAGTAGAGAAGAATGATGTTAGACAATCAAGCGTTGATGACCATGCATTCCCATAAAGACCACGGCGCTGACGTTATGGGCGCTGTTTGAAAATGGAATAAATGCCTCCTGGCAAAATGCACCATCAGCATGACCAAGCGGGCTATGAATACGCCTTGCTCCGTGCTCCCTGGGGCAGCAACGTAGCGTGGTTTTAAAAGCGCTCATTATCATATTTTATTCTTGGATACATTCGTATTTAGCTCGCCTGCCTGGTGAACGCACTCGGGAGGAATTATTCCCATGAGGCCCGGAGGAAGTCAGCTGAGTTAATAAATAAAATATAAATAAATAAGGCGGGAGTTACTCCGCGCCCGCAGAAAGTGCTCCAACACCGTGGCATTTACCCTCTTCCCTGCGCGGGTCCTGGAGCCTCCCCTCCCCCGCCTCTGGCCCGGTGTAACGCGGCTCTGCGTAGCCCCTACCTGCCGATGGGAGTGCCCCATCACCAGGAACACCTCGCCCTTCCTTCGCTCTGGGGTTGAGCTTTACTACTTTCCGGGGAGAATGGAGCCCGTCACAGCGTGGAGTCCCGACCGGGTCTGCGAATGGCTGAAAGGTAATAAACTCCGGGCTTTTCGGGGTTTTTAACGCACCGTCGAGCTGACATACCCGTAGGTATGAGCGCCGCTCGTACTCTGGCGGGGGAGGAATGAGGAAGCGCCGCTCTGTCAGGCGTCAGGCTCCGGGACGAGCCGCGCTGCTGCCTCCCGGGACGGTGCTACGCCGGTGCGGCCGTGTCTCAGGCGGGTGGCAGCATTAGGAAAGCCGGGGGGCCGGCGGCCGATCGGCGACTGCGTGAGCCTGGTGCAGGGCGCACCGCGGCGGCGGACATTTCAAAGACATACTGCGGGCTCGGGTTATGGTTAACATGTAAAGGGGCTTAGTGGGGCTGTAGCTGTACTGAAAACCTGTAGCTGTACCTGAAACCTGCACCTGAAGCTATACCTATTGCTGTATCCACCTTAACCCGCCCCCGCAAGCATAAGTTTTGTTTATGTGCTGTTTCAGTAGAATGAGCACACATATTTTATTCTTTTATTCTTCTGTTTTGTTTTTTATAAAAACACATGGAGCTTCCTGAAGGAGCCTGGCTCGTTGCTCGGATACGGGATTAAATGAATTCCCCTTCCAATAATTAAGGCGCCCCCGCCCCCTCCGAAATACCCAAACACGACGACGGCCCTTTCTCCACTCCCCGGTGGCCGTCCTCTTCATTGACCCAAATGCTTTTCAGACTTTCAGCTTCCGTCTGTTATAATAAAACAAACGTATGCAAGTTTCATGTATAACGTTCCAGTTTAATGGGGGGATTAATAAACGCACATCTGGCTGAGAAATGATAAATATTTTAATACTCTAAAGTTTCATTATAATATAATTACTAATGAGGGTTAGCTAATAGTCAGGTCATATTGATGTGAAATGTCAGTGTGTAGCTTTTGAGTGATGCCATGTCTTTATCAGTGACAGAGGGGGCCTGATCAGTCCTGGGGAGTAGCCCTGGTTTTCTTGCTCCCTCTGTGGCTGCATTGCTGTATTACCTATGTTCTGCTCCCTGGTCTGGAGATATCACAGCCCCACAGGGCCTCGCGCGCCCTGTGTGCAGCCCCTTCCCCGGACCACCCCCCTCAAATGAGCGCCCGCCAGGAGCACACACTCCAAAGCTGCTTACTTCCTATGCCTGGCTGTCTTGACTTTATGTCTACATGTTTGTTTGTAATTTGCATGTCTTTATCTTTGTTTTCATTTTATTATATTTATTGTTGTATGTTTAATTGTACACTCTGCCACCACCTGCACCAAAACAAACTCCTTTGTGCCTTTTGTACTTGGGGAATAAAGTATCCTAACTCTGTTTCTAATCCTAACTCTGATTCTGTTTCTAATACTAACTCTGATTCTGTTTCTAATCCTAACTCTGACCCTGTTTCAGATTCTAATCCTAGCTCTGACTCTAATTATCTGTTCCTAGCCTGTCCTTTGTTTGAGATCTGACAGCTTTCACAGCCACGGTCAGGGAGGCCGCCGGATTGGCATATGTCACACATCCCAGGAAAAGCGTTATGTCTTAGCATGTCCACGTGCAGGCCAGGCCAGATAGTTCTGTTATCACAGAGTTTTCAAGCTGGGTTTTAGGGTTAATACTGCAGTAGAGGGGTAAGGAAGACGTACAGCAGAGCAAGGCTGTGTCTCAGTGGTTTCCAAAGTACATAAAAACGGGACCAAAAAGGAGACCCCTGCATTAAATTCACAGGCTTCACACACTGGTGCAGATATTGAGCAGAAACCTAGAAGGGGTCTGCACTGTGGTATGTGATGCACCAGGGGGCGCTCCTGGTCTGCCTTTCTCCATAGGCCTGGAGGCCTCGCTGCAGCAGTATCCTTTCCAGGAGTGGCAGCTCTCAGGCCAGGAGCTGCTGACGCTTTCCTACCGGGAGCTGGAGCAGCTGGGCGTGAAGAGGATTGGCCACCAGGAGCTCATCCTGGACGCCGTGGAGAAGTTGTGCTCGCTGGTAGGGGTCGGCTCTGTAGAGGGACAGGGAGAGGAGCTGAGGGTCGCTGGGGTTTTCTGCTGACAGTGTGTTTGTGGTTGGCCTGGGTAATGACAGTGTGGGATGTGGGCTTCTAGGGGGCGCTTCTTTGCCTTCATGTTTTATTCTGCATCTGTAACAGTCTTGTTTCTATATTCATTTATATGCAACATTGCCGAGGCTGACTAACCAGATGCACTGCGTTGGCCCGCCCCTCCAAAAGCTCTCCCTCTCTTATCTTTGTGCCCGTCTCTGCTCAGACTTATAGCATGCCCGAGGAGAGCCTGCGCAGCCTGACGGAGAAACTGCGCACCGTGGCGCACTCGCTGCTGATGGGGATCCAAGGCCGATGGAAGGTGAAGTCCTACAGTGGACACAGTGCCACCAAGCTGCCCACTGCGGTACTGCAGGCCCTCCTTGACGTCATTTTGGCGGCCAAGAGCCTCTTCTCCCTACTGAACAGGTAAGGAGTGGTTCTCCGTCTGTCCGTGCAGGTGGGGGTAAGGCACCTCTGTTCCTGTGGGGAGGCAGGGGGATTGGGCAGGAGCCGACCTCAGAGTCAAAGTGCACAGAGTGTTTCCACCTCTACTTCCCTGCCTGCTGGAGTTCTGCTATCCCCCCCCCCCCACATCCTTCCCATCAGTGTTTCACTCCTCAGACCGTTTCCGCAGGCTGACTATGCTGCATGTTTACTGTTTTTCTGGCTGCTTGGAATAATCATGTTTCTTTGTGAATAAGCATGTAACGCATAACAAAAGACAACCTGCAAGAGACAGACAGCAGCTCAGAGTGAAGGGCCTAACTCTTCTGCGCTCCCCTCTGATATGCCCCTTCCACTGGCCTCATGCTGCTTGCTGATTGGTTGTAGCCGCTCACACCGGACATATGTCGTAGGTACCACTTTGCTGAGCTCCGCAGCCGTTTTGACAGCCGGGATATCCTGAGCCAGTGCCAGGAGCTGGGCAGCGTGGTGCAGAAGGTGAGTGCATCTCCAGCATACCGCCTGGAGGCCCCCGTGAACTGAGGTGGCCAGGCCACTATGTGATGCTGGTGGAGGAAAACATTTACTGACTGGCTCCTCCAAAGGCTCCTTACTGGCCCTGTAATATTGTACAGGCCATGTTCAGCTTCACTTTCATGTTCATCACATCACTCTGTCAGCAGTCTTGCTTTTATGTATTGGTGCATTGGCATCCTGATACACAACACCACTGTCAGGGTTTGAAGGTTTCTGGTCTTCCAGAATGGGTTGGTAGTCCTTGGCAGTGATGCCCCCATCTAGAACAAGTAGTGGGCCTAGGGAATGCCATGATATAGCAGCTCGAACCATCATCGATCCACCCCCGTGCTGCACGTGGTATGCAACAGTCTGGGAGGTAAGCCTCCGTAGGGCTTCTCTACACCATAACTCTCCTGCATGCGGGAAAGACCGTGAAGATGTTCTCATCAGAGAACAAAACATGTATACATAGTCCACAGCACAAGATTTACCCTGCTGACGCCATTGAAGCACGAGTGACCAAAGGTTTGGCTACAGCAGCCCGATTTATAAATATTGACCTTGTGCAGCTCCAGATAAACAGTTGTGGGACAAACTGAAGAGTTTTTAATTCTGTAGTGCGTTGGGCAGCTACGGTTTTATGTTTTTTAGGTACAATGGGATGGTGCCCGGGCATCCCTTCAGACGGCTTCCTCTTGCATCCATAGTTGCTCCTGTTGGATGTGGTCCATCCTTCATGGCCGTATGCTGACATTATTCTGGATACTGTCACCTTTTATTAGGCATGTAACGATGAATCGCGAATTGGTTAAAAATCGATGTAAATGTATGACGATTTAAACCGGCTGATGTGGAAATTCACTACTTTAGGAGTACTTCACAGTACTTTACTTAACAGAAAAACTGGTGTAATATTACATTTCATTTCATGATCGTGAGTTTGACGTCAGATGTCACTGCGTATTCACGTCGACGTTGTACGTCAGTTTTTGGTTTTGACTGAACGCGAGACGGTGAGGTTATCTGAAATCGAGGACGGTGCAGTGGTGCAGTGGCGCAGTGGTTAGCGCTGCTGCCTCACAATAAGAAGATCCTGGCTTCGGTGGCGGGTCCTTTCTGTGGGCAGTCCTCGCGCTCTCCCGGTTTTCGCTGAGGGCTCCGGTTTCCTCCCACGGTCCAAAAGCGTACAGGACAGGTGGCTTGGTGAATCTGTCACTGTGTTGGCGACTGCCCGGGGTGGGTTCCTGTCTGTGCCCCTTGTTCTCGTGTGAGGCTCCAGTCCCCCCGCGACCCCAGTTGGGATTAAGCAATTAAAAAAAAAATGGGTGGATGGATGGATGTTCCGGTAAATGCAAATATTGTAAAAGACTGATAACATACAGAAATAGCATGTCCACCAGCACCACAGTGAGCTGAGTGAAGATTATTAAAAGGGCAAACCATGCTAAAAAGCTGCACATGCAAGCCTTAGCTTTATTTGAAGTTTTTTTTTTTTTTATTTACTTTTTTTGATTTGAGATTTTGTTAAAGCAGTGTTTTATTCAATTTCAGTTGCACTATTGGAAAGAGGACACATTTTGCACAGTTAAGATAAAGGAATATTTTTGAAAAAATGTGTCTGTAGCGCATTCAGGCAAAAAAATCGTGAGAAAATCGTATCGCGAGTTGAGTGTATCGTTACATACGCCACAAAGACTTGCTGTCCTGGTCACAGATGCTCCAGTGAGACACACAGTTACTGTCAGACACCAACAATGAATGTTTCAGTTTTTAATCTGAAGAAATACGGGACGCCCCCCCCCCACTTCCAGGTGCCCACTGATAAAATTTGATGAGCTGGGGGTCAAATGGCATCCCCTACTGTTTCAGTACGAGACAATCCTGTAAAATGACACTGCGGGCAGCAGCTCATCCGCCATGCCAACCTGCCCCCTAGACTAAGCAGCAAGGCCATCAGAGAAAGTAGCAAACCGTACTTTTGGTATTTTCTAGTGTTATGCCAGAAAAAAGTTTATTTTGGTATAATTTTCAGTTTGCTGTTCATTCTGTTTCTCACTTTTTGTCCTCTGATTCCTGATGAAACATTTTGCAGTCTTGCCCAGTTGTAATTGGAAGCTGTTTATTTGGGGGCTGTAACGACATTGGTAGGCTTGATGTTCTTGTTGTGGAGCTGCACCCAGTATCGGCCCAGTGTTTCTCCCAGTATATCGCAGTTACAATGTGACTCCCTCCGCCGTATTAAGCTTGGCACTCAGGACAGAAGGCCAGGATGTGATGCTGTGTGTTTGTTGCTGTTTGCTGCAGTCCGCTCTCTTTTTTCGAGTTGAGTTACATGCTCTGGCCACGGTAAATGCAACCTCCCTCCTCCTGTGCTGACGGTTCAGTTCCTCTCTGGCTCTCTAGCCGACCGAGGCGGATCTCGGAGCAAAGAGGAAGGTGCTTTCAGTGCCTGAGTGTGTTAGTGCGTGCATGCCTTCATCCTGAGAGTGCACGGAAGACGAGGCAAGGCGGGTAAGACTGGGAAGAAGGGGGGGGTTGTGGGAGAGAGAGAGAGAGACGGACGAACGGAGGGAGAGAGAGAGAGCGAGCGAGCGTGACATTGTTGTACCCGGCTACCACGCTCTGCTGTGGATGACTGTGAAGCTGCAGTTAGTACAGCTGAATCACGGCCCGGCACGCTCACTCCAGCGAGGTCCAGCTGACACGGCCGCCACTGCTCGGGACTCCGCGCACAGGTACAGTGCCCGTGAAGTGGGGGCGGTCACATTTTGCCAATCTCTGTGTCTCTGTCTCTGTATGTGTGTGTGTCTGTATCTCTGTGTGCGAGGGGCTCCCCAGAAGGTCTTCCTGTGTACATCTGGCGGCCCGTACGAGCTGCTTCGCCTGACCTAGCACGCGGGAGGCTGGCAGGGCATGAAGCCCAGTCTTCGGCTCCCAGATGCATGCAGGGTGTGTGGATGTGATGGAATCTGGGCACCTGCTGTCCTGCTTCTGCCCGCCGCCCAGTGCCTTTAATGAAGCCCATTGTCTGCCCGGTTCCTGTTTTTCTCTTTTTGCGCCCCTTCCCTCACACGCCGATTCTGCTGCTTCACATTGTTTTACAGTTTAGCAGCA
>JAABNY020000025.1:19539334-19550117 GCA_015164015.2 Brevimyrus niger | reverse complement strand
CCCGCCGATAAATAACAAGTTGCCACCTGTGGGACTGATTGCCTTACAGCCCAGGACAGGGACGAGGACAGCACTGCCAAAGGAGTCCACCCGCTGGAAGCCTTAGCCAGAGCTGGCCGGGGAAGCGTAAGCTCCTGCCCAGAGATGACCAGAGAGAAGGTCAGGAATCGTGGGGGGGGGGGGAGAGAATGACAAAGATGGAGCGGTAATAGTGACAGATTTGGACTTAACAGGGGTGAAGATGGTGACGGTCTCTAATGCATGTTTTAGGATGAACACCAAGCCAAGAAGTCCAGCATGAAAGGTAGGAGTGGCTGTCTGGGCAGGCCTGAGAGGGCGCCGCAGTGATCCCTGGGAAGTGCATCCCCGTGTGACCATCCTCCACCAACAGGCACACGCACAGCCATGAGCCGCCGCCGTGTGTCATGCCGTGAGCTGGGCCGAGCCGACTGCGATGGCTGGCTCTGGAAGAAGAAGAAAGAGAGCGGAGTCTTCCTCACCTCCAAGTGGCAGCGCTTCTGGTTCGTGCTGAAGGGTCCCACGTTGTACTGGTACACCAGCCAGCAGGTGAGGACGAGGAGCAAGTGCTGTCGTCATGGGGACAGGGCGACAATGGGGACAGGGTGACAGGGTTGTCTGTCTCCCAGGAGGAGAAGGCAGAGGGTCTGGTGAAGATCCCCAGCTACAGCATCGAGAGCGCAGGCGAGCACAAGAGGAAATAGTAAGTGTGTCACCCTGGGTCCGCCGCGCTCTGCTTGGTTATGATGCCCCCCAGTGGGTGTCGCTGGTTATAACACTAGCTAACCTAAAGAGGCCCCGATAGACTTTATCCCCTCATCTCCGTCCCCCTCCTCAATCTCACCGCTTGGCCTCCCTCTGTTTCTAGTGTCTTTAAGGTGTGCCACCAGCGCTTCCAGACGTTCTTCATCGCCGCAGACAATGTCAATGACATGAGCAAGTGAGTGCCCCTTCCCACTGAGCCACGCATCCCCCCCACCCCCAGCAAACATGGCGTTTTTTTTCCCCCCGCTGTTCCATCAAGCATGTAAATGCAAATACGATCCGGGAATAAAGAGGGTGTTTTTACACCGCATGCCCAGCTTGTTGGCCGGTGCCCTTTTGTGAGGGAGGGGCGTCGAGGTCTCGAAGCTTAAGGGAGCCGCGGGCTCACTGACAGATTGGCTCCGCCCATTAAAGACACAGCAGCGTCTTTCTGTCCCTGATGGGTTTCTCTCTCCTACAGGTGGATTAACTGCCTAATAATAGCGATTCAGAAGTATAAGAAGCTTCACAAGGACCCCCCCAGCAGTGAGAACGGTATGGGTGCTTGGTGCTTTCCTAGCAAAGCCAGGGAGCTCTGATTTAACTAGCTTTGGTTCACATTTACCATATTCCCATTACACCATGTATATTTGTATATTGTTAAACACATCTCAGGTCTGGAAGCATTTTTTGGGGCGGCACTTGACTGTTTGCAGTGTGCATAAGAGGTTGAATGTGTACCATAAGAAGAGCAAAGCTGACTCACCCTGTTTTGCTGCCCCCTGCTGGACAGAGTGCTACAGTGAAACTGAACCAGAAGATGAAGGTTCCTCCTCCCCACGAAGCCAAAGGAGCAGGGCAAACCCAGTGAGTGTTATGATAAAGCTCTATAAAACACAGGGGGGCGTGCCTGTACTGCTGGGCGCTATAAGGTACGAGGGGGGCATGTCTGCACTGCGAAGAGTTATATGGTACGTGGGGGGCGCGTCTGCACTGCAGAGTGCTATAAGGTATGGGGGGGACATGTCTGTACTGTGGAGCGCTAGAAGGCATGGCAGGGGCATGTCTGTACTGTGGAGTGCTATAAGGTACGAGGGGGGCATGTCTGCACTGCGAAGAGTTATATGGTATGTGGGGGGCGTGTCTGTACTGCAGAGCGCTATAAGGTACAGGGGGGAAATGTCTGTACTGCGGAGCACCATAAGGTACGGGGGGGCGTGTCTGTACTGCAGAGTGCTATAAGGTACAGGAGGGGCATGTCTGCACTGCAGAGCGCTATAAGGTACAGGGGGGAAATGTCTGTACTGCGGAGCGCTATAAGGTACGGGGGGCGTGTCTGTACTGCGGAGCGCTATAAGGTACGAGGGGGCGTGTCTGTACTGCGTAGTGCTATAAGGTATGAGGGGGCATGTCTGTACTGCGTAGTGCTATAAGGTACGAGGGGGCATGTCTGTACTGCGTAGTGCTATAAGGTACTGCGACCTGGGTCTGTTCTGTAGAACACCATAAAATAGAGAGACCTGGGTCTATACCGTGAAGCCTGAGGCAGCAGAACATAACACGTTACACGTCATAGCCTGATGAGAGATGATCACTTTCCTGCCATAGAAACCTGAGAGTCACACCCTGCCCAAGTCGAAAGGGAGGAAGATGAAGGAGTCAGGGCCGAGCCCGGTATTTTCCACCATCGCTGGGCGCAGCAAAGCTTCTGGTAAGAGTCGCTTAAGTGCCCCACCCCCAGGGAGGCAGCAGGTTGTAGTGTCCCAGGTCAAAGTGCCAGTCTGACCTCATGCCTGTTTGCTGCCCCAAGTTCCTTCGGTTGCAGGAACAACTGAGGACGAGATGGGCATGCTGCTACACCAGCTGAAGGAGGGCGGGGTCTCTATCACCGGTCAGACACAGCCACTGACTCACGACCACTTCCGAAGGTCCTTCATTCGGCGCAACAAGAACCCCATCATCAACGAGAAGGCACATTCCCTGCGGGCCCTTCAGAGCACGCTCAAGGCAAGGCCACTGCCAACCTCTGTCTGTGTGGGGGGCACCGGGTCCTGGGAGCACAGCCTGGCTGTAGAGCTCCTTAATTTAGCAGTGTCTGTAGGAGCAGAGCTTAATTGACTGGTGTTAGTGGATGGTGGTGTCTGTGCCTAACTGACCCGCACTGCTGGTCTTCCAGGCGAAAGAGGCTGAACTTCAGGTGATTAACTTTGTCCTGGAGGATAGCAACCTGACCGCTGACAAGTTCCGCCAGTGGAAGGAATGTCACGAGGACCTTTTCCAGGAGATTGAGAGGCTGGCCATGAACAGGAGCCAAGGGCAGGCCCAGGCCCAAGCCCAGAGCCCCGAGGGCAGCCAAGAGAACAGTGCCACGGAGCAGCATGTTTCCGGGGTCAGGCTGAGCTATGGGGAGCAGCTGGTGGATCCAGAGGACAGCGGGAGCCCTGCCTCGGGTCCGGAGGCGGGGGCAGACGGGCCTTCGGGGTCCTCTGAGTCCTTCTACATCTGAGCCACATGCAGTTGTGCATGGTGATGCGTATGCAGCTCCCCCTAGGGGTGGCCAAGGTGGCGTGCAGCCTGGTGTACCGACAAAGGACTGAACAAGTGACTAACAGGCTCCTGCTTTAGATGTGATATTTGCCTGCCTCGGGGGGGGGCGCTCACTTTTACAAAATTAAACTCCTTTAATATTCATCTGCTCGCAGAGAAATCTGGTCATGTACAGGGTTACAGGTTTTATCTTAGAGTAAAATATTTTTACATAAACTGAATATTAATAATATTATTGTGTATATGAAAATGTGAATACTGATTTTATACTTGGACAAAAAAAACTTCTGATGTACGAAAATGACCTCATTAGGGTTTTGCCATGTGTAAATACTGTTCGCTTAGAGCTTGTCCTGTTGTTTTTCTTAATTTTTTAAAATCATCTGTTGGGTCATTGCCTCCCCTAACTGAATTTTAAAGGCAGGGACAAGAAACTCATTTTGCTGTCGTGACAAATGGAGAGGCTGAGTTAATGAGGCTAGGGATGCTAGAGGGAGGAGGTGCTGAATTCGAGCTGGAGGGAGGAGGTGCTGAATTCGAGCTGGAGGGAGGAGGTCCTGCATTAGTGCTGGAGGGAGGAGGTCCTGCATTAGTGCTGGAGGGAGGAGGTCCTGCATTAGTGCTGGGGGAGGAGGTCCTGCGCTCCTCTTGCTGGGACATTGGTATCAGTGTCACCAAGATGTCTGTGAAGTTGAAGCGCTTTAAGCAGCCTGTCTGTGCTGCAGTTCCTCATACATGCTACAATTGCAAATCGGGTTGCCACCTGTCCCTTACAGTATGAGATTGTCCCATATTGGAAGAACTGCTGCATCCTATATTATACGGGGCGATGCTGTATTATAAGGGACAGATGGCAACCCTATTGACACCTATGACTATACCTGAATAGAGGCCATGATTTCCAGAATATTTTGAATATTTTTTTTTTCTGAATCCTCACACTTGAATATTAGTCTATGAAGGTGGAATACACAGATGTACACAGATGTACAGTGGTTGTATCTAATTGCTGCCCAGTCTATGAGCCTCACATTGGATGCCATACAGTCCATGATGGTCTCTGGTGCCACATGCCGTTCATTCTCCTGCCGTCCCCTGGATGCAGCTGTGATGTGCTGCTCACATGTGCCTGGATTTTCTTTGGGTTTCTCTTTCAGCACCACTTCTGTGACATGGGGCAGAAGGCTGAGGAGCTGAGAGGGCTGGAGGCAGATAGCTGGGAGAGTGGGGTGGCGAGAGAGAAACAAAAACATCAGTTTAAACATTCATTTATTCATTTTCCAACCCGCTTATCCTACAGGGTCGCGGGGGGTCCGGAGCCCATCCCGGAACTTACGGGCAAGAGGTGGGGAACAACCCAGGACAGGGGGCCAGCCTATCGCAGGGCACACTCACACTCCAGTCACTCGCACCCCATACACTCGCACATGCACATCTTTGGGCAATTTTGTAACTCCAATCAGCCTCGGCATGTCTTTAGACTGTGAGCGGAAACCGGAGAACCTGGAGGAAACCCCACAACGACATGGGAAGAACATGCAAACTCCACACACAGAACCCAGGCGGACACTCGAAACATGGATTCCTGAATTTATGTTGTTCACATTTGGTGCGGCTAAAACATTCACCCAGTTGCACAGCCTGATTTTAAGGGGCTGAAATGTGCATGTTGGGCACAGTGCAGTTATGAACGAATAAGTGAGTCTTCCTGCACCTTTTAAAACTACAACTAACCGCAAGTGTGTGAAATGTAAAATTTCATTGATTATCTCTATACCAATTCCCTGAACTATTTAAAAGTTTTTTTAAAACTCCTCCTTCAGGTTTCACCTCACCCCGTAACTTGTGCTCTCATTGGCTGTAGCTGGTTATTGCCAGTCACAACACTTTCCGCACTAGGATCTGGAATTGCCAGCAGGTCCGGATAGTTGGCATACTAGATATCTGGTGTTTGCGATCACCAAAAACTTTCAGCAAGCGGAAAATCTGGGCTAAATCATGTAGTGTGAACTTTAGCATTAGTAAATTTTTTGAGCCCGGTCTGAATTTCCAGGCTAAATCACACACTGATGATGTTTAAAATGAGTTAGCATGTTGGATTTGTTTCCAGAAAAATAACAAGGTTCAGTATAACAGTGGGGAAAGTCCTGAATTAATGTCTAGAGGATAGCACATATTCTGTTATAACTAGTTAGAATGCAAATTCTTGATATCAGAAATTCAACTTTAACTAGTGGGATTAAAAGCGTTTTTCTCATTAATTTCGATGGGAGTTGGAATCTGAACTGGTCCAAATACCAAATTCATAATTTAACTTGAAGTATAACTAGTTACAATTAAATTCCTGATATCAGAAATTTGGTTTTTATTTCTCATAAAAACATTAGTAATTTTGACCAGTTAAATCAAAAACAAAAGAATTGGCATTTTGAAGTAGTTCAAATTGAAATTCCAGTATAACGAATTTGCAATTTAACTGGTTAAGTCAAATTTCTGATATCAGAAATATGCATTTCTAGTTCTAACCGATTTTCTGATATAAAGAATTTGCATTTAAACTAGTTAGAGTGAATTTGTTGTGCTCTAGACAAGAATAAAAACATAAAGGGATTTATAACAGCCAATCGACAGTCCAACTCTCTCTCTAGCATATTTTTTTGGGAAGCCAGCTCAAGCGCAACCTGTAACCATTTAAAAGCCACAGTTAGCACAATGTTTTCCATGGTGAACTATTTGAATCTATTTGTGCATTTAAGTTGTAACGTATTAATTCGTTTCATTCATGTTCCAAATTGAAAAAGCTGTAACCGAAAGGCACACAAGGAAAACATGTACCAGTCTGTACTTCAAATGTAAACCTTAGATGCTGGTCAGCAAAATCTACATCCATCTATCCATCCATTTTCCAAACCGCTTATCCTACTGGGTCGAGGGTGGTCCGGAGCCTATCCTGGAAGCAACGGGCACGAGGCAGGGAACAACCCTGGATAGGGGGGCAGCCTATCACAGGGCACACTCACACAGTCACACCTATGGTCAATTTAGCAACTCCAATTAGCAGGGGAAACCGGAGTAACCGAAGGGGAGAACATGCAAACGGGGAGAACATGCACGGGGAGAACATGCAAACTCCACACACATGTAACCCAGGCGGAGACTCGAACCTGAGTCCCAGAGGTGTGAGGCAACAGTGCTAACCACTGCACCACCATGCCGCCCCTCAAAATTGCGAGGGGTATTGAAGCGGCTAATATATACCGATGTAATATCGATTCGAGCGGTCACTTCCGATTCCCAGCTATATAATTTTTCCGTGTTACTGGAATGCTCGTTGCGTTTGGTGATCCTCAGTTAATCCTCCCCGACAGCCGCCTTCTCCAGAGACTTTAGCAAAGTTTTCTTTAATAGTCCATATTCCCGATAGGGGGTGCTGCTCTCTAACATTCACATTTTCGTTTTAAAAAAAAAATACTTAGTGCCGTGGTGTTTTTTTCCTCATCATTTGACAGTATGGGACAGTTTTCCTTAAGCTCCCGAAACTGATTTCTTAAAACTTCCCCGTGATATATTAGAAGCGAGCCCTTTGCTAACAGCTGGTACTCTTGGTGTTTCCTCCGTTTCTCAGAAACCTCAGTTATATGGATGCGCGTATTAATAGAGAGCGGAAGCCCTGGGTACCTTCTGTATTCACGATTCTGAAGTGCGAAAGCGTAACCTGACGTAAAAAGTAAAGGACATAAGTGCCAGGCATATTTTCACTTCTCAACTTCTGGTCGAGGGTGCCGTGAGGACGCCGAGAGACGTGGGGGTGTCTGATACAGCTCACGTCACGTGACGCTATACTGCACTGGAGTACAATATTATACCTCGTTATTGTTTAATACAATCGAATAAGACTGGAACACACAACAATAAAATGTCATAGCCGTGTTTTACAATTTTATAAGCTTTATTTTAAAAAAAAGAACAGTTTAGAAATGCGTGGCACTTTCAGTGACATTACACAATAATACAGAGATACAAAGCATTGAAATGCTGTAAAATACAGTCTGGAGACCGAAATCTTGGCAGAAACGTGGGGTCATGCTGAAATAGCTGTTTGTTCTCTCGTGGTTCATGCCGAAATTTTGAAAGGACGTCCATGCAACAGGTGCAAACGCGAAATGTGATAGGGGGCACGACTATACCGCTGTGCGGTTTTAATGGAGAAATGTGTGATTTATTCTGAAAGCCATTTTTTTGCTTTAGGGATGAAAATGAAAGAAAGTAATGGCGATCCAAACGAGAGAAAGAAATGGCAGGCGGCTGAAAAAATAATAAAATAAAATAAAAATCCCAGCGTACGTATTTTTGCCAGCGCCGGGCAATTCAAAGAAATGTTAAGCCCAGTAAGTAGCATCAGCACCACCCTGTGGAAAACGGGTGACACTGCACTTGACTTGCCTAGTTGTTGCACAAGTTGATAGGCAGCGTTCGTTCAGCTATTAATCCGGAAGTCTTCCGCTTGACTCACATGCGTTTTCCATATTTATTTCTATTTACATCATATTTACAAAACTCAAACCTTAATTGCTTTCATTATATAAAATATTGGTAACAAAAATTCATAAACAATACAAAAGAGTTTGTTGTATATTTACAGAGGCATGAGGAGTAAGTGTCTGGCTGAGGTCCTGAGTTCCTTGTCCTTCTCCTGCTGGCAGCGATTTAGAGGTTTGAAATCGAAAGGCAGCTGATAAATTTGTGTTGGGGTGGGGAGGGGGGGGGGGGGGTGGTTAGAACTCGCTGGGTGTGGTCTGGAATTGTCCCATCAAGTCCGTCATCTCCATCTGGAAGGCCGAGTGGTTGCTGTAGTGTTCGATGATGTTGTCGTCCATGTTGACAAAAATCCTGCAGGGGGGACAGATAGAACATTTCATAGGTGACCATCAGCAGTGCCCTCATTCTGCGATTTCTGGCTGCATGCTGGGAGGGGAGGGGGGGAGGCGCAAGTGCCACCTCACTGCTCTCCTCCCTGAAACGTGGGACAGACCCAGGCCCCAGGGGCTGTGGCTGATTAGAAGCCAAAGAAGGAAGAAAATGCCGCGGAACCTGAAAGGCAGCTGGAGGCCCCGGGGCCCGCCGGCTCTCTCACGGCTGTTTCTGCCTGACTTGCACAGGACACGTCTGCGACGCTTCAGAAGCACCGATGTGTCGCAGATGTGTCCCTTAATCGTGGTTCGCTCTCTGCTGGCTGATTTAGGAACCTTTAGACCATCCTGCCTGTTCAGTGGGGCAGCCCCCTCACAGGACAGGGCCAGATCATAAGCGCGGCTTTGAGACCATCCTGACTGCAGAGCCAAGCGCTGGCAACATCCGGACACACTGCTGTCCCCCAACTAGGAAAGCCCATCCTGCAGACTCCCCCCACCCGTCGGGCTTTGCACAATCAGAGGCCTCTCTCCCATAATCAGAGTCGGCCATCGCGTCAGGTATCTCTTGCTCTCTATGGAACAAACAGCCCACATGACTTCCTGGTGTTTCGGTTTATCAGATTAGAGAAAAATAAATAAGACAATTGTATGACTCATCTGAGTTTTGAAATCTTTTCTTCTCTTTCTTTAAGAGTGGTAATTATCACATTCCAAAGGAGCACCTTTCCTACCCACTGGTCCGTCAACTTTCTGGAAGGCTCCTCGTAAAAGGAAGACTTGAGATTTTAAACAAGTGCTAACTGGTTTTCAGATCAAGGTATCTAAAGGGAAACTGAGACTAATGTCTCACTGAAATCTATAGCTCAACGAAACCCAGAAACATGAACAGACACACACACTCCACAAGGTAACTTCAAACTCACCCTCTCTTGCATTTTTTGTAGATCTTCCCGATGGTTTCTTCTTGTATGCTGTATTTTTCTGAAATCTGGTGGGGAAGAAACCAGGAGACCCAGCTTTAGTGTCAAAGAGGTTATTTCAATTTCCTTTGTGCGGGCGAAGGACAGCAGCACCTGAGAGCAGCACAAGGAACTTACAGCTTCTCTGAGGCCTTTGAGGTTTGGTGTGTTCAGCATCAGGGCATTGAAAACCTCCTCCCCCTCTGTCCGAACGTACAGGAGCACTGAAACATGAGGATTCACAGTCAGGGTCTGTGTGCCAGGCAGGAGGCCTGAGGCCTACCCAAGCCTGGGCTTTTCTTGGCATCTTACCTCTTTGAGGCTCCTCCTGCCTGGGCTGCTTGCAGGGGACAGGGCTGCAGTGCTCGCTGTCCTCTGGGTATGCTGGGCAGCTTCTCCTTTTCAGCGCAGTTCTGGAGGAGCAGTCAGACATCCAGTCAGCAAAGGCAATAGAATGAGACAGTCTTGAGCAGAAAGGGTAACGAGGATGTGGATGGTTACCTTTCGGATTCGCCCAGAGTTGCAGGGACCACCTGTTTAGGAAAAAAGGACAGAGTTCGATCAGAGACCTGTGGAGCAAGACTAAGGGCATCCTGAAGCAGGAACTGGAGCGTCTGCTTTCTGCGTGTGCAGCCCAACAGCTCACTGCCCATTACACTTTGTTTCTTTCTCTCACATACCCTGCAGATGCAGCTCTGGTCCTGCCTGCGAGTGCCAGCTCATTCACACACACGTGCAGACATATACATACAGGTTTGTAATTATCTTTGACTCTAATCTCAACCTTAACCCCCATTCAGCCCTAACCTTAACCATAAGTAACCAAACAAAATTAGGTTTTTGATTGGATTCACAGATCTTTGTGGAGACCTGAAAAATGGTCCCCACAACATCAAATAACAGGTTGTGTGCATGTATGTGTGTGTGCGTGTTATGGGGGATATTTGGTCCCAACAATGTAATATAAACCAAATACACACACGCACGCACACACACACACTCCCCACACTCCCAAGTCTCCTGACTGTGGGAACCTGGCTTGTCCAGACAGGACACATGCTGCCCTTATTTGGTTTTGTCAGTAAGGCTGAAAAGGGGCAGGGGGGCATGTACATGTCAGTCACCATATGACCCAGCCCCCCATGTGAGGCTTCACGCTCAACACCCCGTGTGACACCTCCTCCCTGCCTTCCCCAAGCCCCCCTCCCCACCCCGGCCCCCCCCCAGCGTACCAGGCCGCAGCGCTGCATGCTGGAAAAGTGCATCTCGGGGATGAAGAGCACGGGCAGCGTCACCATGTCCTCCAGCACCTTGAAGGAGGTGCAGTCGCTGCTGATGGAGCTGGACACCACTGGCTGCTTGCTGTTGGACGCTGTTGAGGAGCATGGAGGGGGTCAGTTTTATTTATCTGTCTTTCTTATTTATCTGTATCTTTGGGCTCGGCCTGGTCGTTGTCACTCAGTCAAGCGAGACGGGACTCAGTGAGGCATGAGAAGCTGCCTTTAACTTGCAGGAGTTCATTCCTGTGGCGGCTGACACAGCCCCCCCCCCCCCCCCCCCCCCCCCCCCCCCCCCCCCCCCCCCTCCCACCCCCCCCCCCCA
>JAABNY020000025.1:19489319-19505787 GCA_015164015.2 Brevimyrus niger | reverse complement strand
GTGAATGCCGTTTATTAGGATCATTCCGTCTCCCACAGCCACCCCCCCCTGCACTCCCTCAGGCAGCACCCCCCCCCCCTCCCGTCCCAGACTACAGCGCCCCCTGTAGTCCACCCAGCACTTTGCCTGCTGGGGGTCCTCATTTTAGGCCCCTCGTGAGTACAGGGTGGCTCCTGTGTCTTTTTGATTTCTGACACCAGGAAGGCGGATGGACGTTTGCATGGCCTCAGGCCGCCCCAGAAAGAGGAGATTATCTGCGACAAGACGCTCTTCTGATTGCACTGATCTCAGAGCTCTCTCCCGGTCCGCTGCGTGGTCCTGGCGTGTGGGAAGGAACTGGGGATGAAGGTGAAGATGATGGTAATAATCACAGGCACACAACTCAGCGGGGTCTGTATGCCCCCTCAGGCCGGCGTGCGCGGGTGTTTACAGTGGGGGAGGATGAGGATGAGGATGATGACGACGTGAGTGGCAGTTGCTGCAGTGGTTGAGGAACTTGGAATTTCAAGAGGAAGCTTCCAGGAGGCATTTCTGTTGTCCTTCCCTGGCCTTCCCTGCTGTTAGACCGCAGATTGTTTCAGGTAAATCCTTGTAAATTAGCCATTGGTAAATCGTGATGCCCGGCTGCTTCCATTCAACGCCGGATTCCTGTTTCTTTTGTGTCCCTTCAGCATTGTATGTCTAAAATGCTGTTTTGGCTGCAGGTCACCAGGGGGAGCAGTAAATAAGGAGTTGAGCGAACTGTTCCCATGTTGTTATATCCAGCCATAACAATGGCTGAAGTGTAGCCTTGCACCCCTGCACAAGGTTCTCATGGTGAGATTTCACTCACTGCTCCTCACACAGCCAGAGGATCCCAGTTTGAGTTACGTCATGCACACGACCACATCTAGTACGGCTATGAGCCCCATGGTGAGGCTGGCTCTCCAGTCTGCTAGGAGAAGCTGACCATTAGGCCCCAGCTTCGGGCAGGACCAGCCAGTCAGGAGGAACCCTTTGTCCCACTTCACCTGCCTCTGACCCAGATGGTCCTGTGGCACCTCATGAGGGAGGGAGAGCTCATTGCTCCCGTCCAAACTCCAGTCACTGGCCATCCAGTGCCAGTGTTATGTACCAAATTCTGCTATAAACGCTCTGTATGATGGGAAATGCCCTCTGCCACAGGCACACGGAAGCACACCCTCAGATATCCCAGCTGGCAAAGAGCTGAATTCCCACCAGTCTAACAGGGACTGCTAATCACACCATTAAGACCAGTCTGGGTGTACTGGCTGGCTTCTGGAACATTCCAGCACAGTTAGCTTGATGCTGTTGTGGTTGTGGAGGCACTGTGCCTGGAGTGAGTCCTCTCTGGTGCTGTGGTGTTTCTCAGTCAGACGCAGACTTCATTAAGCTCCCCTCTGGTTCTGCTGCCCCCCCCCCTCCCAGCATGCAGTGTGTTTCAGTGACACACCAGCTTGTTATGTTTGCTTTGAATTAAAGCATATGTTTTATAAGTCACCACTTATTAATGTCAGATGACAAATCATACCAGGTGCCTTGATTCTTTGGAGACCAAATTACCCACCTTCTCACCGAGAAGCAGTGCTCACTGCGCTGGATCTTGTCTTTGCCACTGTGAACTGGGCGCCGTCACTTCATCTTCATTCCTGTATCGACCTTCAGATGTTTTCAAACATTTAGCAGAGTCACGCTGCACGTTCAGACCTCTGTATCCAGTCAAACGCAGTGACTCAGCTGTTGCCATGGAGACCGTATGAAAGCCAGCCGGCAGATGGGGTGGGGTGGGCTGGGAGCGCCAGCAAACCTGGAGAAGGAAGGGGTGTGCTCCCACAGAGCAGAGCCTCCGACTAACTTCTGACCTCAGTAACTCTGTGAAAAGAAGCCGACACGTGATTCGATGGTGAGGGTTCATGGGCGGGGCTACTGGAGCATAGTGGCCTGTTTTGGTTGGTCTGCTCACCTATCTGACACCTTATCATCCGGCCCAAGTTTGCTCCACTCCAGTCTCCAATGCACAGGCGCGATATCTGCTGCAGAATGGCAGCCTCGGGCTGGGGGGCACCCTTGGAGTGGGGACCCCCTTTTGGGAAGCCGGCATGAATAAGTGAGGAGTGGTTTAGGGTTACTTACCTGGGCGTCTCTGCTAGGCGAATGGCACCCCCTTTCAGAATAGTACAGTGGCAGTGTGCTAGCCCCCTGTTGGTGGGGGGGTAATGGGGAGGGGGGGCAGAAGTGGGTAAGAGTAGTAGATGGCAGCTTTTTTGCTATTGGTATAAATACAGGTCGTTTGCCTGTATAACCCTCTCATCTCCATTATATGTTATGAGAAGTAACAACTGTGAATGAACTAATGCTTTTTACTGTTAAAAAAACTGACTGGTATTTTCCAGGGAAATCTGGAATTATTGTTACACTTTCAGAATGATTTTCATTTTAGTAAGTGTAATTATGAGCGTTTAATTTTATCTAGAGCTCTAACTTAATTACGGTCTTTTCTGAGAATGAGTGTGGTTCATCCTTATTCGTTTACACAGTCAAATATGTCTGGCGGTGCTGGCCGCAGGGTACAGGGTTAGGGGTATAGGGTACAGGGTTAGGGGTATGGCTTCTTCAAAAAGCTTTGCTGCTCCTGAGTCAGATTTGTCACCTGGACTTTTAGCTACTGAGCTGACGCCTAAGGGAGGGAACCTGTCAGAAATCTGTCAACCACAGTGTGTTAGAGGTGTATCAAATTATTCATATTTTCTGATTAATCAAGAAATATTCCAATAATTGTAAGTAGTATGATGTAAATCCTGCAAACGGAGACTCTAGTGTCAGGATTGGGATGGACTCTCTCTGATAGATCAAAAGATTTAATTCCCCATACCCACGTGTGCCACATGTGTGGCTCTTTCCCAACTGGAGCTGGTCCAGTCACCCTAGAAGATGGTTGAATTTCGGTTCGGACAGTTTCTGTGCGGATACAATGCAGGGGACACCTTGGAATGGACACCTCTCCCCTGCAGGACATAGACATGAACACACAGCCACAGGGAGACTGGAGGTTACATCCTTGTTGGGCCATGACAGATTCCACAAACTGGAGTCTCCTGTGAGGGCACCTGATGACGTGGAAGGTCTGTAGGGGCCAGCCTCTGGGGGGCTGCAGTCCTTCACCCTGGGCCCAGTGTGCTTCTGCAGCTCCCTCAGCAGTGGCTGGTCCCTGGGAGGCGCTGTTCTTCCCAGCCCAGTTTCCTGGGATCTGGTACCTCCGATCTGCATTGGAAGCTGATATCTGCTCCTTTAATTATTTAGTGTTACTGCTTGTGTCTTTTCTCCTGCCAGCCCTGTCACAGTCGCAGTAATCGCTGTCTCTCCCAGTATTTCAGTGCCCATTTCCATGCTTGGAGGTGACTATTGCTGGTTTTATAATTACTCTGACAAGTTTTCTTGTTCATCACACTTATTAATCAGACCGATTAGGGAAAAAAAAGGAATTTTCACTTTATTTTGATTTAAATTGAAATTTTATTTTGCTTAAATCAAGTTGTGACTGGGTTCCTCTGTCTAGCTTGCAAAGACACATGACTGATGAATTAAGTCACATTACTGGCAAAACGAACCCTTTGAGTGACTCGGGACCTGTAATCCTGCGCTGACCGCAGCAGCCCCAGGCAGGATATTCTCTGGACATGTGGGCTGGAGATCGCTGCTGTTGTACCTTTGAGTTCTGCAGTAAAGCGGCCTGCTGTGTAAGAGTGGGTTAAGACTGTAAATGTCATACAAATGTGGGCGACACAGCACAGCACAAAACACGGATCATAATGATAATGACAGTGGTTTAACAGCGACCCCTGCTGACTTTTCAGGAGCGGTTCGAGGCACTCTTCAGGATGTACGACGAGCAGATATCCTTCCAGATGTTCCAGAGCTTCTGCCGGGTCCGCATCAGCTTCAGCGGCCCGGAGGCAGCAGCGCGCGCACGCATGGAGCTCCACGAGTCTGAGTTCAATGGCAAGAAGCTGAAGCTGTACTTTGCCCAGGTACGTCACCGTGAGCTAGTCTGAGCCGGAGTAATGCACAGTCGCGGCCTGTAGAGGGCAGGCTGGACATTTCTGCAGTGTGTGTCTTATCGTGTGTGATGTGATGACATGTCATGATGTCAGTGCTGTGTGTACAGGCATCCAGTAAAGACACTGCTGGTGTCACCCCCCCCCCCCTTCCCCACCCAGGTGCAGAACTCGGGTGAGGACATTGACAAGGCCTATCTGGCTCCTCCCCAGCCTGTGAAGCAGTTCCTCATCTCACCCCCCGCATCTCCGCCTGTTGGATGGAGCCAGAGTGAGGACGCCACGCCTGTCATCAACTATGACCTGCTGTGCGCTGTGGCCAAGCTGGGCCCAGGTCAGGCAGCCTCTTGGGGACCCGGGCTCCGCCTCATTGTCACCTGTCAGTGTGGCACAATAGTGGCATGGTTGTCATGTGCCCAGACCATGAAGTACACAGAAGACTCAGACTAAAAAAAAGCACTAACACATTTAAACTACCGGTTGCTGTTACAGATCCTATTAATAAGTATTAATGGTGCACCAGCATTATTATAAAAATATATATTTCTTTATCTGTGGAAGATGAAATTCTGTACTGAGGAAAATATCAGCATTGCAAGGTTAACTTAGAGAGGTGCCATAAAAATTATTTCCTGGGGCCATTTATGTGGGTTGGTACCTTCAGGTAACAATTAACATCAGTTCCATACCAGAATTAATTTTCCAAACTATGGCTTTAGTTTGCCCTCTGCTGGTAGCTCATGCAAGGGCAGGTGGTTTCAGTCTGCCCTCTGCTGGTAGCTTGTGAAAGAGCAGGTGGTTTCAGTCTGCCCTCTGCTGGTAGTTTGTGAAAGAGCAGGTGGTTTCAGTCTGCCCTCTGCTGGTAGTTTGTGATAGGCAGTATGGTAGTTCTTGTCTTTCACTTCGGCTGCTACCAGACAGCAGTGGAAGAAGCTTCTTATGTTTCCTGGACTAGTCTTATCTCCTTGGCAACTGTGATACAGTCTTGTGTGCTTGCCTATTACTAGCCCTTAAGCAAGAGTAAAAGGTCTTTTTATAATTTGTGTCAAATATATTTTATATATATATATTTGTAAATAGTTTAGTATGATGCAATGGTGAAATTTCAATGACAAGAATAACATGTAATATATTGGGAAAAGTATGTGGGCGTTTTGGAAAATTAGCTGTTTTAATGGGCTAAATTGGGCTAAGTTTGACTCATTTTTCAGGCCGATGCAGTAACAGAGCCATAAAGGGAAATGTTGCATTTATTGTCATTCGTTGCTATCCCTGTAAGGTAACCCACTGCCCCATCTGTGCCCTGTGGTGCAGGTGAGAAATACGAGCTGTGTGCGGGTACGGAGTCGACGCCCAGCGTGGTGGTACACGTCTGCGAGAGTGAGACAGAGGACGAGGAAGTAACCCGCCCCAAGCAGAAGATCGTCCAGACCCGTCGTCCTGACGGGCCCTCCACGGTCCTCAACTAAGTCCCCCAGCCGCCATGGCAACAGCCTCCAACCCCGTCCTCTCTCGTCCTGAAAAAGATGGCCACTATTTCAGATTTCAAAAAGAACTTTTAAAAATCACGTAAAACAGAGGAGACACAGCTGACGGTGCTGGGCTAGTGGGCTGACAGGCTGCTGTGGCCTGTGCAGGTGGTGGCAGCACACCCCTGTATGGACCACCAGGGGGCAGCACACCCCTGCATGGACCACCAGGGGGCAGCACACCCCTGTATGGACCACCAGGGGGCAGCACACCCCTGTATGGACCACCAGGGGGCAGCGATGCCCCTACTGAGAATGCCGCACCTGTATCATTTCAAGCGTTGCAGCTCCTGCTTGCTTTTTATTTTTCAGAATGAATTGTTTTTGTATTATTATTATTATTATTATTATTATTGTTATTACTGCCATTTCACGAGATGTTTCATACTGATGTTTTTTTTTTGCCTCGCTTAACATTTCAGCTGACTTGGGATGCAGGAGACCTCCCTCACAGACAGACACACACATGGACACACACACCACACACACACACACACACACAGTAACTGAGTGTAAATACACAGGCTGCACTGCTGGGATGCAGGAGGCCTCTCTCACAGAGAGACAGACGGACACACACACACACACACAGTAACTGAGTGTAAATACACAGGCTGCACTGCTGGGATGCAGGAGGCTTCTCTCACAGAGAGACAGACAGACACACACACGGACAAACACACAGTAACTGAGTGTAAATACACAGGCTGCACTGTTGCTGTGTTGCTCAGTGTATGCCATTGGGTTCTTTGTTTTCTTTCTGTTTGTCTTGAGGGTCTGTTTCTTAAAGGAAATGTACAGTCTCTATATGTGTTTCATATCAGAGAGTGCATCTGCGTCAGGAGCTGAGCTGAGCAGCGTGAATCATGATGGACGCTTCAGACACAACTGTGGGTCCCCGGGGCAGGTATCAGGCTCAGAGTCCTGGGTGCGAGCGATGGTGGCGTCTGGCCGGACAGGGTCCTTGACTCGGATGGCATCCCTACACTGGGGGCGTTCAGGAATGCTTCGGACTGATGTTGTGGCAGAAATATGCTATCCAGGTGAAGCTGAAATTCTGGCGCGGGAAATGAGAGAGGGATGGGGGAGAGGCAGGGATGGGCCAGGAGGAGGGCAGAGTGTCTGCTTTCTAGAGCAAATGCATCCCCAAACCTGCCTCTATCGCTGCGCTTTGCACCTAGAGCATGACATCGTTGTCTCTGCGCCGATTGGGCCTTTCCCTCCCATAATTCCTTTCTCCCCTGTAAACAGCGTTTAACCCTTTGCCTCCCATAAGCGGCTGCTAGGCGAGGTTTTGTTGACGATGGCACGGCGTTTCCCTCCTTCTTTCCTTTATCGCTGCTGCTTTATTGCATCTTGTGATTCTGTGGACCTTCCTCTCATGGAGCATTTTGCCCAAAGACAACATATGTAAATATATTACAGGATTTGCATCATTTAGAAATTGCCAAAATAAATAAATAAAAAAAACAGTTTTAAAATGTGGGATGGGAGCATGAAAAAATGAAAACCATACCTGCTGAGAACCCACTGAGAGGGGCTTCTTCAACAGTACTGCTGCAGGTCTGCTTTGCTTCATCAGTCTGTGGCTTGGCGCCACCTGCAGCATCGGGATTGCGTGTGCGGGTCGTGTGTTCGAGGCGCGCAGGGATTACTCATGGCTGTAAGGGAGCTGGGGGTTCCCAGCCTGTCACAGTCAGGGCAGATGGGGGGGGGGGCAGAGTGGAATGGGGTTCTGAGCAACATCATCACCTGTAAGGCTGGATGCTGCTTTCAGACGTGAGCTTGTTCATCTCAACTGGAGTCAGGCTGAAAACGGGCTCAGTCTGAATGATCTCAGTACTGTCACTGTAATGTTTGTTGAAATACAAATATCGTCTTGTAATGTAGTCGTTCTGAGAAAAAAGTAGCACTTCAGCAATAATTTCCAGTTATCTGTATTTCATGTGTGTACTGATTTCTGTAGATGTTTTCTGTAATTAATTGCTTATATTTGTGTAGAAGTATAAAGATCATTTGTCTCATATAGAAATATATAAAATATTCTTAAATGTTTTTGGCTTATAGCATCTATCAGCAATCTCTGCACGGATACGGCTGCTGGGGCGGGGGGGGGGGGCACCTCCTCCATGGATCGCAATGGTTTACATGTGCAGACTGCATGTGAAAAGTCATAGACATATCTGACACTTACAAACGCACCGTCACAGCCTGTCACTCTTGGGGATGTAAAGGCATGGTTGCGGCAGTTCCTCCTTCGAGGGGGAGCAGGACTGGCACCCCATACCACACAAATGTCCTCCTTCGAGGAGGAGCAGGACTGATACCCCATACCACACAAATGTCCTCCTTCGAGGAGGAGCAGGACTGATACCCCATACCACGCAAATGTCCTCCTTAGTGGAGGAGCAGGACTGGCACCCCATACCATGCAAATATCCTCCTTCAACGAGGCACAAGACTGGCAACCCCCACACGTTGACCACACAATACGCAATCATCAAATAGTTACATGCTCGCTCACGTTGGGTTATGACAACTGGTACCCAACACGAAGATGGCTTGGGTGCGAGAAGCACAGGGAGACACATCTACAGCCATGAGCACTGTGGTGCCCCAGGTCATTTTAATTGAAATGGTTGTTTACTAATCCTGTCCTCGCTGAAAGTGTCTGGTCAAGTGTCATCCTGATATGGATGATCTGGTCACCGTATTAGGCTAACAGCTAAAAGGTCACTGTTCCTAAAGGCTAACAGTTCCTGTAAGTAACAGCTAAAGGCTAACTGTTAAAACCTCATCACTCCCAAAGGCTCACAATTAATAACTAACAACCCCTAAAGGTTAACAGCGAAAAGTTACAGCCTTTGAAGAATAACAGCTCCTGAAAGCTAATAGCTAAAAGCTAACCACTCTGATGGATAACAGCTCCTGAAAGCTAACAGCTCCTAAAACCACACTTGTTGGAAAACCTTCAGCAAAAGGAGACAGGCAGAGCCTTCACACGTCTGTAGTACATTGGTACCTATGACGAATTATTCTTAGCTCTCAATCATGTTTTTTAAGTCATCCATTACGATTTGCCAAACTTAAACTTATTTAACATAACTTTGACAATTTCAGATCCAAAAGGCAGACTGTGATTGGACAGCTGGTATTACTAAGAAGAGAACGTATTGGCTAGTTTTCAGTCTGTTCCTGAAAGATACCCCTGCAGCCACCTGATACTGCGATCCGTGACACTTGGACCCCTGGAGAGCTGCACAGTCTGTCAGACCTGGCCCATCACTGCCTGCGAGTACCCAGCCTGAGGGCAGGGCCCGGGGTCCACCCCCCCCCCCCCCCACTGCCCACATGGCACAGGGAGGGCTGACAGCTCTGAATGCCTGTCACGCAGCCCAAGCTCTTATTCTGCTGCACCTCCCCATCTGTCCTGTAGTACTGCTGACATGGACTCCCTGGTGACACCTCAGCACACCTCAGGGACATACTGTGCTGGGTGATTCCCTCATTTGGGGGGGAGAGTGGCATTACCCCCCCATGCAGGCTGCCTCAGATTGATCACAGATGGTGGAGTAAAGTCCATCACCACGGCAACCTGTGAGGAGAAGGAGGCGGGATGAAGGAGTTGATGGCTCTCGGCCGGCCGCTCTTCCTGTATTTGCTCTAGTAACATTACATGATCTGCAGGGAACTTTGGGGAAGTGAGTCTGCAGGAGTTAGAGCAGCTTGAAGCATTGGCAGTGTGCAGTAAGATCACCTATAAATTACAGAAACACGTGCCGAGTTCCCCTTACTCACAACCAGCCTACCGGCCATCACCGTCTGCATGCCCCCCCCACTGAACATACAGGATATGAGTGGGAAATCCCCCGCACAGCAGGGGGTGCTGGGACAGGGAGTGAGGGCGTGGGGGCCGCGGCCGTGCCCGTGTGACGGGGAAGCCTCTTGCTGAGCTGTCCAGGCCCGCCCCTGAGCCCAGACAGACCAGAAAAACCTGCTGGTGACAGAGCTGGGAAGTGCAGCGGCAGTGTGACTGTGTGACTCCTCGCCGTCAGCCCCACACTTCCCTCTCTACAGCTGCCTCCTCCCTGACCCTTCTGACCAAGCAGCTTTCCGCCAGGCTCCGCATTTCAGGTTGAATCGGGCAGTTTATGGCAGTCGGGCTCCCAGGAAGGTAAGCAGCACCTTACCCCTCTCCCTCTGCCTCTCTCCCTCTGCCTCTCTCCCTCTCCCTCTCTCTCTCTCTCACTCTCTATCTATCTCCCACCCTTTCTTTCTCTCCCCCTCTTTCTATCGCTTTCACTCACGCAGTCCTCTGAGCTCTCTTGTGCCTTTTCCCAGCACGGCTGAACCGAACAGGTGACCTAGACGGTGCTGTGGCGGCCGAGGCTCCGGGCGGACCCAGAGAGCTGACTGGAACTGTGTGCCGATTTGGGCTTCAGGATGGGTGCCGGTGTGGGCTGGCGCTGCTGAGTCCATGACCCCGGAAATTTAGCTGCTGGCTCTGGGTGTCACTGCTGGACGTCTTTCAGGTAAACCTTCCATCCAAGTGCCTGACAACCAAGGTGGAGCGATCCGGCCCTCAAAGCAGGCGGCTGGACGCCGCCATTACAGGCATCTTATTGGGGATCGAATGTGCAAGTAAGAAAACGGGGGATGTTGTTTATAAAGAAGTTAGTAAAAGCTACATCTGAGGCCATCAAACTGCTGAGAACTCTATTAAAAATCAAGGATTTTCCTGAACTAAACTGAAATCCACCATGTCAGCAGGGATTCTCCAAGGGGGGGATTAATCAGCTATCGGTTGGGCAGTGGCAGAGATGTAAAGCCGGTATCCCCAGAGCTGCCTTTCAGCACAGCGGCTTGCTAATTGCGCGCGTCCACAGCTGCCGCTGTGATGAAGACACGTTTCTGTGCATAAGGGTGTGACTTCTCTAAGGGATCTGGCCTCTTCTGTGATTTGGAAAATGCGACTGAGCTGAGGAGAGGGGCGAGGGAGGCTGGCCGGGTGGCCTTTCACGCTCAGGTGAAAATCCGGAACTAGCATCCGCCCCCACTGGCCATAAAAGCCGGCAGGCAAATATTGATTCTGAGTGTAGAGCAGCTTGGGGTTTCTGCGGTTATCGCTGTGACCTGTTCCCCCGCCAGCCCGCCCCATATATCTCTAACCATGTGACAGGGAGTTTGACGCATCATTAGCATAAGTACATATATCAGTATATCCTGTGGGTTTTTTCACACGGATATTTTAGATTCTTCCTAATGACTGTAGTTTTGTGAGGTTTCACCTAAAGCCAATTCCACGTATGCTGTCATAGGTAGCCGCTCAACCACATGATCTCACATGACAGGTGACGGCTGGCGTGAGGGACGATGTGATCCTGCCTGAGGTGGCCGTCCTATTTGTGAGAAGGGGCACTGAGTGAGGCAGCCAGAGCTAAACCTCCGGTCCAAACTCAGCTGTCACACTTTGTCAGGCTGAAATACAATGCAGGTATTTCCTGGGTATTTTCATAGCTGCCCAAATGCATTGGGATTTACTCAGACTCAGCAAACTTTGATTACATGATGTAATTAATTTGCTGATCCGGTTCCTGATACCTAATGACTTACACAGCCTGCGTTTTCACCCATTTGATTTGTCTGATTGCGTTTTCTCTCCCCTGTGGGAGGGGTCCAATAGGAGCTGCCCCCATCTCAGCGATTATCCCAGTGTGGTGACCCGCCTCTTAAGCAAGCTCCACATCCTAGCAATAACCACCTCATTCTGTCCACAAATTGGCAAACACTGTTGAGCACACAAACGGTGTAACTTAAGAGGTGTTTGACTGTGCTGAAGCCAGCTGGCTACTCATTAGCCTGGCTGATGGATGCCAGCCCTCCCTCCTGGAAGGCTGGACGTTTAAAGTGCACGAGCTGCACAGTGGTGATGCAGTAAGGGCCATGTGGGTGTGCAGTGCCAGCCTCTTGAATGTGAGGTGGGGGTTTAGCGTGTAAGGTGCCAGTCATAATTACAGGGTAGGCAAAGTGACTAAGACCGTCTATTAACAAAAAATGTATATTGTTCTGGATAAAAGCTTATTTAATATCTGCTAAATAAATAAAGACATTAAAAGGGGGAGGTTTTAGTCTGTTACACACACAGGGGAATAACGAAGGGGGAAGCTTTAGCGTGGTACACACGCAGGGGACTAGCAAGGTTGCTGATGCCTAGGTCAGCAAAACCTGTTTATGCAAATCAGCCAATTTAACTGCCAATTTTTCAATTTTATTGTTACACTGTAACAAAAATTGTCTGCCACCCATTTAATTTGATAAATATTTTGGGGATGTGTGCCACATATTATTGCTTTCTTTAATGAATGTAATAAGGCAGTGTATTTTAAATGTAAGTTCTAACACTCCTAGGCCACCATACCGTACGTGGTCCTCCAAAGAGTGTGGCTTTTCGCGCCGTATAAAATCGAGGTTGATCATATCCTCCCACGGCTCCTGAGGCACCTCCAGAGCTGGGGGCGCCTATTCTATTTCCCTATCTCCCTCGGATAAAAGGACCTAGCATCTAATGACGGTGCTCCCAGCTGCCCCTTAATAACCAAGGAGATACCTTGTTTTTCATCGTATAATAACACCTAAATAAGTCACAGGGATGCTGTGTAATTCTACTGCATTACACTCCTTAAGCAGGAGTAACCAGAGGTGGACATTTCAGATTCAGAAAGTAAAAACCCAGACCAGGATTTTGTTTCAACCAACCAGTTGAGTACTATATGGCTGTGAATCTTTATACTCAGCAGGTTGGTTGAAACAAAATCCTGGTCTGGATTTTTATTTTCTGGACCTGAAATGTCCACCGCTGGGAGTAACACACATTTGGTCACATTCATTTCTAAAGCAGACACCATGGACAGTGTCTACATGCAAGCAGAAGGGTAGGAGATGCCATGTACATGCTAAGCCTAGCATCTGCCCCCAGAGACACTCAGCAGAGCTACAGCAGCCTGTATAAAGGCTCTGACTGCGTTATATAGCAATTCCTAACCAAATGGCTGAATCGTTTTGAACATAAACCTATGGTTGATTCCCCTTGTCCTGTCCAGCTGTAATTTTAATGAAGATAATAAATTCAGTGGTTAGCACTGCTGACTTATAACAAGAAGGTCCTGGGTTCGACCCCCCCACCCCCCGTGGCCCCGGTTAGGATTAAGCGGTTACGGTGATGGATGGATCGGTAATAAAGTCAATTCCTGCTCATTAAAATCCATTCTGTAGACATTTGCTATGTCACTGATTATTTTATTCCCCTTTAGTTAAAAAAAAGTACGAGCAGTAGCTCCAGTATTTTTCATGTAATATCTTTAAACTTTATTTAATTTCCAGTACTTCCAAATATGATTAAGAGTATTAGAACCACATATTCCAATCTTAATTGAAATAGCCCTCTGGTCTATTAAAACAGTCAGTTAAGTAAGTCTGCAGTCAGAGTAAATTTTATCTACCGCATCCCTCAAAGTTAAGCGAAAATCTAGACTGGATCGTTTAGACTGATCTGTTCATACATTCGCTCACCGGGGGATTTATGCCTCCAAACAACCTAAAGTCCAGCTAGGGAGCTGGACAGCCTGGGAGGCTGTGGTCACCAGGACCGTCACGTGGGCAGACAGGCCGATGATGCCCCAAGCGAGGCTCAGCCTCCTTATCAGGGCCACATATGGTACCCTGGCCAGTCCCTGGAACCTGGGCCGGCTGAGAGCGGACTTGCCAGCAGTGCGACTCCCATAGCATGACTCTCTGAATGCAAGGCAGCACTGACACGGCGCACCGGCACGGACAATGCCCCGGACAGGACCTGAACAAGCTAGGCGAAATTCTGGAAGCATGCAGGGCGGAAACAAAGAGGGCCAACCTGGTACCGTCACAGTGACGGATTCAGGGGACGGCAAGGGGCCGAGGCTCGGAACAGTAGAACAATGCAGTGGCCTTTTCCGTCACCTGGAGGCAAGTGGAACATGAGAGCTGGGATTACTATGACCTCACTACGGCCAGACAATGTTATCTGGTCCACCTCTATTAGGACAGTCATTTTGGCTAAACTGACCATTCCATAGGAAGAGGGAATGGAAGCTGCCTTCAGAAGAAAGAAGGAGATGTAGAGAGAACTGACAGCTTTATGTTCACAAGTGTGTGTGTGTGGGGGGGGTCTTCACTTATTCAGTGGAAGTTAGCTGCAGAACATCCAGCCAGCAGCCTCAAGCTGAAGGAGGTTCTTAATGACCTGGTGACCAGGCAGAATGCGGGTAAAACATCAGTGCAGGTTGGCGTCTAGCTGGCGTGACAGCACCGACTGAGGGGGGTCAGGCAGAGGCATCCAGCAGGTGGACTCACCTGTGCTCACCTCCACCTTTTCTTTGACGCTATAAGAACAAAGATTCCTTTTTAAACTGATTTCTTATAACCTTGACATTAAGTGACACAATAAAATAGACACAAAGCCATAAAAAATCCACACAGTCCTTATCATGGTTACATAAAGGAAGCATGCATTTCCAACAAAACATTGTGCAATATTTGAACATCCATTATGGAAAAAAAGGATTAACGTTCCGTCAATTTTTAATTCCTTTCTATTTACAAACGCCCAGCTGCTGATAAAGTACTCAGTCTCCTCTATTTCTCACCTGCAACATCAATGTCCACAGACGATTATGCATTGCTTTATCAGCTAATGTCATGTCTTCCTTGATGCATAAGGTATTATTTTTGAGATATTCCTTCCTCTTTGGAGCCTTTCCACAGTGCATCTCTTGCCGTTTTGGAGAGCAATCTAATAGGTATTGCTCTTGATGTCCGGCCATGCCCTAAGGCCTCTGGGGACCTTCCAGGCAAATGAGCCCCTTCTGCTACTGATATAACCGTCTGAGGATCCTTTTCAGAGGATGCTGCTTGAAGCATGTCTTGAACTGTAGATTTAACATTTTCCACTGCTTTTTCAGCACTCCACACAAATCAAGATTGGACCACCGCAACCTTTCTCTTTTTTTCTTTGTATTTCAGCTTCAAGACAGCATTCTCTTTCTTAAGCCCTACCGCTCCTTGGTGATGATATTTCAGTGATTTTTTTTTCAGATCTTCAGTGCTATATTTCACAGCTTCATCTGTTTTTTTTGCTCTTTTAATTTATCCTATTTGTAAGAATGTGAATAATATTGTCCTGCAGCTTTGCCAAAGTGAGATCCATATTCCCCGTTCTGTCCGAGTCTTCTTCAACGATTGCTTATTCAGCATATTTCAGCAGAAATCACAAATTTCCTCCTCATCGGTGTGAGCCTGGCAAGCATAAGAATATGCATCTTTAATTTGCCTGTGTACTGCATACTGTGTGCTTGCATGCTATATACTCCATGCTGTATACTGCATACTGTGTACTGCATGCTGTATACTGCGTGCTGCGTACTTGCATACTGTGTGATGCATTCTGTATACTGTGCACTTGCATACTGTGTGTTGTGTACTGTGTATTTGCATGCTGTGTACTGCATGTAGTGTACGGCATATTGCATGCTCTGTACCATACTAATATCCTTTTTATTCAAGCTCTTCCTGACATCATGTATAGTAATAAATCATACAATTTTCTTTTAAGGAGTGTCTCTCTGGTTTGGCCGGCTGCTCCTGCATCCTGCTCTCCCACTAACAGGGTTTGCCTTTTTCCTTTGCAGGGGCCTGGAGAGGATGCAGAGCTCAACGCCCCACACAGTGACCAACCAGACCACGCTTGCCCAAAACACCACCAAGTCTTACGAGCAGATCCTGATGCAGAGTGCGTACCCTGCTCTGTGTGCGTGCACGCGAGACTCGGTGCAGCTTGCTGGACATCCCTGTAATGCTATAGTGATCTCAACACACGGTCTTCACCCAGATACCTGGCTGTATAAAATAGCCAAAAAAAGGCAGAGGCGCCTATGAACTCTCTCCAGAGATGCAGCCTCGTCTGCAGGCAGGAGATCTGTCAGCAGAGATGAATGTCACCTGGTGAGATTACAGCAGAGCTCAGCTGCCCTCAGTGACCTCCTGCTCTCCCTTTCCAGGTTCTGGGGCCATGATCGCTGTCATAGTCATTGGGATCGTCATCATTCTCACCATACTGCTGATAATTCTGAAGACCTACAACAGGTTAGGCCGCAGCGTTCTGTGCTTCCCGCCAGAGGCATGTCTGTGCAGCATGTCGGCAAAGGCTGTTTTTAATAACTAGTAATATCAAAATATGGAAATGAAAGCCTGAATGGTTCCTGGGGAAGAAGAAAATTAATGTGAAGGGGAGGAGCCGGTGGCGGCCGGGTGATTGCCGACAGCCTGGATGTGTGACGGTCGTGTCCCCGAACAGGAGGACGCACGCCACCCGCATGCTCCGAGGCTCCAGGCCACCCAAGAAGTCGTCCACGGTGCACACCAACGTGCAGCTGCACAGCCTGTCCACCAGCCCTGCGACGGGTGGCTCGGCACGGCTGCAGACCGGCGCGGCAAACGGCCTCCATCTGCCCAGAGCTGAGTGGAGCGGCACGAGCGGAGCGGGCGCCGAGTGGGACAGCACAGCCAACGGCTCCACGGTGGCCACTGTGCATAATGACCCACCGCGGGGGAACACATAGCTGAGGGCAGGACTCAGGACCTCGGACTGACACGCTGCTGACAAGGATTGCTGGGATAGGCTGGGGGAAGAAGCACAGGGGATGGTGCCGCCTGCCAGCCGGGTTTTGTGTGCCAGGGTGGGCCGGGGGGGGGGGGGGGGTATCAGCGGGTTCGGGGGGGGGGGGGGGGGGGGCTGGGGGGGGCGGGCGCCCGGGGCCGTCCGAGGGGTGGGCATCCCCAGACCGGGGGGGGAGA
>JAABNY020000025.1:19474093-19489309 GCA_015164015.2 Brevimyrus niger | reverse complement strand
AGCGGTGGGTTCGGGGGGCGGGGCGGGCGAGGGAATGGGAGTGAGCAGATATCAGCGGTTCAGGGACGTGATGGCGGCGAGGCTGTGAGCGGCTGCAGCCTGGAGCTGTCAGATGGATGGTCATCCTCAGACTGAGCGGGAAGAGGTGCCTCCAGGCCTCTTCCACATCTTCTTGGCTTGATATGTTTATCAGAGACTCACCCAATTACTATATGTTGTGGTCAGATACTGCATTATGCTCGACTGTTGTACATAAAAGCTGTTAGTAAGCAGTTTGACTTGTTGGTCCGGGTCCCTGACACTGGCCTGTAATGTATGGATAGCCTGTGCGGTGTCTTCATGTGTATATCTATCAGGTGATGCCTATTCTGTGACGTCAGCGATGAATTGGCTTAAGAATGTGGAAAATGTTTTTAGATGCTGGTACTGCTGTCAAACACAAAGCGGACATCATCACCACCATCAGTACGTAGTATGAAAGACTGTTGTTGTGAACACAAGATCAACACAGTGATAGTGCTGTCAGAAGGTCTGAACAATGCATTCCAAAAATGCTACCCATTCAGGCACCACTGAGTAGTAAATTTATGGCGCTTTTCCACTGCCACCAAGAACTGTCTTTTTGTGAAACAGCTCAGTTTTTCAATGTAAATTACGCAGGCTGTGCCTACGCTCACATGGCCACCGTCACCACCGTCTGATTGATCAAAATTCCTGGAGATACCGGTGTTCTGCGTTGATATGTCTGGATTATCTGAAAGAAAAAAAAACAAGTATTCTATATATTTATTTATTAGTAGTATTATTGCACCTCCTTCTTAAAAAAATACTGAAGAATGGCTGAAGGGAATGGTTTGGTAATGTATATTTATGCAAGCTAATTCCGCTAGCATTTGATGCTAACATAAGATGGAGATTCTCACAGACACACTGCTAGTGAAAATCAGCACATAGTAAATCATGATATACACCGTGTGAACAGTAAATAAGCGTGTCTTTGGTTTTATGTTACTGTCGCTCTCCAAACTTGGTAACGCCTTTACCAGGCTGACCCATCCACAGTGGAAGTGAGTAGTAACTAATGTCTCTTTGTGGTAGGATTCGGGTACGGCTCGGTTCCTAAACGCCAGGTGAAAAGCGCCAACAGTCTTGCTTGGGGATTCATGTTACAATTTGCTTCAGATGGCTTTACCTACTTAGTTTTGTGACATGACATTCGGCACTCCGTTTACCTGTCAAGACATGAAACTGGTTTTAATGTCACTGACTGGCCTATAAATTTGGTGACCCAAATAAATGTACAACTATTTCATGAAAACTTTGTGGTTTGTGTGTAGCAAATCAGGCTCTGATCAGGCAGACAGTGAGATCAAAAGAACATTCCAGTGTGGTGAGCCCAGCTACCACACCTGCTCGTCTCCGTCACTGTCAGAGGAGCGCTTTTGTTCACACTGCCATTGCAAGTCAGGCGGGGTGATCTGCAGAGACTGCCCACGGCACCTCTTCCCTAGGACTCCGGCCATCTACTCCGGTCTTTCCTTAGTATAGAATTACAGCATGGTGCTATCAAACAGCCTTGCTGGTGGGATGGTGAAAACATGCTTGGTAAAAAGAGAGAAACAAACAAAAACCCATTTGTTTCAGGCCTGAAGGGCATCGTTCTGCTTGGGGTTGGGTAGTTGGCTGTTGCACAAGTGCTCTGCTGCTGGCATTCCTGTGAGGGTTAAATTAACTCACATTGACAAAGAATTATTTCACAGCTCTCAGAAAAAATTCCTGGCCTCCAAGGACAGTGTCAGAAACTGCAAGTGGGCACTCTGACTTGGCTGCGTAACAGTCTGGCAATGAACTTGCGATGCAATTCCCCAGACACCTAGTATCTGCTTTTATTTGAAGAGACCCCGCTTACACATGTACTTTCTCATTATGTTTAGTCCTAAACTACTGCAAACAAAAAAGACACATGATGCCCTTAACGATGAATGAAGCTTCGGTGAGTTCATATATAAAAGACGCACACAGCCGTTTATTTAAAATCAGACTTCAGTAGATGTGATTTCACTCATTCATCCAACCATCTACTGACAGCTTATCCTGGTTAGGGTCGCGGTTTTGAGGCTTCACCAGGACGTTCGTGAACGTGTGAAATACCGGCGCTTTAAGTTGCCTGAATCTATGACTTAGTGCAATCGTCCTGTTTGGCCGCAGCGCCACTTAGTGGCCCTCTGTGGAATTAAAGGGTCGGTCTGCCGCGTTGCATCCTGGGTTACGGGCACCTCTTCCTCCGTCACGCAGTTCTCCCCTCGCATAGAAGATGGACGCGGGCTTTTTCCGCGTGAGTAACACAAACGCCGCTATTTATTTCCTCGTTCGCTGTTGCTGTGTTCGCTCAGATTTTGTTAGCTTTGTGTTTCTGTATCTGCGTAAGCCGTTATGCTGCGATTTTTCGCCAGCGAGCCGGAGCTATACCGGCGCCATTCCGCGGCGAGTGGGGGAAAATGGCGGCAACGTAGGAGCGCAGAACAGGCTCCAGGGCCGCTAGTTCCCAATCCGCGTATTTTAGCGGAGCTTGGGCCGTGTTTGCCCGCTTGGGCCCAGGCGCTGCCTTTGAGCCTGGTGGGGTCCCTCTGTACACCCAGCCTTAGTGGGCTACCCATTTCCTTTTCCCGTATTACTGCTAGCTAACCCGAGCCCTTAACTCCGAGCAGTGCCCCGTTTCCTAATCCCAACGTGGCGTTGTCCGCTATAACGGGGCCGCATTACTGTTTTATGCTGATGTATGCGAACCTCCCCGTGATTATGCTACATTGCTAAGGGCTAGCAGTTGCTCGCCCTCCCGTCCGCCGACCGTCGGTGAGGGGCCGGTAGCTGTAGGCCACTGGGGCCTTTAGGTTTCATCTTGTCGGGCCGCCTGCAGGGTTTTGTTATCGGGGTGGCTTTTAAGTTTAAGGGTTACGTGGTTGAGGTTACTCAGATGGGGTAGATTGCGGGGCCGTAAGTGGGCCCTGCACGCGCTCATGCGTGAACCTTATTCAAAGGCTGACTTATTTTCCTGAGTATAATGTGCGCCGTTGGGGAGCGCGTGTTCTACGCCGCACCCCCCACGCCGTAGTCATGTTTGCATTGGGGCGGTGCGTGTCAGGCTACAGCGTAGGTTTTCCGCAGAAGTATGACCATAACGCGCCTTTCCGCTGCGCAGGGCACGAGCGCAGAGCAGGATAATCGCTTCAGCAACAAGCAGAAGAAGCTCCTGAAGCAGCTGAAGTTCGCAGAATGCCTGGAGAAGAAGGTGAGCGGGCGGGCCGATCGGAGCCGAGCCAACCAGATAAGGGGCAGTCCGGGGCCCCCAAGCATTGACCATCTTCCGGTTTGCTTTTGCAGGTGGACATGACCAAGGTGAACCTGGAGGTTATCAAACCTTGGATCACCCAGCGAGTGACAGAGATTTTAGGGTTCGAGGATGACGTCGTCATAGAGTTTATTTTCAACCAGCTGGAGGAGAAGGTACTGCCATCAAACCTGTATCTGCTCCTCTACTCTTGTGTTCAGATGAAGTGTAGGTCTTCATGGTTCTTTACCATGTGGGTATGAGGATGCAAATGTAACAATAATAAACCTTCCAGTAATTTATATTAGAGAGATTGCATCTGGTGCCCTACTGGCCCAGCTACACATTGGGAAAGCAAATGTCTTGCAAAAAAAATTGTTACTGTTCTGTGTGACAGAGTGCCTTTGACAGCAGTTTTCTAATGATGATGTGATTTATGATTTAAAAGGCCTGAACCAATATGGATGTTATTCCTTGCATCAGAAGTATAGCAACATCACCTAATTAGGTCTCACTGAGCTCCAACTCCTTTGATGATGCAGTATTTGTTTGGAGGTGAGTTGTGTGCAGGGCTTGGAACCCGTGACAGTAAATAGAGCATTTAGACACTGTCATGTCTCACATTTTCATTTAAAAAAAAAAAAGAGGAACAAAGATGTTTATAGGACTGGGTTTTTGCACTAAGTAGCACACCTATAAACGCCATTAAATTCTGTTGAACTTTCTCAAACGGCAACAGCGTTGTCTCAGACAAATAGCCCGATTTAGCCTGATACTACTATTCATGGCATTGGTTTGTTGTCTGTAGGTTTCATTTTCCCATTTTAGTCCTCTTGTTTGAAGCCTCATCTTGGGTCAATGGTAGGGGTGCACCGATCGATCGCCCAAATAGCTCGTGGTCGGCATTGGATGAGCTTCTGTCTGTTTGGGTCCTGCTTCCCAGGCCTTTCAGCGTCCTCTGCTCATGATGCCTACAGGACACGGTTGTCTGGGACATTACCTCTGTATTTCATGGTGTTGCCCACAACAATGATAGTGAGGTCTTGCTCCCCATCCTTTTTAAAATAAGCTCTTTGGGAGGGAGTGCACATCTATTCCATGGATCAAACAGCTGAACAGAATAGTAAGCAAACGATGCTCTTCTTACAGGAGTGGATAGTTTCATGTACTGTGGTCTGTAGTTGTTTTTAAGCGTAGATGAATGGTTTGCCCCCCCAAAAGTTGACTTTACTGATGTCTGTTCAGTTAAATCCGATTTACTGAGAGTTGGGCTAAAATGTTTGTATAGACTTATCCACACTCCTTTTATATGACTAAAAAGTTCTCATCCATACTAACAGTGAGTTTTTATTTTTATAAAAAGGCATCACTTGCCTGCAAAGGCTTTCTCCAACGTCATTATTGTGAATCGTTTTGAATGGTGCTGGTCAAAGGACAGCCTGGTTAAATGATTGGTTAATTAAAGCAAGTCCAGTTTCAGCTGCCTGTTTCTCACTGTGGGTCTCTCTCAGTGTCTCTTTTTCCTGAACTACACTTCCAAGTCATTGATGCTGTGTGATGTTTTTGATGGAGTTTTACTCCTTTTGAGTAAATCTGCCATACGATTTGTTTGGAACTTAGTCCAATATCTTAGGGTTTTCTATATTTCTTTATTTAGTTTTTTCCGTTCTTTTCTTTTCTTCTAGCAACCAGGGGGGTTGATACATACCAACTGTTGCATTCTGGGAGCTCTCGTGTTGCAAGAGCGTGTCAGATGTTAATTCACTTTGCTTAGGGCAGCCTTTTGTGACACTGAGCACACTTTCAGGATCACAGAATGGGCCCTGTACCCCTCCCTCGCCATCGGTGCACCCCTAAGTCTTGTTTCTGAATGTTTTGCTTAATATTTGAAGGTTTTTGATCCATGTGAAGCCTTTGACAGCACAGGTATACTTTTGATCATCTTAAATGGAGGAAGACGTCTAAGCAATGAATATCTATTTCAGCACATGCTAATGTGAGCTGTGGGAATCTAGATCTCATGACTGTATGTGAATGACAGCACATGTAATGGTTAAGGGTAGCTCTTATCTGCTGTTTTTTCAGAGTAAATGAATAGCAATCTTCACTTTTCTTGTGGCTTGTGTACTCATTATTGCTTGTTCGTTTTTTGCAATTTAGATAAATGGTATAAGATTAAGCTCAAGGTGGTTGAGTCTCAAGCAGTAGGGAGGCGGAGCCAAGCCCAGGAAACGTCTCTCTCTGCAGGAGGCTCCCAGACCTCCAGAACCCCTGGGACACCCGGAAGACACCGGAACTGTACTTGCTTTGTCGGTCTCGATGCACCCTGTTCTGAGCATCTGGTTGCTTAGAGACAAAGTGACTTTGATGGAGGGGGGGCTGGGGGTGGTTTGCTACCGCCGAACGAAGGTAAGCCATTTTGGAAGGGAAGCCATGGTCAGATCAGGCGGACACGCGCACGCATAAGGCCTGCAGAAGTTTTGTTGACAGTCCACATGTCATTTCCCCCATGACTACAAAGGCAGCGGTGCACCATAAACACGGCAGCGAGTAGTATTGTCGTGAAATTGCACAAAAAATGGCACACGTCCCACTGTGTGCCTGAACCATATATAGCACCAGTGTTTGATTTCACCTGGCCGAAAATAGACAACATGCACATGAATATGTTCCCGGTTTTATATTGGAGTTTCAAAACATCTGAATGAACGCCGGCTCCGGGATGTTCGTGGCGGGGTCCGCCATTGTGTCCCAGTGGTCGGATTCAGAGATGCCCCTCTCCGGGGCAGTTGACGCAGTTTACGGGCTCCTGCTTAGTTCAGGTTTCCAGACAGCCGCTCGGTTCAGAGAGGAAAATTCCAGAAGCTTTGGACTTTGCTGAGGAGGAGGAGGAGGGGAGTGGAGCAGAGGGAGGGAGGGAGTGTGGTGGTGGTAGCGACGGTGGGTGGATGGGTGGGGTGGGGGGGTGATGTGGTAGAAAATTCCTTGTTAAAGCTTTGGACCGCCTCCTCTGCAGCTATTCACACCCCCTGCTCATGTTCGCTTCCACCCCTCCCCCCTGCAACTCAGCCCTCCCACTCGGCTCCCGTAAACATCCATATTGCTCGGGCCTGGACCCTCCCCTGGAGCCTTTGTCATATGACCCTTGCGCCTTGCCAGGGTTGTGCCCTCTCATGCGAAACCGAGCGGCTTCGGCGGGGCAGGAAGGCCGACTTCAGGGGCAGTTCTTGCCTCTGTAGGACACCGTGTTCCCTTCCTGTTCCGCCGTCTGTGCCCTCGCCCGTACCAAACCTTATGTTTTCCATACCCCCCACCTTTAAGCCATTCTGAGCTGCACCGAGTCATACCACCATATTACCATTAGCGAATTAAATGTTACGGAGCACAATAACCTGTGAACATTTTGTCCCTCTTCCATACTTGGAAATGCTGGGCCACAGACCGCCCTCATTCAAGGATCAAGGAATGTTTATTGTCATTTGCACCACATTTGCATGACGTGGAACGAAATTGCGGTCCGGTTCTCAGACCTTTCTGATATGGCATCTGCCATATATTAGACATTGCGTCGTCTTGGTCTTGTAGTCGAGCAAATTTTATAAAAAAAAAAATTTGCCTAACGTGTTCACGAAGTTTACGTTTCAGAGCAGCAGTTCCCGATAAAATAGATAAGAATACTTGGACAACCTCGGTCAATGCCATTACTCCGGAATTTAAATGTTAAGCTAGCTATAAACAGCTCTTTATTTGAAGGTAAAGTCTGTTGTTTTTTGGGCTAGCTAGCCTAATTTTATTGTAGCTGACATAAGATGGATTTACATTACAACATTTTTCTAATCAGTCAGTAAATTGAATATGATCGTGATATATCACTAATTTAACTAGGTACTGCTTTTATTGAGTGTGTATAACTTAAAAAAAAAAAAAATCCCACCTTTCATCAAGCACACATGCCTGGGCTTTGATTGCAGTAGAATAACTGAGCAGCCCTGGTCCGTTCATCGTGGTTCTTGCTTTCGATATCGTGCTTGTCGGAGATATCGTGCTTGTCGGAGATATCATGCTTGTTGTGGTGAGAGGTGAGCTGAATTTGTGTTCTGGTCAGGGATGCAGGAGGCCTGTCTGAGCTTCACGTCTCTCAGGATAACCAAACACCTACAGTGGTGCAGAAGGACTGGGCCAAGGCCCCGAGTTAAAATACTGCTCACAATGTCCAGTAGGATGCCTACTTCCGTTTATGCTCACCTCAGTTCTGCTGAAGGGGGCGCTGTGTTCAGGTGGTGCGGAAGTTTCAAGTCGATGACAGTTTTCTGTGCTCCACGAGGGGGGAATGTTTTTCCGCCTCGTCAACGAGAGCTTAATCCTGCTAATAACAGCATGTCAATCAACCCATTAATATAGCAATTTTGATATCGCTTTGCCTAGAAAAGACGTCATTCAGTGCCATTAGGTTCTTCTAACGCCGTTATGTGTGTCGGCTTCTGACGAGGTTATACACCTTGTTCATTTGCACAAAGACTAATGAGGAACACTTTTATTACCCTTTTGTTTTGGCTCTCCTTTAACCCCTTCCTTCACGCCAGATTGTGGTCAGGTTTATTGCATCCCCTTCCTGCCTGAGCTGAACTACTTTGATATCCCCACCAAAAGTCACAGTTACGTGTACCAGACATTGATCCGTTCTGTGCACCTGTGAACTGGAATTTTCACTTTATATGTCTCAAGGTGTAAGTGGACAATTTGTCAAGCTGATTGTAGTTTTTATGTATTTGTGTGTGAACGACCTGCATTTAGGAAAAAGCATTTTTCTGTTATTCTGTAGTGGTGTAAATTGTTTGTGTATATGTATGATAATTTCTCATGATATTTTATATTCTTTTTAATGGGGGGGAAAAAAGCTAAATTTGTCTGTCTGAGACACAAATACTGCTGAAACTATTTCAACATACTCTATATGATTCCTAAAACATTCAATGATTATTTTCGACTTTAGGGACGCATCTCGCAAGTGCCACTGTGCCTGATTTGCGTTCGATTTGGTTATTCTGGTTGATGAAAATGCATGATACAGATAATCAAAGGATCAGAGATTTGCAGCGAAACGAGCCCTTTTCTTGCATAGGCATTGCAGAGCTTGTGGGTCTGTTTTTTTTTTTTTTTTTGCATTCATCTGGCATCTCCATCCTTCGTAGGGTTAATGGCGCATTGGTGTAAGTGTGCCGCGACCTTTCTGCAAGCAGAACAAATTAACGTGCCGGCAACTGGGATTAGAGGGTAAGATGGAGGTGACCCAGATTTTTGGCAGGAAGGCGGCTCATGGAGCGGTAAACATCACTGTCGACTGGTCACGTTTGGTAAGCAGCACCTTCTCATCGCTAATGGCGTGTTTACATGTGGAAGCTCGCCGGCCCTATCCCCTAGTCTTTCGCTCCCGGTAGATTCCTTTTTTTTTTTTTAACTCGAGGTTAACACCACAGTTGAGTTATATTTGAATGATGGTTCAATTATGGGTGTAAAAGAATAATAATAATAATAATAATAATAATGAAAATTATACGTTGATGATGAGAATCCCATTGAATAAAATGACTGTAAGGGGAATGTCTTCTTTGGAGATCCAGGTGAAAAGGAGTCAATTAAGATTATTGTCCTCTGAACCACTGAGATTTGAAAGTGCTTTCTGGTTGCAATAAATTATAACTTGATAATGTTCTCTTTTGTATTGTTTTTAAGAAACAAAACATTCATTTATATAGCTGAGAGTTACAGGTATGGTGGTGAAAAGGTCATTCATCCATTCATCTCACAAACCAGTTATTTTGGGCAGAGTCAACCGTGGAGAATCTAAGCTTTGGACAAAGATTATTTGGTTCTGAAAAAGCAATATTACAGTTTTAATAACACATTTTCTAACACAGTTGTGATATGGGAGGTTCCCAAAATGAATTGGGGAACTGCCGTGCAAAGACATTTGCTTACTCGTCAATGTGCCGGGATGTTGTTGCCAGTTTGTGATCTAGGTTCGGGTGCTTCTTGTTCACTGTTGATGTGGTAAATAAGGTGGAGCAGAGCAGACGATTTAAACAAGCAGGCGGTGGAAGGCAGTGGGCAGATCGAGCTGGAAAATGTGACTGTTCTCTCACATTCTGCACCGTCAGTGAAATGTCATTGGCACGAAGTAAACCGCTAAATGACTGCACCGTTGAGAGCGCAGCGCCTCAGCTAAATGCTTTAGTCCCCCATTTCTGCATTTGTTTTCGTTAAATATACAGAGGCACGATCCAGATTTATGGTCAACGAAGATTCGCTTAATGTGTGCCCAGTAGTCCTCTCGTATCATTTGCCAAAATGTTGCCACATGATGTTTTCATCTTCGATTTCCTTTGTAGGTTGGCTGAAAACGGGCCTGAACAGAGGGAAGATACCTTGGAGGTTACAGGAAGGTCATGCAGGAACACTACAGTCTCTTAATGGCTGGTCCTTGACTGGAAACACCAGCTTTACATTTAAAACCAAACAACACCCCACCACTTCATACTCAAATACCCCTCTGTTTTTCAAAGTCATGGCTAGCAAGAGGAAATCCACTATCCCATGTATGATCCCGGTGAAGACCATGCACACCCAGGATGACGGGGAACAGGAGGAGGGCCTCCCAGACTGTGCATCTTCTCGTCCTGTTATCTTCCACTCTGGAGAGAACTCTTGTGGACAAGGCTCTCCGAAGGCCGGTGAAGCCTCCAGCTCGGACAAGGGCAACACACAACGAGAAGGAGGTACATACACATGTCGACCATGCGGTTTTGAGTCCCATGACCTAAACCTCTTTCTGGACCATGTTTATAATGTCCATGCTGACTTCCGGGCTGAGCCCAGCTTCTTCTGTTTGGACTGTGGAGTGTCAGCGGCAAAGTTCGAGGGCTTGGCCCTGCATAACGCCCATGCCCACCCCAGTACAGTCAACACCACGCTGCAGTTGAAGAAAAGAGACCGGCGGATAACTGTGGAGCAGAGCCTGGTGGTGAACGAGGGATCCAAAGAGTCTGAGATCTCAATCACCAAGACGCCAATCATGAAGATGTTAAAGGGCAAGTCTGAGCCCAAGAGGATTGTGGTGTCTCACGGCGTGGATGAGTTAGATACCATCAACAGTAAGGAAGCAGAGAAGATTGAGCCTCCAGCCGTAACACACGTCCCCACTATAGTTCACAATGGAGCAGCAACCAAGCCTGCTCTTCCAACAGCCTTGCAGGTTGTGAATGGCTCCGGAACTCTGCCTGTGCTCAAGACTGCCATCACCCAGGTGGTGTCAGTGGTGCAGAACCGGACCCTTCATCAGCAGTCGGCCACTATGACGGCCTCTTCATCTGCCTCGTCCTCTTCTTCCTCATCCACTACAAGCTCTAGGAACCTCCCCAAGGTGATGATTCCCCTGAGCAGCATCCCCACTTACGATGCCGCCATGGACAACAGCAGCTTCTTAAAGACGTCCTTCAGTAAATTCCCATACCCAACCAAAGCTGAGCTCTGCTACCTGACCGTCGTCACCAAGTATCCTGAGGAACAGATCAAGATCTGGTTCACCGCACAGCGACTGAAGCAGGGAATCAGCTGGTCACCCGAGGAAATCGAGGACGCCCGCCGAAAGATGTTCAACACTATTATCCAGACAGCTCCTCCCGTTCCTCAACAGCCACAGCCACGCCAAACCCACCACGGCCCCACTCAGCATACCATCACCGTCCTGCCGGCTTCATTGGGCCACAACAGCATTCCCCACATCCTCCAGGGCAGCCTGGTTAGCCAGGGTGGGGTGATTGTCACGCAGCCTTTGGTCGCCAATGGCCTCCAAGTCAGCAGTGCCCCCGTGGCCCTGGCAGTCACCCCCAAGCCTCAGATGGCTGCCAAGCCGTTGATGCAAGCCAGGCCCACAGCTGCATTGGTGGCGGACAAGGGGGTCAGCATGGTGGTGGGCGCCGTTGAAAGCAGCAGCAGTGGCGGCAGCAGTGTCATCATCAGTACGAATAGCAGTATTAGCAGCAGCAGTAATAGTAGTAGTAGTAGTAGTAGTAATAGTAGTAATAGTAGTACTACGAACTGCAGTACAACCAGCAGCATGACTACCCCCAGTGGAAGCAGCAGCAACAGCACCAGCACCAGCAGCTCAACAACAAGCACTATCAGTAGCACCAGCAGCAGCACTACCAGCATCACCAGCATCACCCCCAGCAGCACTATTAGTCACACCAGTGTCATTAACGTTAGCAGTGGAGGCAGCGGCAGCAATAGCAACCATGGCAACAAAGGTGGCGAAGCCAACAGCAGCAGCAGCAGCAGTAACGGCACCACCGGCACTGGGAACGGCGGCGGCGATGCTAAGAACGGCTCCACCGACGACGTCGTCGGCGTCGGCGGTGACGAGAAAGCGGCAGACGCGCCGCCGCCTGTCCTCAGCGCGACCCACAGCTCGCGGACGCTCCCCAGCAGCTTTCTGGACCCCAGCTTCTACAAGAACAAGAAGTCGCAGGAGCAGCTGAGTGCCCTCAAGCAGAGCTTCGTCCGCTGCCAGTTCCCCAATCAAGAGGAGGTGGAGCGGCTCACCAAAATCACGGGCCTGACGGTCCGGGAGGTTCGCAAGTGGTTCAGTGACCGGCGCTACCATTATCGCAACCTGAAGGGTGCACGCTCCAGCACGGGAGGCCTCTTCAGCGGGAATTCCCTCCTTGACTTTGCCGACAGCCCCGCCTCCGCGGAGATCTCGAAATCCGGCCAGTCCTCACAGAGCACGGTGCAGCAGCATCACCACCAGACGTCTCCCCCAGCTCCGTCTCGCCGGGTCTCTCGGCAGCAGACGCCAGATTTCACTGCCATCCGTTACAAGGAGCGGGACCCTCAACAGATACGGGCCCTCGAGGCCAGCTACTTGCAGAACCCCGCGCCCCCCGTTGAGGAGGTCGACAGGCTGCGCGCCGAGACCAAGATGACCCGGCGTGAGATTGACGGCTGGTTCTCTGAGCGTCGGAAGAAGGCCGCAGCTGAGAAGAAAAAGGAAGAGTTCGAGAGGGCGGAGAAAGAGGAAGATGATGATAATAACGTCATGGAGGAGGACACTGTAGTAAAAGATGGCAAAGATGGCCCTTCACAGGGGACATCAACACAGCAGCAAACCAAGGATGACAGGCAGAAGGAAGACGCTCCTGGGTCTGAGCCCAAAGTGAACCCCATCAAGATAAATTTGAAAATGCTCAAGGTTACTGAATCCAACGGCAAAGCTGAAGCTGAGGCCAGCCCACCCACTCCGGCTGAGAGTCCAAAAGTCCCGCATCTATCTACGTCTACCCGTGGCAAAAAGACTCCGGACCAGCTGCATTTGCTGAAACAAGTGTTCGCCCGCACCCAGTGGCCCAGCAGCCCTCAGTATGAGGAGCTGATCGCCCGGACGGGCCTGCCAAGGCCGGAGGTGGTGCGCTGGTTCGGTGATAGCCGGTACGTATACAAGAATGGACAGCTCAAGTGGCTTGAAAGCTACCAGCAAATGGCTGAAGAGGAGGACTACAAGAGGGGCGACACTGAGGTGCTGAAGGAGCACCTCAACACCCACGGAAAGTTGGAGGAGGAGCACGTCAAGGGGCTGGTAGAAGCCAGCCGGCTTGATGAAGACCTTGTCCGGCGGTGGTTTGCCACGCGCTCCGGTTTGCTCCCGGACGACAAGGCAGAAGAAATGGCTGACGTGGAACAGACGATTGAGCAGAACCAGGAACCACACGGCGAGGGTGTGACGAGAAGTCCACAGATCCCAGAAGCCCAGTCCACAAGTACCAAGGAAGGTGAGACTTGCGTTCAAAAATGTTCCACATTTTCAGGTGGTAGTAGTGAGACTTAATTTATTATCATCTTCCTGAACACTGTCATGCTAACACCAATCTGAATACTTGATGCCACCATAAAAGCAGAAAAAACAGAAAAGACATCATGAAAGAGGGCTGAGGAAACCAAATGTGGATGTATATCAGATTGTGTCACTTTATATAAATTTCTGTTATATTATCGTTACATTATATTGCTATTATAAGTGAATCAGGGGGATTGCTGTGTCTTAAGACGTGTGTTGGAATCTGCGCTCTCGCATGCAGAAATATGCTGAGGGGTTAAGCAGGGAGGAGTCATCGCAGGAAATTGACGTTTAGAGCGGATAGCATGTCCAGACAGGAAAGCTTTCCGTGACACATTTAGCTCAGTCGTAAATATCTCAAAGTGGGTCAGAGCCATCGCATGGCAAAGCAGTGCGGTCTAGTGCACTCTCTAAAAGACCAAAAGATGACTGGAAGAGGAAATTTATTATTCTGTCTTCCAAGCTGTGTCCTATAATGGAGACTTACTGTGAGTATCTGTGTGCTCCAGGAACAGACTGACAGACGAACCGCGGCCAGTGAAGAGGAGAATTCCTGGGGTTTACAGATGGCCATTTTTTTTTTTTTGGGAGTGTTGTTGGTGACAGCCTTTGTGACTGTGGTAGGATTGCTGGGAGGCCAGTCTCCTGCACAGACACCCCCTTTCTCAAAAAGCACACAGATAGGCCACTGGCTTGGCCTCAGTTGGGATGGGCATGGCGGTCAGTGTCCCTCCTCAAGGGTGCTTGGCGGGGAGGGATAGAGGGCTTAAGGACTTCAGCCGACATGTGGAGGAAAGGTGCTAAGATGAGTAGATAGACCAGGTCAGTCCCAGCTTGAGGATCAAACTGGACCGTGGATCAAGAGACTTTTTCCGGAAGACTGTAGGATACACTAGAAACGGGAGTGTCGTCAAGTAACTTGGTGTCTAGAAGAAGCTTACTGCATTTCGTACATTTTAGCAGTCCGTAATTTAGCACAACAGTTTTCCATTATCCTGGATTTTTCAGAATCTCTTCAGTATGACGACTGTGTAAGATGTCAGTTTTACTGGATTTCAAGCATACCTAGGCCTATTGTATCATTTTTACAGATTTATTTCCAGAATAAACAGTATAACTACTGATAAATGTGGTTTTTTTTTTTGCTGAAAAATATTAGCATGGATCTAAATTTATGTAGCTTAGCCCCACAAAGAAAGGTTGACAGCCATGGAATTGAATGAGTATTTTATTTCTTAGCCTTATAGAATATCTTAGAATATCTTTCATGTGAAAGGTAAAATCAAATTATTTCACCCCCCCACAGTTTAGGCACATTACAGAAAGACTTTGTAAATGGAACGTTAGTAAGAAAACGCACACGAACAAAACATTTAATCACGAACAGGATGTCGCAGTTAAGTATGCAAGGCACAAGAAAGCAGACTGGCCGGCGACTGGAGCGAGGGCCCTTGTGCCCAGCCGTCCACGTGGGCGCCTTCCGTGATCGAGAGGAGGAATATGCGCGGCCCGCCTGGGCTCACGGGGGCTTGACGCATTTAGACGAGGCGAAGGATACAGCTGTAGGGAAGGTCAGTACGCGCGGCCGCTTAGTGTCAGGCTAACATCGCACCTAAAATATTCACCCTACGCAAAAGCACTGGGGCAATGGAGGCTCACTGAATTTGTACCACTACTGTGCGGGTTGGGGCTGCTTTTTTTTTTTTTTAATGTTTTAGGTGTGAGTGGCAAAGCAAGATTTTAGAACTTTTTATTCTTCGATCCCTGGCTACCCAGTACCGAATCCTCAACCCGTATGGCTTTCGTTGGAATCCCCACGGTTTTTAAATGGGCGAAGTGCAGAGAAATGCCTTTTAAACCTACTGTGCACATCAGCTCCGGGGCTCCTCTATGATATCCCTGTATAATATTGCCCTCTCGTCCCCCCCCCCCCCCCCCCCCCTCCCCCCCCCCCCCCCCCCCCCCCCCATCACCCCCCCCCCCGCCCCTCCGCCCC
>JAABNY020000025.1:19445142-19459236 GCA_015164015.2 Brevimyrus niger | reverse complement strand
CACGGAAAGCTTCAAAACTCCTAAAACACTGACTGAAAACCACACCAACATTTTGTGTGACTTCACTGCCTTCTTTGGGGAAAAGAAATTCATAGCATGATGGCCGATTAAAAACTTTTTGCCTTTAAACTCTGTTGAAAGGATGATTCAAGTTAGAAATGAATTTGCAGGCGGTGTGTGGCCTGCTGGGACATTGCATGCATTAGAGTCATTGGGTTCGGTACAATTATGACAGAATTCCTCACCCATATGCAATGGAAGGCTGTGAGAAGATAGATTCAGCTTCGTCAAAACATGAGCAACTGCAGGGTTCATACTGTCTCTCATGACATCTTATTTTGCTATTAGTTTCTCCACAGCTATCCACAATCCCACTGCAAAGGTCAATATCTAAGTAAACAGTTACTGAATACCTGTGTGACTGGTGAATCTATAGTACAGTTATAAGAAAGTTTGTTATAAGAAGTTTGTGAACCCCTGGGATTTATCTAGAATTCTTCTTAAATGTCACCTAAAATGTAAAAATGTAAGTCAAAAAATGCAACATTTTACATTGCTGTATCCTTTGTGAACAAATCAATAGCATTTACAAAAAATTACACGAATCCTTTGGATAAAGATCTCTTGAGAAGGTGGTATTTGGAAACAGCTGTTCTATGTGTGACAGAGACCTTCCCTGCTATATTTTGAACCTCATCATGTTTGTTTGCCCTTCACACTGGACTCCTGTTCCAAAATGGCCGTATCAGTACAGATTTCAGAAGCCCTCAAACAGCAAATCTTGTATCTTATAAATCATTATATCAGTCAGTCAGTTTACAAATGAAAGAAACCCAGCACCATTGCTGCTATCCCAAAGAGTGGGCATGGTTGAAAGATCAAATAATTCTTAAACAGGTCACAAAGCACACTAGAGTGACGACTAAGGATCTAAAGGCATCTCTCGGGTTTCATAACTTCTGTGATCCTGGGTCTACCATAAGAAATTGAATAAGCATGGTGCTCATGGGAGATTGTTATGGATGCCGCCAATGTTCACCAAAAAGAAACATTTCTGACCATCTCAAATTTGTGGAACACCAACTACAAAAATCCCTATTGGACAAAAGAGAGAGAAAATGTGTATAGCTGTGGTAAATGTACATATTACTGAATTTGGAGAAAACAAAACATGATATACCAAGAAGAAAACCTCATCCCAAAGGTAGGGGGGGGGGATTGAGTGTGGGGTTGCTTTGTGGTTAATGGTTTTGAAGAGCCATTGAATTCTAAGTTGTTTCCAGGAAATCCTACAGCAGGATGTCATAGGTGTCCGTCTGTGATGTAAAACTCAAAAGAAGTTGGGTCATGCAACATCACAGCAGTTGCTGACACACAGGAATAAACAACAGATGGGTTAAACAGAAGAGCTTCCATATTTTAGAATGGCTAATTTCAGTGTCAGGCCCATTGATTTGCTGTGGCGTGGGCTAAAGTAGGTCTTTCAAATAAGACATCTCAACAACACACACAAACTGAACAAGCTTTATAAAAGAATGAGCCAAAATACCTCATAAATGCTGTGCAAATCTGATCAGTAGCTACAGAATGCACAAGGGTATTTCCAACAGAGCAGGTTCTATACAGTACTAACTATAAAGATTCACATACATTTTTCATTAATGACCTTGATTATTTAAATCATTTTTAATGTCCATCCATCTCCTGTTTATCTGGTCAGGGTCATTGCAGCAAAAATTATGTTACTACCTCCCCTCCTATTGGACAATTTCTACGTTTGGCTTACGTTATCCAGCTAACTGGGAAACTCTGCTTTGTGGAATACCCCTCCTGTTGATGGAAAAAGTCCAAATTATCTTGCTTGTGCACATCCCACAACCAAAAACTGCTTAAGCCAGTAATCTATTCTCTAAGATGCACATACCACTGGGATCCAGTTCTTCTGGGTGGCAGTATTGATGATTGCTAGCACCTGTGCTGTGTTTGTAACAGGAATATAACCTAGCCCAGTGTTTTCCAACCCAGTCATTGGGGAACCCCGGACAGTCCATGTTTTTGCTCCCTCCCAGCCAATCAGGAACACTGAATACCTGGTACAGGTGCTCTGGGAGCTGAGAGGAAGCAAAATTGTGGACTGTCCAGGATTCCCTGAGGACTGGGTTGGGAAACATTGACTTGTCAAATCCCGCTTTTTTGTACATGCGTTTAAACAGAAGCACCTACTCTGTGGTATGGAACCATTAGAAATCGGGAAATTAATTGACGGCTCATTTAAATTGGAAGTAAGCTGGCATCTTGCTGAATATGATGACATAATGAGATCCCTGGTTCATCTGGTCAGTTTGTGCCTTTTATTTAATTTAGTTTAATTTAAAGCGGACTTTGCATGTGTTCACTTTGTTCTTGTTCTGGTTGTTGAGGTTAGATTTGCATCAGATCTAATTTTACATGCTGTGAGATATTTCAGATCTCTGGACACCCTCTTGGTGAATTCCTGCTGTTAACCCAGCCCTCCAGCTGTTTGCCTCTCGTCTATCAGTGAAATGTGCACAGCTGGCTCTTACCACAATGGTGACACAGTCATCGACACGGGTTCTGTTTTGTAGTTCCTCTGAGTGCATGGGTTTTCAATGGCAACACGGTCAGCTGGATAAACAGACAGACTGCGATTCTCTCAGTAAAAGGCACTGTGATGCCAATGTTGTGATTTTAATGTGATTTGTTGGTCTTTTGACTGCTTCCTTTTTAGTTCCCTTAATAGATCATGTTGTCACTGCTGATTTTTCCCTCCTTTTAGATGAAATTGTGATTGAAGTGTCTGGAAAATTATATTATTGGTTTTTGCCCACGCTGGGTACATTTCACAGGAGGAACATATGACTATGGTTTGACATTCAACCGTGGCCCTGACGTCCTCTATAGTTTCTAGAACTTCCTAGGCAAACAAACAAAATACTTTCAGAGATTCTATTTTATTATTAGTTAGGTCAGCGTTTCCAGGGTGATTCGTGTTGCAGTTAAATAAATGTTCATGCAAATCAATGATTTTAACTAAGGTTTCCTGTTTTTCCATCCTGTGATTCATTCACAATATTCATCTTTGAAGGTTAGTAGTTTGGTGACAGATTTTTTTTTCTTGGAATGAATTGTTGGTGGAGAGATACAAACTGAATTTGGCTAAAAAGGCTGTGAGGCTTTGGCTAGAAGCTGTTTGCGAGTTCTGTCTATAGCCTTCATTGTCAAGCAAGCAAACTAACTGTGAGAACTGATTATCAAGATTCAAGATTCTTTATTTGTCGCATGCATAGTTCTACAAGTACAACACACATTGAAATGTATTGGTTGATTACAGTCTTGATTATATCTTCATTTAGAATAGAAATTACAGAAAGAGTGAAACACGGGAGATTTTAAGATTTGATCTGTGAATGAAAGTTCATTGTTAGTTGTTTTTTGCTTAAATATGAATCATTAACTGTACAAAGTAGGCCTTTCATTAAATATGATTTTCAGACCTATAGCTTGTCTGCAAGATAACCACTAAACCACAGCTTCCACATTTAACCTACTGTTATTCTTAAGGTTTTTTCCAACCGCTTCACATTGGTGGCCAACCATCACAAGACCATACAACAGGAAATCAGAAAAAAATCACTAGCACTTTATATTTACACAATAGTCTATCTTTCTTCTACAATCTGCATGTTTCAGCTATATTCTGAATATTTCCTCCCAGGAGTAGCTGCCCAATCCACTTCTTTGTCATTAATCTCTCCATCTGTAAACAGAAGCGGCACTTTGAATTATGTATAATGTTTGGCAGTTAGGTTACACTTCGACTGCGCGGTTTGGGTGGAGGTCTTTATACTCGGCTGAGTGGCGAAAGTGGGGGAGCTATAGGTCTCCAACTCTGAGGGACATTCCTAATGGGGGAGACCAATACAGCAAGAGTGAAAGGGATTGGGCTGGGTTTATTTTATTAAAATATTATTTTAAATAATATTAAATATTATTTCCACTCTTATTTTATTTACTTTGCTACTTTGGATTTTATTTTCCAGTTTTTTACATTCATTATACCACGGCGCTGTTGAATTCTCAAATTCGATTGGTCAGAATGGTCAGGCAGGCGAAACACAGTAGTAAATCGATACACTGTTATAATCTTTAATTCTAACTAACATTACTTAAAATTCCAGTAGAGCACAACTTACAATTAACGGAAACTAAATTGAAGTGTTTCATCATTGGCAGAAGAAAGTAGTACTAATCAGTGCGTTTTAAGCTCGTAAATGTGAACATAATGTAATAGTGACTGTGGTGTAAGTGGGTTAATGCACTCCAAGTCATGCATTATACGTTTTTAAGGGCACTTACATAAGCCAGACGTAATCACATGACCATATATTTAACATCACAGTCATCCATTATGTCTATAGGTTTGCAATGAGGATGATCCACAGAGAATGATGGCATGGATTTTTAGGTAAATGAGTTTTCTATTTGATCCATTTGTCACTCACTAGTATCGCCTCTCGTAACCATGTTTGCTCCCTTTAGCCTTTTTATGTTCTGATTTTGTTTTGTAAGTTACCTTGACTAATGCTAGTACTTATTTAATGGATGCTATTGGGTTATGGACATTTTAATCTGCATTGTTTTCTTCTGGGTTCCTCTCCCAGCTACAGTCGTGGTTAAAAGTAGTTTTTCACAACTAGTTAGTTTTTTTTTTTCTGACACGCCTGTAATTCACACTTAATAAATCAGTTTATTATGGGTCCAAGCACCAGCATTAAAGAATCTGTTGTTTCTGAAGCTGATTTTGGCTTTGAAGCATGTATTCTGCAACCAGAAGAACCAATGAAGCTTACAGCCCCAACGTCCATTAAATTAATAGTGAAACTGAAGCAGCTGCTTATTCTCTCATGGAGCTGTGCAGGTTTTGAATGCTGGTTGACTCTGTGACCCCTGAACATGCTTTCACCAGTCTGTGTGTCTCATGGAGAGCAAGACAGGACAGGCAAAAACACAAATATCTCTGAATAAAGTTTCTCTGTTGTATATTTTAATTCTCCCGACAGACTGTCAGCTCAAGGCCAGTGAGGGTCTAGCCCCTTTCCGCCTATGAGTGTCACTGTCCTTTCACAGCAGTGTAAAATTTTGTGGTCAGTCACCTGAAGAGAGTGAGGAAAGGAATGTTTTAGCGAGAGGAGATTATAGTTGCAGCTGCCATGCTTGTGGACAGGGGAGGGACAGGGTGAATAAAGAGAGAGAGAGAGAGAAAGAGAGAGAGAGAGAGAGGGGAGTTGCTTTTCAGTACACGGCTTACAATCCTAACACAACAGTCTTCTTTGTCAAGTAGCAACTGTAGCATTTTCCCCTTATTTGTAAACAGAGCATGAAAGTAAGAGGCTTGGTTTTGCCAGACTTCCTACAAGGTGAGACAGGGCTTGTTGCTCCTTTGACTTCCAGACACACAAGATGTGGATCAGGGAGTGCAGCAGACCTGGCCTGTCGCTCTGTAAATACTAACTGCAGGAGCAGTGGAGTAAAACCAGCCTACAGGTGAAGGGAGACAGCAGTCTGAGGTACTGAGTTTGTCGTTTATGGACAAGTTGAGACTAAGTGTCAAAATGCACCGTTGGAACACTAACTTGTGGTCTTCAGAACTCTGAAAACGTTCTGCGACTGCTGGGAGAGGAAACCAGCAGAGGCGTGAAGCGTGTGGCGTTTGGGAATTTATCGCTGTGTCTGACAGAAAATGGAAATATTCGTGGGAGAGCCATTATATTTAACTGCAATGGAAAAGAATTCATCGTGGCAAAATATGTGTCTTTGCTAACCGTTTAGACTAGAGAGGTGTAGTTAATGTGCATCCTGGCATAGCAGGACAGCGAACTAGTTTTGGCCTCTGATTTAAGGTTCAGGCGGGGATTCCCTTGGTCAGTCTTCGCACCTGCCTTTGAGTCTGAGCGGGGATGAGAAGGGAGAGGAACTCCGGATCAATCCAGAAGGAACAGCGAGAAAGGGTGGCCCCTTTAAGTCAAGCCGTCAGCTGGCTGAATGCATTCAGGCTTCCACGCCATGCCCCTGAGCCCACGGAGGTGGGTGTGGACTGGGCATATGCCCCCCTGCATCAAAAAGGTAAGTCCCAGGAGGGGTCACCTGACCTGAGTGTTTATGGTGTGAGCAGCCTGACGTCATAACTGTTGCTATCAGTCTGAGATCTGGTTGGCAGATGACTATTGTGTTGAGCCCAGTTATCATATGAAAAGATTAGGGTTTTGCAATTTTGCTCAGTCTGCATTTGCATCTCCCAAGTCGCGAGCTTCGAGTCCTCTTGTACGCATCTGGGAATAACCTGGGAAATTTAGCCTGGGCAAAAAAAAAAAAAAAAAAAAAAGTGTTGCACTGAGAAAACTACACAACTGCTTAATTCCGGTATCCAGAAAAAAAATGCACCGGATTTGTATACGCATTTGGCTGTTTAACAGTATTTGGTTGGCAAGATGTCCCGACGAAGGGCGATTTGTATTGCCGAAGTTTTACAGATTGTCGTATCGTGGTGGGATAAAAATATGAGGCCGGGGCAGTGAAAGGAAAACAGCCTCTAAACAACCTAGTGATCATTTAGGGATAATATATACTGGCCTAATGTTAAACCCTGCCGTCGCTTTCATTCCAGCAACGTAAACGGTGAGCTTGGACGCGTCCCGTTTCTCCTCGCGGTAATGATAAGAATACGCCAAACAAATTGGCGTACGAATAATCCGTTATGCCAGACCTCCGATATACAACAGCACAATGCTTTACCATGCTAAATCCAATTTGCGCAGCTGGCTGTGGGGAAGTGCCTGCCGGTTGCCTGGGAGTGCAGCAGAAAAAAAGTACATAATCCGCTGATTAGAAACAGCCTGGACGACCGTGGAGGAGATGCGCTCAGAGCGGCTGCTCATTTCCGTTCCGGGGAGCGTTTTGTTAAATGCACAGTCGGTTGTGCCGATCACAAATCAATTTTAGCCAGGGTCATTTAGACATCATATAAGGCTGGTTAAACTTGTTAGGTTCAAACCGAGAAAACGTAACTGCTTATTTCACAGAAACGAAATTATTTTGCTTTAATGAACCGTTTTATGAGTTCTTCAAAGTGTTTAAGGCCTTAAACAGATTTCAATTTGCGTTTTTATCCGACCTTTAATAAATGTTAAGTTTGAGAATCTTAAAAGTATAATTTTTTGTTCTGTATAAAAGTGTTCTTGGATACGGAGCCTGATATAAATAAACGAATTATCAGTTTCACTTTGTAATGTCTGTGACTCAGCATGAAATCCAGAAACGTGAGAACTTGTAAGTGATAAAAGTTATTTGCATATTTCGACTGCTGCGCTTTACCAATGCATGAAAATCGTCTCTCTCTCTCTCTCTTTTTACTTTATTCTTTGTCTATCTTTCCCTCTCATTTCTTTCCCTCTGTTGAGAATAATACACTCGGCTGCTTTTTAAATTAAGCATTAATTTGAATGATGGGCCTCGCCGTGGTATTTCTGTTCTCCATTTGTAGCTCTGTCAAAGTCTGAAACTGAATAATAACATAATTTATTACCAAGGTGTGGCAAGAAAAAAATCCTGCAACTGTAAACTTAACAACAGCGATGGGGGTGGCAGTGATGCTTGGTGTTTTAAATTAAATTAATTTATTTATTAAAAAGAAAAAATCTTTCTTGTCCACAACTGACTGCGGTAAGCCACACCTAATCTGGCTGAGTTGTTGACAATAGGTGCTTAGGCCAAGCGTGGGGTTGTTGTATACTTGGAGATTTGTGCCTGAGCAAGTCTGGGATTCTCTTCTCTGCTGCCCCCCCCAGTTGTCACCATGTGTAGTGGACAGGATTGTAGCGAATGGATTGGGCAGCAACTTCCTTCGGCACACGATCTTGGCTGCTCGCCACAGCAAAACCGGGGGGGGGGGGGGATTGCAAGCACTGCTAGGATGTTAAAACCCGGAACGTGGAACGCGAGGAGCTACTGTGTCTGAAAAGAGAGAACGAGCATGAGAGAGTGAGTGCAGGGGGGTTTGACAGGACCTCGTCCGCTACTCGTTTTCCACTCTGGGGGGCTGGAAAGACGCTATGTTCTGCCTGAAAGGTAGGAGGCTCTTACGGAAACACTGAGTCCAATTCATGACCTAATGAGATTTCAGGAAAAAGTGAGAAAGGGGGCAGAAAACACAGCTAATTCTGAAGACGTGGAGGAGAAATGCTTAGTCCGTGCACGGAAAGTGAGTTTGTTCCTTGCCGCACTCCCTGTCCACCCATGACCCCATCTCTCGGTTTTCTTTGTTTTCTTGCCATTCACCAGCTTGGGGGGTGGGGGGTTTGCTCCCGGTGACTGAGCCAAAGTTTTAGTCACAAAGAACATCTCCAGCTGTGTGTGAGTGGAGGACGGCTTCCCAGTGCTCCGACTGCACTTCTTCCAACTTGTACTCGGGAATCCGTGTCGCTCCAGTGTGTATCGACAAATGGAGAAGCTGCTCTTCATGACTGTTGGTTTAACTCATAACATAACATGCATAAACGGCCATTAATACCTAATATTGAATTCAGAGGTTTCTGTTTTTTGTAACCAGCAGACGCAAAACAACACCAGTGGTTACTTATCAGGGAGGAAAACAAAAAACTTTCTAATGCGTTAAAATATCAATTGTGTGTTTTGGTCTAGTGTCACCTTTCAAGATGCTTGTGTTTCTGCACCATTACGTGATCCCTCAGCGCTGCCATAGCCCCTTAACTATGTCTGCTGTGAGTGCCGGGGTTCCCCATCTTGAGTGTGTGATCTGGTGTCCGTTTAAGGTGTGGTACCGGATCGCGTCGCTCCTCCGCTGGGAGAGACGGACCGGGCTGCCGCCCTGCACACAGGGTTAGGGTTAGGGTGACACTGCTGTCATTAAATCCAGGATCACGTTGCATTTTTCAGCCTGTTTCATTGAGGTGCATCCATCCCTGGTAGCTTTACCAAGGTAAACGGTTTCCGTAAAGGTAGAGATGTACTGTAATGACCCTGCTGACAGCCAAAAACCAGCACCGTTTCTAAGGATGTGCTTTACAGATGCTGTATCTTGCTGTGCGGGATTGAGCTTGTGATTTGATTTTTGTAGTCTTACTGTCTAAATCACTTAAATTGTGACCATACACATTCTGTAGACTTTTATATGTCAAATCTTTCTTCAACTTGGCATCTTCAGGTTTAACTGGGGATTCTCCTAACAGGGTCCTGAGGTTTGTTTTGTAACGTGTGATCTTTGGAACAGTATGTTGGCTTTGCTCGGGTCACAAGACCCAAAAACTAAGAGAGGTATATTATTTTGGGGATGTTGTTAATGCACTCGTGGGAGGTTCACTTGCACAAAAATGTTTTGAGGGCAGAAAAGATTGATTGAAATGATTGCTTCAGAATGATAACTAATCAGATTGTACAGGTTGATTGTACAACTAGATTAGGTGGGACCGACCAATCAGATGTCTTGGTCCCGCCTACTCTGGTTGCTTGGACCCACCTCTTTTATAATCTGATTGGTTCAGAAAGACAACCAATAATTTTCCACTCTGCCCTCAGAACATTTTTGAGTAGAACTCTCATAAGCTGTCCATACATTTTTATTTGAGTTAACTGATAACATGACAGATGATTATACAGAATCTGATTAAAAATGAATTAATGTGCTTTTTGTTATCTCTGGTACAAGGGTTTTACTGTGTTTACCATCCATATACAAGTATACAGTGGCATTAAATAATATTCCCCCACGACTACGATGCAACATAAATTCATTGGGGATGGGCAATAATATACAATTTTCTTCTGGGAATTTTTTGAAGGGAAGTATCATGTTGTCTTAAATGTCCTGGTTTGTACAGGTTTGTTTATACAAGGTGATGTAGAATGTGATAGGTGTAATATGACTTTAAATCATAAGTACATAATCAATGCAAAAGGCTCAACTGGCAGTTAGCCTACAGTATAGATAAAGATAACATTCTAAAAATACTGTAATATTGACAGGTACAAAGGAGTCGTGCAGATTTCTGAAATGAAAGTTATGCATGTCATTTATCCTAAAAGTTCAAAATGTCCGCAATGTACGCTAAATGTCAAAATGTCGGCTTCTGTGATATCTGCACCAGTCGCATCATGATGCGTTTAGGCATCCATTGATGTGTGGTTTATTTCTGTCCTTCATTCATGGAAAACCTTCCGCAGAGATTGGATAAAAAAGCACTCCACATAAGAATTGGCATGAAGATCAGTTCAATAAAGCGTGTGGCTTCTGTTGTCGGTGACTGATGGAGAGTCAGGTTTCCATGTCACTTAATTTGCTGTTAAGGTCGAAAATACTAATCGGAGAACAAACTGGTCCATTTTTGTTCATAGTGGTTTTTTTAATACTCTAGGCTTCGTTGATATGTAAAAAATTTTTCTTTGTTCCAGAGTGATACTTGATTATTAGAGTTGGGAGTGGAGTGTGGATTGTGTTATGAATACTAATGACTATCAAGTGTCTTTTGGCTTCATCCCCGTTGGCATTCTAATGGAATTTCACACCGTGTGTCGGGCTGTGAAAGTGGTTCTGGCTCTTAGATCTGTCTTCTGAACAGTTGCTTGGGACGAGACATGCTGGGAAGGCAAAAGAATGCAGACTCCCCCAACTCAAGTAAGATGTTAATGGTGGATTTTTGGAAACCACGCCTGACCTAAACTGAAATATGTCACCCAGATGTTTGGAAAATAAATATACCTGTACTAGTGGATTTTATATTTGAGGAAAACTCCTACTGCAGGAATAATGAATGGCTCAAGTCTACAGCATGATGTTATCTCTTGCTATTCTTTGTAGGTATGCGAGGCTAGGGAGTGTAGCCAGTAACAACAGTTATCCATTAGTGAAACTTTTTTATGTTACACTATGCCTCAGTTTTGCTTCTTCTGTCCATATAATGGTTCTCCCCCTATTTTTAGGGGAAAATGTAAACCGTGTCTATTATCTATGGGGCGTTATCACGTAGTTACTGGAAAGGGAGATGGCCCCGTATCTGCCAGCCTCCCTGCACATGAACCAGCTCATGGTTTCACCACAGGCACCTGATTAAAGCCTCCTCTAAGCTTAACTCCCTAGTCAGGCTTTGACTTAGCTGTCTTATCAAAGCTGAAGTTGGGTCTTTTCCAGTCTGTGGAGATTTACCCCCAGATTACCTGTTGTTAACTAAATGTGTGTGTGTGTGTGTGTGTGTGTGTGGGTAAAAGTATATTCTCTCGTTTTTCATCTAGGTTTGTGCATGTTTCCATGAAGATGCTTATATCTGTGTCCCTGAAATCTATTAAGAATAGATGTTTTTACACATTGGGCTGATTTTGACTTGGCTGTGAAGTAAGAAGTTCACCCAAGAGTGAGGGAACTGCGGATAGGATACAGAACAAGAGGCCTGGTCTTGATGAGCAGGGGAAGCTTCAGTTAGTTATAGTGATGCAGCCAGAAGGTGTGGTTGAGATGTAGGGGTCCTGTGTGTCTACTTGTAGTCCGGTTGTGTGCCCACTGCAGGGCGTGGGTGGATACCAGACGTAGAGCGGAAGACTCAAGTTCCACTCAAGCTGTAAGTGACATAGCAATCGATATTTAGCCCTGTCAAACATTATTTAAGTGGCTGGCCTCTCACACACACAGCCAGAGCTATTTATAAAAAGCACCATGGGATGGCATTTAAAAATATCAACTTGGAATGACTTGCATGGTATTCACTGAGTTTCAAGGATTGCAAAGAAGATCTAGCATTCTGTTCACATTTAATCTACATAGGTGTGGATATGTTAGTTAATTGTGCTGTTATTGGTTGGATATGAAGCCAAGGGGCTGCTTTCCAGCTGTTTCATGGACTTAAATGCTCCTCTTAAAAATTAGCAGAGAGATGATTCGAGTCAAGCATATGCATTGTACTGTCAGTGACGGATGGAAACTGAGGCCTTCATTTCCACGCTGCTTAGTTTGTGCTCCCGGTTAACTAAGACCTTTTAGCGTAGAAACTTTTCAGAGTAAAATTAAATACTCTTTGATCAGTGATACTTAGATTTTCTGATTGATATAGACTACACAATCTGTCAAATTTGTTCTTTTTTTCTCCCCAAAAATTGATAGTTATGTGTTGGCGGTAAGAGTGTTGTGTGGATTTTGTCACGGTTGCCAAAGACTCAGAAGTTTTGTTTCGGATTTTTTGTGTGAAAAGTGGGAATGTCGGCCTCTGCTGCTTTTGAGTAATATTCATAAATACTTGGTCTTCCACCCCCTGGAGCTCACCTGGCTGCAACACGCGGTGCAGAGAACCTTCTGCAGGCATGAGAGACGCCTGGATCTCTTACATTGCCTGACCCAGTCATCCTAGCCGTGCTGTGATTTATGATATATAAAAGGGATATTTTCCACTTGTCTCGTTCAGCTTCTAGCAAGTACATCATGGTTTAAATACCTTGTACAGAAGCAGTCAAGGTGACTTGAAATGTCCTGAAACATTGCAGACATTTGTGGTTGGGTTTTTGGTACAAATATTTAAGGAACTGGAGCGGTAAACTTCCTTCAAAGACCTGTCTTCATTCAGCATCCAACCACTGGACAGAGGACACTTCTGAAGCGGCGATAATTTGGTGTGAGCCTTTTGAAAGGAGTGAGCTTACGTGAAGGTTTGCCCTACAACACATGTGATTACTTGTTTGTAAGTGTGACTGTCTCTCTGTCCCCGGGTGACTCTCCGTTATGGAGTCATTTCCAGGCGTAGTCAGGCCAGAGGCTCTTTTGGAGACTCACCGTGGTAACCTTGTTCCCTCTGCTGTCTCTGAGAGGGTCCCTGGTGACTCTGGAGTACGCAGCAGTGCCTCGCTGCTGCTTTAACGGCTGCCGGATTTGCTCCTTACTGCAGCACACTGGACTCCCGAGCCCGAATGACTGCTGCTCCACAGAAACGTGCAAAAGAAGCAGTGAAACCAGTCGTTTGGTCAAGTGGATCCAGATGTGGAGCGAAGGGCGAGTCCCCGGGATCCATAACAACAACAGCGCAAACAAACAATGATTCTGAAATGATTGCATGATCCCTCTGTATATTTTGTTGTAAATTTTGCTCGTGGTCAAGCAACACAAGGAGACCAGCAAGCTACAATTACTCACTAAAGAAGGGGCTTTTCATTAGTTAATTTAAGGATGTTGATGAAGGCATGTCAGGGAGAGAGTAATGTTTTTCTCAGCATACACTGTGTCCTGCAGTTAAATATATGGTGAAGGGTAACAAGAGACCATTACTGGCTTCTCTTTATCCAGAAAACCAAACCCTGTTGCAAATTCTTCTCACCATATAAAGCCTGCTTGTATTCATTTGGATCAAGGCGAGTGAATATAAGTAATAGATAAGTAATACATAGCCTTAAGCCTGGTAGTAACTTATTATGGGTGGATATTACGGATCTAGTCTGGATCTATGGGTGGTTAACCTGGATTCAATAACATTGGCAAATGGCTGTCTCCCTTTGGCTTTTAGAATTTTGGCTGCCAGCGCTGACTCCACCCTGGAAAGCAACCCTCAAGTGTACCCTTTCTGTCTATGACTTAGTTCAGTTTATATCTGTATTATATGTGAGACCCATGTGTTCCAGGAACACCTACTAGCCTTCAGGACTCTATATTGTGCCTAATGTTGCATGTCCTGCTAATTTAAATAGCTTCTTATTAGGTCCTTTCTTCATTATTTCTGATGGTCTGTAGTTCTTGCTCCGCTACTGCTTTGACTTGTATCTGGGAAGCTCAGCCTAGCCACACGTAGGCCTACCAAGCCACCTTACTACATGTAGGCCTAGCCAAGCCACCTTACTACACGTAGGCCTAGCCAAGCCACCTTACTACACGTAGGCCTAGCCAAGCCACCTTAATACACGTAGGCCTAGCCAAGCCACCTTACTACACGTAGGCCTAGCCAAGCCACCTTAATACACGTAGGCCTAGCCAAGCCACCTTACTACACGTAGGCCTAGCCAAGCCACCTTAATACACGTAGGCCTAGCCAA
>JAABNY020000025.1:19419935-19445042 GCA_015164015.2 Brevimyrus niger | reverse complement strand
AGAGAGAGAGAGAGAGAGAGAGAGAAAGAAATTCTAATTGTATATGGACGATGGGCTTTTTATGTTACATTTCTAATGTATTGGTGAATGTCTAGATTTATTCAATAAAGGATATTCATAGAAACAAAAATTACAAGAAGCTACATATCAGGCCCTCACTATCATGCTGGATTCCCGATTGAATAAATGTTTGTATCTACCTCTCATAATTTTGTATTTTGTCCAAAATTTGACAGCCTTTTCCATCATCTTAAATTAACACCAAAATTTCTTGCTATTGCATCATGACAATAAAGGTTTATTATTATTCTGTTTTTAATGCATTTATTTATTTATTTATTTGTTTGTTTGTTTGTTTGTTTGTCAGTTAAATGGCTAAAAAATGAGATGAGGGATGGATAGATGAGTCTGCATGTTTGGCCATGAGTTTATATAAACTGTATTTCAATCTTGTATTTCATTCTCAATGAATCTCAGTCATGATTTGGCGTGATTATGCCATGACCATTAACTTCATTAAGTTTCTTGCATGCACATTCAAGCAGAATGTCTAACCTTAATGAATCCATTTTAATCAAAGGTATGATCTGCTACAGGAAGTTTACCAACTGCTGTGTTGGTTTTTTAACCTGCCCCTTAAAATGAAAAAAAAAAAATCATAGTTGACTCATCATCGTAATGAAATTCACACTTACTCGTGTATAATCTTTAGTTTGTCTCCTTTTTTAAATGCCAGATCATGGTCATTCATTGGATTAAAGTCAAACTGTGCAACAGCAACATCTCTATCTAAAGAAAAAACATACAAAGACACATATTAGCATTGTTTCAAAAACTTTACAGAAATTATTATTTTGAGAATGTGTTTTTTGTGATGGTGAATTCTTTCCAAAACCTGCACATGTTCAAGTTTAACAGATTGTTGCATTGTTGATTTTTGAGAGAAGAGTTTGTGTCACTTGAATTGTAATTACCAGGATTCGGAGGTCCCAATGTGTTGGCTTCAAGTTCCTGAAAAAAACGACAGACCATATACAAAATCGATTTAAATAACTGATTTTTATTAATCTGGAAGTAAACTGTAGTCCATTACCCTTAACTACCATTAGAATTATAAAGTTATATTAAAAAATACATTTGATATATAGTTATATAATAAAGACAAAATAAAAAAAAAATTAAATATTCAGTATATTCGGATTATAATCTATATTTACAACAAATGAACTCCGTTTATAAACTTGTACAATGGGAAATTGAACCTTTAGTTATGAAAAAGTCTTGTGATTGTGTAGAACTAAAAAACACTCACCGTGTCTGATCCAGGAGATAAGGAGTTGGTCTGCAGTCCATTTTCTCTGAAGGAGAGATCTTTGGAGATTCTAACATGTCTCAGAATGCTCTGAGTACAACCCATCTCTCAAGATGGCTTTATGGCCTTCAGTATCAGTCCCGTATTGCTGTTTGTATGTGCTTAAATGGTAAGAATACCATACATATCACACACAGGTCCTTTTTAAAGCACCTATACAAAGCAAAAAACACTATTAACAGCCTATGAAGTGAATAATGTTTCAGGCACGGCAAGAATTATTGGAATTGACGAGAATTGATTAGAGTTTAGGACTCAATCAGCACCTGCTTATCTGAGTCTACAGTACATAGGCATTATAGACATTAATGATATTAATGTTCACTGTATGATATTTCAGTATGAACACTTTAACAAGAAAAAGACAATAGCACATTCTAAGACCTCTAAGATAGATAGCTACATTCACCAAAAACTGTACAGAATTTATTCTGTGTTCTATCTTATTATGTACAAGTTATTGTGTATATAAATTAGATGAGTTGTATATTTTGTTATGTATATATTCTGTATCGTGGGCTATTCATATCCTGCTCTGTTACTGTTCATCTTCTATTTGTCACAGAATAGTCTATCAGAAATGTCCATCTTTGACACAATGATTATAACGATATAATATATATCTTTTAAATAAATCATGATGGAATAATGCTTAAAATCCTAATACAGCAACATTGCACACTAAGGACACTGTATTACCTATGCAATAAATGACGCAATAAATTGTGAATAAATGTTTGTGTATTTTTATGAAAATATTTATTCTAAATAATGTAATCCAAGTGATATAAAATATGATAAGCATGATAAGCATGATCACATATCTATGCTTTTGGTCGGCAGTTTCCTTAATGGAATTAAAACGCATAAGAAACAGAATGGGATGCTAGCATTACCACCAATATATATAAACCTGCTGTTTGATTTAATATAAACTTAATTATAAATATTACTAATATCAAATTAATTTATATTAAAATCAAATAAAATCATTAAAGAAAATAAAGTTTTAATTAGCTTCATTTTGCTTGCAGTGATGCAAGATATAACATTTTTATTAATATTTTCAGGAACCAATACGTTTTTATCTATATAATACATGTAATAATTTAATCTATCTATCTATAGACAGATACATGATTGTTTATCCTGAAGAGAGATTTTATAGGTACATACATAATATATTTTATTATTTAAAACTTTAATAATTCTGCTTTGCAGAACTAAATAAGCAGAACTAAATCATTTACAAGTAATAAAATAAAGGAAAATATGTTTATTTTAAAAATTTTCTGGGTTTTTTTCTGTAATAACAGTATACCTTATAGTAATTCCAAATCTTAATAATATCAGGTTATAGTGAGATATCACATACATTAATCCATACTATTAACTGGATATTATTTTAAATGGCAATTAGCCAATACTTGTATTTTTTGCATGTTTGAGATTTTTTTATGTTGAAATTTTATTCGATTAATTGTGCTTCAGAATATCGGCATCAGTATCTTATCCTTAAAAATTCACTTCATTCAATGGATACCCGACAGAATTCCTTCTGGAGAGCTTAACCATATTCATATGCTGAAGTCCTATTCAGCGAAATACCACAGGATCTCCAGGTTCCACAGCAATTAGATCCATAAGAACTGAAAACATTTAAACTGAAAAGGAAGTACTGAAGATATTACTCAATTTGATTTTAGTTTATTAAACCACAATTACACATAAACATTAACCAACTTTAATAGTGTTTCGGCTGTCAAAAAACATGCTTACCATGATTACCCAGCCAATTCTGGAAATAATGTGGAAATTAAATATCAAATATAATTAACAAATTATAATAAATATGTATTATATATGTTTTTTTATCATCCCAAATGTGCTCATAATCTGATTCCAAATCCTACCAGTCTAGAACCTATAAAAATTACAATGATCACTAATCATATGACCTTCTAAAACCATACATATATAAGTAAATACATTCTTCTGATGCAGTACTGAAATATTCACACAGACATACCTTAATCTTGACTTTGGACTTCGAGTGGCATGTAATAATGCAGGAAGTTTAACTAGCTTACAATTCGGAAAAACTGTGGCTCTGTAAGTTTGTGGTTGAGCGCAATAAGATCTCAGGGTCTTGTGCTCATAGCCTCAGCCTCACTCTGTGGGTCTCTCTCTCTCTTTCCCCAGCTGTTACACATGTATGTCTAGTTATTAATCTAATTAATAATCTACTGTTTATGACCAAACTAGAGGTTCTACAGCAAATCTTTGTGGCTGGTTGATCCTCCTATTACTGGCAAATGATAGGGTTTGATCAGTGTCTTCATTCTGCCAACTCACAGATGTAATGACCAGGGTACAGAGACATAAATGGCCTTATAGCTATATTGGGCAAGTGCTGGTCTGGAATATTGGCCAAGATGTTACTTCCATGTGCTTCTCTGAGGTACTTAACAATTTAGCAATTTTGGAAAATGTTTCGCTTCGTTTTAAATCGATGTATCCCTGCCGTTCATTTCCTTTTAGCATTTTCTAACCCACACAGATGCACATCCTGTTTGGTTAAGGTGGTTTTGAGTAAGCATAGCTCATTGACTTATCAGATGAGTTAAGACGTTTCAAAAATTTTAAGAAAAAAAAAAACATCAGTTGGGTTTACTGTCTGCTTTGCAAAAGTATTTAATCTTTGCATCATTATTAAAGTGAATAAATAAAAACGCTTATGAATGGTGGCTATATTGCAACCTGTTTAACTTAAGTGGTATACAATTATTTATTTATACATCTAAATATTTTACTGGACTGGTTTAAGCTTAACTACATTACTTAAAGGTCACTGCAGCAAATATAATGAAACAGTAAGAACCAGAACCACCAGAGACACAGTTCATCCCAAAGTTTCATGTTGACTATTTATCATTAACTAGTATTTTTCTGGAACAATTCTTTAAAACAGTGGATTTCATTTCACATCCTTCTCCCTTCCCTCAACCGCTTATAGATTGTAGCACTGACAGGAAACCCGACTTCATCACCCCCTGCTGGCTCCTCTCAGAATATCTGCTACCAGTCTCTCTGCTAACAACCTCTATCTGCCACATTTGATTTACAGTATAGCGGTGATATAAATAAATAAATATATGTTTAAGTCACATTTAATGATAGGGCATTATAACGTTTATCCACAATAAACTGCAGTGCATGTCAAAAAATTAAAAGACAAGCCATAATATTTCAGTGTATTCTTTTTTAGTAAGTTTACAGACAAATCAAATAATATAAGCATAACACAAGCAATATATATTTGCATTAAACTCCTGATATGGTACAAAATTATGCTCATAATGGCAGTAAAATCCAAGTCTTAAAATATTTACTCAACAAACACTTACTCAAAATGTTTTATTTCATGAAGAATAGTATTACAATTATACATCATTTGTAACATATACAGTGGTACCTCGGTTCTCGAACTTAATCCGTTCCGGATTGGATCCTAAAAAGTTCGAGTTCCGATCGATTTTTTTCCATAAGAAGTAATGGAAAACCAATTAATGGGTTCCCCCCCCCCCCAAAATTACACCTAAGTAAGTGTTTTTAGCATTTAAACACAAAATGAACAGGATAAAACAAGAAGAGCATTTTTTCTTAATGACTTCCAAAACGATAATGATCTTATGCCAACATTAGCCTTGTCCTGCCCCGTGTGCCACGCCCCCTCGTTAACTTTGTGAGGGATCCCCATGTGATCAACTGTTTCTGATGGTTGTTATTAGTCCTCCGTATTAAGTGCGCGTTCCAGTTTGCTTCCCCAGTCCGGTCATTGGGTGCGTTCGAGTTGCTGACAGCAGGCTTAAAGCAAGCAATTCTGATCCTGACGCAATGCATTACGGTTAGATGCATTGCGACCTCAAACCCGGCTGCACAAACTGGAACCACTTCCGTGACGACACATCTTTGCCCTTATTGCCTGAAGAGTTTAGTTACACGCATGACGTTTGTATACTAGACAGTTCCGATGCGTAATCTGCTATTTCTCCCGAATATCACGTAAAGCAGTGAGAACTGGTTTTCAGTTAATTTACATACATGCTCTAATAGTACAAGTAAGTTAGTGGGTTATTTATTGTTAGTTACTGTAATGTTGCGCTTCTTTATTTGGTTAATCGTCCAGTAAAAAAGGCATTCAAGTAAGAATTGCATTGTAGTATTTCCTGGCGCGTACAATTTATATTAGGTCAGCGTTCACGGTTCGACTTCTGATATTCAGTTCGAGTTCGAGGTCAAACTCGTTTGTTCGACTTTCAAGAAATTCGAGTTATAGTGAGTTCGAGAACCGAGGTACCACTGTATTTCTTTCTTTTTTTTGCCCACTGGATTTCCTGGCTATCAGTCACATCAGACAGGTTCCATCAACATCAATTAAGCTACTATATATATAAAAAAGATATATGGTAAACACATGTTATATTAGCTTTATTAACTAAATGTATGCTTCTTTGTTTTAACACAAGACATGGTACCCTTTCTGCTTTCCTCCTATACGTCCTTATTCGATTGCATGTTGTATATTATATTAACAGGGCAGACTTTCTTTAATCTGCAATAAATACCCAAGTCATCTTCATTAATTACCAGCTGCTATTTTTTAAAGCTATTTGCACTGGTGTACTCATTGATGCGTGATATAAGCACGTTTTTTTTCCAAAAGCTTCCTCGTCAGTTATATGAAATACTTTATATTCACTGAACCATAAAAGATCAGAAAATGCCCAGCTTATTTTAAGAGAGCAGAATTACGCCTTCGGTCATATTTCATGTAATAAGTAAGGTGTTGATTAACTTTGCACTGAATGCAGGTGTGTATATAAGAAACAGTAATATTTTAAATACAGACATTTTTGTCTTATCAACAACAATATTTTGCCAAACATTAAAATGACTTTTGGAGTTGAGCAAATTTCTGGAAATCTTTCTGTGATTAATTTATTAATTAAATTAGACCTTTTTGTTGATAGATTTAAAAATACTATTTGTATTCATTTGTATTCATGTAAAAAAATATTACTACTTCCCTGAGGCTCAAATGCATCGCCTTCCTTAATATTTGTGAATAACTTAATAATATCACAAAACCTTTAATATTTCATTATATATGCAAACTACAATATTTGATCCACCCTTCATGTTTCTTTCCATGACAACAACAGTTTGGCTAAGGCTTACAACTGTAGAAATATCAGCATAGAATTTTACAAAGACATTTTAATTACAGTACATTTTGTGTAACAACCATACTGTATAATTACATACATATCCCTTTTTCCAGATATGTCACCCTGTTTCAAAATATACCAGAATGTTTTTTTTCTACAGAATAAATCTGAAATTTTCAGATCCCATTAAAGAAAAACTGTTCACTGAAATGACAGTGGAATGATAAAGTGCTTAATGTAATATGATTGGCTGATTCGTGAACATTGTCCATCAGCTTTGGTGAATTCATGGCTTTTCTAGATTCCCAACCCCTGACAGTCACTGGATGACTCAGTTTTGGATTAGCATCGTTTGCTACTTGAGCTATCTTGACTCTCCTTGGAGGCACCTGAATCATCAGGAGACTCTGCAAAATTGATATTCCTGTCTTCATCCATGGCTGCCTCTGTGGAACCTGCTTGTGATTCAATGGATGACTTTGTTATCTGTTTAATCAGAGAACCACTTTCCGGTGCATTTTCCAGCTCAGTTTCACCAGGACTATTTCTCTGATATTCTTCAACAGTGAATCTTGCCACGACACAATTTTCTGAACTATCCTCCGCTGTATCATTGTCATGCTGTTGTTCCTCAGCATTGCCTTCCGTACTACATGTTTCAGCAGCATGTACTGTTACAGTTACCTCAATATTCTTTGTTTCCCGTCTCGCTATAGCTGTGTTGACCTCTGCTTTTGTCTGCTCAGAAGATTCTTTCAGCTGATCACATCCATCTTCTTCAACTGAATCACCATCTTCACTGGTTTCAGGATTTTGTCCTTCTGCGTTGTCAACTTTATCTGCAGAATGTTCTTCAGCTGTTCTAACACAATGTGTATCATCATCCTCATGGGATCCGTCTCCTTCACCTGGATAGTCTTCTGCGGTTTTAGCCGCAGCTCTCTTGTGTTCCTCATTAGCATCATATTTTTCAGCTTCCCCTATATCAGCATCTGCGAGTCCCTCAGCCACTTCAGCAGATGCAATGTTTTCTTCAGCCATGTTACCCAGATTGGCCGAGTCTTCTTCTTTGTCTTCTGCTTTAATAGTCACTCCCTCCTCTGTTTCTTCACTGCCTCCAGCAGCATTTTCTTCAGCAAAACCATCATTCATTGGCTCACCATCTCCTACTTCTTTTTCTCTGTATACTTGGCCACTTTCTTCATTCTCAGCTACATCAATCCCCTCACTGTCTTTGACTGCCTTACTGGCATCATCCTCTGCAGTACTTTCCACTCCTTCATCAGCTTCATTATCCATTTCAGGTCTTTGCTTACGCTTCACCTTTTCCCTCTTCCCCTCCTCTCCCTGCAAGACCTTAAGATTTTCGTTTGTGTCCTGGTTTCCGTTGCCACCAACAGTTCCCACTTCGACATTCGGTTGTTCTTTTAAAATCGCAGGAGGATCCCTTTTCAACTGGAGAATTCTTCTTAGATCAAAATCCATCATCACCGGAGCAGAACTTACTTTTTTTTTCTGCTCTAGAAGTCTGGAAGCCATTTTCCTTTTCATGCATGTCTCACACGGACAGTATCCGTCTTCACTGCGCTGATCGCTAAAATCAGTACCGCTAACAGTATAATTTTCTTCACTTCTCTGAAGTGAATCCTTTAGAGATTTGTTGTGCATAACCTTCAGACGTCGACGCCGTTGCTCGGTTTGCGCAGAAGACTCTCGGGAGATGCTTTGCATTGGAGGTCTTGGTTCCCTTCCAGCGCGACTGTGAATCTTTTGAAGCTCTCTATTGATGCTTGACTGTATCCTCTTGCTTACCTCGTCTCTCAGTTCGTTTATCATAGCATCCAGAATTACACTGTTGTCCAAGTCCCATCGTACTTTAAACTCTGCCATTGCATTTACATAATGTGTCATAAACTGCTTTTCTAGCTTTTTTAACAAATTCAAAACCCAGACAGGATCCGGGTCTTTGGAAACTTTTTTATTTCTTATATTTTCTGAATATAGAAGTATCCTAGAACTTGCAACATCCTTTATATCTCTTACAGTCTCACCTGCTAATTTTAACATATTACCTTCATTCCCTGAACTTCTATTTGACGTGGAAGGTGTTTCTATAATTTCCTTTGGACTTTCATCACTTCTGATTGTTTCATTTGAATCTGGACCTTTGTATTGATCTTCTTGTCTCTTAGTATCAGTACCTTCTTCCTCACTTGCAGGGCTATCCCTCACACGCATGGCTATATCGGGAGTCGCTGGATCAGACAGTATAGCTGTTTCTTCGGCATCCAAAATTACTCTGGATGAAGAGGCAGTAAATTCAATTTCTTCTTCCAATGGTTGTAATGCATTCTGGTCAACAAGTGCCATGCCCATGTTTAGCGGTAATTCTGTTTTTTGTGCCTGATATATGCCACCATTTTCACTGCCCTTTCCAGAGCCAGCAGAACCACTACTAACATCTACACCAGATGAGGACTTTGGATCATCTGCTGATCGATGGTTTTTGAACGGGACACTTTTGTCGTTGTCCAAAGGATCACAGAGCCAAAGTGACTGAAGGATGTTCATCAGTTCAGTATACCGTGCATCCCTGGCTGTGACATCAGCAGGGTCTATGTCTATCAGCTGAAGATTTGCAAGGCAATCCAATAGCCCCTTGGCTGAGTTGCTGAGTTTTCTTCCATATACCGGGGACACTTCCGGTAGGCTGTTGCATCTATCAAATTTTGGGCTTAACAGGATCTTCATCACCTGCACTGAAGACTGACAGCTTTTCGGCAAGGCTTCCCTGTCTGCACATCTACTGGGTGGTTTTTCATCGACCTTCGGAAGCCGTGTCCCGGCTGATCCTTCAAAGGTCTCATCGTTTCCATCATCAGCCTCTTTACCATCATATTCCTCTTTGTTGTCTTCTTCTGTCACAACTGGCTCATCATCAAATATCATTGATTCCTTTTGTCCGGATTCCTCCTCCTTTTCAGTTGTATTTTTTTGTATGTTTGTTTCATACGCCTGTCCGTAAAACTCCTCTCCAGCATCATATATGGGACTGTCTGTTGGTATTTTTTTCAACCAATCACATACTATCTCTCTTGGAGATGTGTTAGGTAAACAGGAAGGGACCATCCCCAATACTTCTGCTTCTCTTCTTGGCAGTGAGGAGCTACTTATTTTCCTGTATCTGCATCTGGCGCCTTTGTCACTTTTGTTACCATTTACATTTTTGCACGACTCTGTGATTTCAAAGACACAATTACAAGTTTTCTCAGTAATATTTGTCTTGGATTCTGCAGTATCTGGTCTAACATCTTCAGACCTATACTTCAATAAATCAGCCGCAGAGAGTGAGCAGGACAAATGGCTATCATGTGAATCCCCGTTCTGTAATGCAGGACTCTTATGTTTTTTAGAAGCCCCCTTTGGAGGACTGGGACTAAGACAATTCCAAGAAACTATTGACATGGCAGCTGAATTTGTCCTTGAGGTTTTATTAATTTCTGTGTCCTTTCTAGATGACTTTTTTACAGAACAAACACTCTGATGATCACAGATTCTAGTAAGTTCTTCATCAGCATCTCTCATGATAGCCATTCCTTTTTTGATTACAGTACCAGATTCACTCACATCTTGCTTCTCAGCATCATCATTTTCAAAATCCTTCACTCTGTGTTCTGAAACAGTACAATCTCTGCAGCGGGACTGCAAGTCTCCCGAAGAAGATTTATTTCTGGCAGAGCCACTTGACAAGGCAGAAGGTACTCCGTCATCATTTATATTCAAGTGGCTGCTTAGTTTGCATTTTGTGGGAGTTTTTCTGCAAACAGATTCCACACTTGTTACCTCCTGTCCATCACTTTGAAGTGTCTTTGCAGGAGTACTTATTGCCTTAGATAAGCAGTGGTCACTTTCTCTGGACATTTCCAGTTGCTCTGAAACATTGCTCTTGAAAGATGCTGTGCCCTTTGGTCTCTCTTCAGCACTCTCTTCATTTTGTTTCAACCCATTTCCATTTGCGGTACCCGATGTTACTGATTTTGCTGTAGCTTTAGCAACTTTTTTGTTAGTGATGCTATTAGATTTGGTGGATGTAGCAGAGGCCTGTGATTTTAACGACACCACACTCTCAACTATTTCTTCACTTTGGTTTATGTCGTTCTTTGGTATTTTTACAGCTAAAGATGTTCCACTATTCTCCACGTCATTACTTTGACATATACTGGACTTTTTAGTGTCAGATGCTTTGGAATCGACAGACAATGAACTTCTCACTCTTGTCTCACTCTCCAGTTCGCTGTCGTTTTCACAGTTGCCAGATATCTTTGGTAAGGGTGTCATTGGGTTTGAGCCTCCGTCACACGCACCACAGGGGTTTGTGTCTGATGAACTTGATTTCCAAGAAATCCTGGTGCCAGCAGACCCGTTGCTGACTGCTCTTTCTTCACTATCACTCAGAGCTGGCAAGCTGTGGTGGCTAACAGATATTTCTGATCTTCTGAAGGACGTCTCCCTGCTTACCTTCTCTCCTCTTTCTACCCTCTTCGGTACTCTGTCTGTCGCGTTACTATCCGATGTATTTGATTTCCCTGGCCTATTAGAAGCATTTACTGAGGCTGGCGGCGAACTTCTTGGCATGTCCATCTTCTCGTCTTGTTGCGTCTCAGCTCCTTGGTTGCAAAGATCATCTGTTGCTACTGACTCTGCTGTTTGTGAGGCATCATGCTGAAACTTGTGAGACTGTCTTGATTTTGATGACTCGTTGGGTTTGACAGACACAGCACTGACTGCACATTCCTCTGTGTCCTCATCTTCTCTCCCTTGGTTCTCTTTATCAGGACATTCAGATGTGTCAGACTGTTGACTTGACCTTACTGATGCATTGAAATTTGATATTTTGGATGTCCTGAATTGTGCCGAAAAGCTGATTTTGGCTGATGTTGTATGTAATGCTATTTCCTCTGTCTTCACTATCTCTTGTTGTTCTGCACCATGAACAATTTCTGACTTAATAAAACTATTATTTTTTTCGGAATCATTTGTTTCAGCAGATATAGATGTTTCTTCGCTTTCTAGAATCACCTCTTCATCTTTTCTCAATTGACCATTAGTTACATTTTTTGATATATTTAAAACTGGGGCAATATTTTTATAATTCTCAGATTTCATTGACATTTCTGATATATTTGTTCTGTCTGATACAGAACTAACTGATCTGGAACTATGGTCTTCAACATTCATATGAAAAAGATTCTCAGGCGCCTTTAATCCAGATCCGTCAGAACCACCACAATGTGGACATGCATTAGACTTCCTGGATCTCCGTGAAATGCTAATAGTCCTTTCATGTCCATCGTGTCCATCTGGACCTATGTCGGTAATCAATGATTCAGGAATATCAGTCTTTAAAGAGGTCATATGATATGAGTTCTTTGACAGCCTTGATGCATTGCTACATTTCAATCTAGTGCTGGATTTTCTGGACTTACTCTCAGCAATAGCTACCTTAACACTCCCTGGTACAACCGAAACTATACCAGAGTTGTGAGATTTTCTTGTGTCTTTAGATGATCGTTTTGAAACAGCTGATATAGCACTATGAACACCCTCAATGTTTTCATTTTCAGCCTGGTTCACTAGTAGCTCTATTGTAGGAGATACAGATGTGCTGTAATGTCTAGATTTTGCTGACTGAGTACAGCAGAAAGGTGCTTTGTTTGGACGCTTGGGGGGCAAATGGTTCATAGAGTAAACTGATTTGTGTGCAGTGATGGAGCAATTAGAGGCAACACTTTCCATTTTCCCGCTACCTTCAGGATTGTCGCCATGGGGCCACAGGGATGCTCTTGATATGCTTGGTGGGAGTTCATCATCATCAGTATCTTCAACATCCTGATACCCCTTGAGTTCCTCCAAGATCTTCGAGGTATCGCTCATTCCTGATACAGGTCTATCCTTTGAGATCTCTGCCACTCTAACACACTCTTTCTGTGAACTTCTGATGCCTACAGAGGCTAAAGTGTTAGAGCTGGTTTCATCATTCTCAGGACTCTCACACTTTTCGTCCATGGAACCTCTACTGTCAGACCTTGCACAGACTTCACTGCAGCTACAGCAGTGACTGATGGCACAATATTCCACCTGGGTATCATCAGCTTTCACAGTCTGCTGCAGACAAGCTGCTTTTTGTATGACATGCTCTGCGTACTCTTCACTGGATCGAGAAATTGTAGGCATGCTCTCCACAGATTCTTTTTCGCATACAATTCTATGGGAAGATGCACTTGAACTTGAAGATCTAAAATGCCTGATGCTCCCCTGGTCTCCATGCATAGGATTCTTCCAGATGTCATACTTTTTGCAATGATTGCAGCCGTTTCGGCACTGCTGGGACTCATCTAGTTGCCTCTGGTTGCATTCTGATACGTACAGTTCTTCGTGTTCACATTGTACATTGGACTCTGGATCTGAACAGCTTTCAGATTTGCCTGGCTGTAGGTAATGAGACTCTTCATTTCCGAAAGCAGACTCATTAACAGCCCCAACCGACTTCTTGATTTCAGTAGACCACTGGAGGGTCTCGTCATTAAAGAGACGGAACCGCACTTTCATCTCCACTGACAGACTCCCATCTTTATTAACAAGAACTCTTTTCTCAATGTCATCATTTATCAGTGTGTCCTGTGCATGTTGGCAAGTACCAACATGACTGGTATGGTCATGAGTCATGTGCGGTCCACTGCCGCATGATTTTTCTGATGACAAGGAAAATCGGGTTGACCTGTTGCTTGAATCTGATCTTGGGTGGATGATACTTTTCTTTGTCTCAAGTCCAAAATCGACTGCTGTTACACCACGCAAAGAAAGAAGAACAGAAACTTGAATAAGAATATAGAAAATAAAACATACATGGGCACTACAATTATGATGGTTCTGAAGTATCTGCATAACTATTCTGAATCATCATGAATTATTATCATGAATATATAATAACAAAACTGATTCTACTTACATAGGTCTCTGCTCTTAATGGGTCGTCAATAAAATGTTCTTGTTTAAATTGGTTTTTAACAACTCACAGTCATCAACAGAGTCTGAGACAATAACAACAAAAACTGAGCAATTTTTTCTTCATTTCTGCACTTGAAAGTTTTGGTGACCTACCATTTTTCTTGCTTTCATGGTTTTCGCTGCAAATGGAAGACCGTGATCTTGAAGCCAGTCCTGGAAGTTTCTCATCTGAGCTCTTCCTCAGGTTCTCCACCAAAAGTGGGTGGAAAGGCTCACGCCCAACGCAGACTAACACACTGGGGCACTGCATAAGGCTGTGGATGCTGTCAATCTGAAATAAACAGACACGGCCTATCACTCTGGGCTCACACTCTTCAGGTGTGTTGGCTAGCACAGTGTTCCTGCTGTGTACCTTTTGAAGCGGAGGCCTGCCATGGACAAATTATAGCCGTCACTACTTCGGATTTTTATGAAGTGTCATTAAGTCACAATTACATGATTCTGCAAGGGAATTCAAGTTTAAATGATGGATACAGGAAGTGGAGACAAGTGAGGACACACATCCATGCCTCCACCCGATCCGGTAGGATACCTATGGTCTATACGGGCAAGGAGATAGGCGGAGGAATAGGAGAAAATGACAGAGAGGAGAGAAGCGAGAGAAACTTAGATTTAACTACAGTACGTAGATTTAGCATGTTCAGTTAGATAGATTTTACAGTTTAAAAGAACATTGCAATGTGACATATTTCTCTATTGATTTTCAAGGCCAGCTAATTCTTTTTTTTATAATCCCTTAATTGTCCCACAGGGGGAAATTCTTTTTACGCCTCCCTCAACTTGCTCTTGTAGAGCAAGCTGTCCGCGAAGGGCAGCCACCTGTTGGGGCGCCCCGGGAGCTGGGGGTGAAGGGCCTTGCTTAAGACGCAGATGTGCTGAGGCTGGGCTTGAAACAGTGACCTTCTGATTACAGGCACACGGCTTAGCCCACTGAGCCACACGCTGCCCCCAATGTTAGTACTGTATATTGTGAGGTGCAGTGGTTGGCATTGTTGTCTCACACCTCTAGGATCTGCGTTCCAGTTTCCGCCAGGGTTTGTGTCTGCAGTTTGCACGATCTCCCCGTGTCGTTGTGGGGTTTCCTCTAGGTCCCCTAGTTTCCCCCCACAGTCCAAAAACACGTCCTCCCATGTTATTGTGCAGTGTGTCGATCAACATGAACTACTGCACCATCTGATATCCAATGTATTGCTGCATTTTGTGTTAACCGTATAAGCACTACACACTTCAACAAAGGGTACGATATTCAGTATGCTACTGTACTGAGTGTTCACCATATACGTATAACTATGCACTTCAGAAAGTAGACGGGGTATAAAACTAAGCCCCAAGTATGGCAGAAACCTGTAATCTTTAACTACATAAAAATAGAATTGATATGCTTAAATCACCGAAAAGTTCAAAAGATGCTGGACAATTACAATTATGGGCAAAAGCTGCCACCGTCAGATTCAAAGGAAGCTGGAATGAGAGTCAGCTGTGGCAGCAAAACCTAGGAAGGTTGAAAAGAGGATGAAAGACACATAGAGACCTCCATGTGATCGACCTGTGATGAACTAGAAGATAATAAATAAGAAAGTGCATAAAAATGAATACAACTAAGTATTGTGGGCAGGTCTGCATCTCTGCAATTACATAAAGACTGATCATGCATGCCGGTCCTAGAAGGGAAAAGGAATGTCGATCCTAGAAGGAAAAACCATGACATTAACCTTAGCAAACTCATTAAAATTAAAATATTCTTGATTGCACTTTCAGATGAGTTTGTTAAAGTATTTCCTCAAGAGGAGAAAGATGCCTGGTGTTGATGAGGAAGAGAGTCAGATAACGTTTCTTTAGCTATGGAGGGGCTCAAAGTTCATAGGTATGCCTTGAAGTTTTGGAGGGAAAAAAACTAATTCCTGCTTCTATAATATGCAACATTACAGACGACTACTATAATATTTTTTTACTGGTTGTGTGATCAAATATTTGTGATGTGAGAAAATTATTCAGTGTTACTCATTCTGAAATGAACTACACACGCACACCACCTAGGTACAGCAAAGCCCCTTTGAGGGGGTGGTGCAAAAAAATCCTTGAGGAAACACGGCAGAATGTCTATAATTCCATTTTTAATCAGGTTCTTTTATACGACGCGGGCAGTCGCCCAGGACAGCATCTTGCTGGAAACAGCACGTGGCACCCACACAAAAAAGACACCGGAACAGTGACATTTGCACAGTCGGCTTAGTATCGCTCATTTTCACGTCACGTCACTGATGTCACGTCACCCTGTGGGTCAGGTGACCTTGTTAGAGGGGGCGCCCTCATTCTGGTTTGTGAGCCAGGCAGCTCAGGTCGCCCAGCTGGAACTCCAAGGTAGACGGAGCCGGGGGAATATAGCAAACAGCACAATGCTAACTTTGGACAGTACTAGTGCAAATAGTCCAATCAGTCAGAAATGTGTCCTTATTTACATGGATCATTCCAAATTTCTTAATAAAAATTGGTGCCAAACGTTATTTTTTCTTTTAGCGGATGAAGGGGGGGGGGGGTCACCCTGGGTGCCATACAAGCTAAAACCACCATTCTATAGTACATATATTCCTGTGGCTTTGTAAAGGGTAAAAACCATTTAAACAGATATGTTTTCATTATTATGGAAAGACAAATTCACCTATTATCACATGATTATGACATAAAAGTACCGATACACTCATATCACACATTGTCCTGGGATATCCTTAGTGTTTCAATACAAGTCCCTGAGGAATGAGACCTGATTAAGCACTGGACATTTCAAAGGGTTAAATACCTGAAAGCTTAGGTTATTTATAACAACTTCAATGAGACTCAGCCTCACCTTGCGGCCTTCCAGCGTGTAAAGCTTTTTGATCTGGCACTGCATGAGTTGGGAGATCTCATCCAAGAAGACCCTGAGGTCGCGCGTGGTTCTCCTGCTGAGAACGATGGATCTCCGCACCACTGGGTCGTTATTCTTCACCAGGACAATCGTCTTGGGATGCCAGTGGTACCGCTGACTCGAATGGGCGGTGGGGGCGTCCTCCGGCCGGGAGGGCTTCTGATGGAGGCCGTGGAGGTGACCTTGATGCCAAAGGTTAGACCTTCCTCTGAATGCCCCCATGCAGATGGGCTTGACGCGCCGCCGGTCCGAGCAGAGGTAGTACCCGCCGTCCTCCAGCTGCTCCAAGCGGTTTATGCTGTGGCTGCCCCCAGGCGTAGTGATACTTCGCACGCCGAAGGGCAGCGGCACCCGCCGGGAGAGGTCGTCCAGGAGGGCGTCGAAGCACTTGAAGCTGCGCTCGTGAACGGCCATCCTGACGCCTCCGAACTGGGCGTCGCCACTCTTCAAGAAGGTGACCCTCTTGGCGGGGTGGGCTGCCGTCACGTGGGAGGAGTGAATCCCCGACGACGGTGCCCGCCGCGTCTCATCGTTAAAATGTGTGCGGGAGTCCACCGCCTGCCCAGGAGCACTGAACATTCCTCCGGCTCACTCTATGCCGCTGGCGAACAAACAACATTACATCAGCTTCTCATCAGCTGCCTGTCGGGGCCAACAAAACAATTAATTTCGACAATAAACACTGCTATTCCAATGATCCTTCCGAGCAGAAAATAAAGCGAGTAAGACTCATCATTAAGTCACAGAGGTGGAGTATCTCTGCGGCAGAGGAGACTTTATTGCAACTAAGCATTTAAAGCTGGTTTTTTGAGATGTTTGAGATTATCTTTCTGAGAAACAAGACAAAAGCAACACTAACCCCCCCCCCACACCCACTTTTATCTCTCTGTGATGAATAGCTGTTGCTAAGCTCGTTACTAGGGACATGAAGAAGGCGCTATATCCGGATATTACGTGCCACTTTATAGGTTGTGTTTACTCCAGAATACTGTCCCACGAAAGCTTCATGTGCATTTCCTATTTCATTTAAACAAAATGCTTTAGACGCTTCTTGCTTTACTATTGTTAAACTTCCACCTGTGTATTTTCTCAGCCTAGCTGTACATGTTTTCTAATCAAACAATGACGTCTGATTCTGTCTACTTAAGCAGCCTCCATGAAGTATTTATTAATGTTCACCCCTTGTTTTAAGCAAACTTTAAACAGCAAGTTTATTTATAATTGATCTGTATAGGATTAACACAATACAAAACTCAAATTAAACCTGATTTCCTAAACAAGTGGTATACCTATAAAAAGAAAATGGAATTTTGAATAGTATAAAGGGAGACTACCAAGAGCAAATGAAACTTCCACTGTTTACCACGTTGATGTTTTCCTAAAGCTTCGAAAAAGTGTTGCCATGGAGAGAACAAAGCAGGAGCAGTGAAGTCAGAATGTACTAACATTGTGCAAACAGAGTGTAATAGAGATTTCAGTGTCACAGGTTTTGATTAATTACTATGTCATAATAGGAATTAACCTGAACAAATCTTGGGAAGAGATTACATGTACATATGCATTAGACACATCTGAACTATTTATCAAAGCAAATTTTACTTTTACTAAGCAACACCTGCCCATTTGGGAAACAGGTTTCCAAATGTTTTAGGATGTTTAACATAAGTCTTACATTTTTGAATACATCTTTCACCTGTATGGCTTATTCACTATCATCTGAAATTGTTTGATTGCACACTGATTGCACTTGGTTCACATTAAAATAATTTATTTACTCAAATGCGACAGGTAGACAAGCTTTTGAAACATTTATATAATTGTATAAGAAAGCCTGCCTGAATGTTTCTTCATTTGGTTCTGTGATGATTCACTCATTTTCTACTTCACACCATCATAAATTGGCCTCTCTTTCTGGAAGATTGTTGCAAAGATTCTTTGTAGCCACTAACACTAAATGCACTAAAAAAAAAAAAAAACATCAAACGATACAAATCATTGTCTCTTAACTGGTGAGTCGTGACCCAAAAGTAGGTCACAGGACCATTTCAATGGGTCACATTAAAATTTGATGGACTGTATGGAAATCATTGTTATAGGTTTGGTTACTATTACTGTATTATTTTAGTAAATAAGTTTGGTTCAAAACTTTCATAACATAATGACCTAGGAAAAATGTGGGCCCAGAGATTAAGCCAGTTGAAAACCACTGATCTGGAAAGGAGTTATATGGCAGAATAACATTCTTTATTGTTGTGAATGTGCCGCCCACAATACTTTCAAAACAACCTGGAAAAAAATGTTAGTACATTTAACTTTGAAATCTGTGCAGCCGGACAAGGAATAAATAAATCCAATTACAAAGCGGGAATGAGCTTATTTAGCCTCTCACACATAGGAGGAAACCTTCATATATTTCAACTAAGGCTATTGAGAAAAAAAAAAGAAAATCCTACGCAGAGCAGATAAGAAAAGCATAAAATAAAAGATTTTGTATTGTAAATGATTGTGCGCATTCATATATTCTAATTAACTGTTTTCCTGTTACTTCAGACTGTGTACCGATATTACCGTCTGACTAAAACCGCCCACTAATTAACCAAAGCAACTTTTTTCCAACCTGAATGAGTTTCCCTTTGTCTTCAACCTATATCTATAATTCATGACGTAACAAAACACAAAATATTCACTTTGTTAGAAAACATGACCTAGTTCGGTAGGAACACGAGAAAAAAAGGCAAAGGTTCCTAAGGTGAGGCAGTGACCGAACTATCATGACTAAAAACCAAAGGGCTCCAGGGCAAGTGCTGGGAGAACAATACTGGGTTTAATTAAGGAGAACTGAACAGGGGCTGGAAAACGAACGGGACCATGAGGAGTGAAAACGAGACGGCTAGTACGGGGAAGGGCATGGACAGAGAGTGACGTCAAAGCCTAAATACAAAGGCTAACGAAGGGCAACAAGAAACAGGTGTGACTCATCAGGGCTACATGAGGGAGGAGTCAGGAGGGTCAGGTCTGTAGGATGGGCAGGACGCTATACAAACAATATAATACAGCAGTATATGCCTCCAGTATGTCCACAGTCTTTAAAGACCAAGCACAGCTAACTGTAAGTTCAAAAGCCCTCTTCCTGTTGGTTAGTCTTTTCCAACCTGGTCCTGGGGGACCCACAGCCAGTCCACGTTTTTGCTCCCTCCCAGCTCCCTGCCAGACAGTCCACGTTTTTTCCGGAAGCTGGGAGGAAGCAAAAATGTGGACTGTCTGCAGGTCCGCGAGGACCAGATTGGAAAACACTGCTATAGGTATGTCCACTAATCAGGTCCTTTGGAGTCTAAGGATAGAAAAGAAAGCCTCTTTAATCACTATTAGATTTCAGTGAAATCCAGGGGGAGCTTAGATGGAGGATTTCATACTAAATGAAACTTGAGATATCATCCAAAGGTCAACAATGCTGCTTCTTCAAACAGAAAAATATCATTTAAAGATAGTAATAAAATAATCATATATAATGTATCTGGAACAGACTCAGCCCGTTATTGTTCCAAAATGCTACAGATTACAGGCAGTACTAGAATTGGCTTTGCAATGAACTTTAATCATTCTAACCAATTGTAACCATTAAATCACATACTTTTACCACTTGTACCAAAAAAAGCAAGATATACTCAGAATGCACCAGTGGGGCAAAATGAATAAATTATTGAAAAGATTTAAAATAATGATAAATTATGATAATGTGTGATTGGTCATACTAAATTTATTTAGATTGTTATTAAAAAGTGATATTCATCCTATAAGACCTACATGTCTTTGGAAACTCATATAATACAGGAAGAACATGCCTGAACCAGATATGTAACATATATTTATGTAATGCATTAATAAACATAACAAATGGCTGTCAAAAATTTCACATCTAAATCCCACTAAATAAATTACAATTTCACGTCCCTAAACACAGCATTTCCATGATAATAATGGCTTACATTGTCACGAAGAAGTTTTCACTACATACTATCATTACAAAACATCATAAGACATTACATTATAACTGTGAGCATAATCAGCAATTTATGAATGATTAACCTATCCCTAAGGTTCTGACTCAAAACAAAATGCTTACTCATCAACTCAGTCCCCACTTGGTCTATGGCAGTACTAATCCGGCTGCCTGTTATGAGCCGATTGAGGGGCGGGGGCAAGAAGACTTTCCTATGACTCATTTACTGCGAGGTTTATGGTCTGCTGATTGTAAAACAGAAACCCCAAAATCATCACTGCACCAGGTGGGAGTAAAGGAGACATGGCAGCTTCCTTCCTCATTTTCCATATCACATTTTTGCCAGCTTTACTCTGATGGATGAGTGAGAACACACTATTTAAACTAATTAGCATACTTTTTTGGGGGTAAAGCTATTTAAATCAGTCCTAGTGGTGCCCCTGCTATTAAGGACTGACATTAACAAACCCAAACAGTACCTATTAAACGTTGGACGGCAAACTGTCCTACTTTCCCAGAACACCAACAGAATCATAACACAACATGTTACATGTTACCAAATGTTTCCAGGCCGAGACAGTAACAGAGGTGAAGCGGGGGCAGTTCACTCAAAATATATCGGATATGTGTCATTCTCTTGCTTTGATGCATGGCAGTTTTAAGACATTTATATATATATACATTGCTTGTCATCTACAGCTGAACATGATAATTCCATCTATTTCACTGACTGTGAAATTAACCTAAAAGTAGCCAAGAAAAACCTTTCCATACTACCAAAATATCTAAAAATGTTTTTTCATTATTTTATTCTCTTATCTGGAATTTCATAATTCACATAATTTATGCATATGCTATTTATTTGTACAAATTGATATCCTTAAAAGGAACTGCAACAAAACAAAATGATCTAAGGAGCATTTCATACTACACCTACACCTCATTTATAGCACAAATAACAGCATGACTCTTTTAGCAAATGCCCAGCTTACCGTGATGCATGCAGACGCATTTCAGCGAGAGCACAATGGATACTTGTTCCCCTGACACCTCCCCCTGTGTAAGACTGACGAGCAGAAATTCAGGCCAAGCTCAGATTTGACTTGCAGACCTCCTCCAGGAGTCAGCACCAAGCAATATTTAGCTAGTGATGGCAACAGGCAGCTCAGCTATAAACGGAGGTGAGGGCCACTGCATCCTGGAGCCCCCGTGCTTCTGGGGGCATTTAAAGCCTCTGACGCCCCACAAATCGTGTCAATGTCTGTCATTTAACAGGTCTGAATTACTGATACGTGGGGGATGAATTGGAGTGATGCGAAAGAGGATTATTCTTGTCTGCACCATCTGTAGATGCAGGTCTTAAACCTTAAGAGGAGCACAGCAAACAACGCCTAGATCAGGGGTCCCCAAACTTTTTTCTGTGAGGGCAACATAGCTTTTTCCTGCTTTATTGGGGGGCCGGGTTGGTTTATAACAGAAAATTACACGAGTGACTACTAGTATTATTGTGGAGATTTTATTATGATTTTAACCCTCTAGAGTCTGAGGCCTCTCAGCCACCTTTGGGGTAGTCTGACATGCCTTGACATTTTAAAATATTTCACCTATCTAAAAAACATTTATCCCATAGCGTTACATGTTTTTTTATTCAGCCCATACTCAGCACCAGTAATCTCAGACAACTTTGAATGTTATTTAGTTTTTTGTTAAAATCTACTTTAAACATATACTTTTCAAAAACCTATTTCAGACATGCTGAGAAATTGTAAAAAAAACACATTATAAACATTTCTAGCCAAGGCTTTTGAGCTCTGAATTATAGACACAGGGGTAGGCTACACATAGGTGAAAGAGACATTCTGAAATTTTATGTAGTTTGATTACTAAAGTGTTAGAACTTTGGAGTGACGCTCTTTTTCTCAAAGTCAGTGCTCAGCCTGCTCAATAAATATAGATGGGATAGGTGTCCCCACACCTGTAGTAGTTTGCATACTGTCAATGGCCCATCGGTCTGGAATGTCACTGCACCCCACACCCATCACTTTGGAAAGGAAGTTTGAAACACAAGAAAAGTAGCAACAATAAAATCCCGTTCACAGTTTATTGGTAGATGGAATGAAAAATGAAAAACTAAGCAGTCGCTATAGAAAGCAATAAAAATGATGCAGTGCCTATGCAGAGTTAACAGAAACGAAATAATCCACTATTATTAACCCTCTGGGGACAAGGGCACCGTCGACCGCTCAGCTTTCTCATGTATTTCAGTTTAAATCTTGCTGAAATCCATCCATTGACTTCCGCTTATCCGAAGTCGGGTCACGGGGGCAGCAGTCTCAGCAGGAAAACCCAGACTTTCCTCTTCCCGGCCACTTCCTCCAGCTCCTCTGGGGGAATCCCGAGGCATAGTCCCTCCAGTGTGTCCTGGGTCTTCCCCGGGGCCTCCTCCCAGTGGGACATGCCCGGAATACTTCTCCAGGGAGGCGTCCAGGAGGCATCCTAAGCAGATGTCCGATCAACCTCATCTGGCTCCTCTCAATGCGGAGGAGCAGCGGTTCTACTCTGAATCTCTCCTGAATGACCGAGCTCCTCACCCTATCTCTAAGGGAGAGCCCAGCCACCCTGCGGAGAAAACTAATTTTGACCGCTTGCACTCGCGATTTCGTTCTTTTGGTCACTACCCACAGCTCGTGACCATAGGTGAGGGTAGGAACGTAGATCGACTTTGCTCAGCTCCTTCTTCACCACGACAAACCGATGCAGCGCCCGCATCTCTGCTGACGCCGCACTGATCCGCCTGTCAATCTCCCGTTCCATCCTACCCTCACTCGTGAACAAGACCCCAAGTTACTTAAACTCCTCCACTCGGGGATGGAAACTCGGAGAGAGCACTCCACCCTTTTCCGGCTGATGACCATGGTCTCGGATTTGGAGGTTTTTCACTCCAGCCGCTTCACACTCGGCTGCGAACTGCTCCAATGAGAGCTGAAGGTCACAGTCTGATGAGGCCAACAGAACCACATCATCTGCAAAAAGCAGAGACCCAATCCTAAGGTCACCAAACCAGACACCCTCAACGCACTGACTGCACATAGAAATTCTGTCCATAAAAGTTATGAACAGAATCAGTGATAAAGAGCAGCCCTGACGGAGTCCAACCCTCACCAGGAACGAGTCCGACTTACTGCCGGCAATGTGGACAATGCTCTGACACCGTTCATACAGGGACCGAACAGCCCTTATAAGACAGCCAGGCACCCCATACTCCCGGAGCACTCCCCACAGGACTCCCCGAGGGACGTGGTCGAATGCCTTCTCCAAGTCCACAAAGCACATGTAGACTGGTTGGGCAAACTCCCACGCACCCTCAAGGATCCTGCCGAGAGTATAGAGCTGGTCCCACGGCCAGGGCGAAAACCACACTGCTCCTCCCGAATCCGAGGTTCGACTATCTGACGGACCCTCCTCTTTAGCACCCCCGAATAGACCTTGCCTGGGAGGCTGAGGAGTGTGATCCCCCTATAGTTGGAACACACTCTCCCGTCCCCCTTTTTGGTAGAAGGCCCAATATGACTCCTTCGTCAGCTTGACGTCATCCCTCACTGCCGGTGTCCACCAGCGGGTTCGGGGATTGCCGCCACGACAAGCACTGACCACCTTACAGCCACAGCTCCGGTCAGCCGCCTCAACAATGGAGGTGCGAAACATGGTCTATTCGAACTTGATGTCCCCCGCCTCCCCCGGGACATGGGAGAAGTTCTGCCGGAGGTAGGAGTTGAAACTCCTCCTGACAGGGGATTCAGATGTTCCCAGCAGACCCTCACTATACGCTTGGGCCTGCCAGGCCTGGCCAGCTTCCTCCCCCACCAACGGAGCCAACTCACCACCAGGTGGTGATCGGTTGACAGCTCCGCCCCTCTCTTCATCCCAGTGTCCAGGACATGTGGCCGCAAGTCCAATGACACGACCACAAAGTTGATCATCGAACTGCGGCCTAGGGTGTCCTGGTGCCAAGTGCACAAATGGACACCCTTATGCTTGAACATTCAGGTAATTCAAAACATTCAACATAAGAAACATTCAACATATGGTGTCGGCACCATGAGAGGACTTGCTAAAACCAGTATCTAGAACCATGAAAAACACTGACTAAATCTTTTCAAAACTTCCATTGTCGGAAGTATTAGTTTTTTGAATTAGGTTTAAATGGGCAAGAAAGTAAACCATGTCACCTTTCTTTGTTTTACCTGCATCGGGGGTGTGTAGTATTCACATTCTAAATAGCAGCATTAACCCGTATTCAAACGCAGGTTTGAATCGACGACCTTGTGATTATAGACACACAGGCTTAGCCCACTAACCCATGAACACAGGCCAGAGATTCGCTGCTGACTGGCAACACTGGCGCAAGGGTTCAGCGGCAGAAACGTATTCGTGTGCCATATTGTAGCCGATCAGTGTAAACACTACCCAGACATGTGCTCTTGTTTATTTGAGTAACAATGGGTGTATTCATATATTTCTTTACCCAATA
>JAABNY020000025.1:19383949-19407238 GCA_015164015.2 Brevimyrus niger | reverse complement strand
ATAGATAGATAGATAGATAGATAGATAGATAGATAGATAGATAGATAGATAGATAGATAGATAGATAGATAGACATAACTTTATTGTGTTTTGCAGGAAAAAGACCATTGTTTTTCATATTTATTAATTACCAAGTTCATGATAAATATTTGCTTTTGATTGGTTTATTTAAAATGAAATTTAAAAGAATGTTGCATAACGCTTTTACCGTACCTGACAATAATTAATTGTCCATTCGGCACAATATAATGACAGTTTTCCTCATGTTTTTAGAATAAATACAATATGTTTTTAGTTTTATTGTTAAATTTTAAAACGTAAAATATATATCAGGAGGAGGTATTTTACTGTAATATGTATTACACGTGATGTGAAACCCATCACCACTTTTCGTTTATAGTGATGATAAATGATTTACAACGTTGTGTCATTTTTTCGCACTTTAGGACTTTCTATTTGTATCACAAAATATAATTATAATACAAAGGATAAAAACCTAAGGAAGAGGTACATACAGCGTGATTATCGACAATAATAAAAAAAAATGCCATTGATAGTGTTGTTACTCTCACCTAACATTTTGCTCAGCTCCGCATTGTGAAGATCGGGGTTCTGAACAGCCAGCCTTTTTCGCTCGTCTTTAGCCCAAACCATAAACGCGTTCATGGGTCTCCTGATGCGCGGTTCTGATCTCTTGTCGGCCGGGGCTCTGCGCGCTGCCTGCCCTTCAGACGGATCCCCATCTCCCGCGGAGCGATCAAAGTTTTCGGGCCACGGCGTGTAAACGCTAACCAGGGCAGCCATGTAATCGTCCTATTAGGAAATAAAACTTCAGCTATCTATCCTTTATCGATAGTTGATCGATTTGTTTCAATGTATCTATGTAACAAAGAAAGTTAGATACTGTGAGTGGTTTTAGATGGAAAAAGTCATAATATTTGATTCCGGGGATTTTTGTAAGTCCATTTTCTCCCTTAGAAACTGAATTGCATTGGCATAAAGAACAAATGGTCCCGTGCCCAACACACTACCACTAGTTCAGTCCTTCATTGGAAATTGGAAAGCGCTTTATATCGGAGTCTCACTGAACCCCCTGAGGCGATTCAGCTCCTCCTCGTTACATTTGGCTACGCTCAATCTACTCCGAATACTCGGTGACGTTAGGAGCAAAACAAACACATGCAATCTACACCATCATTTCTTAGAAAACAGCCTAGTGTTTTCATTTTCGCATTTACCAACGCTTCCCCCACGGTACGATTTTGCCCTAAAACGATTTAAATGGAAAACGGATTCAGATATTAGCATAAGTTCTAGGACAAACTTTATGACGTAGGCGTACTTTTAATTTACGCTTAGGGATGTGAATATGTTACAATACTGATAAAACTACTACAAGTTGTACTTTTACAACTTAAGTAAGTAGCCTGTTATAAAGTCAAAATAGTAATTATACATAATTAATTACTGAGTTAATGAATTATACGTTCTAAGAATGCATAACGATATAAATTTCAATTAACAATGCCAATAGGAAGGTAAGTGTAAAATAAAATATTACATATAATAAACATTTAATACATCCAATGCAATTTAATCACAGTTTTTTTATTCCTCTGATTTGTAACTTACCTGTCCCCTGATCTAACTCCAGGGGGTGCTAAAGGGCTTTTTTTCTTTTTTTTTTTTGCTGTTGATGTACCACCCAACAATCGACCGGCTAATTAAGGCAACCCCAAGAATGACATCATGTTCCCATGCTCGCTTGCATTCCCCCTGTTTATCGCCGTGATCTAACACACTCGCCAAATGCCCCACGCCCGCAGCGCCACCACTGAAAACTTCCTGGCGCCTCCACAGCTGACCCGGCCAAAATGCGGCACCACAAATCCACCGGGCATGCGGGGTGGCCTCAGCATTGTGGGAAAAATTTCTCTTAGATCATCCATAAGGAATTCCTCAGATAGTCAACGAAGGTGTTGCAGGAAGGACAGGAAATTCTAGCATCAGGCAGGAAAAACTGGCCCCTGTCTCATCAATGTCTTCCTCCTGAGTTCTTCAGGCATCCGATAAACTTCATGAAGATCCTTCATTGTCATTCCCATCATTCACTTGGAAATATTAAGAGATTTGTGGTGTTTGTGTACAGGCTTGCCACTTAAAAACAAACAAATATGCACTATAGCAGTGGTGCAAGGTGCTATGGTGGCTCACATCTCGAGGGTTTGGGGTTTAAATCCCACCCCTGCTCTGTGTGTGTGGAGTTTGAGTTCTCTCCCCACCCTCCAGGTGCTGTGGTTTCCTCCTGCAGCCCAAAGACATGTAGGTTGGCAAATTGTCATCTCTGAATTGCCCGAATTGTGTGTGTGTGTGTGTGTGTGTGTGTGTGTGTGTGTGTGTGTGTGTGTGTGTGTGTGTGTGTGAGAGAGATTCCTGCAATGCACTTTGTGTTCCCCTGAACATCTTGGAATAAGCACCAAGCTCCCCCATGACCCAATATAGGATAAATGGTTGGAACATGATGCATGAGTAGTTTATTCATCTCATATCACAAGGTAGTATCATTTTTGAAAAAAAAAAAAAAAAAAAAAAAAAACACAGTAATACTTGGCTCATAAAAGCCCTCCGAACAATACCACAGCTAAACGTCATTTTAATTAGAAATGTGTTGAAAAGAGAATATAACAAGATTTCAAGCCCCCCCCCCCCCCCCCGGCTCTGTCGTTTGTTTCCTGCAGCAAATGTGATGAGAAACACTTTTATTTAGTTTTATTTACAGATTAATTGTAGTTAAAGCCAAATATTCAAAGTTCAGCACAGACTACCTTTTTTTCTGAAATCCGACATAATTACCCAATGTTATTGCAGATAAGCTAATTATGTATTATTCTTTCCAGCTGTACTGATTATGCATTTTAGTCCAAAGCATTTGGAATGCATATCAAAAATTTTGAATATCTAACATATGAACCAAAATGGTCCCATTTTTTCTTTGTTGAAGGAAAAAGCCTTTAAAAATAATCATTCAATCCAAATATAGATCCAAGCAGTAATTTTTTGTAAAACAAACACTCAAAATGACATTTCTGTATCAAGAAAAGATGTCAGGCCTCCCTAATAACCTCAGGGCAACTTCAGTGTCTATTTTCAACTCCCCCCCCCCCCCCCCCCCCCCCCCCCCCCCCCCCCCCCCCCCCCCGCCCACCCACCCAACCAGCCCAAGCCCCCCCCAAACCCACAAGAGCTGTTTTGTATTAAGAAAGAAGTTCAGGGCCCCCCGATATCCCCTGGGGGCACTCACGTGTTTTTTTTAACCCCCCCCCCCCCCCCCCCCAACATAGCCCCTCCCATAGACCCTAAGCCTTGCACAAACACACGTACACCTCACCCTCCCAACAGCTCACTCTGAGACCTCTCTCCCTAAGAAAAACAGCCCGCTGGACCCCCCCATGAGTACCGCCGGCCCCCGTTCACCCTTACCCCCCCCCCCCCCCCCCAAACCCTCCACATTCCACCCCAGCGTAGAGCTGCAGGAAGGGGACACGCTCTCAGCACCGCCTGTTACCCTCAGATAAGACTCCTTCAGAGAGGCAGGCTTGTGGTTATCGTCTTCCTGTTTGGCCTGTTTTTTTCCTGCCATGAGCTCGTGAGGTAGCCAACATGGGTCATCCCAGGGGATTAGAGCAGAGGAGGATCTCAGGCTTTATACAAGAAAAGCACAACACACCAAGGAGCAAGAGTATCAGATACTACTCTAGACTTTCACTAAACACAATGATATTATTATAATATTATTGAAGGGGGTACCTGCATGAAGTCCAAGCATATTAACTTCAGTATATCGTGTAACCTAATGTTTAACTGAGTCAGAACCACAAAAGGGTGCGCATAGTCAAAACAAAGTTTAACAAATATATAACAAATATACAAAATAGCAATGTAACAGAGATGTCAAGAAAGTTGTTGCATTGATTTCCATTGTTACTTAAGATTCTAACTTATATGTAGTAAACTGATGAAATCCATCCTGGATATTTTTATATCTGTACTACATGATCTTTTGTTAAAAGCACTGAATGGTAACTGGAATTCTTGTTATTCCTCAAGCCCCTTTTTTTCTTAAATAGAAAAATCGTTATATAGTCCATCTGTTTTCCACATGTGCTTATCCAGGTCAGAGTCATGGTGACCTTGCATCCCAGAAAGCAGAGGGCATGAGGTTGGGGGACACCCTGGATGGGATGTTAGTCCATGCTTGGGGCAATTTCAGAACACATCCACCAAAGCCATATGTTATCTGACCCTGGAAGTGGACCTACACACTCACAGGTGAGGCTGGAAATGAAAGCACAGACCTAGAGGCGTGTGGCTGCAGTGCAAGTCACTGTGTGGATTCAACAAATTGAAATCACAAATAGGGTGTGTTGCTATGAAAGGATGTCTTACCTGGTGTTTCTCACCTGACGTGGTGACGATCCATGTCCTGTTTCTGAACATGGAGTGGGCTTTCAAAAAGCTAGTAGCTCTAGAATATGGGTTCCCAAACTCTGGTCTGCGGTTGGTTCATTTCCAAAAATAAATTATATATTTTCAAATGTGAACTATAGAACTTACAAATCTGCAATGGACCTGTTGGCACCACACCACCCCTCGACTGTGAAAAATTTGTCTGACGTAAATCAGTCTGAAGAAATAAAAAGCTTTGGAATCCCTAATGTAGAAGACCTGATTCTCATATCTGATGTGATGTATCTACTAATTTGTAGATTCTGCTTCCATTGCAGTTTTGCAAATTCTTTTTCGACTTGCCACAAAATCCACATTAAGCAGATGTAAAAAAGAACATTGTAAATTTAAGTCTTTCCATTAACCTATATTTCATTTTGCATCTTCAAATTATGCATAGTCTAGGTCAATCAAAATACCTCTAGTGATAATTAGTTTCTAAGTGTATGATTTAAAGAAAGTTATATAGCGGATGATTTCTCTAAATGAAATAGAGAATCCATCCAAAGCACTTATGCAGTACAAGGTCATCTTGAGTTATTCTCTGATTTAGAACTGACTTTGAATTCTAGAATCGGAGCAACTACAGAGGAAATGGAGTGTGTACAGAGACTGTTAAATGATACAGTACTCTGACCTTGTGTCACTGTGGGGTGGATTTATGCACTCTAAAATTGCCCATAACCTTAGCACTATTAATGTATATCAGATCAGACACACATGAAGCTCTTTATATAGAGATTGTTTGCTAGCAAGCATTCCAAAGGTACACAAGAACCAAGCAACTCAGAGCATCATTTACCAAACCCTGCAGGATGGCTGGACCGTTTGACATGAGAAATGACATCATCGGCTATCCTAGGCTGTCCCAGGCTATCCCAGGCAGAACAGAGCTGTGAAACATCCATTGCAGAGCACACACAAACCATGGGGCTTTCAGTCACCACTGTGCCTAGATGTGTCGTTTTGAACTGCAGGGACAAACCCCTGTCACAGAGATAAAACATAAAGACTTCATAAACACAGACAAACCCAGCAGAGGGGAGATTCAAAGCCCAGGAACCTGTGGCAGTAGGGTGACCTGATAAGCAGCCCAGAGGTTTGAGTTACAGAAATGTTTGATATTATATATGTCGTATTGCTACATATAGGTCTAGAAAATACAAATTATGCTATTTTAAATGAACTTGTGAATCATTTTCCTAATATTTACTGGGACCAAAGTTCCCAGAAATTTTTTTTTTCCAAAACCATCAATAAAACTTTGAATTAATTAATAATAGAATGCTTTCTTTTAAAATCACTCACTCCAGCTTTCAAATTTGTTTGGATCATACAAGCTTGCGATGGAAAGTGTGATATCTTCTTGTCCATCAAAAAAAAAAAAATGAAACCATTGTGATTCATTACATTTCATATTCGTTTGGGCAAATAATGTATTCAAGGTGTTAAAAATGTATAACAGCAGATTCCTCCCTTGTTGAGACTGAAACCTTTCTGTTATTGTCCTTTTCCTTAGTTACTCCGTCACCCACTGCACCCACCTTTTATAGTATATCACAAGGATGTATTTATACAGCAGTGGGGAAGTGAGAAGACGGAAGCTGAGATCCTGTCGAGACACTCACACCCTGAACAGTAAAACTGTCTGGAGTTTCATATAGGCATTATTTAATGCCTGTATATCACGCAAGATAACTGTATCCACAATTCTGGATACACTAGATATGCTTTCCTTTATTCAGCTGACATTTATCCATCCATCTTCTAACTGCCTATCTTGGTCAAGGTTGTGGAGAGATTAAAGCCTATTCCAGACCACACGGTGGGAAAGGCTGTGGTACAGCCTGGACGGGATGCCACAAAAATGCACAAACTAACCCAAGAGATTTCATCTGGCGTAAGTCAGGGGTGGCCAATCTCATCCGCAAAGGGCCGGTGCGTATGCAGGTTCTTGGGGTAACACGCATACATAAGTCAGGGGTGGCCAATCTCATCCGCAAAGGGCCGGTGTGTATGCAGGTTCTTGGGGTAACACGCATACATAAGTCAGGGGTGGCCAATCTCATCCGCAATGGGCCGGTGTGTATGCAGGTTCTTGGGGTAACGTTTACGTCAGCTGTTCAAACCCAGGTGTGAGGAGCCAAGCAGTCCTCTAATTTATAATCTAATTTGGGAGTTGCAGCAAAAACCTGCGTACACAGCGGCCCTTTCTGGATAAGATTGCCCACCCCTGGTGTTTGTGCATGGTTTTGGACTCCTGAAGGAAACAAGGGTATCCAGTGGAAACCCTCACTATTCACTATTTAGTTACTATTCTTCTCCCTATCTATCTATCTATCTATCTATCTATCTATCTATCTATCTATCTATCTATCTATCTATCTAGCTAGCTAGCTAGCTAGCTAGCTGTTGGAGCAAAAATGTCCCCATTGCCCCCTAGCAGTGTTGCAAGGATTACATTCCATTAATGAGACTCTTGTGGAGCTGCGGTGCAACGGAAAGAGGCAGTCAAGACGAGCAGAGAGCCAAAAACAAGTGTGTTTATTTCAGCATGCCTAAACACCCAAGAAAGACCTGGCGTCCCCGCTTCTGCAGGCGTCCACACCACACCCTGCACGCACGAGCAAAGGTTAGACAGAATGAATTCTGTCTGAAAGGTAGGAGCCCCTACACTCTCGTGCTAAGAACTTGCCTAAGAGAATCAGCTACATTGAAGTAACTATGCAAGACAAAGGCAGGAGTCACACTTACGGCTTTCCACTGTATTAGAAAATGGACATTTCGTTTGGCAGTGAATTCAAAGTTCAGTCAATCAGTTCTACAAAGGGGTGAGTTGCTCCTTCAAGCAAGTGCTTCAAATCCTCTAAGGCTGCTAAGAGGTTAAGAACTCTGAGGGCCCATCATCACAGTTAAATTTTGGAATGAATCTGAATTCTAGAGTGAGAGCAGCTACACAACTAAAGTTACACATAATGCCCCTATGGAAAATTAAATCCCTTGTCTTTCACCAGTGTTTGCAAGATGACTAGATTGTTTGACAGGCCAAACGGCATCACTGGGAATTCATAATACCCATTTGAAGTGTTAAAGGCCACCTTTTACATAGACAAGATTTTGGGCATTACTTAAGCCAAAATTTTGAAGCCAGTTTGGCCTTCTTTCATTCTTTCAAAAGCCATGGACTTCAGCTCTGCACATGGAGCGTGAAAATATCCAGCACCTCAACACCTTCACATGTGCTTTTGTCTTTCTCCTTTCAAATCAGTCAGGAACCAGGTTGCACCGATTGCAATGAATCTGTGTCAGTAGAGGCAGTAGAGAGTGTGATGTACCACAGAAAGAAAGGGAGCGATAGGAAAAGGCAATCCCAGAATCCTTTCCCTTTGTCTCTCCAAAATGCAAAGGTCCAGACAAGTGGCGATCAAAATAAGATTCACCATGGTTCTACCCAGCTCTCCATGGTTCTACCCAGCTCTCTGTGGTTCTACCCAGCTCTCCATGGTCTACCCAGCTCTGTGTGGTTCTACCCAGCTCTCCGTGGTCTATCTAGCTGTCTATGGTTCTACCCAGCTCTCCATGGTTCTACCCAGCTCTCCGTGGTCTACCCAGCTCTCCGTGGTTCTACCCAGCTCTACTTGCAGACACATCTGCGAGGCCAGGATAGGATGTGGTCATTGGAAATTTATTCTAACATCATCTATCAGCCGTCAGGGTCCATTAGCATGTCCTTTCCTACCCAAAGAGCTTCAGGTGTCTGTCTGCCTTCTATCAACAGTTAATCAGCTGGATGCTGTCCTGACTGACTATGTACATGGAGCAGATAGGCCAGGGTCTCCCTCTTAAGCTACATGAAACATGTCTTACAATCTAAAACAGTGTCCAGTATGAAATTCAACAAGGAGTGTATTGATCATTTTCATCTTAAATTGGTGAAAGGACAGAGTTAAAACAAAAGAATATGCAACCACCCCCGCCCCAAAAAAGAAAAAAAAATCTTACCCCATGAGTCAAAAATCTCCTGAGGAGAGGGACAGACTCGGATAGTGTTCAATCCTGATAACAGGGAATATAAATACAGCCAAGATGTTTAATTTGAAAAGGCCTGGCTTTTGCATTTTGAGATCCTTCTCATTTATCAGACACTAACTGTGTGGCCGGGGAAAATATTCTAACAGGTCTGGGTGTCCACAAACAGATAATTGTTTGGTAAGATCTTTAAAAAGGAACAGGCAGATAACAAGATCAAACAAAGTAATAAAAGTAAAGTGATCACAAACCTCATGCTATTCATATCAGTTCTTTTCAGATTTTTCTTTCTTTTGATATTAACTAAATAGGTTTTATGATGTCCTTTAATCCTTGCAATACCCAAAACAACACTTCTCTTTTTGAAAGCTATTTTTCTGTTTACTTGCTACAAAATCAAGCAGTAGTTCAAACAAATGGTTTTGTGTCTGATTTCTCTAGACACTAAGGTATTTTCCCAGCTTGATTAAATTGACATATAAAATCCTGGCTACTTATTCCAGTCCAGCCACTTTTATGATTTGTGGATTTTAGTACTGTATTATTGGTCAACTGAGTCATGTGATACCACTGAGGAAGGAAGCTGATGGAGGGACAACAGGAAGTAATTTGGGCAGGCAGGAGTAAAGAAAAGCAAGAGCACATAGTGATATACTGTAGCGGTTAAAGGACCATAGGCTTGACCCTGGGCATAGGCCCTGATACTGTCTTCCTCGAACAAATAACTTGAACCTAAATTACTTCAGCTAAACATCCAGCTACCTTGATTAATGAAACTCTAAGTTGATCCATGTGGCCATGCAAGGAGGCAGGGAATGCAGATCCCTTCCTGTACCTTGAATCATCATCCAAGCTTTGCATGAACTCTACTGAGAAACGTATCACACTTTTCATCATAAGAAATGCTCTGAAAGGTATTTTTTAAAGGCTGTTGAATTTTTGCCATTTTAGCTAACAGCCTAAGGTTTCCTAAATTTAAACAGCGATATTGTGATTACCGGTGTGCGGGCGAGCGGGGAAGCAGGCGAGAGAGCCGTAAATGCGATCGGTACAAGGTTTATTTCGGACAGGACAGCAAACAAGGGAGCACACGGCAAACCACGTCAATGACAGACCTGGGGAAAACGGACTCAGACGCGAACTAAATACACAGGACAAGCCGAAAATAACAGGCAATGGGTGATCACAATCAGGAAGTAACACGAGGTAATGAGGGGGCGTGGCACACAAGAGGATCGGACGAGCAGGTCATGACAAATATGTTCATAAAAGCCCACATGAGGCATCAATATCGGAACTCAATGGGTCCAAACTGGGTACTAATAAATATTTTAGGTTTATGGAATCATCCTAATCTAAATTATACCAATAGCACCACCAACTGCTTAAAACTTGAATTGAAAAAAATAAGGTTCCCCATTACCTTTGCCATATACTGCACTATAATACTATCCATGTATTATTATGATTATTTATTGTTGTTGTGGTTGTTGTTATTGTGATTGTTGTTGTGGTTGTTGATGATGACACATTGTTGTCTCACACCTCCAAGTTTAATGGAATGAATCCTGTCTCCTATCTATCTGTGTCCCCTTGAATTATTATTGTAATTATTTCTGGCTCCTCATTAAGTGCAGCCTACAGTATATTCTTATTGCAAAAAAAAAGAGAGTAGGAATAGAAGAGAGAGGGGATTTGAGAGACGGGGAAAGGAGGGGAGGATGGAATAGAAAGCTTGTCCTGCATAATGGAATTAAAGGAGAAAAAGGAAATGGTGGAATCAAACTACTAGGAGAGGGAAACAAGCGGGGGAATTGAGACTCTACGCCAAATTTTCAAGGCTTACGAAAGACTTGTGTCCAGAGTCAATTTGTGCAGGTTTTGGGGAAAAGCCAGGTGGACCAGATTGACACATGCTGGGTCACAGCTCCGGAGAAAAAAAGAAAAATCCTCTGTGCCTTTAATTCAGTTTCATCTGCCATGGGAGATAAAGCCTGTGCTCTGTCCTAGTCAATCCCACACTGCAGAAACGAAAAATTAAGCCCTTCAGAAAACTCTTTAGCAAGGCAATGATTCCCTTAGACACAATGCCTTTTCCAGGAGACAGCTAAACTCCAGAGTACTCATTGAGCTCCCCATTGAATTATATCATAGCATAATAGGATATCTCTTTGGAAAAGAAAGGACTACGATTGCTCTAAATATTTTTAGTGATGGTCCGAGCATATCGCAGAACCTCACAAAACCTTGAAATTGCGCATTCTTCGTTATTTTACTTTTCTATCAATCTGTATTGGAAACTGTTGAAATAACCATCCGTGCGTAACAGTGTTGCATCAGTCACAATAACAGCACATAATAGTAAAAGAAAAACAAAACACTCATCACCATTGGTTATTGAGTAAATATCGTAAATAGGAATTTAATGAGTAACTGAACTGACCACGTGTTACTGATTAATTTGCTCAAGTATATTACACAATGCCCAGAATATGTGACTTTGTGTGTGTATCTGTTTGTGACCCATGACAGTATAGATTTCCTTTCAGGGTTTATTCCTGCCTTGTATTGCATGCTTCCTGGGATAGATTTAGCCACACACACCCTCCCCCTTCCCTGCATGGCCCAGTTCAGGATAAACATTTTGAAGACAAAATGATTATAATGCATTAAAACTGCATTTAAATGAGACATTCAAGCATTGTTATGCATATCAAGTCACCTGAAAAATAAGGTAAACATGAATGAATGATTGAAGTTACAAATGACAGTAATCTCAATTTGGGGGCAAAAAGTTTTTTCTTTTTATCAGTAATTTAAAGGGCTTCTATGTTACAAAATTAACACATGCTGCTTATCAAGGCCTTGACAACAGTAGTCATGACAACAGTCTGGGTGATTCTATGCAAATGATGAGAGGGACTGTATTTTAACTGGTTCAATCGCTCATTTAGTATTCCCTATATAGTTAACCATATAGGAAATTAGTCAGTGAAAAAAGACAATGGATTCAGACAATATGTTCTGTGATACACAGTGTCGGTATCCTAGCAATATTTAACAGATGACAAATTGGCCATAGCAAAACACAGCAACAACATATACAGAATAAAAAAGAGTTGATAAGCATGACTCAACCTGCAATTAATTTTAAATAATTAAAATTATTATTAATTTATAGTATTATTGCAAGTACTATAGATATCTTTTAAAATGTCAGCTTCAGACTTTGCAGAGATCGCTATTATAATTATGAGTTACTAGTAAAAATGAAAATGCTTATATTTCTATACAAAGTTGCGCTCTGGCATTCTTTGTATCACGAATGATGAGAGTTTGCCAGACAACATGACATGCCTTTGCTGTGCAATTTTCCATTTGTGGAAACCTTGCTAAAGAGCTACAACTACATAGGACAGTTTAGCAACAATTTCCCCCCTTGCTACATGCAACTATTATGTACCCAGGTTCTCAGACCTGGTTGGAGTAGGAGGTCCTTCAAAAACCTATACTAGCTGAAGGCCAGCCCATTAAGTAACTGGATGAGGCGGGCGTGCTGTAAAACACCTCATACTGGTATTTAAGCAAATCTTCTGTAAGCAAAGTCAGTCCTAGCACCAGGCAGCTGCCCAGGCAGAGTGAAGAAAAAGAGCAGAATGAAGGGAGATCATTTGAAATGATAATCAGATGTTTTCCATGTCATTTCCAGGGCAGGCTGGCCTCTAACTCATTTTGCCAAACAGCAATCTAATTACAAAGCCAGGCACAGATAGCATAATAGCAGAAGTAATCAGAAAGACAGGTATAAATAATGCCTCGATACAATTTTCCACTTGTGTTCTCCTCTTACAGGTCCGTAAATGTTACCTCATCAACCAAGCTCATACATATCTGGACAATATGCATTGTTTTACTCCCAAAAATCCTCTTCTGTCGATCAACAGCAGCGGCCATTAACTTTAAGAACATCCCCGAACTTCTCCCAACAGTTTCCTAAGGCCGCCCAGTTTGTGAATCATTTAAATTGTTATCCATCACTGCACCTAATCTGCTCACCCTTCTCTGTAACTATCCAGTATTTCTACAGAAAGAGAAAGGGGAAAGGTTGTTCTACATATTTTTCAACGTGTTATCCAGGATTGTGAAGCATTTCAAAGGAGATATCAGGCACTCCCGCAGTTGTGATGGTCGCCTGTTCATCTAATGTTGTTCATGAACAGACACACCGTCCATCCATAATTCGAATGCTAACTCTCCTCCATGCTGGATTTCCTTGTTTACTTTACTGTTGAAAATGGCATTTTTCAAATTAGGTGCCTGAAGCTTGCTTTCTATGAAACTACCTATGTGCTGCATTTCTGAAGATGTAAATAAACTTGTGAAACACGACGCACAGCCTCAATCTGTACACTAGGTGGCTGTGTGACAGTTTAAGAATCTTTTATCTGTCCAAAATGGAAAAAGATGCTTGATGAAGTGACATTCACAAGTACAGTGATCATTCAACAACTAAGTTTTCCTGTATTATTATAACTACTGTTAGCTAGCTCAAGGGTGAAATAAGGGTTTCTGACACCTTTTATAAGGTTAAGAATAATAAGTTTATAAATATAGACTGTAATGTGTTCTTATTTTGTTTGAAATGATATGAAAAAGTCTACACAATTTTACCTATATTACTAATTTTATTATATATTTTTACACATTTTTTTACCATCCAATCTGAAGATGTTGTATGCTAATGGAAGAAGATTCCACACTATAGATAAAGTGTATAATAAGTCATCTTATAACTGGAAAGTTAAGTGCAATGGATATACTGTACTGTAGAACTAGGATTAGCTAAAATGTATCAATCTACACAATAAAATATTATATACATGAAAATATTTAATCAAACGTATATTACTTCTATATTCTACTCCTCGATTTTAGTAATACAGCAATATGAGTTTACCCTTTTGAGTCAGAATTCTCAAAACCTGAATTTGTTTTTAATAAAAACACTTTTCTGTTTATCATTAAGCCTTGTTAAGCTTGAGGACTTTGGCGTGAAGCTTGGGACAGTATTCCTGCGGGCTAATGTGTCACAGTATATTTTCGCCCTGATCTTCGCTGCTATACTCAGCAATGTCCAGTGATTACTTTTGTAATAAATTATTAAAGCTTACATTCTGACCTTTCTTCCTATGCCTTTGCCAAACAGAAAGGTCGCACAACACCGGCTTTCCAAATTCAAGATCACAATCTAACATTTCACACAAAACAGAGCTTTATTGTTTTAAATAATTCTTGTTTCAACGAAACCAGTAGGTATATGGTTCTACTTGTGTGTCTGAATCTCTTACAAATATCAACATTAATTTTTCATAAGACCTTTTGCGGAGCACCGAACCATCGTAAAAAGAGAACACACACTATGGTAGAACCTCATACATACAACACAAAACAATCAAATATTTCATTAATTGTAGTTATTCATTATTTAATGTTGCCCAAATGCATTTACATATTTAGTAGTTACATTTATTCAAAATGATGTACAATTGAGGAAGCAGGGTTAGACTCTCCTAGAAACAATTGGAGTTAAGGGCCTTTCTCAAGAGCACAATGGTGAAGTTACTCAGCTGACCGTGGCATTTGAAATGGTCACTTTCTGATTAAATTGATGGTGGTCTAACCCACAGTCACACACTTCCATCAATACGATTTCCTTCTTTTGTTTCCTCTTTTTTGGGGTTTTACATTTTTAATGTTATACTGTGAACTCGCATGAGGTTGAGCAACAGCACAAGATTGAATTTGGGTGTGCCCTCATGTTACCATGGCAACCGATCACCAACCTCATGCCTACAGAAGCATCAGTTAATAAAACACAACTGGCCCTATTTCCTTTAATAGGGTTTAAATAGGGCCTATTTCACAGCTTTTCAGGGCACTTGCAATGAGTTTAGTGCAGTATTTTTGTCTGATTGCTGGTGGCCAGATGGTTATGTGGCTGATTTATGCTTGCTATTTCAGGAAAGGTTTATGTTTGCCATTTTAAAGGGATCATAACCATCTTTTATTTAGTGTTTTTGTAGTCAAATACTTGCCTCCTCCCAAATATGCAAGATTTTGAAAGTTATTAGGAAGGATCTTTAAAAATCACTTTACCATTTGTTGTTGCCCACATTAGTTGCATTAAAATCAGTTTAACAGTACTAACAAAAAAGCTAGCCATTATAGAATAAATCAATACAATAACAATATATCGCCAAGCCTCATTCATGATCTTTGTCAGATGTCCTGTTGGATGCAAAAAGAGCTTCCGGGGAATTTCTAGGCACACATGATTCAAATATTACATGTACAAATAAGGGAACAGAATCGTTTACTCAAGATCGCTAATTCGCCAATCGTCCCCTTAAACGACGTATCTTTAAATGGCTAATTTTCTATTTAAATGACCTGACATTTATATAACGGCTTAACCTGGATACCGGAGACCAGAATACTGCAACTCTAGCAGCCAAAGACTGGCGCATTTGCACGCTAGAACTTAGTGACGAAACAGAATTCTTCTACTTCCAAACGCAGATGTAAACGCCGCCGCTTTCCCCCGAGCCGTGTTGCTACTTACACGCTTTGCATTATTTATTCTGCATGTTCATAGATATTTAGCTTTTTGACCTGGAGAATCTGCTCTTGCTCTCATGAATATTTCACACGGCTTCCATGTAAATTAGTGAATATGTACATCGTAGATGGACACAGACTTCCATGTTAGTAAGCAGGATTTTTTTCTGAGACACTAGGCAATGGATGATAATGTGGAATGCAACGCCGTGCAGAGACGTGTTGAGGCGGGAACTCAGCACCACGCGTTCACCGCAGATAGCTAGTTTGGGCAAAGGGGGGCAGGTGTTCAGGCACCAGTGCACGCGCCTGGTCTAATGTATTGTCATTTTTTTTTTTTATTAAAAGGGTTCCTTTCAAACTCCACCATTTATCTGAATTTACCTGAAAAATGCATGATTTTATTGCACCACATTCTGCAATACATGCGATGCTTAGAAATTTTGTTAAATGCAGGTGTATATGCAAGTAAATAGTAAGTTTTGCTCTGCACGTTAAATTATAAGGATAAGATAACACAATATCGCACATCCATCCATCCATCCATCCATCAATGCATCCATGTTCTGTACTCTCTTGCCCACATTATGCGAACTTAGAACAGTCAATGTTTCTTGGATAATAATTTGTTAGAACACGAATACCTTGAATATATACATAGGGCTTTATAAATGTTAAATTAGGTCTGTATGCGCATCAATTACCGATCAGGTATGTGATAAAAAAAATAACATAAAATATTAAATATTTAGTATACTTTCATTGTTGATGTGTATGGCATAACTGCATATTTAACGGGCATGTAATATGATTAGTCTATACATAATACTTTGTGACACGTTATCAAAATGTTATTTAATATTTATCATTGTACAAATGATAACTAGATGGCAGTAATGATAAATTGTATAACGAAGGAGAAAGGTGCTGGGAGTTAATTGGAGATGCGCTAAAGTTTAACACTAATTCTGAGAATTACACGCAGAGTATGCATCAACCGTGTGATTCAGAAGACACGTTGGTTGCGGGGGAAAAGAAACTCGTGGTTAAGACTCATATTTATTGGTTTAATTTCTGAATACCGCACGGCAAGATTTGGGGTACTGCACTTTAGTTCTTTTCCCTTTCGCTGGATGGGGGAGACGGTATAATCCCGTGTAAGGTAATCACTGAGGTGATAGTGGAATCACGCCCTTATTCGGGATGGGGAACAGCGGTTCTAAGGTATGGTCAGAACAGGTATGTAGGAAGTGACGTCATCTGGGTCCGGAAAACGGAGGGGGTATTTTTTTTTTGAGAGCAAGATGGCAGCGAAATCTGATGGTGTGGGGGTCGTTACCGGTTTCGCCCAGCTGCACAACCTGGACGAAGTGGTCGGGGACGGCGAAGGAGATCTGCCGGACAGCAGTGCGATACACATCTGTCATTGCTGCAACACCTCGTCCTGCTACTGGGGATGCCGGAGCGCCTGTCTGCATGCTCTCCTGGGGAAGGGGAAGGGAAAGGGGAAGGGGACCAGACGGCCGCCGCAGCAGGAGCGCCTTTGGCTGGACTGCCTGTGGATAGTCTTGGCGCTGTTAGTCTTCTTTTGGGACGTGGGCACAGACCTGTGGTTAGCGATCGACTACTACTCCAAGCGAGACTACACGTGGTTCGGGCTGACCCTCTTTTTTGTACTTGTCCCGTCGGTGCTGGTCCAGATACTGAGCTTCAGGTGGTTCGTGCAAGACTACACCGGGGGAGGTCTGGGGGCGGTGGAAGGTTTCAGCCGGAAGGCGACAGCTGGATTGAGCGCCAGGATTCACGGCAGGGACAGGTGCTGTCAGATATCTGTGTGGACATGGCAGGTTTTCATACATGTTCTTCAGATGGGACAAGTGTGGAGGTAAGGATGCGTTGGCATTTTCCTGAACACTAAGTGTACTGCAGAGCTGGAAGCCACGGTCCCCTGTTTCTCCCTACTCTGCACATTTTCTTCTAATTGTTCCTTCGTGTCACCTGGGATAACCTGAATGGCTTTGCATGAGGACCATATGAGTGAATTCGTTTTTGCCTCTTAGCCTTGATTAGTCAATTAGTGCGGTGTTTTAATTTCTCGTTGTTGGATTTGCTCCGTGTTCTTTCACGCTTTATTGGGGGTGCTTTATTTATTGCCGGCGCTGTCACCGTGTCAGATGGACGTTTCGGAGCAGCCAAGCTTTTATGCGCGCCCTGGGACTTGGAATTGGGAGGAGAACCGTCTCGTTTTTCGTCATCGTCTTTGCCGACAAAGTCCATGTGTGGACTCGATTTAATCCAAGTTATTTTAAAGTTTTTTTTCTATGAGGAGGCGTATGCATGCTTTCAATTTGGTGGGGGTGGTGGTGGACCTTTTTGCGGGATACCAAGCCTTGCAAAAAAAATGTCGACTGCTGGAAGTACTGCGCTACGTATAGCGCACATAAGGACTCCTTGTGTCTTGCTCCCATTCTGCACGCCTTTTAGCTTTAGCAGATGGTGTGAGCCCGATCGTGTAAAGGAATTGCTATCCGACACGCCTTTTCGATCACACGATCTTCTATTTAATGTTTATATGTATGCAAAATATATTTTAAATGAGCTTGAGATACACGTTTGTTTTGCGTTTGATGTGGCAGTGGCTTTGCATACCCCTAACGCCAGATGTTGGTGAGACCGGGTTGAAATATTATTTTTTCAGGCTTTTCCATTCAGTACGTAATGACGGAATCACAAGAGCAATTGGTCACCGCCCGGAAAATGTCATTGACTTTGAATAAATACGACTTTTGCAATGCACGGTCGATTTACGGGACTGACTGAATGACCTTAGTAATGGGGGGGGGGGCTATTCAGTCCATTCCATCTTCATACGTCTCTGGAAAATCTGCAGTGATTTAGTAATTTGGTGATTCTGAGCGGGGAGAGGACGTTACTGTAAAGAACGTCTGTGTAGGAAAGATCCTTAACCGCATCCATGGTCTGTGACCGTTTTAAAAGTATTTTCTCTAAAGCCAGGTTTTTTCACTAGGGTACCTAAGCCATTGAATTTATCTAGACCTTATAAAAAAAATTAAAAAAACACAGCGTCATGTGTGTAATGCGTAAGCCTTTTGATATTTCCGCTGAAGACGGTGATGTAATTGAAAGTGACTGTGGGGAAAGCAGTGTTTGTGTATATTATTTGATCCCTAAACGCGTAAGCCTCTTGTGTGTATTACCCCTGGTAGTCAACTTTTATAGAAAATAAATTATTCACGGCGCATGTTTTAATGTTAAATACGGCATGGTGCGCTTTCTGATGTAAAAAAAAACAAGAACCATGTCCCCAGCCATTCTTAGGTATCTAGATCTAAGTCGGAAATTTATCAAATAATAACGAGCGTCTTTTAGCCTTGGGATGTATTCTTGTTTTATTTTGGTATGCTACTCATAGCATCTTTATACAAAATAAAAAATTGAGGTACTTGTATTAACCCATTGGGATGCTTTCAAAATACTAGTTTCACCAAAAGCCAAATGGCTTCCTCATGTATGAAGCTTGGAGCAGGACTTCTGAAAGCTTTATGCTTCAGGTAAGACTGCTTCCTATTGTAGAATGACAAAAAGGTAATTTTAGCTAAAAGTGAAGAGTCCCTCATAGGTGGAGTTTGAATTTGGGTTGAACTTTGAGTGTCCATTTGTGTTAACAAAGTTTGTAGGATTTTATTTGACTGGTACAGACCTGGAAAGATTTAATAAGAATTTTGTTCAGGCTTATGGCACAAATCAGACTATTTTATAAAAGAATTTCTGGCTTTGCCTATGCTGTGTCAACATCTTTGTCAGTTCTTTTAATTTTTAGGTCATTTTAGAGGCCATGAAGTTTTGTATATGCAGCTTATGAATGTACACATGGGTGTTTATTATGTCAGAAAGGCATTTTGTGCTGTATATAGTGAATGTATAGGTGCATGTAGTTCGACTGAAGAGTGTTGCATTGATACTGGTATTTCCAGTTTGCTTAGGCAATGTTGTATATCTTACAGGAAGAAAAAAAGGGCTCTTTCTAAAGTTTGCCCAAACAGTGACATGCTCTGAAATTGAAAAACAACTTTTTTGACATTTAACTTAACATGGTATTTAACCCAAATGCTCTGTTACTTGTTAATTATGGAGTACTTTACCTGCGTCAGAGATCCTTATTTGGGCTGTTTTCAATGTTTGTAGCTAATGTGCATGCAAGTATGTAATCTAACATTAATACATAATGTGGGTGGTATTTCAGGAAGGCTGTTATTGATGCCGTGTATTAGATTATTACTTTATGTATAATAATAGGTAGCCATCTAGAGCTCCATTTACTGTTAGTATGGTGTAATGGTGAAACAAAATTCATGTTTTCTTTCCCAAGGGTATCATGAGAACCAAAGATGTTCTAAAATGGACACTGTAGCGCACGCTAATTATAGGGATTATGTGCTGTATTAAATTGCAAATACAGAGTGCTGTCCAGTGCTGAAACTCATTTTTGGTTTTGCTCGCTGTTTTGGTTTGGTTTGCTCGTGTGAAGGTCAATGGATGATTCCATTTTGTGCAGCGTGACAGGTGATGAGTCCGATCAGCCTGGGTTTCACCTTCACAGTTTCACAATAGGGCAATTACTGTTGGCAGCCATTGATCTTTGTAATTTCCTTCAATATTATCAATAAGCCTTTATGGCTGTATTGGTCGTAAGTAATTAATCTTTTGTATGTTGACACATTTTAAGTCTTATGATAAATTTACTCTTAAATTTACTTTGACGAAAGCTGAGATTAAGATGATTATCTGGATTCAGATTCTGTAAAAACTTAAAATTGCTCTCATACTTATGTAAAATCAGACAGAGACTTACTGTTTTACACTTTTTAGATGCAGAACATTGTTATACATGCCTGTTGATTTTTATGAGGAAGACGGCAGTATGAGTAGCTGATTTAAATTACATAGACCTATTGACTTGAAATGTTTATTTCAATAATAATTTACTCATTTGATGTTAATAGAGATTTTTTGGCGGTAGCTGTTTTCATTGTGACTATGATCTAAATGCAGCCAGTTAATTTCAGTATCTAAATCGATTAAAAACTCACTGTGTTATTCACATATTTACATTTTCACACGCTGCATTATGTTGATGTAATGAAATTTATGACGTCCTTTTTCTATATATATTACACTGCAGGGTTCATGATAAATTGCTAGAACAGTTTTACGTTTCACTCTGACGAACTGAAGTCTTAGTATGTTTACAGGGGAGATTCTGAGAAATATGTTGATAGTTTTTTTTTTTTTTTTTTTTTTTTTTTAGCTGAATTGTGACAATCTTATTTCAACACGCATCTGTAAGTTCTCAGGAGTAGTTCTGAGCCTGAAGGATACAAGAAAGTGGAGGCCCCTGAACGTGAGGAGGGAAGATAGGAAATCAAAGCCGTTTTTGCACATGAACTCCAGACATTGGCCTGGGAGCCAGAGCCGGTTATGATCCAGAACCGTCTTTCTACATATGTGGCAGATGCGTTCACACCTGCTGGAAATACTCTGGCTAATTTGAATGAGGGGGGGGCGCTTTGTAGGAGCGTAGGAGGCAGGACATGATGCAAGAAGTATGCTGCAAAAACTGCACTGTTTTGATTGCAGCACTACTGAAAGGAGTCCTCAGATCCTGTTGTTGTTGGCCATCTTCACTGGGGGGGGTCTTCTTTATGTAAATAATCCTTCTTTTTTGCCCTCGGATGTTTCCATCCTTCCATTTTTTGCATCATTCGGATAATAGAAATGCCCACTCGTTTGCGGTGAGTTTTCAGGAATTCTCCCTGTTCCATCACACATGGGGAGGTGACTCAGAAATTACCCAGGCTTTGTAGTGGGGACCAGGCAGGGCAAAGTCTGCGTAATGTCCGGTGCGACTCATTCGGACATTTGCGTTCACGGATTAGCCCCCCTGGTAACATCTCTAAAGTGCATGTCAGAAAAGGGTTTTGGTGACACCCGTTTGCCTAACAACATATAATTCAAAATCCCAACCCTAGAGGTGTGAAGAGACAGGGCTACCCGGTGTCTTCGACTGGCTTTCAAGTCTGCACCGAGACGACGCCTTATTGTCATTGAATGGGCGTTGAAGAATGAATCAGATAAGTGTTTATCGTTAGCGCGCTACTCGCTATAGCAGCAGGAAGCCGTGAAATTCAGCGGGTTGCCTGTTAGACGAAATGTGTGAGTAGTGGCAGGAATTTGCGGGGAAGTTCACTGGAGTTTGTTTCCACCGGCACAAGCTTGTCTTTCCTGCAGAACTTGTGAGAGGCGAATGTTTTGGTAGTTTTGTGAATTTAGATTGCAGATTAGCATGGCCTTGAGGACCAGGGACAGGCCAGGTATAGATGGTGCGGACTGGTCTTTGCCTTCCGTGCAGCTGAAAGATATCTTGGGTGGAGTTCCACACTCTTGTTGCCTGTTCCCACAGGGTTAGACGTCGAGACGTGCGCCTCCACGCTTTCGTCAGACTTCCATCAATATTTCATTAGATGGGAATGACTGGGGAGGGATGGTGATTGCGTTCAATTAAGCCGCCCAGGAAATCTTCCCAAAGTCGGGAAATGAAGTATTAATCAGCCCTGGGGGCTTTGTGCATCTCCAACCAGAATGCCGATCATGTGACCAGTTTTGGCACCGGTCACGGCTTTTGGTCCAATTTAGAAAAAGATCCCGTGTCCTCCTGTGTTTTTCCCGTGTAGTATGTTTGTTAGTGCTTGCGTGTTTCCTTACTGTAGGCTTGTCTTCAGGCATCTCTGGTGGTCCCAGGGATCTGTCCATCTATCTTCTACACAGCTGTGTCTTTCCAGAAATTTCTGTGTCGTACGCTGTGACGTTGGCTTCGTTGTCCGACTTTGCCCAGCTAGGTGAATACACAAAGATTTCCCCTTTCGTTATAGAAGCGGAAAAACCTTGGCCATCGCCCATGTTTGTCATTGACCTGATCTGGATACTCAGTCCTAGATTTCAGTGAAATAATCATTTTCTCCTAAATCAATAAAGCAATTGGAAAATTCAAATATATGCCATTCTGAACTGAATGAGAGTCCAGGCGAGACCCCTGGGCCATTAAATGTCATTGTTTCGTTACAAGCAAAGGTCAATACGGAGATAAAAACATGCTGTCGCGACACAATGGCGACTTGCGTTACCGAGTGCTTCGCTGCGGCTTCTCCTCTTGCGGCGTAAGTGCTGACGCGGGGGGGGGGGGGGACTGAGGAGGCGGGGGGCTCGGAGGACGCGGCGCCATCTCTACTAGCCTGTCTGCTTATTTTCATGCTCCTTACGAGCAGCCATTAGGAATCCTGAAGGTGGCTGGAGGACATTTTAACGCAGGCGGCTGTGTGGCCGCCCCGCCTGCCTTCAGGACCCCAGGCGTGGGCCTGCTGCCGTCAGTTGGATTCTCTGAGAGAAGGACAAGCAAAGAGCAAGGGATTCTGCTGGTTTCCTCTCCTGTAGGCTGCTTGTGGTATTTGTGTGAATCTCCAGCAGTCATTAGTTGTAATCTTTAATCAATTAGGTCGTTCTTTCTTGTGTTCTTATAAAAAAATTGTCCGCCAAAGGTCATCGGTACGACCCCCCCCCACCTCAAAGGTATTTGATGGACAGGACTTGCATTTGCTTTTTTTTTCTTCCTTGAAATTTGCCATGAATAATAGCTCGCAGTTTAGGGCTCCAGAGCCATGAGCCCAGCATGGTGGAGGAATCAGCCTCTCCCCGCTGCCCAGACCAGCTCCTTGGAAGCACGGCGCTCACAAACGGACAGGACTGTACGTATCGATCCCCTGATCTGGGATCAGGCCTGGAAACGCTCCTTTCACGACTGAATGGGGTGCTGCTGTGACTGTGGGCGTGTGCGTATGGGGGGGGGGGGTTATCGTTCAGCTGCGACTTGTGCGCAGTCCCCGTTGCCTCTTGCTGTGTATGAATGCAGCCTCTTTTCTGCAGATGAAAATACTCAAATGGTCCAAGCTCAGATGGCTTCCTTCGTGTTTGAAGGTCACTTTAACAAAAAAGTGCTATTTCCAAGACATTGAAATGTTCACCAAAAACCCTTAACTTCCCCCTCCCCCCCTCCCCTTCCCC
>JAABNY020000025.1:19349645-19371456 GCA_015164015.2 Brevimyrus niger | reverse complement strand
TTCTCTTTAGTCAGCATGCTTTATCTACACTGTCAAAAAAAGAGTACATCTTGTATCCATCCATCCATCCATCCATCTTCTGTTCCCACTTATTCTATTCGGGTCTGAAGCCTATCCCTGAAGCTACGGGTGTAAGGCATGGAGCAACCCAGGATGGGGCACCATCCCATCACAGTACATCGCTTGGGTAAAGCAACCTAAGCAACTTTTAAAAAAATTAATAATCTTGAGTGAAAATAACTGGCTCTGTGGGGGAGGATCAGTAAGATCCCGAAGGAGCGACCCTCCGCCCATACCGGAGACCCCGCAGCACAGCGGGGCTTTAATCGCAGTCTGTAAAGGCAAGAGCCGCCAGGAAGCAGGCGTAGTGATGCAGCTGCTCAAGTCCCGCTTTGATCCGTATAATTGAGATGTCGGCCAGGGTGTCGCTCGCAGCGAGCCGCCGGTCCGATCCTTACCGTGCGCGGTCGGGAGCCGCGACAACCCCCATGAGTTATATGTGCTGGCTTTTCCCCTAAATCATTTTTATTACATAAATCAAATCGCGCCAGTTTGCCGTGGATGAAAGATCTGAGCGATCGGTACGACGGGGAGTCGCTTTCAGTAACTGTATGTACTGCTCTTTTACGTGGCGCATAGCTATATAAGCATGTGCATCCCAAATAACTCCCCAGCGTCTTTTACCCTGTAGACTCCTTTCGGGGAGAAAAGAATAAAGATATATCTTATTTGATTTTTAGGAAATGGTAGGGGCGTAATGCACTAGGGAATTATGAGTTGGGAAGTGCATTTATGCAGACGTTTTTCATTTTCCACACAGTAGCAAACCCGTGTTAATGATACAAGGCTGGATTGTGTTTTAATTACATACTCGTGACACTAGTGCCAAGAAAGCATGAACCGGATCCATTCGTTCCAATGATTATAACAGTCCGAACATTTTCATTTTGCATGTATGTAAATCCTAATATGGTCTTCAAGCCCTCTAGATTCCTGTATCACAGCAGAGACTGTGTTAAGTTGCCGTCTGAAACGATATCTCGACACCTTGCACTTAATAGCTGTTTCGCGGTATGATTTAGGAAGCTGTTTTGAGTTGGGGAGATGAGATTACTCAGTCGGTGAATTTTTCATGCTGTAATTCTCTGTTTTACACCAATTTATGCCTGTCGCACAAATCTGAATGGATGTGCCAGTGAATTTTAAATTAAGCATCTGTGGTTTGGCTTCTTGGATTGGTTAAATGTTTATTAGTTTGGCGCTAAGCATTTGCGGACCCAAGACCGGTTTATACAGGTTAATTCTAAGATTGAGGCTGGGAAATCTGAAGCAGCACAGGACCTTGCTGGTTTTAAAATACTTATATTTCCAACTCTGCCTCGCGACCTTTTCAGAACTTGCCGTGACCCATGGGCTGAGAATCGCTGATGTAGTTAATGTGTTCTCTTGGTGACCGTAGTCATTAAACAGAATTTCTGTCTCGACGAACAGCTGCGTTAAACGTTAAGGTGTAATTTGTTTATGTAAAATGTTTAACATTATTTATTTATTTAGCCCGTTATTCAGCTTTGTATTGTAGTTGATTGTGAACCGAGGTCTTTGTTGTTTTCCTCTTTATACACTTTAAGAGACTTTAAGAGAAATCTGTATGTCTGACCTATGTAAGTTTCACATGTTTTATGTACTGTAAGTTCACCTTAGAAATAGGCCTACATTTATTCCAAGTCAAGGTTCAGATTACCTGTCAATGACTGAAAAGGTATCACAGCTTACAGATAAAAGTAAGGAACGGCTCATCGCTTTCAGTGGAATCAAAATTTTCAAATGTATTATGCGGCACATTTAGTATAATAGATTGCATGCAATTATCAGAAGTGGTGTTCATTTTGAGAGCACAATAAGCGGGTGGGAATTTGTGTTTTAAGCTACAAATTCCTTTTGGGGAAAAAGTTTAAATTGAAGACACTGCCATCCATCCATGTATTTTTCAAAGCCACTTATGTAGATAAGGGTTGTGCTTTTAAAAAGAAGTCGTAGTGCATACAGATTTGCAAAAGCCAAAGCTTTTGGCTGGAATATTTGTTCTGGTTGTTCCTTTGAGTTTGGATGAGAATAAAGTTCATCACGATCTCTTGTTGCACGGCGATTGCTCACCTCGACCAGTCATGTCCTGGTGGGAGTACGTGGATTTTAACTCATTAGTCAGAGCCTGAGTAAAACATTGGCGTCACATGTCACCTGCTCAGGGAATGCAGCACCAACTCGAGGGCTTCACTATCAGATGGTCTTTTAATGCCTTTGAATGCCCCCAACCCCCACCCCATTGTTTTATTCATTATTATTTTAATGCCTTTGTTTGTATGATGATTTTGTTGCTTTTTTTTGTTTGGTTGCTTGTATGTTTGTTCTTTCTTCCCTCATCCCGTTCTCATTCCACATATCCATGATTTTCTGTTTGTTTGCCTTACTTCACCAGTGAGACTTGGCTGTCAGATCTCATGTTGGCTTCCTCCCTAGAGAGAAGCGGTTGAGTTTGGGACGGGGGGGGGCAGTGTCTCACGTGCAGAGAGCGAGGGACATAAGAGCCGCCTGGGACATGGGGCAAGCTGCAGGTAGTAAGTGTTTGTTTCTCAGCAGACCCTTGTCGTCCTTGACTTCCTCTCTCAGAGCGGCACATAAAGCCCGTTTGTCCTGTATCTGCTTCCTCAAAGTGTTTGATGTGCCGACTTCTGCTAGCAGACAAGATGCTCTGATGCTTTTTCCTTTACAGTTTTAGAGCATTATATGTTTGTATCTGAAACTTCTTCATGACAACAAATGGAGTTTGATGCAGAAGGAAATCCTTGGCTTTTGTATTAAATGAGATTCCCCTGAACAGTTCTGAACTCCATATGCTGTTCTAAGTACTTTCAGAGAAGAGACTGAAAGGTGAGGCCCTGGATTTGCTGTGGGGTTTGGGGTTTGTTTCTTTAATGTTATGCCTTTAGACTTTTTTTTACCTTGAACCTTTTTTAACCCTAGTAAAATATGAAGTCAAATACTGTTGCCTAAAAATGTAAAGATTCTAATATATTTGCATATAATACCTATATATACACCAGTATGTTACCTATAAATATATCAAATAATAGCTTTTTGTGCTATTAGGATAAAATAGTTCTGACTGACAAACAACCAATTAACAAAATACGATCGGAAGGGAAACATTGAAATTAATTATCCCAGTTTAATAATAACAGCTTAAGTATTAGAATATGAGTCCTGCGGAGAACAACATGCTGATTTATCGGATGCGGTCGCAAGACAAACCTCAACATCAAAAAGGTGTCATTAATGATTTATGGACCAGCTGTTTGATATAGATTTTATAGTAAGTCCGTATTTTCACACATAGCTAACCCTTCTGATACCTATTTATCCAGTATTATGCATCTAGATGTTTAATGTTCAACCCCTTGCCACCTTGTTTCTTTAACAACTGTAAATTCCCATGAAGGGCCTGAGTATAGGGCTTTTTTTTGGGTACATTTTCTGGAAAATTTCTTCCCCCGACGCCACCAGCTGCATCTGTTTTATTTGGTAATGGAAAAAAAAAACATTTCTCCAGCTTTAATTACCTAGTAGTCGTAGGGATAATTAATTGCATTAACTTGCCTCATTAAAGCTGTGAGTGCCTAGCTGGTTGTTAGGCAATGATTACCGTTATCAGGATCCTGCGTTTGCGACGCAGCCCAGGCTGTGGACTGCTTCGCATGGAAGAAACGTCGCGGTATTCTGCTTTCTGGCGTTTTTGTTAAAAAAGGCATCGGGTCATTGAAGATTGTCCACGTGTTTTATTTCATCCTTAGGCTATACAGCTTTCAACTCCCTTAAACAATTATCTAGCCGTAGTTACCTTTCATAAACATCACATGAAATTTTGGTGCAGAATAAATGGATGATGTTTAATGACCGGAGCCTTATTGTTAATGTTATCAGTAGGCTTGTGTATTTATATCTTCCAGGTGAGGAGAATGACAATAGGGGTACTCTAAAGTGACTTAATTGATTTTTGATTTTTTTTTTTAATTTTCAGCCTAAATATCTCAATTTTTTTGAATCACATAATGTGATTATAGAATGTCATGTGTAACATACTGGCCAACAGTTTACTGTTTCCCCGACATTCCAGTGTCTTCTACATTTAAGTTCAGCCGTTGACATCTAGGGATTACACAATATTTCTGTGCTGACCGAAATGGATGATTCGCTATGATCATTTTAAGTAAATATGAAGAACCTGGTTGTAAGGTGGCCCCCCTGCCATGTGCTTCTCTACTCATCCCCGCAAGTCTGGACCAGGCCAGTGGCCCTTATGAGACTTATGACAGACACTGGCTCTACCAAAGCTTTTTATTGTGGAATGGTATATTCTAGAACAGTGTTTCCCCATCCAGTCTTTAGTGACCCTCAGATAGTCCATATGTTTACATCCTCGTAGCTCCCAGCACAGCTGGACCAAGTACTCAGGATTCTTGATTGGCTGGAAACTTGGAAGGAACCAAAATGTGGACTCTCTGGGGGTCCCCGGGGGCTGGGTTGAGAAACTACTGTCCTAATGTGCTGCTTCTGGAGCTAATTGTTTTTAGTGGTACAGCATGTGGATGGGGTTGGCTATCCCCCACCCCCCAAGAGGAGTGTAAAACAAGTATTACATGTTGTTTTTCACTCATCATTTTAAAATACTTTAAGCCTGGTAAATGCCGTATTGGCTGAAACTACGCTTTAAAAAGCATAGATATCATCCAGTGTAACTGAAGAGACTGCAAAAGCACTTGATGCTTTAATTTACCTACAGATGCTTCACAAAAGGAAGGTGTTTAAACAGCCATTTGCTTCCTGAATGCAGGTCAACAGGTTCAAACTGCACTTTCAGTAGCCATGAATGCCACGAAGGACTATATTTAACGCCGGCCACATAGCAAGGGAATTAACATTTACTGAGGTTCTCTCTGCCCAAGAGAATGTGGAGGATGTGGCAGACGCCAGTCTTGCTCAGCTTCAGTTGTTCCAGAAAGTCCAACGTATCGCGAAATGGCACTATGCGTTCACACGGAGAGTCTCACGCCTCAAATCGGTCTGGCAGAATGACCCGATTCCTGGGAAAGCTGTCACTTCTGAGCTGTATTATATAGGACAACAACCCTAAAATACATGAAATCTAGAAACTCGTAGTCAAGGCTGTAAAAAAAAATAAGCTGTTTGTTTTTTTTCTGAAATTTGTGTCATGTTTACAGCGCTGTCTTTTGTGGGGGCGGAAATTGGCGTCGTATTTAATCAGGGCTGGATTTGAAGTTGGTGTATTCATGTTAAAAGATTTTTATGGTGAAGAAAAGGTACTTCACTGAAACAGAGATGTGATTCACTATAAGTTAAGTACATGTATATGTTATCTAAATTGCACAAATACCATATACTGTAAACCTTTTAATAGATGTAATTGTAAAAGGGGAGATTCTTAGCATTTTAATTGACATTAAATAAATAAACTAAATTAATAAATAAACATTGAGATATAAAGACACCTGATAAAGATACCTGATGTATGATATTATCTACTGTGATTCAAAGCAGAAAAATGAGCACCTCTTTACACCAATTCTAAATGTACTGGATGTGGCAAATTATGTGGAATGTCACCTCTCTGGTGGGGAAAGAGCCTGAGCTGGTGCGCAAGGCTGTAAAGTTCCGACTAGATGTAGTCAGGCTCACCTCGACGTACGGCTTGGACTCTGGAACCAGTCTTCTTGAAGGGACCCTCTTCCACTCTGGAGTTGCTCACGGGGAGAGGTGCCGAGTTGGGGTGGGCATACTTATTGCCCCCTGGCTGGGCGCCTGTACATTTACATTTACCGTGGTGGACAAGAGGGTAGCCTCCCTTCACCTTTGGGTGGGGGGGGGCAGGTCCTGACTGTTGTTTGCGCTTACGGGCCAAACGGCAGTTCAGTATACCCACCCTTTGTGGAGTCCTTGGAAGGGGTGTTGGAGAGCTCTCCTCCCGGGGACTCTCTTATTCTGCTGGGGGACTTCAATGCTCATGTGGGTAATGACAGTGAGTGGTGTTTTGTTGTTGGATTTCTGTCTATAATGAACACCATGTTCAAGCATAAGGGTGTCCATATGTGCACTTGGCACCAGGACACCCTAGGTGATCGACTTTGTAGTCGCGTCATCAGACTTGCGGTCACATGTATTGGACACTCGGGTGAGTGGTGGAGCTGTCAACCGATCAGCACCTGGTGGTGGGTTGGCTCCGCTGATGCGGGAGGAAGCCGGTCATACCTGGTAAACCCAGGCGTATAGTGTGAGTCCGCTGGGAAAGTCTGGCGGAATCTCCTGTCAGGGGGAGTTTCAGTTTTCGCCCATGTCCCGGGGGAGGTAGGGGACATTAGGTCTGAATGGACCATGTTCCACGCCTCCATTGTTGAGGCGGCTGACCGGAGGTGTGGTTGTAAGGTGGTCCATGCTTGTTGCGGCGGCAATCCTCAAACCCACTGGTGGACACCAGTGGTGAGGGATGCCGTCAAGCTAAAGAAGGAGTCCTATCGGGCCTTTTTGGTCTGTGGGACTCCGGAAGCAGCTGATGTACCGGTGAGCCAAGTGGAACGTGGCTTTGGCGGTTGCTGAGGCAAAAACTCAGGCTTGGGAGGAATTTGATGAGGCCATGGAGAACGACTTTTGGACTGCTTCGAGGAGATTTTGGTGCACCATCTTGCGTCTCTGGGTAAGAAAGCGGTGCAGCATCAACACCGTTTATGGTGGGGATGGTGCACTGCTGACCTCAGCTCGGGATGTTGTGGGTCAGTGGAAGGAATACTTCGAAGACCTCCACAATTTCACCGACAGGCCTTTCATTGAGGAGGCAGAATCTAGGGACTTGGAGGTGGACTCACCTATCTCTGGGGCAGAGGTCACTGAGGTAGTTAAAAAGCTCCTCGGTGGCCGGGTCCCAGGGGTGGATGAGATCCGCCCGGAGTTCCTTAAGGCTCTGGATGTTGCGGGGCTGTCTTGGTTAACACAGATCTGCAGCATCGCGTGGACATCGGGGGAGGTGCCTGGATTGGCAGATCGGGGTGGTGGTCCCCCTGTTCAAGAAGGGGGACCAGAGGGTGTGCTCCAACTATAGGGGGATCACACTCCTCAGCCTCCCTGGTTAGGTCTATTCGGGGGTGCTGGAGAGGAGGGTCTGTCGGATTGTCGAACCTCGGATTCAGGAGGAGCAGTGTGGTTTTCGTCCTGGCCGTAGAACAGTGGACCAGCTCTATACTCTCGGCAGGGTCCTGGAGGGTGTGTGGGAGTTTGCCCAACCAGTCTACATGTTCTTTGTGGACTTGGAGAAGGCATTCCACCACGTCCCTCGGGGAGTCCTGTGGGGAGTGCTCCGGGAGTATGGCGTGCCGTCTTATAAGGGCTGTTCGATCCCTGTACAACCAGTGTCAGAGCTTGGTCCACATTCCTGGCAGTAAGTCGGACTCGTTCCCGGTGAGGGTTGGACTTCACCAGGGCTGCCCTTTATTGCTGATTCTGTTCATAACTTTTATGGACAGAATTTCTGGGCGCAGTCAGGGCAACGAGGGTGTCTGGTTTGGTGACCTTAGGATTGGGTCACTGCTTTTTGCAGATGATGTGGTTCTGTTGGCCTTATCAGACCGTGACCTTCTGCTGTCATTAGAGCAGTTCACAGCCAAGTGTGAAGCGGCTGGAATGAAAATCAGCACCTTCAAATCCGCGATCATGGTCCTCAACCGGAAAAGGGCGGAGTGCTCTTTCCGAATCAGGGAGGAGGTCCTTCCCCAAGTGGAGGAGTTTAAGTATCTTGGGGTCTTGTTCACGAGTGAGGGAAGGATGGAACGGGAGATTGACAGGCGTCAGCAGTGATGTGGGCACTGTATTGATCTGTCGTGGTGAAGTAGGAGCTGAGCCAAAAGACAAAGCTCTCGATTTACCAGTCGATCTACGTTCCTACCCTCATCTATGGTCACGAGCTGTGGGTAGTGACTGAAAGAACGAGATCGCAAGTGCAAGCGGCCAAAATGAGTTTTCTCCGCAGGGTGGCTGGGCTCTCCCTTATAGATAGGGTGAGGAGCTCGGTCATTCGGAAGGGACTCAGAGTAGAGCCGCTGTTCCTCCGCATTGAGAGGAGTCAGATGAGGTGGCTCGGGCATCTGCTTAGGATGTCTCCCTGGTGAGGTGTTCCGGGAGGAGGCCCCAGGGAAGACCCAGGGCACGCTGGAGGGACTATGTCTCTCGGCTGGCATGGGAATGCCTCGGGATTCCCCCAGAGGAGCTGTAGGAAGTAGCCAGGGAGAGGGAAGTCTGCTGAGACTGTTGCCCTCGCGACCCGACCCCAGAGAAGTGGAAGTTGATGAATGGATGGACGGATGGATGGATGGATAGATGGATGGCATATTATGGGCAAAGAACCGGTCCAGTTAGCCAGATATTTTGGTGGGTAGGAGGCAAACAGGTAAACTCTATACATGCAGCAATGGAAGCAGGATTTAATAACCCCAATTATATCCACTAACTAGAGTTGGCTCACATGACTTTGAATACTCACTCTTCAAAGCTCTGATTGTCAGACAACTTTTACAGTGTCCTGCTAATTGTAATTCAGTCTAAGATTCATGCCTGCGGCTACATTTGTTATTTAAGCTGAAATTTCTGTTATTTTGTCCATATGTATTTATCAGATGCCTTTATCCAAAACAACATACAATTGAGAAAGCAAGGGGTGCTAGTTTCTGGAACAGCTAGGCTTATCAATCTGTGTTCCCTGGGATCTGAACCGGTGACCTTCTGATCACAGGTATAGTGTTGTCTTTTCTTCTGTATATAGGAGCCAAATTCATTTTCATAAGGCCTTATTTTACCAAGGCTATAACCAAGATATCCATTCAATAACCTGAGAAATTGACTGTTTGGTGACACGTGTGAAGCTTTCATGTAGTACAACTCTTTAAAAATATCTGTAATGGAGCAGCCTGCAATGTAGCTGATGTCAGAATCTTTCCAATATGTACATTTCTCTCTAAATTCTTTGTGATTTTTATGTTTTAGTTTTTTTATTTACTTAAGAGACCATATCGTAGCACAAATACATCATGTCTTATTCCACTTGTTTTGATGATCACAGTTATCTCCTAAATATTTGGTTATCACACAGTTTGTTTTTTTCACTGTGCCTTAGTATAGCCAAAAGGCTAGTCTAGATATTTGGCATTTGTTTACGAAAAAGTTCAAATATCCACAAATGCATTTTACACTGTGTTCACTGGGTTGTACATATCTAATATTATTCATAGTCTCTGAAGCTCTGATTTCCTGAATCCCAGGTAAACATCCAACTTTGATATTACAGACTTTAGTAAAACTGTCAACAGTGAATTAAGCCTTGACCTATCACTGCTGCCGTCACATAAATAATGCAGTGTGAAAGTTCTGTAGATTGTTGATGCATGGATCATCATTAATCTTATCAGTACAGCACAGGGTGTCCAATCGAACAACTATTTCAGAGTCAAGGCTTTTATGTGCTTTACCACACAGACAAATAGAGGTACAGATGTTTAATTTCAAAAGCCTGTGGTTATATATGTATTTAAATATGTGATTAAACGCAAGATAAGAAGTAGCCTTACCTGTTATTACCCCAATATTATGGGCAAACCTCTCTCGGTTTCCCTTTTCTGGGTCTTAATTTTTGACGTGCAGATCCATTGTTGATAGCTAGCCTTACCGTGAAATTGTTGGTGAGGAACAGGCATGTTCCACTTGATAAGTGTAAAATTAGCTGATCTGATTGGACAGAGGACAGGAGTTATCTTAACCCATTGGCTCAGATACCACAGCCCCTCCCCCCAAATGTGACATCACGCTATTCCTTTGAGCAATAACAATGACTTAGCAATGGAGTGGGATGGTGTGCAGCCTCTCAGTGGATCTTGAAGACAAGCCCAGTCCTTCACCTGCCCTTGCGATGTCTGGCTGCTTTTGCCTTCAGCCATTCTTCATTTGGTTTGCACTGGCCTCCCCCTTGAACTGTACGAGCTTCATCTCAAGTTCCCTTTCCTGCCACTCGTAAGGGTCATGTGGTGGTTACTGCTTAGCCTAGTAATGCTTTTGCGATATATATTTCTGCATACAGTAATGAAGCACTCCCAGAGCAAGGCTTAATGAGGACTGAGTTTATACCCTGCTTATGGAATTCATGGACTGATAGCTGAATAAAAAAAGAAATTTGTAAAACCTGTTACGTGTTTTTTGTTTTACAGTATCACCCAGTCTTTCTTGGGGTACTTCAATTCCTCCCCACAGTCCCATGATGAACCGTTTAGGAGAAGTGGTATCTCTAAACGGCCCTCAGTATGTGATTACATATGTCAGTGTGTGATTCCACTTAAGAGTGCGTGCCCTGTGCTTCCTGGGGTAGGTTACTGGCTCATTGTGACCTTGCACTGGGTGAGGCTGACGGTGATTCCACTTATGAGTGTGCGATTGCACGTAAGAGTGCGTGCCTCGTGCTCCCTGGGGGAGGTCACCGGCTCACTGTGACCTTGCACTGGGCGAGTGTTGATGGAAGATGGAGGGACCACCACTTATTGGTTTCTTGAATTTCTTCCCTCATATCAATCAGTGGAAATAAAAGCTGCACCTGTCTGGCGGCCCAGCCCCCCCATGCCCGATTTCACACGGCTCCAATCTCAGTGGCGTGATTTTCCACGCGTCTCCGTCGGCCTCACTGTGCGTCACCGTCCTGTCAGATCCGCCGCATGACGTTGCAGTCTAACACTCTCCCTCCATTTTCAGGCCCCCTGTGTCGTCCTCACTGCTGCCACAAGCGGCTGGAGCTTTTTAGCGTGATAGAACATGTGTTCAGTGGCCAGCCAGTCGTGGGGGGGCTCCAGCGGACCCGGGTACCAAGAGAGGAAGATGACGAGTCGTGTGGCATTTCAGGCTTGTGGATCGGGGGGGTGGGGCTGCAGGGGCTGCTGGCTTATGAACAAAGACAGGATGTGATGCAACTGAAAAACGAGACGGCACCCGTGGTGTAAAATAAAGCTTTTTATTTTAGGTCTATTTTTAGTCTATTGAGTGACTGATTCCTGTTGGAAAGTCCTTGAAGTAGCGCTAAATGGGACTCTGCCGTAACAGAGAAGGACGGATCGCGGCTCGTCCCTCTGCCCGGCCGGCTAAACGCCGATTTTTAAGAAGCTGCCAGATGGCATTCTCGACAGGGAGGTGATTTCGCCGGTTCGCTTAAAATGCGGCGTCGTCAGAGAGATTCCGGCCTAAGAAGGAAAGACGAAAAAGAACACATCATTTAAGAGTGAAACATATGTTAGCCTTGGGAAATAATGACATTTAGCCAGATGCCGAACAAATATTTGATTATATTTGGGCCGGCCGTCTGAACGGCCTCATAATCTCGTCATTAACGTGTCATAACAGCGTGACATGATAGGTCACGGCAGCGTGACAGCTGAAATAACTCGTCCTGAACCGAGACGTCGAGAGACGGCGTTCCCTCCACATTATACTGTCTTGTGGCTCTTAACAGGTTATGACAGCTGACAGATGACTGCTGACAAAATACAAACCGCGAGGATATGCAAGGTGTCAAACCAGAAAATTCATTCTGCGGCGTGTTTCTGACAATGGGAAAGGGGGCCTTATTCCAGCCTTATTCAGAACATACATGTTCAGTGTCAAGAATTTTGCACTTGCAAATGCAGAATTAAGGGCTTCGCTGGTTGGTTTACTGAGCCTTTGAGCTGGGAAGCACGCGCACATTTTAACACTACGTGGATTTTTAATTGCTGTTGTTAAATGGAGAATTTAAACAGGAATCATCAGACAATTTAGATGCTTAGGAATCAGTGTAACCCACCAGGCGAAAGGAGGAGATATGCTCTTTGGATTTTCTGAGAATTTTTGGACTCTATTGGTTCAGATATATTTTGGCAGTCTGACAGAGGCTTAGTATTTATGTGGTCTGCGAATATTGCATTTTATTTTTACTTGAATTGCAAATTTGTTTCTGATATGGTCTGTTTTTATCACATTATGCTTTGGTTTAAAAGGCAGTAAAACCCCCAGCATTACTAAACTGATATTCGTGTCAAAAGAAAAACTCAGTTTCCCAACAATCAGTCTGACCAGAAGATAAAAAAAAAATGTATATATTCATTTTTAAAATGAAATAATATTCATTTATTACAGTAAGAAATGACAACATACTTGGTATAGATATCTACTAAGAACATGACAGACTACACATCCTTATTAGGTATATCTGTAGTGTGCAGGGCCAGCAGAGTGCTTGCTGTCCACGAGAAGTGGAGCTGAAGCAGGAGGCTGATTAAGACAGATGGGTTGGAGTCCAGTGCTGTGAACTGAATACTAAAACAGAAGAAGCCCTTTAGAAGACACAGAGGAAGGAGAACAGCAGAGTGGAAGCGCAGAGCCAGAAAATTGCATCGTTTGCCTGTTTGTTTACCTCCTGCTTCTGTGTCTTTTTCCTTTTCTTGTGCATATTTCCCTTCTTAACTCTGGTCTTTAGGTCTCCAGTACATGCCAGTAGACTTGAAGTTAGTTCTTAATGGAATTGACCCATTAAATTACTGGAAATATGATCTCTCACTATTGAGAATTTACTGATGTTTGGTTCATTTGCTGTTATGTTATAGTTGTTTGCAAATCTAAAATAGGATATTTCATACATTTGCATTAGAACATAATTCCAGTTGTCTGTTAATTCACAACCATCTAAATTTTTTTGATATATTTTACATTATCTTTATTTTTAATTATGCCTAAGATAACAAAAACATTTTACTGAAGATTTTATTGGAAATCCAGGCAATACACAAATCACTACTTACAAATGATCAGTATTTTGTTAGTCAGAAGAATTATTTCTCTAAGTGCTTAAAGAACATGTTAAGGACAAATTTCACCCCCTTCATCAGAGTGAAGGTCTAGGGCTGATTTTGAGCTGCTAATGTAGCCAAGAAGCATCACCTAGGCTGACCAGACTGTCTGACAGCTCATTTGTTTCAGTGGATGTATTCAATGAAAACCAAGAGTTGTGCAACGAAACATTAGACTGTTATCTGAAAATTCATTTGCAACTTTGCTTATTCTTTTGACTAGTAGCATAACTACAATATACCAGTCCAGGTTGTGCAGTCCTGGAAATACTAACCACCTACAACAGGAATCGGTCCAAGTTGTGCCGTTTTGGGACCATTAACCAGCTTGTCATCACCTCTTTGTTTACCAACACTGTTCCTGTCCATCATGGCTATTTTTATCTCTCTTCCTTTCTCCATCTGTTACTCTCATTTGTCTGAGAAGCTGAACTAATATCGATTTTTTTTTTTATGAGTGCCTGTTTCATAAAAAATATTTGCACTGTACATGCAGTGTACTTTTAAAAGAGGGCAATCTGTTCTTGTCCTACATTATCTGGTTGTTAGCTCAAGCTTGGAAGGAAGCCTTCAGGAACGACTCGGGACCAGATCCAGACAGTAGAAATCCAGACCAAGGTGTTGTTTCAATCAACCATTTGAGTAACTCTCAAACAGGGACATTATATTGAATATAACACATAACAGAACACTTCAGTTATAATATGATTTTTACAGTACAGCAATGTAAAGTCAAGTGGGCTGTATTATTGTATCATCTATGTACAGGTGTACAATGGCACACAATCACCTCCCTCTAGGACAGTGGTTCTCCTGCTCCTGCTCCTGACCCCCCCCCCCCTCCCCGCCACAATATTTTCATTCCAACCCACACTGCTGTCACCCTGGCAGATTCATTATTGCTTATGGCTATGAAGGACCATCTTAGCCTGATTAAGGTAGGGTTAAAGTGAAAACATTCTGGGGGGGGGGGGGGGCAGGATTTACAACCATTGCTATCGGGGGGGGCTGCCAGGAACGGAATTAATAACCATCGCTGTACATACAACATAGGACAGCGAAAGGCCAGGAACAGGAAGGCCAGACATAAAGGTTTTATGTGTTTAGAGTAAAGCCATGAACATCTAAATATTTAGTTCTGGGTAATATTTTAACTTATTTATTTTAACCTTGTATCCATCACATATTCTGGCTCTTGATGAGCAGGGAACTACATGCCATGGGGATCTGCCAAGAGCCAGACCATCCCACAGACATTAATTGCTTGGTAATTGATTGTCACAATGCAGCTCCTTCCAGAGAATGTTCTCTCACCTTAGATACGTGACTCACTTGTGACTCATGTGAGGTCATATGATCACACTCCCTGTTCTGGTCTCAGAGAGGATATTTATTATGATTCATCCTAAGCACAATGAAAGCTACTGACATCTTAGCCACAGCAAACCCTGACAATCAGCCCTAACTGTTACATTTCTTCTTTTTGCATCTTTCAGATGGAAAGGACTGAAAGAACTGATAGCTGGGGCAAGATTGTAGGCTTTGCAGAATTCCAGTGAGATTGCAAAACAAGGAATTACACAGCTGCTAAAAAAGTACAAACCTTGTAATTGGCAGCCTACTATGACGATATTTTTAATCAATTATATTATGCATAGATGAGATATATATAGCCAATTGCACAATGTGTATTTTTTTTGTTAGTGCACAATATACCCGACCTTAAGTGCATCTTCAATAAAATTGACATTGTCATTCTGGTAATTGTGAGGTTGAGGTTAAGCTCTGGTTACAGTCACGAGGTCCAGCTTGCTCCACAGAGAGTCAAACATTTAAATTGACAGTCTATCATGAGGTCCAGAGAAGCATGGCTTTTGAACATTAAGTAGAAGAGACTGCCTGCTGTCCGCACAGGCAAGCATGTCTGGACTTAAAACGCACAACACCTGACATTCAATGAATGTGATTTCTTTTTGTTTCATATGTCACTGTGCGCTTAAATCTCAGGCTTAAAAAACAGGGATAGATTTGCTGGTAGACTGAAAAGAGACAGAAGTCTTGGTTACATTCAACAACCAGCCATTGAATGAACCATTAACATAGAAGGGAAAGGAATAAAAAAAACAAAAATACAAAAAAAATTACAAGTGCTTCTTGTCCTCTGGACTGGGGAGTAGGAAGACCAGGAGGTGTTTCTATGTTGAAGTTTTCAGCATAAATGTTGGAGGTATACTGTCAAAATATTTCCCATTGGTATCACCAAGGAGGTATTCCACAAAGCAGGAGTTCTTCATTTGCCAGGTGACTTAAAGGAAATGTAAAGATTGTCCAGTAGGAACGTCACTTACCTCTCTTCCAATTGGACAATTTTCACAATAGGCTTAAGTTATCCAGCTAACTGGGAAATCCTGCTTTGTGGTATACCCCCCAGGAGAAGATGATGATGGATAGATTCCAGTGTCTCCATCCCGGTATCCTGCAGACCTATGGGTCTAGTAATTTTCACGACATCTCTCCACCTCTCATCTTCGATGTACTAAAGGCATATAATTCTTCCAGTGCACTTCAAGCCACAGACTATTTCCAGTATTTCATAACAAGCAGCTAAACATACTACTTTTGTTCTGGAAAATATCTAATAAACCAGTCTGAACTTGGTGTGTATGTGTGTGTGTGTGTGTGTGTGTGTGGGTGGGGGGGGGTTGCGTAAGTCACATTTGAGGACCAAATTGTCCCCAAAGTGTAGTAAAACCTGAAATTTCCCTACTTTTGGGGAAATCTTTTGAGGTCCCCATTTGGATAACCTCAGTTTTATAAAAAAAATCTGTGAATGCAATCAAAAGACTCTTGTATTTGCCAATAAATGTCAAAAGTCTTGTATTTGGGCTGGTTACTTATGGTTAAAATTAGGGATCGTTAGAGGTTAAGGGTGTCGTGATTCGGATTAGGGATTTCCCCATAGAGATGAATGGACGCTCCACATTTAGATAGGAAGACCAACGTGTGTGTGTGTGTCTCAACTCAGTGAATTCATAAGATATAAAATAGCTGGAAAAGGTTTCTCTCCAAGAACTGCAGTGTACACCAAAGAAGTGTATGTAGTTATGCTATATTTTGGTTTTGTTTTACACAAAAACTCATAATTGTGTTTAATGGACTGTGGTACTGCATCTTAAAAAGCATGAGCAAATTGTTTTATGAACATTTCCAGCTTGTAAATAAGTTGGCCAGGTGTCAAACGCTTCTTTTCTTTAGGTTCTTAATATACAGAGCATATAATATAAAAAAAAAATATGTGCACATATATACATCATCATAACTCATACTATTTGCATTTAAAAATAACACTGTGGATTGTTGAAAAACATTTCATTAAACTCCCTTAAACTATCATGCCAATAACTGAATTAGATTGGAAGTAAACAAATGGGTAGGCTCACTGTCAATGAAGTACTGTCATTCAAGTCCTCTCTCTCTCTCTCTCTCTCTCATTCTCATTCTCTCTGTCATTCTCACTTTTACCCTTCCTTGTCTGCATAGTTGTTGCTACAGAAAGATCCACCACAAAAGCAACCAGCCATCCACATATGACAGTCTGCCACTGTGTATCACAGAGATAGTTAATGTAACGAGCGCACTGGCTTTACTACAATGTGGCCCTCTAAGGACGGCCTTTGAAAATTAAATTGTTCGTTTCAGTTGTGTTGTAAGCCGGAGACCAGAGAGATTTTCGAGCAGGCGGGGGCGTAGGGACAGGACCGGCAAGGCAGGCAATTGCCTGGGCCCCCCGAGCTGTCCTGATTACGTAGCACAATACAACGACAAACCTGCTTTATTTGTGTATTCTGTTTTTCTCAGTAAAGTGAAAATAAAAGAATTGTGCTTATTAAATTATTTTTGTTGATATTATTAATTTTGACTTCATGCTAAAATAATGGTCATACATTTCACCATGTCGGGTGAGGTACGCTGGAGGGCCCCGTGGAGTTTTATGCCTCAGACCCCCACTGTCTCTAAAACCGTCTTTGCGAGTAACGGTGTTTGTGTAGGTATACTGAGGTCACATTTTATGATGCTGTAATTTTTCATAGTCCATGTTAAGTAAGTGAGGTTGGAACTAGAGGTAACATCAAGTCTTAAATTGTTCAAATCGTATGAAAAATGGATTGGAAAGAGCCAAATACAACCAAGGTTCAATGATATTCAGTGTTATAGTCAAGGAAGCGCTGCTTCAGTAGCAGTGAAATAGTGAATACTGATTGTACTTCATTACCTCACAATGGTGCAGAATGGTGATTATATCTCCAAAAAAACTACCATTGTCAGCTATCGACACAAAAGCACTTCGGTAAGGTATATTGGTTGTTCCGAATTTCAGTATCCTTACCTCAAACCAGCTGTCCCAGCTAATGTTTCCATTACCAAATACACGTAATTTGGTTATGCTTACTACCAATATATTCTTTAACCATCATGGTTAAGTGAAAGTGATTAATTGTCATTGTTGTCACACAACAACAGAATGTCCTCTGCACTTGACCATAGCAGTGGGCAATTATTACTGAGTACCAGGGGAACAGTGTGCGGGGGTAGTACCTTGCTAGTCTGGGATTTGAACCAGTAACGGTCACCACTGCCACCAGTTTTGGTTTATACAAAATGTATATAAATGATTATACATTTTTATACATAATTTAAGAAGTTATATAACTGTCCTTATTATTTTGCCATTAATTGATAGAAGATATTATATATTATATCGTTTCATAACGTTCTATAATCATAATTTTTGAAAGACCCACATGTTAACCAAACAGCAGTTCAGATACCATACTATCGCTTGCTGCCGTCTTCCAGAATGTCGGTGTCGGGCGCCATCTAGCGGTAAAAGTCCGTAATTTGCTTTTGGCACGTTGTTGTGTCGGCGTGTTAAAATGGTCTCTCGCCTCACATTCAGTCGCGAAGAGAAACGCGTAGCTCATCCCCGTGGCCAGAAATTAATTTTAGGGTTTTTCGCAAATTTCGATGAGGATTAAACTAATTATTTTACTACTTGGATACGCATCTGGTCGGGAGCAAACACATCGGTGGATTTCAAACCCGTAATGTACGTGCCTGGTGTGGTTCATTGATTCGAATTATGTTTTTAGCTACGGCTATGAAGGTTGGATAATATATTGTATATCAGGTCTGGCGCAGTTGATTAGGGGTTGTGGCAACTGGTACTGCAGGTGTCACAGACGTCATCATGCCATCCCAAAAACTGCTTCAGTGACTACAGCCTTATAAATGCATAATATAATAAAAGTCTTTATCTCTGGACAGATATATACGCACCATGTACCTGGGCATTCAGAGCCGGCGGCAAAAGGAGCACCATCGGCGTTTCTACTGGGCGATGATGTACGAGTACGCGGACGTCAACATGCTGCGTCTCCTGGAGACCTTCCTGGAGAGCGCCCCCCAACTGGTGCTACAGCTCTGCATAATGATCCAAAGGAACCGGGCAGAGACGCTGCAATGTAAGAAATGTCCTCCAGGGGGCGTCTTTTTTGGCTGGTTAAAGCCATGGATTTTCCATTCAGTTTTAAGAGTGTACAGCTTTCGAGGCTGATTTGAAGATGATGATCTAGAGAGCTCCTTTTGTTCTGAGCTGAACACAATGCAGTTATTACATACTGTATGTAGAGTTCTTTAAGCCAGTGTCTCCCAAACCCAGTCCACAAAGACCAGTCCAAGACTGTCCCCGTTTTGAAGATTTGAAGAGCCCTGTCTATGACTGTAGCGGTATTCAGCATGAGATTAGTGTTGATGTTAGAAACCAGTAAATGCATGGCCTTTCTCAGTTTTAAGAAGTCCGTATTTTGTTAAAATCTGTTTCTGCGCTGGTAAAAACACCTGAATTGTGTATCTTTTTCTTAAGAAAATATTTGTTTTTACATTAGTTTGTACTAAATTGTAACTGCGTAGCTGTTTTCTTGCGTACTCGCATAAAGCAGCCTTCTGTTGCTTGTCACCGCCGCGCAGGTGTTTCCTCCGTGGCCTCGCTGCTGTCCCTGGCCTGGGTGCTGGCCTCCTACCACAAGCTCCTGAGGGACTCCCGGGATGACAAGAAGAGCATGAGTTACCGGGGGGCCCTGATCCACATCTTCTGGCGGCTCTTCACCATCTCCTCGCGGGTGCTCTCCTTCGCCCTCTTCGCCTCCATCTTCCACATCTACTTCGGCATCTTCGTCGTCGTGCACTGGTGCGCCATGGCCTTCTGGATCGTGCACGGCGGCACCGACTTCTGCATGTCCAAGTGGGAGGAGGTGCTCTTCAACATGGTGGTAGGCATCGTCTACATCTTCTGCTGGTTCAACGTCAAGGAAGGCAGGACCCGATGCCGCATGGTGGCCTACTACTTAGTGGTGCTGTTGGAGAACACGGTCTTGACCTGCCTGTGGTACGTCTACAGAGACCCCACCACCGACTCCTATGCTGTGCCGGTACTGTGCGGCGTCTACCTGTGCTTCGCCTCAGGTGTGATTTTTATGCTTCTTTACTATGGGTTCCTGCACCCGATGGGGCCCAGGGTGAGGGTTCTGGCCAGTTCCTGCTGCGCCGACCTCTTGTGGGGGCTCCCCCTGCCCCCAGAGGCCGAGCCGATGGCCCCCACCCCTGGGCCCCGGGGTTCCCAGGCCACCCCGACCCAACAGGAGGACTTGGCAGCAGATACCTGCCTGCCCGTGTTCCAGGTGCGGTCCACGGCGCCGACGACGCCATCAGGCCGCCCATATCGTCCCGAGGGGCCGCTCATCAAGATCGACATGCCAAGGAAGCGCTACCCAGCCTGGGATGCCCATTTTGTGGACCGACGCCTAAGAAGAACTATCAACATCCTGCAGTTCATAACCCCCACAGCAGTAGGGATCAGGTACAGAGACGGACCCCTCCTCTATGAGCTTCTGCAGTATGAGTCCTCCCTCTGAAGGCTTCTCCACTCACCTCTCTAAACTCCCCATTCGTCTCTGGCCTTACATTCATGTTTTTTAATACAGCACCCAGAAGAAGCGTAGTTTCCGTGGCTCATGGGAGGGCTGAAAAAGCATATATTTTATATTGGTAAAAAAAACCTCTGTATGAAAAATACGTGTGACAGATTTATGTTGGTCGCAAAGAGTGACGGTGTTGTTCTTTTGGGGTAACTGTGAAGGTGTATGTTTTGGATGTACAGTGTCATTGAAATTTTGCGTTCTGAAATGTAATTGGCGATCTCGGAGAGTCATAGGGTTTACCGGGCGGCTGGTATGCAGTTTGACGGGAATGATAGAGGCAGGCCAGCGTGTTTCTTTTCAACATCTTCATTTTATCGTGGGTGCTCTACGTGGACATTACCTTACTTTGGGATTTTTTTTTTTTTTTTTGCAACTTATTAGTGATAACCTGATATGAAGCGATTTGGCGTTGATCAATAGCAGATTCATATTGCAAATAGGAATTCATAAGAACATAAGAACTATACAAACGAGAGGAGGCCATTCGGCCCGTCAAGCTCGCTTGGGGAGAATATTTGTGTATGTGAGACACATGCTTATGTTCTGTTGCTTCAACTTGGTCTATAATGGTTACTTTGGTGATGTGGTCATAGTATTTCCTTTAGGATGCTTTTTTGCCAGGGACATGAATAACTGATGCCTTAATTGAAAGATTCACGAAACCCACTAGTCCATAGTTATTTGTAGAGCATAAACATCTCATTCTGCCCTGTCCTCAGTTCCTGCTGGGCTGCTGATGTTCAGCTGTTCTGAAATCACTGGTCTCAGTGATTCATGCAGCCCATAGAGAGAAGACAACCTACCAAAGTTCACTGGTTTGGTGCTTACGGCATTACAACAATATTGCAAAACTGCCTTAACATTACTCTATTAAATTAGTACTGATTGAATTTAGCATAATATAAATTCAGCTGAAAATGAGTAAACCTTACAATTGCGTCTTGTATATCTAGTTCATTCATCCTGCACTATCTATTTGCCAGACAGTCTCCCGCATTTTTTTTTTTCTTAAAGCTATTTGGCCCTGAAGTTAAATGTTTGAGGTCACATAAAGCTATACAGCAACGATCCACACATCCAGTGGGAAACATCCAGTGAGTATAATAACTTGAGTAGCATTAAGGCAGCCACAAGTAAGAACACACCCTCAACCCTATTCTGTACCCACTAGGACACAAAATATACAATTGATTGTACTTTTAATATATATATATATATATATATATATATATTGTTTTGATTTTTTTCATTTTGGTTGCTGCTAATTTCTTTAACAGAAATTTTCAGAGGAAACAAGGAGTTTATTATTATAATCACCGTATTATCGTAATAAAAATCTAATGAGTATGTGTTTGAGAGTAGCATTGGACTACAAACAAATACAGTACTATTTTGAAAAAGAAGAGTGATGTTTTTAGAAGGAGAAGGCCACATCACATGACAGAGAACATTGTTTCTTAGAGAGTTTAATGGATACATTCCTCTCCTGTTGTTGAAATTGTATTTAGTGGTGCAAAGAGCACAAAATCTAGAAGCACACGTGATACTGAGGGTTGTGGGTGAGTCGCATACCCAACTACTAATAGTTTTTTGCATTCCCAAAGAGCTGGATCTGTTTTTTGTGTATAGGCATGAAAATAGCTGAGTCTCTTTTGCTCACGGAGGGGTTGTACGGTGACAAAGATGTTTTGTATGTGTGTGTGGGGTGGGGGGGTGGGGGGGTTAGGTATACACTGTCCCTCCATCATTCCCTGCTTCTTTAAGAAGTTAAAAACTTTTGACGTTTTGAGATTTTTGTTGTCT
>JAABNY020000025.1:19334586-19349545 GCA_015164015.2 Brevimyrus niger | reverse complement strand
TTATACACAATTACCATTTACTCAGAATTCAGCATGACTCAGTGTTATCCTTGCAGGCTGGAATTGCATATCAGCAAACAAATCCTGACATGAACACGAGGCCCGAGCCCCACCTGCCCCTCCTGCCCCACCTGCCCCTCCTGCCCCATGTCTGACAATTTTCGTTTGGTCTTTGTCAGCATCTCTACCTGTTTGTTCAAATCCAAATAAACTGGAAACTATCTTTACCTGAATATACCAGAATTTTTACACATTTTACCGTTTTATAATCCACTACAAAATAAGAAAGAGGACCCTCCCCCTCATTATACAGGACCTACTGCAATCCACTCCAACTAGACCATAACTAAGCCAAATCACATCTTTTACTGTAATTTATATAAATCCCCCTTTCTGGTGCACCTAGCTTCCTGTGATCAAACTGTCACAAGTTTGAAGGTGCTACTCAGTATCACAGGTCACTTAAAATTCAGAGCGGAGGTAACGCCATTAAGGCCTTTATCTGCATATGTTTATCTGTGCGTTGCCAAAGACATCCTGTGAAAGTAAGAATCTAATCTTTTTCCACATCGCTGTAGTAATAAGGTTGGTGCAGCAAAAAAAAAAAAAATCATAGTTATTACAGTTGCCCTCTGTGAAGGAATGTTTTGTGCTGATGCATTAATGCATTAAATATCAGTGCATTTTTTGCAAAACACTCTCCTCGCATTGGGCAACGTAAATGACCTGTGATCCCAGTTCTGCTGTGGAGAACGGTTTCTTTTTTCCCTACTCAGATGACAATAGCATCAGTGCACATTTCACACCCCTTTTTTTTTATTACAGTTTTTAGCCCGGAAGTGGGGATCCGCCCATCATGTTCTTACGGAAACGGTTTTTCGTAATGGTGCTCGGTACAGTGTACTTCATGTAGCAAAATATCCAGCCATCGCAAGCAACGGTGTCTATAGACCATTGGATGCGACACTTCAGGAGATATCTAGGTGCACTGCTAAAAGGAAGACACTGCTTTCTTTGACCTTTTCGTGCCTGTCGAGATCTTTGCAAGCAGATGTTCTGCAGGTGAGACCGTTGGGGTTAAGGGTCCTTGCCAGGGGTGGAAATGATCTGGAAGAAAAGCCTGTAAAGAGGAATCCATGTGCACCAGTCAAAACAGAGCTTCAGTTTTCCACACAAGCACTTTGTTGGTCTTTAAAACCATTAGGCGTATGAGAAGCTCTTTCATCCAGGTCAGCAGCAGGGTAGAAGAGAATGGTGATGATATTGAGACATCTTAGTCCATGTTATACGACTGCCGTTTAGATCGTCACGTTGGGTTTTGTCAGTTCAGAAGGGACAGCTCCCCGTGCATCGTCCACCGTTTCTGGACCTCTTCTGGCTTGTGTGAGAGTTTGTGTCATTGGGGCAGCCAGTGTCTCTGGTCTAGATTCGCAGGCTCCTCTTGCCGGTGGGCATTCAGTAGCTGGAGTCCATCCCTGGTTGCTGCTCTCCCTTCCTCCTCTTAAGTGTGGGGCTCAGGTCTATTCTGGTGCAGAGAGTCTGTGGTTTTCGCTATTTATTCGCTTGGAAATGTTACGCGGTGATGCTGAGGAGCAGAAAGTGGAAATCCTTGGTCTTTTGTTGCATGTATGAAGTGCACTAAAAAAAAAATACTGCCATTTTGTGCCATTGAGTTGAACCATGCTTCATACATGCCGGTTGACCGTTGTCAGGTCAACGGTGTTCAGCAACAAGATGATGTATTATCTCCTGGTATCGTCTGTTATGTCCCGTTATCTTCACTGTAATCAGGGGAGCTTTTTTAAGCTCCTTTTCTAGGATTTCCATTTCTGCTCATAAGCGGACTCGCTCATGGATATTTGCTGAGGTCCTGCTCACTCATATTCCCTTGTTGTAGTGGTTAAAGTTATTCACTTCAAGAGAGTAACACTGTATCAAAAACTTTCAGGTGTCTTAGCCAGATTTTTTGATGGTCAGATGGTTATTGGCCAACCATTATTTATGCATTAGTGTGCTAAACTAAGAGGTCATGAAATGATTCCTCCGGGTGCTAATACACTGTGATTTTCTTTTCTTTCTACTACTAAAAATAGTTTTCTAACAATGGATTTTCAAAACTATACATACATACATATATAATTTATATTTTCAGTGTTCTTGCTTCACAAGGAGAGACAATAATCTTAGTAACCAGAGGGTCTGCTTAACATATCAAAGATTCACGTACAAATTCTGCCTTTTTAAGGGGTCGCTTAACTATTCCGGAAATAAATCACTTGTTTGTGCCAGGTGTGTCAACATTCATGTTAACCTCATTATTTCTTAATAGAAAAAAGCACAGCGAGTTACTGCATTACTTTGCTTTTGCGCTGTTACTTAGTAATACTTTAGCTTTAATGTCACGCTATGTGTAATTTTGTGTGTGACTGATTAAACTGCTGGTTAGCTATGTTTTTGATTTAAAAACTTAAGTGTCTGCATCATACTGTGAAATGAAGAAAAAAAGTGATCCATGCGTTCTTTGCCATTATTGGTTTTTCAATTGTGCCAACGCATCAGCTAATATTTTCATCTACACAGAGAATGAGTAGAAACGAAAAATTCCTGACTGATGTTATGCACAGTTACTGTTTTTGTTTTGTTGGTGTTGCTTTGCCAATAACGTGTACTTTCAGAGACCGCTAATGAGAACCAATTAAAATGAAACTTGTTCGCGTTCCTGACCTCCTGGTGCCTTTTCGTTAGTAGGTGCTTTGACCTTACGAAACCAGTTCAGCAAACAACAATGCCAGTATAGTTATTTCTGTAAAACCTACCAGTGCAGTAAGAGGAAAAATGTACATAAACGTATGTAACATAATGACATTAGAATATATTATGCTATTGTACGTTCCACTGTTATTATGGTATTATGATGTACCGATGTATGTAAAATGTTAATGTAACTGCACAGAAAAGTGAGAATTTCTGTGTAGGATCTTGCGTAACAGTTCGCAGATTGACAAAAAGATTTGAAAAGCTAGCAAGGCAATACTGGACATCTGCTGCTATTATTGAATATAAATATTACATATTAAAATATTCTCTTTCAGACCAGAATTTATAAAGATTAGAAAGCCCTAGTTCCAGTGTGTTTTATGTCATTTTTAAAACAGTTTTCAATTCTTTGTAACTACCTGCAAGCAAAATTAGGGATGATTTATCATTGTTAACGTCTTATGAAGCAATTGTCTTGGATATTAACAGAAGATTCCTTAATACAATGCAAACATATTTTCATGCTGTTGATGTTATCTTATTGATTTTGGCCTTTTCACCTTATTTTTTTTCCATTTAATTTTAGTCCGGATGTAACAAATGATTTAATTGAAATGGTGTGTAATTTTGTCTGTGTTAATGTTTACACTTCCATAATCTTGGGATGAAGGAGATTTAAAGTCTATAATCTGCTTTTAAGGTGTAAAAGTCCTGCTAAATGCATTTTTAGTGCAATTATGAGGTACATAACTCTTATAAGGTCTGAATTTATTACTTTGCACTAGAAGGTTCTTAATAATTAAGGTTTTATTTAATTTTTAAATGACTAATTTTATTTTGATGGATATTTTTTTTGTTTTGTTGACTAGAAGTTAACCTGGAATTAGAGGCAATGTACTTTTCCATTTAGCCAACTGGTGCTTTTCAAACATATTATACAAAGGTGCTACCAAATTTGAAATGAAGACATTGCTTGGATCTGTGTCCATTCCAGCAATGTCAGTTTTACAATCTGAATAAAAATGAGCAAATTCTTCTTCCTTTAAAAATAGGTGCACCTCCTGATGACATATAGCGAAGCGATATCTGTTGCTTTCAACATACAGAAATGTTCATATTATTATTGCAACCTAATTTAAAATAGCGAATTAATTTCAATATGTATGTTCAGTATGTTCTCTTAAAAAGCGTGTCTTAAAAATTAGGATTTGCTTCCATAAGATTTATTGCGTAACGGTTAGAGTACGCCAATGTTTGCGTTTGTTTATCTGCAATTTCTTCTGAGAAACATTAGCTGAAGTGGTCTGTTTACATACATGAAACACCTGGATACTGTAACCCTCACTTCTCCTCGCGTCTTATCCTACAGGTGCTTCTATTGTTATTTTTTTGCATTTGTCAACTTAATAAAAGATACAAAGTGCTTATTTAACACCCCTTAAAACATGTTAAATTGTCCTGGTTAAACAAAACCATAGTGGTGAGTACAATAAGCAAATTTTGAGGAGAAGCTTAAAACATCAAGAAAGCATTTTTTTAAGAATGAGAGGACGTGATATCCTGAGAGCGTGGGCATAAAGAAATTATCTTTGCTCAACCTCAGAGGCAACGCGGTGAAAATTAAAAATTAAAAAATTAAATTGCAATGTTTTAGCTTGACTTAGGAGGTTTCTGACTGTTTTCCTCAACCTCATTTTCCCATAGTCTCTGTTATTTCTATAGCGCAAATGAGGTGTTTTTCAGGAACGCAACTATCGCGTTAAAGGAGAACATACAACATACATATTTTATTAAAATATAAAAAAATATACCTACTGTTGCTGTCTGGGGTATTTTTTAATATTTAAATGTTTATTGTGTTAAACTTTGAATTGTCATTTGCCAGTAATTTAACTGACTGAGTTTGTAATTTATAGAAATTAGATTACACTCCCAGCATAAAATTTCTGCCCATATTTTTATTTTTTTATACTTTATTTGTATTTACAAGAAAATATGTAATACACTTCACTTAAAGTTTCAAAAAATGTTCACTTTAAAACCCTTTCTTTCTGATGTCCAGTATTGCTGTCTCTACATATTTTTGGGAACAATATCAACAAGGTGCTACAACTGAACCTCATTTTTAATGTTTTTTGTTTTTAGGTGTAAAGAGAAATGTTGTTATTAGAACTTCCATTGAAGCCTTATTATGAGAAAATGTGTTAGACTGTTTACCCCCAAAATTAAACAAAAACGAGTGACATTGTACATAAATAGTAGAGACAGTAGTTACTACACAGTAGTAATTGTATACATATATGTACTGTATAGTGTTAACTAGTTATGTTATTTTTATTGATTTCTATAATATACTTTTCTTAAGGTGCGTTTTGAAAAGTGTGTTGACATGCAAATGTGAATGGATGTGCATAAATACATGACTTTATACTAATGAAATACGGCATTTTGTTGCATTCCCAGAAAAACAAAAGGTCTTTATGAACATGAAAAATGACATTTACCTTTAAGCACACATCGCAAAAGATTGTACCAGGTGCGTTGTCTGTTTTCATATAAACTGGCTATCAGATCTTTGTTTTTGTTAGGTTGTTCTTTGATATGTTTAATGGATGTGTATCTAACAAGGAACACATGCTGAGGTTTGCTTAATGATTGATTTAGCGACATTGTTGCTTAGCATTTTTGATGTTTTAGATTCTGGCTGCCTGTTGGGCTGCATTGGCAATTGTATTAAAAGATTATGAGTATGAACTATAAATACAATTCAATATCATAAGCATTGAATACACTGTATAACTACAGTTACCGCTTTCGGAGTTTTCACAAAAGGAAAAACATAGTTGTGGTAATTTATTATATTTGAGGGAAGGTATAAACAATCTTGCTTAAAATGCATGGTTGGTTTTTCAAAATGATTACTTAAGCATGTGGCAATGGACACTGTACTCTATCTGACAGGTACCATGGAAAACTATATATTTTTCAATCATAAAATGCACTTTCTCACCTTGATGCAAAGCCACAAGTCAAAACTATGCAACCTCTCAGTTTTATAATTATTTTGGAATATCTGCTTGACTCTCTGAGTGAAAGCATTGTCCATAAAACAGGCATTATTGATTTTCAGTTCCGATTCAAGGTGAGAGTGCTTAATGCATCTTAATGAGTCAAACAAAACTGAGACAGGAGCACAGACAAAAATGTGTTTGGGGTTTCAGTCCGTTTAGTCAATTGTTTTGGTAAAGTTGGCTTATCGTTAGCAGTACATTAATATGTATGTCTGTATTGTCTCTGTGGAAGTTTGCACAATGGAAATTTTCCCCAAAATCCACCGAGACGGGCATATCAGACAATGAAGTACATCAATAGGTTTGCAGATAAAAATTTGTTAATGATGTGTTTTGTCATTTTAAGTTTTTCTTTGCATATGTGGCATTTTATTTATCTTTGCTGTCACATTTTGTTTGCTTTAACCGTCATAATAATTTGAAGAACCTTTAAATGACGCCTTTAAAATAGACTTTAAAAATCTTGAAACATTTCCAATCAGTTCACACAAGCTTAATAGGCTAAAGAACAAATGGTGAAATTCAAGCTATTTGTTTTTATTTTTTAAGTTACCAGGTGTACATCGCATTTGAATAACCGGTAATATGTCCATATTTACTTCTAACTTACATGTTCCTAGGTAGCCATTGAAATAACACACAACAGAATGCGTGATTCATTACTGTCTTTCATTATTTAAAGTTTTAGGGTTTTTTTTCATTTCCTTTTATGATAGTCATTCCAATTTTGAAAATAAATAAATAAATAACATGCAGCATCCATCACACATTGAAAACCTTAATACTATGGAATTTGCATAGCTAGTGTGAACTCGTGGTGTTTGTTAGACCTGATAGTATTATAAGGGACGACTTTCCTTTCCATGTAGCTCTTTCTCGAGACTCGACATTTACCAGCTTTTACTGTTTTTCATTCAGAATTTTTCTGAAAAATAAAAAACATGTTTGAGTGTTCTTTAGTCGCACCTACCTCATCTATGTCGTATGAATGTGCGTTTCTATGGGTATATAAAAACTCACAAGTTATGACCCACACTAACATGTATTTACAGCACAGTCCCCCTTCTAACCATAAACAGCAATATAAACAAAATAAAAAGTCTCTGCATAGTCTTTCTACCGATGAATTACCAGCAATGCAACAGTTCACCTCTTGAGAAATAATTCTTCTCTAATCCCTCCTACTCCTCCCATATTATTTTGGATCCTCAGATATTTTTTGCAAATTAGAAATGTTGGCTATAAGAATATAGTACGCTATGACATTATAGGCATGTAACTGGTAGTTATACGTCTGTATATGTACTTTCTCTATATTTGTACTTTCTCAATACATTTATGCATACCTCATTTTTTGATTTTGATTATTTTGGCATATAATTTGGCTTATATAGCTAATAACTGGTCCGTGCTGAACAGAACGCTTTTTAAATGAGCTATTTCTGATAATTTGGCTTCAACGAGTAATTGGTGGAAGTACCATTTTTGTGTGTGTGTGTGTGTGACATTTTTTTAAAGGACATACACTGACAATGTTTACTACAGATGTTAAATCTCTAGACAGATGAAATGGGATATTAGTTTACCATTGATGAAAGCAGCAATAGTTTGCCATTGACATTACATAAAGAAATGTAGAATCTCTAAGTTAAATAAAGTTACCTAATAATTTTCAAATGTAAATTATGTTTATGAAAAGATTTCACTGAAGACACAACTTTTTCTCTTACTTTGACTTTCTCAGTCATGTATTACCTATTCTTAAAATTAACTAAAGTGATTCCCATTCTTTCCATAAAGCTAGTTTTCCATTAAGGACTCCCTGATTACTGTGTGGCCACGTTTCATCCTCTGCCTTCGTTAGATTTATTCTGAAGAAGGTTATGATTTATGTCACAGATCTATAGGTGACTTGACACGTGAAACCCAGTAGAAAGTTCGAATTAGCTCAGCTGTGATACATCAAAGTGCTTAACTCAAAATCAGGATTTTATATAGCCAAATATAAGCTTTGTTTGTTTGTTTGTTTGACTGTGTGTGTGTGTGTGTGTGTGTGTGTGTGTGTGTGTGTACGCGCGCATGAGTTTGCCCTGTGTGCATAAAAAGGTCATATAAAGGTCAAATTAACATATTTTTGTAATATATTAATGGCAGTGCTTTCAGTGATAAAAGGTTTTATTTTCTGAGACCATACTTTGAAATACAAAACACTAATAACTGTGTTGCAACATTTAACATTTAATAATCCACGAAATACATTATTTTTCAAAGTTGGATGAGGGAGCTTTTCTGCATACAAACTGTATTTAAAGCAACAGGTCATACTACGTTTTACTCAGGCAACGTGTAAAATAGCTTAATGATCTTATAAGCATGGCCAGAATAGGCCGTCAGATGAGTCATATTTGGGAAAAAAAAGTTTTATTTGAATTTTATTACTTTTTATGTTTAGTCTTTTGTCTTCATTTTTTTTCCATTTTTCCTGCTGTACTGTGAATCTTTTGATCATATCAATAATTTTCATCGATCCATCCAAAGTATTACTCATCATGTTACATTGATTTAGAAGTTCTGAACTAAGAAATAAAAAAATATTTTGTTCCATGAAGGTGGCATAAAATGTCATCCAGAACCTGTACAAATCAAACAAAAAATGTAAATGTTGTGTTCAATATCTGGCAGTAAAAAGATTGGATGTGTCTTTCTGATGTAACAAACGCATAATGTCAGTGTTTGATTGTTTTGAAATATCTTTACAATGTAAATCTAGTTAAGATGTTTGTGTAATCCTGCATGGTTAAGATGTATTTGGTGCAGAATTGTTGGTCTACAGTGGAAGGGGTGTTTTTTTATTTTTTTGGATTATTACCACTATTGTTATTTCATTTCATTAGGCAGGTCTGTTGTGCAATGATCAGAAAATGTCACAATTTTCCCACAGAAAAAAATGTATTTACATGTGTCTGAAACATCTATTATTTTGCATACTGAGTTTAAACCAGAAACAAAATATTTCAGTTGCATCAGATCAAAACGAATAATGGAAAATCCAGACTCACCCCACCAGTCTTTATTGGTCCAGAGGCTGCAAGTGATTTTTCCATTTTTTCCTGCAATGCAGGAATTTAAAATTCAAGTAGTCTTATTTATTATTATGTTCTAATGTACATGCTATGACATTTATAGATTTAATAATTCCATGTCTATGTATGATTTTCTTTTTCCCCTAAGTTTTATATAACAATATATGACTGTCTTCCCCATGGACTATAATGAATGTATTGAATGCATTACAGCATACACAATGGCCGGTGCAAAATTTATTTATATGTATATATGTTTCTTTGACATTGTATTGAAACTTCAAAAGTAATGTTCAGCTTTTTTTCCCATTAATTAGTTAATAATGATATTGTTTCAGGCAAACAATCTGTACTATGTCGGTTTCTGTAAGATTTAAACAACTTTATGGGAACATTTTCATATGAATGATAACTAAAGAAAGGATAACTAAAGAACAGACTATGTACAGGCTCATCTGCATAACAGAGTATTTATTTGAATTTCGTATGTTTACATTTTAGAGCATTACAATGTTGTGACTGATGTAAGCAAAATATATAAATGGTTCCTTTTTTAGAAAGAAATCTGTGTTGTCTTTTTTCACACAATAAAAATCCCTATATATACTTGACATATCACCTTTTCACCACTAGTCTGGGTTATTTCCTGGGGTGTCCTGACAGCTGAAGCTCATTGACAGCAGAGTCAGTACAAAAAGGAGAGATGACAGATATCTGCAATGAGACAATATAAAAAGTAGATATGATAATAAAAACAATGTATGATGATCATGCTGATGAAAATGTACTTGCAACATCCCATAAACACAAAGTGGAAACTGCTTATATTGATCACGGTTATAGTGATCAGCTGGTTATACAGATCAAAAATTTTGGGACAGAATCATTCCTGTACAAATACTGTTCAGATAATTAACTTATTGTAATCAAGTATTCCGCTTACCATGTTCATTTTTTTATTTTTAAAGCTGACAAGTGAATTATACACAGTTCAGTCATTTGAAAAGCGTTTGAAACAGCTGTACTGTATTCTGAATCAATAAAATTCAGTACATAGCAATGCTCTCCATTTTATTACCTTATATTCATGTAATAAATATTCAAATGTCAATTAGATGGTAATCTGCCTCAGACATTAATAAAAATAAAAAGAAACTTATTGCTTCCCTCACAAGCTCCACACCAGTCATTATGCCCTCCTGACTGAGGCGGTATCCTTTAAGTATCGTTTAATGTCTCCAAGACACTGCGACGTGGATTGACAGCAGGCATTTCGCAACTGTTTCTGAATTGGCCTTAGTGACTTAGGACAGTGGTACCCAAAGTAGGGGTCGTGAGACATGGAGGGGGGGGTCGCGAGATGATTTCCAAGACATCAAATATTTTTTAAAAACTATTAGAAATAACATTATATCAACATTTTATATTAACATTTTATCTATAACTAACTTTTGTTAAAAATTAGTAGTTAATAGTAGTGAAGTGTACACCTTTGCGCGCAAAATTTGTATATTTTTTTACCACTTCCGAGGATAGTGGGGGTCACGAGTCACTGGCACGGTTATTTTGGGGGGCGTGAGCTGAAAAGTTTGGGAATCCCTGACTTAGGAGTCCTCTCAATGACTTTTTAGTTCTCCTAGTTTTAGGTACTACTTTTAGGGCTAAGCAGCTTTGTGAATTGCTCTTAGTCAAAAAATTTGGAGTTTCTCCTACATCGGCAAGTTAAGAGCTACTTTTAGCCTTAAGATTCTTTGTGAATACAGGCCCAAGTATAGGTTTAAATTCATGCTATTATTGAGTGTGCAGTGCACTCTGCAATTTACACCAATCCATGCCTGTCGCACAAATCTGATTGGATGTGCCAGTGAATTTTTAAATTAAGCATTTGTGGTTTGGCTTATTGGACTGCTTGACTTTTCACTAGTTTTGCATGTATACAGACCCAAGACCCATTTATACAGGTTCATTGTAAGATTGGGACTTGGAAATCTGATCATGCAAATCACTGACATAAGTGTTGATGTCCCTCTTGTATTCAATCCCCGACCAGCAAGGCACCACTGAGGTACCCTGAGCAAGGTACCGCCCCCAAGCACTGCTCCCCGGGCGCTGAATTAGCTGCCCCCTGCTATGTCACATTGTCACATATGGGTTAAATGCAGAGAACCCATTTCATTGTTGTACACTGTGTGCTGTGGTGTATCAACAATGACAATTAATCACTAAATTCAAATTCAAAATTCATTAGTCCCTCCTGCCTGCGGTTGGCTCCAGGCTGCCAACCGTATCAACGGTTCTGCTCTTCCTTCTGATTGTTTGTTTTTACATCACACATTTGTTGAGAGTTACGCTGCTATGTCAAATGAATGCCCATCAGAAATCTGTCCATGTACACTACCAGTCTGCCAGTCAAACGTTTTTGCACACACTGAGGTTCTCTACATTAGCAGGTTACTCATTTAACATTTACTAAAAACAGACCCAGTATTCTATATATAGAGAAATACAGAGATACAATTTTAACAATATTCTGATCTGTTGCCTAATAAAAAAGTAAACTTCTTGACATTTCTTTACTCTTGTTTTGGTTGGCATTGGTGTAATCCAAAAAATAATAAAAAGTAAATACTGTAGTTGCATTACTTTTATTTTGAGATACTTAGATTATGTTATGCTGATTGCATTTTTCAACAGGTAACTAGCAACTGTACTGGATTACATTTTTAAAATAACAAACCCAACCCTTTTTATAATTAACTAAATCCTGTGTTGTTTCCTATTAAGTATGATTGTGCAAACGTAGCGATAAACACCCCCATCACAGTTTTTTTTTAGCCTAGTCCAAATTTAGTAGGAAACAGGCCTTAAATGCCAGAGGGAGACTAACTTGCAGAGCCTGTTTCTGCCTTTGCTCTGGTTCACCACACACTCAGAATATGTCATCTCAAATGAATTAGCATGTTGGACTTGTGTCCAGCAACAGTTCGGTACAACAAATGAAAAAATGGTAAAAATTTGTACCTTTGCTTGTCACTGGGACTGTACCCTGAAGGGTCTCCAATTGCATCCTTAGCTGTAGGTAATAGTATCTTTTTAGGTACAGAAATGGACTCTGAGGAACATTTCTGTACCATTGATGGTACATTAATGCTGTTTGTACCTTTGGGCTGTTCTTCAGAGTCAATTTCTGTACCTTTAAAGGTACCATTACGAAGGTACAGCCCCAGTGACTAGCAAAGGTATCGATTTTTACCCTTTTTATGAGTGCATTCAGAACTGACAGCCAGCCTTAGTCTTATCAACTACTTTCTCTCGCTCTTTGGTGTTGGTGAAATTTATTGGGAAACCAAAATGCTCCCAAACTGCTGATTATGACTGATTGTAATCAGCTCTATAACCAGCTCACAAACCATATTTGCATGCTGTTTTTGCTGTTGAGCATCTACTTCTGAAATTAGGTTTCACTCGTGCAAAGAAATGTATTGATTCATTAATTCTTCATTTCGACAAGAAACATAATGAATGGCACACAAGCTAAATATACTGTAGCATTACAGCCCTTGTCAGGAAGTACGGATGATCCTGTCTGCGCTTGCCAAACACCATTCCTCTTTTCGGCCCTCCTTCCATTGACAAGCTGACTAACAGCGAGTTAAATTCAGCAGAAAGTTTTAGGTGTTACCTAGTTATTTTGATTTCTTGGGTCTAAACTCTGCAGCCTACTTCTCATATATGGGATGAATCCAGTGGATAATAGCATATGAATGCAGATGACGAACACAGTTCATCAGCCCAGTGAATGTGTTTAATATTTAATAAACTCAGCATCTTCAAGTAGGTTTTCGCACATCATGGTTCACTTTGATCTGAAAGGAGAATTTTCAGGAATAATGTTCATTATGAACTTCACATTTCTAAATGTTATTCACATATAGTTTGCCTTCCTCTGCCACCCACTGGAGAAGCCCCCCCCCCCCTTTATGTCTGGTTTGAGACAATGTAATGCTGTGAAAATGTGCTGTATAAATAAAACTGAACTTAACTGAATAGTAAGATTTCAACCAAATTTCTGCAAAGTGTGGGTCATACTGTTATAAACGAAATATTATGAATTGCAAATTCATTGGTGGTTTTCAATAAGGCCCAGTCTAAACCTTATGCAATGTTGTAAGGAAAACTGCAAGTAGGGCAGCTGGGAGTGGCTCTGGACTTGCTGACTATGTGGTGATTCATGGCAGATACACTGGAATTGCTGGTTGAGCAGAGGCAGTTTGTTTCCAGGGTGCAGTGGGGCCAGCAGGGACGGGATCCCGGCCACAAACAGGCACTGCAGACTGGTTCTCCTCCTCATTTTGAAAGTAGTTTTAAAAGTTTAAAGTTTAGTATTAGCAGTGCATTAGCATGAATGGCAGACATCAGACTCTTCAATATGGACTGAGGACTTTTGCATCACTAATTGTGAAATGGTTTCATTTTATTTTTTTCTCATGATAAAATTGTAGGCTGCTAATTGGATCAATTTAGTAGCAGATTTGTAGAGAATGAGCAGATCTGCATTTCAGAAACTCTTATCTATATTTGCCTACTGCAACACTGTTGTTTAGCTCATTTTCAGTGGGTACGGATATGTCTTCTGCATATGATACATGTATTATCATTTAAAAAGTAAAAATCATTAAAAGACATTTATTTTGAATTGATCCTTTAGAAGACTTGATATGCAAATGGTTGGTCACTAAAAATTTTACCTGTTTATTGTCACTTTTAATATGTGTAAAAACTGTATGTAGATGTCTATGTAGATTAACACATATGTAGATGTGTTAGAGCTTAGTAGCAACACCATTTTACCAATAATTTTATTAATATCAGCAATATATACACTGCTAAATATGATACTGTACATACTCCAATATAAATAACACTTGTTCAAAATATATTTTCCTTTTATACATTAAAGTTACATTTCAATTTAATTTACTCCATCCATCCATCATTAATCGATCCACCCATCCATCCCTCTCTATTCTAATCAGTCGTCCTCATCAAGGGCACGCACAGTTTCCTCCAACATTGGAATATAGAAGACGGAATAGCGCCACCGCGCCGCTTACCACGGTACTTTTTCCTTCATCCAAATAAAAGCATTTAGAGTTCTCAAGCTGCGATCCGGTTGTTAGTCGCTCTGTCTTCGGTTACGATCTCACTGCGGTTTTTATTTACCATCGTTATTAACCCGACAGTCAATTTCTATGACTGCATGTGTTCCTGTTGCACAGGCTTTTAGCCAAATGTAGCCAAACAAGTTTATTACGGCTTCTCACTCACAATTGTACTACAAACTTTTTCGAAATCTTAAGTGGTAAACAGAAGTTTAACAGATGCTAAAAAAGAAACAATTGTATTGTCATTTTTTTTTTTTTTTTTTGAAGATGACTGAAAACTATTTGGGAACATATTATTAGTGAAATTTGTGCAGATAAGCCAAGCAGAGATATGCTACTTAATTTTTCCTGGAATACTTTGGGCAGAACACAAAATGACACTGACCAAAACAAAAATAGTAATATTAACTATAAAAGTAACAAATTAAAACACATAGGCAGGATTGACAACTTTTTCAGATGGCTGGCACCAGATTTTAAGGTTGAAACAATCCTGCACACACACACATTTGCAAGTAACAGTTTTATTACCTTGTAAATAGTCTGTAGGGTTTGGTTTGCAAACCACCCCAGTGCTGTTGATGCAAGTAATTTTAGGTTTATAATGGAATAATATAGATTTGGCGTCAGATTTATTGAAAGGCTGAGCGTCACGCTACGTGCGTGACAGGTGGCAATCAGTGATGCGCGGGTTGACCCGAAATGAGCGGGTGCCCGCGGTCACCCGCTGTTACGAGTCATCCAAAAATATTTTTAATGATATTCGGGTCGCGGTCGGTCGGGTCGTTTGAAATAAAGATGCCAACTAAACCTTTGTAATTTATATAGTACTAGACACAATTTTCTATGAAATACATAAGCCTACACTTTATTGGCTAAATTA
>JAABNY020000025.1:19297048-19310005 GCA_015164015.2 Brevimyrus niger | reverse complement strand
CCCCACCATGGGTTGATCCCTTCTATGCACCCATAGACTCTCGACCCCCCACAACCCTGAATAGGGTTAGTGGTTTCCCAAAATGGATGGAACAAAATCAAATCAAATGTTATTGATAGAGCACGTTTAAAAACAACAGTGTTGACCGAAGTGCTTTACATTTCAATTAAGTCGTGGAACATAAAATTATAAAACACATAGATAAATAGTAATAATAAACTGCAATAAATATGGACCACCAGAATGTTCAGCCTCACTGCTCATTAAAGGCCAGGGAATGAAGATAAGTTTTGAGATGAGATTTAAAAACAGAGAGGCTAGGAGCCAGCCTGATGTGACAAGGCGGTTCATTCCGCAACCTGGGTGCAAGTACTGGATGAACAATAGTCGATATCACATTATATAAAGCTCCATGTTTCTGTGTCAAAGCTAATAGCTTAAAGATTAGTAAGCACAATAATGTACATAGAAACAAACAATGTAGATAAAAATAAAACACCTAAACTTATTTTTAATTAGTCCAATTTTGATTTGATTATTCTTTGGAGAAACTTTTTCAATAGAAGATAATTCTGCTTGTGCATTTTGTCTCATAATTAAATTTGTTTGCTTGCTTGTCGTTTAAGATTGTTGCTAAGAAGTACCGTGACTTTGACATCCCGGAGGACATGGTCGGAGTGCGGCGGTACCTTCAGAACGCCTATGAACGAGAAGAGTTCATCAACACCTGTGCGGCGAGCCAGGAAATGGAGCTGGCCTACGTGGATGTGGCAAAGCGGCTGGCTTAGCGCTGCAGCTGGGGGCCGAGGCAGCGGCTGTCCCATTCCCATATGTAACATTAGGTATTACCTCTTAGTTATTTGTGGAACATGCAACAAATGAGATTCTCCATCACCCTTCCAGGCAACTCAAACAATACAGAGAGACCATAATAGAAATATTAGCTTTCTATATTTTTATTAGCTTATGACTCTGACCATTATAAGTGGTTGTAAGATTAGTTATAATACACAAAGAGCATGTCGGCACAAATTTATTATACGTCTTGTTGTTCATTCAAGGTTTTATATAATGTGATGTATGGGGAAGATGATGCATGGCCATTGAAAATATTTTGTTTATCTTTTTAGCATGAACAATATTCCTGTATGTAAATACACAGCAGGTTGTCTCACAGCTCCAGGGTTAGGGGTTTAAATCCAGACCCAAGTCTATGCGTGTGCAGTCTCTCCATGTTGTGTGAGTTTTCTCTGGGTACTGTTATTTTTAAAAACATACACTGAGATAAATTGGCACGGGAGGGTGTGAATGCCCTCTGATGTACTCTAATTGCATCTAGGGAGTACTGCTGCCTTCTGCCCTTTGCTTCCAGAGACAGGCTCCGCCCCAAACCCCATCCAGGATAAGTGGACAGATTACAGCATGTAAATACTCTGATTGCAGCATGTAAATACTCTTTTAATTTGAATGTGTGATAGTACAAAATCTTCCTTTTCTCTGTAACATACATGAATACATGCAAACTGGACAGCTGTTTGATTTAAAGATATGAATGGGATACAACAATATAAAAATATTGAATTCTAGTAATATGATCCTTTTATTGCTTTATTTTAATGGTGATACTTTGTATATAATTTGTGCACATAAATAACAGAAAAGGAAGAGTGTGAATAATAGAGTAGAACGTATTGATTCTGAAATTAAAAGGAGTAAATTTATTAAAAAGAAAAAAAAGGTAGACAGCACAACCTGCTGGTGATCACTGGTATTTTATTCTTCAGATTGGAAATTAGATATAACGATGGTCCAGTGGGGAGCGCTGTTCCCTCACACCTCCAAGGTTAGGAATTTGAATCCCACCTCCAAGCTCTGTGTTTGAAGTCCGCATGTTCTCCCCGCGTCAGACAGGTTTCTTGGGGGTGGGACATGAGTTTGCTGGCTAATCCTCTATGCAAGGTGAAGTGAAGAGGGAATTGGATAAACAGATGAAAATGGATGTTCTGTAATTAGTTCTTTTTCCTCTACATGGATTATTTTATTGTATTGTAGTAAAAAGATACAGTCGCCATATTGTTTACTAAATTGGGCGTTTTAAGCTATATTCAGACATAGACAATGTAAATTCTAGTTTGAAACCTACGTGAGAGGAATGCAGGACTTAAAAAAACCTAAATTGCAACATGCATATGTATGGACATGACTTATTATTGTCGTAATTAGAAAAAGTATAACGCAACCAGAATTTCTGATATTCAGATTGCATGTAATGTATTAACGACATGGGGTTAAATGGCTATTTTTTAAAAACATGCAAGCATGGTGGCATGAGCCGGCCATCTAGTTCAAACAACAGATCATTTGCTCCACCTAGTGGTCACAGTCACAAAGTACGGCTAGTCTTAACCAAAAAGGCATAAGTTGGTTTGGAGGTAAGGCTGACCGCTGGCGTAGTGCTTAACACTGTTGCCTCACACCTCTGAGCCTATAGTTCTCATGCATGATCTTCCTGTATCATCTTATCCCAGTACTCTGATTTGCCTCAGTCCAAAACACGCTAAAGTAAAGAGTTACGAAATTGCCCGTAGGTGTGCGTATGCGTGCCCTGCTAGGTGTCAGTGCCCCATCCTGGGTTATTCCCTGCCTTGCTCCCATAGCTTCCAGTATACGGCCTGGAAACCCAGTTCCCTGAATAGGACGAGTGGGCGCAGATGATGACTGAGTAAGACTGACCAAATTCTATTCCATTTTCTTTATATTCATTTGCTCATTGATTTAAGACCGTACATTTATTATTCAAGTTTGCAAAAATTCAAGATGATATGCAAGCAAATCAATTAATTACACTGATCCCCAGTTGACAAAACCGAAACAGCATCCCGTGACAGTTACTTACTTCTGAGATCATTAACAGATATTTGCTAATTTCCTTCTTAATTAGTCCATGACAGGTTACATGTAGCACTTACACAAATAATTCGATAAAAAGAATTAGATATGAATAGCTTTTCAACCACAATAAAAGGCAAATGTGTAACAACCAGCACGGGTTGTTTGTATTGAGTGCTTAATGTAATATTTTGAATCAGTCTTTGAATTCTATCCTGCCTCCCTTTGTCTATTTCTGTTGCGTAAATCCCGGTGTGGAAATAAACATTGTAGCTAAGGTATTGACACGGTTATTGGAATTATTCTGTACGAGCAGATTTTTGTAATACTCAACACGCAAAGAAAAAGTGAAAGTCAAACAAAATAAAATAAATACATAAAAATGGGCCAAGGAATCAAATGTTTCCTCTTATCCTGTGGCTTCTGTCAACAAGTCGTGGCTTTAATGCCTTTGACATGTGTTTATTTAGTTTGCTTCTGCTGTTGATTCTCCGTTGGATATTCTGGCTCTATTCTCCTGCGTTGCATATTCCGCCCTGTTTTGCGTGTTATTAGGAAACACATTCCGTTTCATTGGGATGGAACTCAAGAGCCAGGCCGTTTGCATACTTCTGTTTAAGAAAAAAAGTAAGCGGCTGTACCTGTACTGTGACGTTCTCTCTCTCCGCAAAGCTGTGGCCTTTGTCCTGTATTATTATTTTCATTTATGATTATGATTATGATTATTATACTTTTTTTTTTTACATAGGTCAAAAGGTGAATCGAGAAGTCATAAGTGTGTCTTTTCACCTTTTTGTGTAATGCATCTCAAGAAGCTGCTGTGTTGTGTGTTGTGTTTCATCCAATATTTCATATGTGTTACATTTTCTAATTCAGTATTCAGTTGCAGAACCTTTTTGTCATCCAGCTGCAAGGTTTCATAATGGCATATATTTCAGTTAAAGGGATTTTTTTGGTACCTTTTTTGAAACCTAAAATGTTGCAGTGAAATGATGCTAAAAGCCACGTATCACTTAGGTTAAATCTTTGAGGTCAATGGTTAAGTTAAGCCTTTGAGAAAGCCTACGGTTGGGCACTGCCAATACATTCCTCAGTTTGCTTTTCAATGCCTGGTGGCGTCTGCTTGAACTTCTTCACTGTAATCCTTTACAGTGTAATCTAAGGCATGTTTTGAAGTATTCCACAGTTTGTGGCTCAGATAGCACTGACATGCGATAATTTAATTGTTGTACATTCTCTAAATGTACCGAAATGTATCTTTCTTCATGTTTCAGCGACATAGTGCCCAGGTTAGATGAGGTGTAAAACACACTGGTTCTTCTCATCCTTTCCATGATGTGTTGTCCATGGGAATGTTTCTGAGAGCTATTCTAGTTTTGTTTTAAGTACCTTCGCCCCCCCATCTGTTGGTTTAGATGTCATGTTTACTGGCAATAATGCATCGTTTGATGTTTTAGAACTTCACCAAGCTCTGTTCGGTAATTTGTTTTTTGGTGGGTTATGGTGACGTTTCCCTGTCTTGGTCTGAAAGAATTTGATCATCGTTACTCTTCGGATTAATCGCATATTAAGTATAGCTTTTGTAGAATGAGAAGAAAATTTGCAGTTTTTTTTTTATCTAATGCAAGTCTGTGAAGCTTCCAGCCATTATTAGTTGTTCATGAACAGTTGTTTATAGAGCTGCAGGGGTAACCATGCATTTTATGTTTTACATTGTCTCTGACATAGACACATTCCTGACTAGTTTCAATCATTTTATGGTTCAACCATTTTTAATTTCATTTTTAAAGGACACCTGCAGAGGTTTACTCCTGTTAGTGCAGTTGATGTGTGGATCCTGGGGAAAATCTACAGCAGAATATTTTTTGTTGTTATTTACTTACTTTTATTACTATGTAGAAACAGCTCTGTGTTTTTAAAATGTTACAATAAGCCAAACAATGTGCATTTTCTGACTGGCTCATGGCATCCTCTGATTGGCTCATGATAGACTTCGATTGGCTCATGGCATTCCCTGACTAGCTCATGACATTCTCTGATCTCTTGACGTTCTTAAATGGCGGCTTTTCCAGTGAAATTCCAGCAGACTTTATTGGGACTCCTGTATTGTCGCCGGCCAAGTTGTCTATGGCATCCAGTTGCGCTTGTACCAGTGAAGCGTGAACGATACTCACAGCGCACAGGCTCCCCCGCACATTATGAGGTGCTAATACTCAAAGGGAAGGTGCTAAGCTGCTGTAGAAATGTGGACGCTAATGGCAAAGGTGTGTTTAAAGCCTGCCTGTCACAATAGGAAATGTGCAGTTGACGCAAGTCCGTCGTCATGGCGACATCCCAGGTATACTGCGCTATCCGCTAATTCGCATGCTCATGTTCTGCGAGGCTGGTCATTAACCCCGCCCCCAGACAGAAAAGAAAAAAATAAAAATAATAATAAAACCTGACTCTGCAGAGTATACAAGGCTGTTGGGACTCTTATGTATTCATGCTCCGTATCTGGGGGAAATTATAAATCATAAATTATAAATTATAAATCAGCTTCACAAAAGTATTCTAGTTGAGTTTTTGCAAATGTTCGTAACGTCCCGCGTCTACAGTTTGGCATGACGGGGGCCTCAAATTAAATTCATTGACTTTTTATTATTTTTTTATCCCAGAGAGAACACCCACACGCATCTGTCAGGAAGACCGGCGATTGTGAAACATAACGAGGGCCAGTGGGGCCTTGGGTCCTCCTCGATTGGCCGTAAATACCCGTACTGGCACGAGACGTTAAAGCTAGCTAATGGAGTGACTGGCGTTCGATTCGCCTGTTGAATTGGAATGGCAGTGCTCGCCGTGGGGGGGATCAAACATTAATGTGGAGGAAAATGGCCGGGGAAATACCGCGTGATGAAAGTGTTTGCTTGCTGGTCCCTTCAAGTGCATAGAGTCGTTTTCAGTGGGAGATGTTGAAATTGATTTTGGCCGAGTCCCCGGTGCAGTCCGGCTTAGTGCCGCCCTCCCGTACAAATGGCAACCGGAGAATAACACTTGGGACCAGGGGGATTTGACCCAATTCCCATTCACGACGCTCCAGGGTATGGAAGGAAGCAGTAAGAGAAATACCTTACAAAAAAAGCTCATGTCATATTTTCTGCCTTCTTATATGCAAAAGTGAATTGATTCTTATATCTTTTGATTAAAACTGATTTAATACCATAATTCTTTCTGAGGCTGGTAGAAGGGACTCAGAGTCATTTCCTGCAAGACTAGCTTCTTTTTTATTTTGTTCTGATTTATTAGAAATTGTAGCCCCAGGTCTGCTTTTTTTTCTATGAATCTGGCTTTTATAAGAACCATAGCAGGAATAGCATCTGAAGGCAGCTTTGTTTTAAAGTGAAACAACCCCTTTCCTTCATTTTCAGTTGGTTTTAGGCCTGTAGGAACTCAAATGTAGTCTAAGTTCTTTGTTTAATGGGCATCAGTTATCAGAATCTGCCTGACACTGTTTACCTCCATTTCTTTTTCTGTGTCTTGATTAAAATATGGACTGTCTGGCAGGGAGCTGAGAGGGAACAAAAATGCGGACTGTCTGGTGGGTCCCCTTGGGTTAAGGAACGCTGGCTTAAGTAAGCTGTACTGTGTCTGGGAGGGTGTTTTTTTTTTGGTATAATGTTCGTTGATTACTGTAAGTTCCTTTATGTTGATGTTGTTGACATTTGGTGCAAATCTGATGCAAGAATGGCAAGGACACAAGGCTGGAGTAAAGACTGGCAAACACAGACATATAAAGCTTGATTTTCATACCTCTCTCCTAGACAAACTGAAAAGCCAATGTTTCCATTATTTCATTAATGGATGTACTTAGGAACTTGTACTTTGTTTCTCAGTGTTCAGAGTGTCTGTGCCATAACACAAATGAGGAGTGTATACATGCAGTACCCAGGTTGCAAATGAGATCTGTTCCTTAGGCCTGTCTTTAAGTGGAATGTGTAAAGTCAGGGCAGGTACACGTGGTCCTTATTTAGCAACAATTAGTCAAATGGGGGTGGCATGGTGGTGCAGTGGTTAGCACTGCTGCCTCACTCCTCTGGGACCTGGGTTCGAGTCTCCGCCTGGGTTACATGTGTGTGGAGTTCGCATGTTCTCCCTGTGCTGTTGTGGGGGTTTCCTCTGGGTACTCTGGTTTACCCCCACAGTCCAAATCCATCCTGATTGGAGTTGCTAAATTGACCATAGGTGTGCATGTGTGAGTGACTGGTGTGTGAGTGTGCCCTGGGATAGACTGGCCCCCTGTCCAGGGTTGTTCCCTGCCTCGTGCCTGTTGCTTCCGGGATGGGCTCCAGACCCCCCACGACCCAGTAGGATAAATGGATGGATAGTCAAATGGTTTTCTTAGTATATAGCATATATTTTATCTTTTTCTGCATATAAAACCCTTTAGAAACACTTATACCAAATATACCGATATATAAAAACTGCTTAACCATAATACACAACATAATAATAATGATACGGTAATAATAAAAGTAGCCAACAAACCACTGAACCACTACGAACAAGAAGACGAAGGATAGGTGAAAACCATAACCAAATCAACCAATCACTGAGGATTTGGGGCAACAAGGAACAGGTGGGGTGTATTATAATTATCAGGTACTAGAGACTAAGAAGCATTAGCAAACACTGAGGACTATCTACACGAGGAGAGAATAGGAGCACAAGTATAACAGAGCATAACTAAACAAGGCATTGGCGGGGTAACCGTTAACGAGATCATGCTTGAACAATGGAATTACGTGACGGCCTGGGAGGCAGGGAAACTCACTAGAGCAATACCAAATGGGATGGACAGTGGGAATTGCTGGTGAAACGTGGAAAAGACACATGGGACAGGGCCAAATGGGCACAGATCCTGATAGTCTGCCAGTCAAACTTTGATATATGAGTTGTCAAATGCGCATGAGGCAAAAATAGGGTTCCAGAGAGGTCAAGAAGTGGGCATCTGAACTGCAGGTGCATCAATCACAAAAACCCCTAAGTTCTTTCAAGGGGAATGGTCTCAAAAATCATGACAGCATGTGACAAACAGGAAAAAACTCCAGTGAGAGCTAAACCGTGCTCGTTTATAGCTTCAAAACTGATCACAGAACTGATTTGGCACGTCTGTCACCCAGTCTGAACTAAAACTGTATGTTGTGAGCATCAGAATGCTGCAATTCATGACAGGGCTGCCATTTGAAACCACTTTTATCCAAGGTCACTGTGCAAAGATCTATAACCTGGTGTAAGGAGCACAAAAGCTGGACCCCCGAGTGAAGAAAAAAAGTAATATGGTCTGAAGAGTCACCTTTCATCATCCTTCCAACATCTGGGCAGGTTTAATGTATGAAAGAAGCCAAAGGATGCTTTCAGCCCACAATGTGTCTCGGTGTCCCATGGGATTCATTGGGGCTGATGATTGCTCACTGTGGTCTTATAACAGTCAAGGAATATAAGGACATTTAACGGGACCAAGTGGACCCTATGATGCAAACACTGTTCACTCATGATGTTCCTGTGCTCCAAGATGATAATGGCCCTTTACGCACAGTGGTTTCATGAACACCAGGATGAAGTCAAATGCCTCCCATAGCCTCCTCATACACCAGATCTAAAGATCATTGAACCTTTATGGTTAGTTCTGGAGAACAGAATGCAACGAAGATTTGCAACTTGGTCATCCCTCAAATGGCTGGAGGCTTTTCTTCTTGAAGAATGGTCCATTATTCCAGTATACAGAGTTCAAGATTTGTAACAACATTATTCCAAGAAGCTGTTTTGAAGGAATGGGGGGCCATATACTACTTTTCAGGTTTTTGATATTAATATTTTGCTTTGCACTTTTGTTATGCCCACACCCTGTTTGTGTGTGTATTTTGCATTACATTTTATTTTGTCTATTCCTTTATCCAAAGTGATACCAATAAGAAAGCTTGGTCAGGCAGTCCAAGCCATGGGGGTTTGGGGGCCTTGGCTCCAGGGTCCTGACCTCAGGGGCTCTACAGTGAAATCACTCTGCCAACTGCAAGATTTGGACCAACAACCTTCCAATCACAGACACAGCATCTTAACCCAGTGAGCCACACACTGCTTCCAAAAACTCAATTGACCAGTATTCGGACCGAGGCTTCCTGCATGGCAAGCGAGAAGTCTGGCACCAAACCAAAGTATTTTGGTTGCAAATCATTGTTTGTAAATGCTGACAGTCAATCATGATATTTTTAGTTAATATAAGATATTCAGGAATCTTAGGGTTTTCTCTACCTCAGCACCCCTACATGCTATAGGTCAGTTGTCTAAAAGTATCCAAAGTGGAAACATTTTTACAAGGTCTTGGTATAAAAAGATTCCACCAATAACCCACCATTATCATCTCATTATGCAATAAACTTCAAGTTTGCTACTTCCGCAGTTTTAACCTCTGGTAAACATGGATTCTTTCCATATAATTCCAAGGGAAATATCTTGTCTCTATTTAAACAAACAAAAATATGCAAAACATATTTCATCACTATTATCATCATCCTATTCCAACTGCTTTTCCTGGTGAGGGTCACAATGTAAAATAAATGTATCTTTTAAAATGACTTTAATAAAAACCTGATACGTTTTTTTTTTTTTTAACTATGTTGGAAACACATGGCTTTCTCTATAGGATCCTACAACAGCCTATAACTTATAAGAACGACGCAAAAAGTCAAAAAGTAATAATCGAATGAAAAATGGCATTAGCGTTTTTAATCAAGTTCTCTGTTTTTTCCCAGTTGTGATTTATACATGTTACGTTCATTAGAGAGGAGAATAATGTTTCAGCAATATTATCCCAGTTAAGCGATCAGATTGGCAACGTCAACAGAGAAACACGAGCCTACTTCTGCGATGTTGGTGTACTGGTGCCGAGCCTCTGGGGTCTTAATTATTGGAGTTCCTGCAAAGGAAGCCTTTTCACCAAGTTGCTCGGTTCCAACACATTTCTTTCACTGGAAATTTAAACCATATGCATCGATGTCTGCAGACTCTATTCAGAGGAGTCTGTCAAACTTGCACTTGGCCCCCGCTTCCTTGATTATTTAAGTGGGATTGCACCATTCGCTTCGCTGAAATGTCTGTGCCCGACTCTTTCAAGTTGCCGGCCGTCCAGGCACTTCTCAGTGTTGGGCTTTAATAAACACGGAAACAAAAATATGTACATTTTAATAGGTTGTGCTCGTACAATTTAAGCCATTTCACTGAGCACGAGAGATCACTTGAAAAGTACCGCTACTGTCATGACATATCCTCTTCTTAGGAATGAAAGAATATAATGATTACATAGTTAGGATATAGTAATATCCTAACGCTAGCAAATTTGGAAAAAATGACTTGCAGAAATGCCAGCAAATTATTTTCCGTATAATAATAGCTTGTGGGCAGTACAGTCACTCAGCAGGTAATTAAGCTAAGATAGTTCTAATCTGAACCCTTTGTGTTCTGTGCAATTTGCATGACCTGCCTATTACGCTTTTCAGTCTGGGTGTCTCAATTTCCTGCCAATGACTTGGCGTTAAGGTGAATCTCTTACTCTAAATTGGGTTTAGCACGGTAATACCTGCGCACGTTTGCTGGTGACGGACCAGCCAGCCTCCAATACAGCATATAACCTACATTAACCAAAATGCTGTCGATGACTTTTGAGGCCGTATCAATAAGCAGCTGCGTGACATTGATGGATGGGTGGTACTGCTTTGCAGGGTTGCCAAATTGGCAGACTTTGTTGTAAATGTTGTTTAATGTTTCAGTCGTCACGGCTCCTGAAAAAGTAGAGCTCTTGTTCAAGTTTCTTGACTCCCACACAGTACATAAACCTTGCTTTTTCTCTTTCTTACTCTAATCTCTCGTCTGATCTATAGCCACACGCTCGTGCTTTGCGCGTATCCATCCAGCAAGCAGCAAGATTCGTCTGGCCTTAGCAAACTACATTTCCCCACAGAGTTATACCTATAATTATGTATATTTTGTTTAAATCATATTATTATTATTATTATTATTATTATTATTAATAATAATAATAATAATAATAATACTGATAATAGTTTTATTTATATAGCACTTTTCATGCACTCCAGGACACGTTACAATTCAACAAAAACACATTTAACAAGACACAACAAGTTACATACAAGACAAATAATATTCATTGAAGAAATTAATGTGTTTGTAACAAGAGCTTGAAATGGATAATAGATTTTTTCCTCACAAACATGGAAAGCAATCCAATGCAACCCAACACAGATTATTATTATTATGTATTAATAATTATTATTATTATTATTATTATTATTATTGACATAACTGGTACGCAAGTGCACATGAAATACTTACGTATTCACGCTGTTACCAAAATCAATTTTAAAGGTGAATGCGTATCTGCGTACCAGTTATGTCAATCCCTGATTATTACATATGTCTCCCCTTAATCATTACCTTTCCAGCCACATAACTTAGGACTCAGGTTGTCCTAAGCAGTACTTAGCAGTACTGTATTGCCTATGGCAGTAACTCCTCCGTCCTGAATCATATTTCTATGTTCAAGCAGCAGGTTCCTGTGATCATGAAGAAATCGAGTTGAAATGGCCGAGCCACGTGTCTTTATCTTCAGCATAAATCCTGACAAGAAAATCTCTGTGGGTTTATATGAGTTTAATATTTTCTGAAACATCTGTGATTGCATCTGCAAGCAGACAATTTGTTGTGACGTATCCAAATATGGCAGTTTTATTTATTATTTGCAGTCTAAATGATAGGTATTTTCATAGATGAATTAAAAATATTTTTGTACTTCTTGCTGAGGCAAGCAATAATTCATGAGCTTCTTCACTATTCTGCGCAACACTCCTTCACGTACAAGACAAAGAGTTCATGAAATATGAAGTATATGATCCCCAGTGTTGGATTGGCATCTCATATAGGCTGTACCCCAGCCTTGTGCCCTGCTGCCTGGGACCGGCTCCAGGGGCCTGTATCACAAAGCAGCATTTCTGGCTACGTCAGACAGCTTGTCAGATTTAAGGCAGTCTGGGCCGACAGTCATTTACACAGTCAGTTTTAAATGGGGTCGCACTGACAAGTTATCTGTCTACACAAGGAATCTGGCTTTGTGACTCAGCGCCCTGGTTCCCTGGCGAACCTGAACAGGATAAACAGAAGATGGATGGATGAATCATATGAGTTTAGTCTTCAGTCTTTTCGATCAATTATCATTTAACTGTGCAATCCTTTTCAGATTGCACAGTTACAGTTTTATACTTGCTATGTTGCTTTTTGACCTTTGCATAGACTTAATATACCCTGGGCTCACAACTCAATTGTCACGGCAATTCCCATTTGCTGACGTGGCATGACACATCCAGTCAATGCCGGGCTTTTTCATGGATCGGACCATTTGGGTGGCAGACCTGTCCCTGGAAGCCTCTCTCTGACTCTGTTGACTGACATCTTGCACCTTGCTACTGCTAGGAACTAAGGCTGCCGTGCTTCCATGGAACACGTAACACAGTTTGTGGATATTCCATAGACAACGCAGGATCATGGTGCAGCGATCTCCTATTAATATTTATTTAAGTTGTAAGCTCTTCTGGTGACTTATCACGGGAGTATACAATCTGCCGCTGCGTTAGCTGCGTTTCTGGCTGAGGTTTTAAAACAGCCCCTTTTAACCCGCTTCAGATAGACTTCGCTCTTCAGAGACTGCAGAGGAGGTGTTTTACCGTAAAACTCCTTAAGGGCACTTTAAACAACATTAGTTTTGGCAAGGAGAAAGAAGTAACCGTTAAGCAGAGTTCCAGAGTAATGGAGAAAATTGTTTTTTAGATTCAGTTTTCTACCTTAGCTTGCATTTTTTTGTGTGCGTGTTTTCTTAAAATCATCTTTGAAAATTGCTTGGGAATCCAGAACACAGACCTTTGCTTGGTCTTGAAGTTTTCTATTGGATTTCAAGTGATTTTTCTCCTGTATTGATCGGTCTAATATGCTAATTTATTCCTCTTGTTATTATCAATATTATTA
>JAABNY020000025.1:19262753-19274654 GCA_015164015.2 Brevimyrus niger | reverse complement strand
GTCTTTTTTTTAAGAGGATGAGATGTGGCCAAAGTCAACCACGGCCCCGTGCGTGTTTAAGAAACCTTTTTTTGGGGGGGGGATTCGGGGGGGGGGTGTGCTGACAGTCCGCCTTGTAGGCAGCCATATCTCTCTTACCGGATATCTGGGTTTGTCCTTGAGGATTGAAGGGAGTTGGGGCGGCGTTGAGCGACGGACGGGGGCTTTGCGTTGGTACGGCACCCCTTATGGTCGTCTGCCTCAGGCGCTCCAGCTCGCTAAGGCGCTCAGAAAACAAGCCTGGCTTTGGCGGGTCCTCCAGCTTCTGTCTATGTCCTGCCCGATCAAAAAGAAAACACCATTGCGAAACCGGTGAGACGATTTAATACTGCATAGCTGTGTGGTGATAAACACGCATCACGATATCTGCCGCTTCGGTCACTGTCGCTCAGGTTAGTGGTAGCATGATGTCACAGTGTAAAAGCCTATGCATGCATGAATCTTTGCGTATGTGTGTATAACATTAAGAAATTTTTATTTCAATATTAGAAAATGCTTTTGATGCTAAAAAAAATTACAAAACACAACAGCAAAAAAAAAACAGCAAAACACAAATAAATAAATAAGCACAAGACAGAATTCCTTGACTTTGTTGAAATGACAGTAACTTCACATGTGATAATGTGACTGAATTAATTAAATTAGTTACTAGCTGTCGGAAGAGACTGAGTATTTAAGACCTCTGGTGTTCGTTGTATTTACTGCATTGTAAATGGCTCCTGGTGACATCAGCTAAAAAACCTTTTGGGAAAAAAAAAGCTTGGAATACAACGTAATTAATACACTTTCCTTTGGGTGCATGGCCTAGCCATAAATAAAATGAACATTTTTGAATGGGATCGCCGTAATTCCACTAATATAATCGCCTCCGCATAAATTTTAAACACTTTCTATAACAACAAATCATATACTTTGATCCACAACCTAAAATTTCCACTGTATTTTGAGACCTAAGCTTTCCCACATTTGGAAAAAATCTGTTCCTGGTGAAAATTTTCTCCTAAAGATCTTTCATGTGGCTAAACTGAAACAGAATCAAAAAGAAAAAAGAGAAGAGAAAAGCATTTTTACCCCTGTAATGAAACAAATGCTTTATTTTATTATTCTGGATAATGTATATGTGTCTGTATAAATATGTTATGTGTGTCTATTCAGGGATGTTATTCCAGCTTTGCAAACTAGGACTCCTGGCCTGTTTTGCTGTAGGAAAAATGGCAGAACAAAAGCTCATGCCAACGAAGCAAGCAGGTAAACATCTCTGTTAACGATGCTTTAGATGTTTAGCCAGAACTTCACATGTAAAACTGAAATCTGTCTAAATGGATGAACTGCTACCTATTTGAGACAGCAATTTTCTACGTAACACTAATAAAAAGCAACAGTGAAGCACAGATGCCATGGAGCACAAATGATACCATAAATTCCACAGAAGCTCATAACCTTGTCCGTCCAACTTTTATATTCATCTGGGAGGAGAAAAGAAGGAAGATCAAGGCTCAAACTTCTGGGCCTTTTCATCACCGAAGCAGGTCTGTCTGTCTAAGTGATTCAGTTCTTCTACATTTTAAATAACAAACAGAAGAAGTGAAACAGGCTCTCTGAAGTTCACAGGCATTCAACTAGAAAGACTAGACAGGCAGCCATCGGCCCTGCAAAACCTGATAATGTTCAACAACTACTCCACACAAATTCATCCAAACGGAAGTCAGGTGTACAAAAGAGTTTGGTGCAAGGACAATTGTAGATGCACCACAAAGGGTAAATCAGCCAGAAACACTTGAGCTCTTAAGAAAATGACCAGCTTCCACTTTGCTGATTATATAGGTATAGGATTGGGTATGGATGGTAAGTACATGTGCCTACTACTACTGTGGGAGTGGCATGTGTGTACTTAGGCGGTGGGGGGATTCGAGAGCTGATCTGATCCCTACCAAGGCTGAAACCAGGCCGATAACACTTTATTATTATTCATTATTCTGTAGTCATTATAATGCACTTCAGACACCTTAATAGTAATGATACAATAATAATAATAATTCTAATGAGACATATACCTTATAGATACCTTTATAATGCATTATAATGTTTTCATAAAGTATTGTACACATGGCTAAAACTATTTAAATAAAGGCATAACACATTATAGCGATGTTTATTATGCATTATGAATGCTCTATGAAGCTCTCAGTTATAATCCACTGTAGATACCTTTATTAGAGCAGTATGAAGCATCCTTAATTCCTAAACTGCATAAATGCATATGATCCTTTATGAATGAAACATAATGCCTTATGAAGGTACGTATAATGAATTTATATGACTGCTTTAAGTATATATCAGCAGTGTGTGTGTATGGCTTTTGAACCAGGGAATTCATTCATAATTTGACTGAAACTCCCCTTCCCTCCCAAAAAAACAAACAAAAAAAAAAATATTTTTATTTAAATTATTGACCCCCCCCCCCAAAGAAAAATCTCATGTTAATTATGTGCTTTTGTTTTCAAGCTAAAATTATCTACAATATATAGTGCATTTAATTTTAGTTGTGGTTAGTGTATACGGCTTTAACAGTGGGTGTATGGTCTTTACTCAGTGAATGACTAATGGCTGCTTAATCATTTAATAATGGGTCTTTTTACAGAAATCCCCATGAAAGAGAGGTTTCAGAAGGTTTGGTTTCTGTAAATATCGCTATTGGGTTTTAGATACACCAACTTGCCACCTAATCGAGCCGTACATATTAATACCCATATCGGATATCAGAGCTAAGAAGTATCAGAATAACGAGTGAGTTCACGTGCTTACTAATTCCCTGTAAAAATCAATACAAGTTACAGTCCATTACAGTAGCAAAATTTTATTAACATCTCTTTTGTTGGTTTCATTTCTTATTCTTTTATATAAATGTTACTACTATATCTCTGTTGCTACTATCTTGAAACCCAATGCATGGCACTGGAAAAAAAAGAAAAAAGAATACACATGCACATTAACACTGGATACTTATACGCCCGATGCCACTTGGTACGTTGTTAATTTTTTTATGCTCACTATTGTAAACAATGTATATTGTTTCTTCATTGTCCAAGCACATTATCCCACTTATATATCATAGTCCAGCCCCTAATCTAATCTTGTATATACTTTTTAATTAAACTTTTATGTCTTTCATATTTTTAAATTGTTATCTTCCTGATTGCCTTAGCACATTAATAGTTTTTACTTTTAAGTTGGCTCTTCTTACTTTGCTTCTTCTTTATTCTGCACGTCCAGGAGTGACTCAGGTAAGACGTCTCACTGCATAACGTGACGGTAAGACGTTTCACTGCATAACGTGACGGTAAGACGTTTCACTGCATAATGTGCCCGTGACAAATAAACGATCCTGAATCTTGAACCCCATTTTATTACCTCATTAATAGTTCAGTAATTAACTAATTTGTATTTAACCAGTCCTTTATCATGTTCAAATAGCTATTTTTGAGTTTTAGGGATATTATTGAGGGATTAAATGGTGCTTCCTGAATAGGCCTGGAAGGGATTATAATTTTCCTCCATAAGAAATAATGGAAATTGCAACCCCATATTGCACCCCCACTTTGACAGCTGTCTAAGGAATCCATTACACTCCGGTAACAGGATATAGGTATATATTCTACTGTATATCACATTTGAAAGACTGAGAAAATAAAGGGCAGAAATCCTCTTATCTATAGCTGCCCTAACCTCACCAAAATATACTAATTAGTTTCTCCATCTTTCATCAAAAAACATAATAATTACCTATTCACAATGGAATAAAAAACCATCACACATGTGCCAGTCTGCATGACAAAGAGATGAAACATCACACCTATGAAAATTTCACGATACTAATTGATACTTAGTAACACAATATGCAAAAGACGAGTCAGTAACACTAAAAATATGCAGATTGCACATTTTGTTCTTTATGAAATTAAAAATATAATGTGGCATGTTTCCACAGCACATACTAAATTAACTTGTCTGAGACCATCTAAATCTGGAGATGCTTCAGTAGATTTATAATGGAGATTTGTAATATTCAGTCATTATGGGACAGAGAATATAATACAAGATACTATGAGATAATGATATGAGGTGATGCGAGTCCCAGGTGTGCGGTATATTACTGTATATCGCTGTCAAGAAACATGCAACTACAAGAAGTGCGGAATGTCAAACTTTTTGAGTAATGTGCCAAAAGAGTAAAATTACTGGTCATTGCCAATGGATGCGCATTAGACCTACATTATGAAGTTTAGTTTCCCATTAGCATACATTGTGATGCAAAAACATATACTGGTTTCATTTCAGGGAGGCTTCACATGAATCAAATGTTTAATAACTGCAAAGTTACAGCCCTATTCTGTGTGGGTGGCAGGAGGGCCACTGCAATCTTAACCGAACCACAACCATAACACGAGCGTCAGACGTGTTATGGCTAGACCAGGTGTCGATCCGGATCACATTAGCGCTCGGCGTTCAAAGCCAAATCAGGGGACCGGCTCGAGTTGAGATACACACACGGCTTGCGCAGTTCACATTAAACGTAATGCTTGCCGATAAATGTGAAACGGGACGCGTCATGTGAGCTAAATTGCAAAGTCTTGACAGGGACAAAACAGCAGTCCTTTCATATTACTATGCTGAAAGTGAAAATACCATAACACCTTATAAACAAAGATACATGAATAGGGCAACTGTCGAAGGTTTCTGATTTATTAGTTTACTAGACACAGAAGACTAAAATGAAACAGGGAACTACCTGAATTTAGATTTTTTTTCTGTATAGCACTGTTATATGATACATGAGGGATTGAAAATGCATGAAGGGGAGGCCTTGATCGACCACTGGGGGGTCTAAAGATGAGGAAAGGTGAGTGAGGAGAGAGAGAGAGAGAGAGTCGGGAGAGAGAGACGGACTGTGGCCTGCAGCCAGAATCCTGTGTGGTCTGCGTGTTCCAGGCATCAGAGAGCTAAATCCGGCCAGGAGAGGGCACACACAGCAGCCGCAGCCTCACCGATCCACTGCCCCCCCCCCACCCCCCTGCAGGCAAACTGCCGTCGTGCAGACTGGAAACTTTTGTATCCTGGACTATCCATGGAAGAGCCATTTTCCAGAATGACAAGTTTAATTTTTATTTCTAAATGGGAATTTCACAAGCTCATGTACCTTTTATAACTGTACATTCACTCGATTATTTTGTTAACTTTTTGTTTGGGACTAAAATCATCAGGTTTTCTATTCTATTCTATTCTATTTTATTATATTCTATTCGAGCCATATCCATACATTATCTGGGCCTGGAAATTAACAACAATAACAATAATGTGGTTATATTACTGACAGTCTCACAATAGGTAACGTTCTACACTGACACAGTAGCTTCAGTCCAGAGTTCAGCTGGAATGCAAATATTTTACTTCTTTACATTTTATATTTTACTTCTTCATAAACCAAGAGAAAAAGGGAATGCATTGGTATAAGCAATTTCCTCCAGAATAAAAAAGTTTTCTGATTCTGATATACAGAGGGACAAAGAAGGAGCAAACATGGGAATTCTGAATGCAAATGTACTGAGCAGGCAAGCAAGAGGGTCGGCTGCAGATTTATAGAGGCATTTATGATATTTTAAAAAGAAACAAAGGAAGCCTGCATTTTTATCACAATACAACATTTTAATTTAAATATGAAGAAACATATAAAATTAAACTAATTCCTTTGTGATTCCAGTGGTTTTTCTTTAAGCATCTGCATTTACAAAGTAAAAATTTTAAATGGTGTTTCGCAAACAAAAGTTTTTGGGTATAACGCAAAAGAGATGGGTGTGAGTGTATGGGTGTGTGAGGTGATTAAATTAGCTACAACAACAATATATACTTTTTTATGCTTGACTCCTCTGACACTAATCTTTTGCTTGCATTGTTGCAATGTATTTGCATGCAAGTACCCCACCCCTATCTATTAATTAAAAAAAAAACCCTATTAATGCTTCAACTAATGACATCAGCATGAAACCAGATTTCCCCTGTAGTGTCACACCACATATAATCAGGGCCGTTCATTTATTGCACAGCGACAAAGGAAAACAATTCCAGCTTGTGCTAGTAATGGCAAAGGCCTTGTTAGCTGACACTGTTTATGCATTCTGGCAAAATACGAGTATATAGATTCACTCCACATAGCTTTTTTTCCTCCTTTCATTCTTTTTTTTTCAGAGGCAAGGAAGCGACGCAAAAGCTGCTTTATGCCAAATGCATGTGGCAACTGATGAGACAGGAGATATTCTGTTGCACCAAGGCAAAAAAAAATAAAAATAAAATTATATATATATATATATCGACAGCATGACTTTTCCCTTAAACGTACAAGAACAATTGTGTTCAGAGGTTTATTTGGGGAACATAAATGAAAGTGGGAATCTAATCTCTGAGATTATAGTAAAAGCACAGAAAAATGTTTCACTGATTGCTGAGAGAACCAGCTGCATACAGGGAAACAATATGCTTTGTATGCCGGTTGGGCATCCATGTGAGAAAGCTCACTTAGAAACAAGCCAGCAAGCAGAGCTCCTCCTGACCTCGGAACTGTTACCAAGCAGAATATGTTACTCGACAACCGGTGACCTAAAAATAAATGGTCATTGAACTCTGGCCCGGACTATCAAGCTAATGTAAAGGTGCAGGATGGTGGTACGTCTCCAAACTCACTCTTAAACCTGAACAGAGCCTCTCATCAAGATTTATTTAACCGAATAAAAAACACTAATGGTGTTTCCTGGATTTCCACTGGGTAACTCTGGCTTTGCCCACAAACCAAAGACATGCGGCTAGTTTAGGTGACATTTCTAAACTGCTGATAGTGTATGACTGTGTGTGTGTTTGTACCCTGCAATGGACTGCCATTCTATAGAGCGTGTACCCCAGTGATCTACACTGTGCTAGCTGGGATAGGCCCCAGACCTATCCACACCCCTGATCAAAATAAGTGCTTAGTAGATTGATGGATAGATGGATGGATAACAAAGTTATTGTGAAAACGTTTTAGGCAGTCAAAATTTAAATGATTAAAGCTATTTATCTTTGTAGTAAGTGCATGTTTACTCAGAAAAAAACACAGTTTAACATTAGAATATATATGCAAATTAGTGAAACGGGAATTTCTTCAATTCTCCAAAAATGTACTGATATCTTGCTGGATGGCTAGGTGATCAGGTAGGCCTTCAGCTGCCAAACCTCTCCTCAGGGGCATCTCAGCCATCCCAGGTATTTGTTGAATTTAAGCACCAGCTCACTTAATAAATTTAATTACTTAAAAAGACAAATTTGGAGGTATTGTTTAGCCATACAGTACAAGGTGTGTTAGTAGTCGAGTCAAGAAATACATGAGTGTATTGGATGGTTGCTGCAAATTCTGTGGTGATTTCGGCGAAGGTTTTGAAATGGCTACACTAACACGCTTTTATGGACATGTTACCTTAGTTTTACATCGACACTAAGATAGTTTAAACATCATTTTCTCTGGCTGCTTAACATTTTTGCACAGCACTGTATATATGTAAATCAATCATTGAGATTCCTTCTGCAGACATTTACGGACCTCAAAATTTGTTCTTAACGTCTTCATGACCAACATACCCAGGATAGTATATAAGGGTTTCACTGGGAAAAACTGCCTAACAAAAAGGGTATAAAATTTGGCAAAACTGTCTGGGCCTATGTGTCAATGCATCTGTGATCTGAGAGTGCCTGACTACTGTATGACTGCATACCGGCATGAAGATGGAGTTATTTCTGGGATGAATTACAGATCTTGGGCTTCTGCACTCCGCCCATCCACCCCCCCCCAACCCCCACATTAATAAATTACTGTTTAAATCCAGAACAAGATGTGCCATAAACGAAGAATAGAAAAACAAAAGGAGATTATACCATTATAAAACATATACAAGCCCTTTTGATTCAGGGGATGATAGCTTTAGATTATTGTTCTGAGATCACTGGGACACACAGACTCGCGGGCCTGCGTTCAGTATGAAGGAATGCGTAAACAGGCAGTAGCAGCCTCATAGCTGCCTCACAGGAGGTTGCACAACGCAGATGCCTCCGCATGTGTCATTTCCTGCTTGGCCACCTGCCTGGTTCCTAGCAACGGCAACAGAAGATCGGGGAGCTTTGGGCACATGATGCCTAGAGCTGACTTTTTTTTCGACATCTTCCGCTAGCTTTAGTGTTTATGTCTGGTAATTTACCCAATTTATCTGCCAGCGCGTCCACCGGGCGCCTCAACGGGTTTGATTCTCCGCCGAAACATAACGGAGATGACAAAGCATTAAAGAGGAGGGATTCCCATTGAGCGACGTGGGTGTCTGGAGAGTCTTCTGCCCTCTCTTTCAGACAGATATGATGAATCAGAAGCGGGTTAGATCAAAAGCAGGGAATATCGGTGATTCCATGGGATCCTTTTAATCCAGTAATGAAGGATGAGCTCGGGCTAGTATGAAGCCACTCCAGTTCCTGGTGCCAGATGTGTTTATGGAGAGAAGAAAAAGTTGTTTGTGATGTGATAGCATTGATTCGGGAGCCAAAAACGGGAAAGGCAAATATATTTTATGAATAAGAAACATCTGGGAATAGGCCGACGCCAGGCCAGTTGGCATGAAGCAATATCATAAAGCTTTTTATTCCTGTTCATATAAGCCCCATTAAATTGAGCTGATGGTAGCTCTACGATAGGCAGTGTAACTCTGGAACAATATTTTCATGGTCCATTGGGTGGAGAAGGCTGTAATTTCTGACTGGGAAGTGAGAAGGGAACAGATTTAACACCATAAATCCCCTCTTTTCATCTGCCGACATTATGGACGCCCTTCTACTATTCTAACAAAATTACACGATTTTGTACTTTACCTACACTCTCTGTATGGATTTCTCCTCCACTGACCATCATCCTTAGAGTGTTACTGGTTTCTTATTTCTCTTGCCGTTTGATTCAAAACCTTGCAAAGACGATGCACTATGATGTACTACGATATATGGATTACGGCAACAATCGAAAAATACCATAACAGCAAATTAGCAGCGACGTATCATTCTCTTCTCTGCCTCTTTTGCCTGGATGTTTTCAATTTTAATGGGAATATTTGCGGTTTGACTAACACACAGTACACATGGGACATAGAAAAGCAATGGATGCATATGTAGATGGATTATTTCAACATGGATGAAATGTGCTTGACTTCCCCACACCATAATATTGATGATGACAATGCAGCCATACTTCTATGTATCCCTTAGGTTGCCATAAATAACCATATGATCGGCAATTCTTTTACTTTATGAATGAACCTCAGACATTTTCTGGGTGTAATTGGTGCTGGTATTTGTAGCAGGAGAATACCATCTGTTTGATTCAAGAATATATAGTTTGTGCGTAAAGTTATTCCTTGACCTGATGTTTTTAAAAGTTAACATACAAACCATTAAACGGTAAATTAAACGAAAGATAGTCACAAAAAAACATAAACTACAGGCAGATATTAAAAAGTCTAAATTCACATCCGGCTTGTATTTTAATGAAACATAGCAAATAATATTTATATGTGTGGAACGATTTACCACTGGCTGCAAGAAAACTTCATCAAGTATGCAAATTCTTCACCTTGTGTGTACTGTCTCCTTAAGAGCATGAAACTGAGTCATATGAGCCACATGAACGTCAACAGCATCTGCCTAACATTGAAGTAACTCAAAATAAGAGGTAACGCTTTACGTGAACTACAGTATACCTTCTTAATGCCTTTAGAATAAATTTGTAGAGCATTCAGTGCACCTTCATAATGCATTCACAAAGCATTCATAAGTAGCATATAAGTATACCTTAACATCCTAACATACTTTAACAACTTTACTCCCATCAATAATAAACATTATATGATCAAAACAAACATTATAACTGTATAACATTTGTTATAAAAGCATAATAAAGCTGTTAAGGTATGTCTACTGTAGATGTTATACCTTCAGTACATGCTGATTATGAATGTTCAATGAATGCATAATGAAGGAGGACTGAATGTTCCCTGAAAGCATTATGAAGCTACACTCAATGTTTTCTGAATGCGTTATGAAGGTGCACCGAATGTTCCATGAATGCACTATGAATGCACTATGAAGATACACTTAATGTAAAACGCTACCAAAAAGTACTCACAAGTGAATTCAGGTGATACACAGGCTGTAGCAGGGGTGGAACTCCTGGTACATGAGTCTAAGGATGGACGCCATATACTATTTTAATATACCTTTTCACTTGCCTGTTTGTTAAATATTTTTTGCAAATCATTAGTCCGTATCTTATCAACATATCAAGGTCATAGTCTTGAGAATTTTTTTTCTGTTCTTCTTGCAGGAATGAGGATTAGGCTTTCAACTCATTTATTTACACATACAAATGCTTCATTGTGTACCCATGCATAACACTGAATCCTTCATAGCTAAAATAAATATTTAGCTAATATCACAGGCTATAAATCGAAAAGACAAGCACGCATCGTCCTAATTTGACATCAGCCTGCAAGCTTTAAGATAAAATCCCATACATACATAGATCCACAGATATTACTGTTTTTTTCCTTATTTATGCGAGTGAGTGTATAAAGTTTTGAGCGAAATTTTCCTTCTGATTGCAACCCTACTAAGCTGAATCTTTTTCATACGTTCCTGACCTTATTTTCAGTTAATACTGTGTTTCAGGGTAAACATTTACAGTTCCAATGTGATACGGATAATGTTTGCCATCGTTGTATGACAAACGAAGAAGAATGTATGAGAATCGCATAAGCTACTCAGTTCACAAGACAGATACGTTAAAACGCATCGCTGCCGCGGTACAGAACGGGACGATATGACACGGCCTCACAACACAGGACACTGAATAAGATACAGTTGCTGCTATACATTTATTGCATTTTTGTTACTTTTCTTACATTTCAGAAATGCTGTCCAGAAAACAATAATCTCTGGGGAATGACTAATTACCGATCTAATTAAATAATCATCGCATAATCTGGATAATCCAAAAGCAGAATGTAGTACATTAGGCCGGACAGCAAGGTATTATAGAACAATGTCGAAGAAAGGATTGAGAGGCTGGGACACTTTGCATTAAACATAGCAGGTAACTTTGATTTAGAAAGTTTGGATCCATCAGCACCACCTGATTGCCTGGTTCTAACTCCAGTGGAGACAACCCCCCCCCATCCACAAAAAAAAAAAAAAATGTATTAGGGAAGAATAAAGGGCTTAACAATTCACATTCTGTTGGCATCTCCATCTATGGGTGTGTAATGTAGTTTATGCATCATATTTCACAATGAGCCTTTTCATTATTGCTTTTTTTTGGTGTTTGTCATATTTGTAAATCATACAAGTTCAATGACGAACGGCATGTGTTACGGAAGAAGAACGTCCGCCTAGATCTGGGCGGCTTTCATTCCAGCCGTCTGCACTAACATGCTAAAACCTCCATAGTCACTCTGTCACCGCTGACCCCCTCCCCAGTGTCTTGTTGCTAAATGTCTTGTGTTGTCTCCACAGTACCCACATTTCATAACGCAAAAGAATGACAGAGAACGTCATCATAACAGGCATTCCCAGCTCTCAAATCCCCGATCCTCCCCTATGTGCACAATGCAGTAAGAATAATACTATTAAATGACACAGTTGATTGGGTGTTGGTGGAGGTCGGGAAGGGGGGGGGGGGGGGGGTGTTTCTCCCTTCTCGGCTCCCGGGGGCCATCCCCTGTTGCTTTAATTGCTCTGTGGTGGGTTGCCCCC
>JAABNY020000025.1:19233967-19248997 GCA_015164015.2 Brevimyrus niger | reverse complement strand
CTTTCGCTGGGGTGGGGGGGGGGGGGTGGGGGGGGGGGGGGGGGGGGGGGGGGGGGGGGGGGGGGGGGGGGGGGGTGTCACGCACGACTCTGAGTGCCATATGCTCTCAGGATATTTCCTCGCTGGTGCTTCAAAGTCCTTCAGGAATACATGATCTAAAGTCTTGGTTGTGAGTGAGATCAGGAAGATAACAAAGTACATGGCGCCTCGGTGACAGGCTCAGTAAAGAGCATGAGAGGAAAGGGGGCGGGGCTGCAACTCTTAATCAGGTGATGTGCTATTTGGACAAATTAGTGCAGGCTGACTGTAGTTTTTGTTATTGCTTTAGCACATGGGGCTCAACAGAGGTAAAGATGTCTTAAGAATTTGCTTAATTATGATCTTAACAGACTTTAATATCCATTAAAGTTAGGATTTTTCAAATACGTTATTTGCAAATGCATGCACCATTTCAATAAATTCCTCAAAATCTCTATTTTTCCCTTAATGTATCATAATTGGAGTTGTTCATATATTTTAAGTAAGCACTTATATAACAAAGCGAACAAGTGCTTTTTTGTATTATCCCTACAAACTTTGCTTTGTTGAAACGAGAAGTGCATAAACGTAGGAGTTTGGAATGAGTTTCATTTTACAGTCTTATATTTTGCAAGACACTTAATTATAGCTTTATGTGAGGAACATTTTGACGGACTCTTAGAGCCTTCCAATTTAAGAGATTAGTTTCCATCCTTGGCAGGCTTCGTCTAGCTCAAAATGATACAAAGAAATCCTATTCCTCACTTCATCTCAAAGGCCGCACAAATCTTCGCGGTTCCGAATTTGCCTATAATTTATCATAAGTATGTAATTATTGTTTTTCATTAGCTTGTTTGCGACATGTATGGTGATGGGAGAGGCGCCTTCGATCCGGCACTCGCCAAGCGTAGCCGTAATTTGTGGCGCGAAAACCTGGCGGACCCATTCCGGCTCGTGACGTTAAAAAATAAAAATAAAAAAAAATGGGTATCGCTGCAAAACGTCTGCAGGAAACGACCACAGTTAAGGGAGAATGAAAGAACAGCAGTGACATTTTTTTATGAGGTTTAAAAAAAAAAAAGGTTTTTGGAGTATGTGTTTTTGATGATGTCTGCTTTCAGCGTGGTAGCTGTGCCAGGAAAACGGAGGAGGAAAATGTAAAGACAATTTCCTCCTGCTCTTATTGCCATGACTGTCTGCCGCCATTCGCCTTCATGGAGGTCCCTTAATTGAGATCACTTGTACTTATAAATAGCAGGAAACTTTGTGGCTCACAAGGGGGGTAAGAAAGGGGAATGGAACTGTGGCCCGAGACCCTGAAACGAAAACAACCAAAAATGCTACTGTTTCTCTTTTTAACATCTAATTGTCTCCCTAGGTTTTCAAACGCGGTAATGTAGTAGCCCCCCCCCCAGTGATGCAAACGGTATTGGTGAACTGGCTTGTTATTGGGATTGTGTTGTCGGTCTGTTTAGTGCTCCAGCATATTTATTTGTGAAGGATCATTTTCCCCCACATAGTAGTATTGTCAGAATTATCTAATACGTGATGATAGTGGTCTGGGTCGAGCTGACTGGAGTCACAACTACACATTTTCAAAGACGTGAATGAATTAAATAAGCAAAGCTTGAATGGGATATGCTGGTATACAGCTGGTATACTGCAGAGAGGCGCCAACTATTTCGCTTTCGTCAGCCCTGGATGAAATGATCCGAAGCTGCCGGGTGTCTTTTTTAGGTGCTCAGGGCGTCACGTGGCGAAGGACGGAACCTGGGATTTTAGATGTGCGACTCCGTCAGGGTCTCGCCGGAGAGACGTGCCGATGACCGTCAGCCAATAGGTTTGTTTAAGATTGGGTCCGGCTTTTGAATTGGCTCTCAGGATCTCCTGATATGTAATATTCAAATATGCCCTGAAAAGTGCTTATATTGGAATAGGGATCTTTGGACTACAACACATAAGGTGCTAAAGATAATATGAGAACTCGGAGAAGTCCAACATTATGCTTTACACTTCTCCTTTCTCGGTTCCTACGTTCTCTCCCTTAAGCTGCCCGACCGATTGAAAAATATTTATAGTACATCTGTAGGACAAGGAACTCTGTAGACATGAAGACTGTCAAGTGTTATTTATGATCTGAGTTAAAGTAATGTTGGGTTTATGGAGGGATAAATTTGCCAGTTTCATTTTACCTCTTGTAGTTTTCCTCTTGTCGTCATTTTTCCCTCTTGCAAAAAGCAGAAATACTGAAAGAGACTCCAGACTGACAGGTCTCTGTAGTACAATCCCCATAATATGTTAAAATGTTTAATCCCTATCCACTGTGTGCAAACAATCCCCCCACAATAATTAAAATGAGTAGAGACAGAGCAAACTGAGTTTGCACTTCTCTTCAACCTGGACATTAATTGTTTAGTTAATGAACTGCATAAAGAATAAACAACAGAATTTGCTCATTATTTGATATTAAGCAATCGATCTTTAGTTACGAAGCACGTTTACTAGGCGAGAGGAAACGGACTTCATTCGAGATTCACAGGGTTCTGTGGCTGTGCTTTTTTTCTTTCTTTCGCTGCTGATTAAGAGGATCTTTTAAGCGCACATGAGGCAGAAGTGAACGACGCCTTTCCGATACTTCGGAAGCGCTAGGAGTCATTCGCAAGTACGTGGCTTTAAATTGCAGTGTCCGTTTGTGTCTCGAAGCTGAACTCCAGGCTCCGTCTCCGCTGTGGTTTCTTGGGGCCTCAATTCAGTCACACTCCAGTGGATATGTGCCTCTGCACAATAACATAATTAATGCTGTAATGTACTTAATGTGTTGCTTTTGCTTATTATTTTTTTTTATTTTCTTCTGTGCAAAGTGTTGACCAATTCTCAGCATCCTCCCACAGTTATTTTTTTTATATCTAAAACATAATTTGGCTGATGGATTAATAGACTTGGGGATATTTATTTGTGGCCTGGTGTAAGTGGTTTGGTATGTGGGAGGGGGAGGCCGCAATGTTCACATGAGGGGGCTTTTTGGGTTCGGGGGAGAGGGTACTCTCAGTTTTTAACCTTTCTCATTGAGAAGGACGGTATGGAGCCTATTAAAGTGTCACCCTCACTGCAATAAGGGCAGTATTGACATGTAAAATTGATTTAGGCTTTAAGGCGTGAAGCAGGGCAGAACTTAGAACATTTCAGAATGAATTTCTATTTAAAAATATAGGCAGGATTTGTTATCCTAATGCTGCCAAATTATATTCACTATTGTACTATTTATTACTATCATTTGACTTCACAAGGGGCACAAGGCCCATTTAAAATCAGAGCAAACTGGCATAAATTGATAAATTCTGTAATGCTCGTATCATAATCATTGTACATGATCCATCTGTGTTGCCACGTATTTAAGTGTTATAATAAAACATTTTCTTTCTTCTCCAAGTTCTGCTTTATTTGCAATAGTAACCGTGTGGCTTTCTATGTTTAAAATCTATTTGTGCATCTTTCGGTAAAAGACGGAGGCAAGATCACATGCACATTTTATTTTGATTACCTGAGGTGGGGGGGTTCCTCCTGTAATCCAAAGAAGTGCATTTCTTTCCCTTTGTGTGTCCTTGTGTATGTGTGTGTTTGTGCCCTCCTGTGGCTTTCCATCCCATCCCGGCTGAACCCCAGCATTGCACCCACTGCTGCTCTGGATGGGCTCCAGACCCCTCAGGGACACTGACTAGGGTAGGTGGCTAAAAGATGGATAGATATTTGCAAGGCTGTTTTCAGTTTTAAAGTCTGGTGCCTGAAGTAGAATATGATTAGTTGGTCAAAATGTATTTTAATAATTTTGATGAATTCCTACAGTAACTGCATATCAGTATCTCAGAAATTCATGTGAGGCATTTGTTGTTGGAGTCCTGCTTTGTAAGAATGTGTCGGTGGTCGGAGTTCATGCCATTTTCTGTGTGCTTACCGGAGGATTCTTAGCTAGGATCCCACTGTGTGATAATGTTGCCAGTTGAATGTCACAGCAGTGGTTCTTTTGGCATGTTTGCTGAGGACCTGGACCAGACCAATCGTGCACAGGGAAGGGAGGTAGCTACCAGTATCAGGCAGATGTCTGGATGTTAAGCTGCTAGAAGAATGTAGTGCGTGCTGGTCACACGATGCGGAATTCTGCTGCATGCTGCTTTGATATTCATTAACATTTTTTAAATCTTTTGGTTGACTAAGGTAAATGACAGTCCTCTAGTCATTGGAGGTTTAGAAAACAGGGCAGAGTCATCGTTCTGTTAAACTTCTGTTCTGTTAATTTTGTCACATATATGGTTGCATGCATGAGTAACTGGCTTACACACTGCACATCTGTTTCAAAGTGCCGGCAAAAAAGAATCAAATGATGTGCTATGCAACAGACCTCGTCGCAGAAGCAAAAGTTATATTGCTAGTCATGGATTCCAGTGGATTCCAGGTTTTTTAAAAATACTGTAGACATTTAGAAGTTCCATTGGTTTTTATTATGTTTATGTTGCAGTGTTGTAAATATGGTAACAGGTAGCACATCGGTTGTGATTTGTTATCCTATATCCTTAACAAGCATGACCTCTTGCCCTTTTATTGTGCCATTAAGAAGGCACTTAGGCAAGTAGTTTAGCTGAAAATTAAAGTCTTGTAAACTAATGAACTGAACAAGTATGTAATATGCTAATTTCTGAATATAATTAATGCCATAACATTTCTACCATCAGCAGAATTAACTAAAATTTGGCAAGCAGCATTGAAGCTTCAAGTAAAAGAGCGTTAATGCCGAATCTGCCATCTTGGATATCAGAAGGATATTGGGTTGTGTGGGAGGTTTGGCATGAAAGTCTACTTTTCAGCATCTTTTTTTTTGAGGGGGGGCTTGTGGTATGGTTCCGAATTTGAAACCCTTCATTAGTGATTTTCCCCCCCCCCATCCACCCCCCACCCCAACCAGAGGGTTTAAATATACTTGCATAAACGACATTTTATAAAGAATTTGTGTCGTCAGTAATTACAGGGCAATTATGGTAATGCTTTTCGTTGTATGCGCAGCCTTGGTATGTTTGGCTCTGCATCGTATGCAATTCGCAGTGGGCTGTTCTGTGCGATGTAGGCCTCCCATTTTCAGCTTATTTGGCAATTATGGTGATGAGGGAAGCTGATAGGTTGGTGTTGAACTTGAAGCATAACCAGAACTTATACCTTAACATTATATATTGGGGACAAAGAGAAAAGGGCTCTAGATCAGAGTAAACAATACACCATTATTTACAAGGCGAAAATATAATTTTCTGTGCTTGGATACTTAGTCATTGACCGGAATACCACTGTGTAATTGTGCTATATTTTATGACTCTTCATTAATGAAGTGTCTGTTTTTTAAAATTAAAAACCTTTGTGTTCAAGTATGAAAATATCAATATGTGCCTTGTTAAATTTTGCATTTTTTTTATACTTGATATTTTGATATTTTGTGCTTTATACTTCACTTTGTTTTTCAAATCTTTAACAGTATCAAGTAATGTTACAAAATGGATAATATTTTTACCCGTTTCTTTGTCTGTATCTATTCATATATTCATTGAAGAAGTCATTGTTGTTAATCATTTATTTAATTGATATATGTATATCTGATCTTATCTGCTTCCTGTTGCTGAACCTTGGTCTAGCCCTAGATTGATCTGTCTGTCTGTCTGTCTGTCTGTCTGTGTATTTATGTTTATTTATGTGTGTTAATTGATTAATCATCAATGTCAATATACAGTAATTGTCCTATCAGGTCATTTTGAAACAGCCCTGCGGGTTTTCTCCCCCTGGTATGTTCCCAGTTGATGCTACTGTCTTTACGGCCACATAGCTATAGCATTTTTGAGCCTTTTCTCATTTTTAAAGGCCCCCTGAATGTTTTTGTAGAGTTCGGTTGAGAGTCAAATTGGAAACAAACAGCAATAATGAGCTGGCTCTCGGACTCTCTGGTTAACCAGACTGTAATTTGGGGCCCATGAAGAACGTCTCATCACCATTGAGTATTTGTTTACCAGAAAGTTAAACTCCACTGTTTCTGCTGAGGCTGCATGGTACCAGAGGAGTCTGCTTTAACCCGTAAATGTCTCCTACGAAATTTTCCAGGGATGGTGAAGTCGATGTTGAGCAAAGTACGCATGTTCTTCTTTCCCTGCCTAACCACTTTTTTTGCATGTGTTTCGAACAGCTTTAATTTTAGCGTTCTTTATTTAATTTTATCATGCTTTATTATACTTCACATATTTGCTCATTTGCACAACTTTTTTTTTTTGTTGTACTTTTTGTTGTGTCTTTTGTTCATCTCAATATGTTGAAATATTTAAAAATGTTTTCATATTTATCACCATTTTGTTGCTCTACAACCAATGAGACATCAAATAGCTTAAGATGACATTAAAGATGCTTTGACTTTGACTATATAAGGCTTTCCCAGGAAAATTATCCTTGTGTTGTTTAAAGTTTGAATCACCAAACTTTAAATTGTTCATCGACAAAACTGAATGTATTGACTTTTAGACATATCCGAGTATTTTGGGCCTCAGCCATGAAATTTTTACGTGACATAAGGATATGATACAATGATGTTTAGCGTTGAACAAGATTCAGCAAAAAAGAAAAAGAGCCAAAAGCAGTCACAATTTGAAGTTATTTTCATTTTTGTGAACAAAACATTAAGATTTAGTCCTTTTTAAACGAGTATGTGTACTATTTAAATGCTAAAAAAGGAAATAACTACTGTCAAGTCAATATAAATACCACATGCTGGTTATTGTATAAACTTATCTGTTCTTGTTACACAAAGTAGTTTTACCTCAACACTTCTTAACAAAGCGAAATATTCAGGATCACTTGGGTACCTATTTTGACACATTTTCGACTCGTCCTTCGCTCTGTGCCTGCCTGCATCTTTTGTTTCCCTCATGATCATTTAACATTCTTCCATTTGTTATAAAATCATGTTTATTAATAAGGCCTGTAGCAAAGTTTGAGGAAACTACACAAGGAGCCCGACTCTCGTAGTGTTCAGTATTTGTCAGCAAAATGGCAGCCTCTGTGTGTACGCACAGGATCTCTCGCTGTACACAAAGCGCCGTCTATTCATTTTACGAAAGCTATTCTTCTCTCTGTGAACTGCAGTTTTTGAGTTATTTACAAATCTGTAAGAAAAAAAGTACATGACACAAAGAATCCTTGGTTTCATTTAGTTTCTCAATGGCTTTTTTTTCTCCACTGCTTTTTCTCTAGAGGGACAAAAGTTAAAATCAAAGAAGAAAGGTTTAATAGATACTGTTTGTTCCTTTGGTAGGCCTCCTATTAATTTTGCTGTAATTTTGTTAACTGTCGAGGAGAACCAGCAGATTAAGCAGTCCCACTACAGCCTTAAAAGACTTAAAGTTAGGGACAATAAAATAACAATAGAAGGATTTTAGCAGCTGTGACTGTTGTCATTTTTTTAAACAGAGCAGGAATGTAAGCAGAGTGTCTTTGATGGCTGAAATCTTTTTTATTGTCACAAAAGCTCTCAACTTATGGTGTGAACTGTTATGAGGGACACAATGAGATTTGAAATCTCAGTTCCCTTGGGCAAAGTAAAAGTAAGAAAAGTATCTCAATATCACCTTTTTTCTGTTTGACAGACGTTCTACAATTATTTTTGCCTTTTCCAATGCCCCCTCCTCCATAATGACAGTAGCTCACTGGCACTACATTCAGCATCATCAATTAATTTCATTAAATGTTGACGTGTTTGACAGTAGCCTCTGCAATCCACCATATTATTTGCTATGAATTTTTTTTTCAGTGCATTTTTATTTGGTGGGTGGGGTCTCATGTATATTTCTATATTAGGGTTGTTGTTTTTTAATTGTATTCTTGTGAGAAAATGTTTGAAGAGAAGACAAATGATTCTTTTCCCACAGGGGGTGACTTTAATCTCTCCGGGTGATAACATGATCTAGAATTACTCACCAGTTGGTTATTCCAAACCATCTCTGATCACAACGTCATGTAAAATGCCCCCCCCCCTTTCGATTTTGGTAAGTGTTTTTGCTTGCTGTGTGTGCCCGTGGATTTGAAGGATCTGTCACAGGTGTCATTGTGATTCATATCTGTCTGACGACAAATTCATATTAGTCTTCATCTGTAACATAAGTCTGTTAGCATGAAAAATGAAGAGATTTCAAGAATGCTCTCTCCTCCTTTACCGCCGTGATATTTTCACCTGTTGTACTCATACGGTGCCCAAAAATCGCGAATGGATCTCTCTCTTTTTTTATGCGGCGTCATCATCACGGTCATGTTACCTTGAAAGGCTGAGAAGGCTTGCCTCGTCTTAGCGACAGCATATTTAAGTTCTCTTTTCCCGTTAGGTACACACGAGATAAAGCTGGTTATCATGGTTAGTGAGTCACTCTTCGATTTCCATTTGAGTAAGGTGACTTGCAGTTGCGTGGTAATTCGTGGGCACCTACCACTGAGACCACTTAATCACTTCCTCTGTTTCTTTACATCACAGATGCTCCTAAGTTAGGCCTAAGGGACCTGCTTTCACTTCTATGAGGCAGCAATTAATGTTTAAGTTATGTGCGCTAGATAAAGTCAGGTGCAATATCATCAGATGACAGTGCATCCATTATTATAGTAATGGCTTTTAATTCTGAAACCTATAAGGTTTTGTAATGCATGTTCTTTTGCTAGTATTTTCAAGCACTTATTTTATAGAAACTGCAATTTAAGGTCACAATATTGAAGCTCCAGATCAAACACTAATCAAAGTTCACTTGATATCCATGATGGCCAGTAACTTTGTTTGTACTAGTTGTCTGTTGTCTTTGCCCCTTTGTTTACCAATTTCTGAAGGACCCAGAATTTGTACAAGTGCAACCTTTTAAGCAATGGCCCCCTTCTACCTGAGACGGACAAACACAAGCCACATTCAGTGTTATGTTTGTTTTGCAATGGTCACGGTTTTTCTTTGTAATCCGTGTTTATCTTTATGCAAATTCAAATAAGAGCCCATTTTACTTGCAAACATGTCAGGAAGAACAAAGTTTAGCAATATCTGTCAAGTACCATTTCACTACTGTTATGCAAATGATCTTAATTAGCTTAGTTTTTAAAACAGATTGAATGAATAGACTTTGAAATGAATAGAATTTGTTTTATTTTAATTAACTGGTATCTAGGAAGGACAGCAACATTGAAACACTCATTCTTCAGTGCAGTAAGGCTATTTTGGGGGCAGATCTTGCTCCTTGTGCTTTTACATTTGGATATAGCTAATAGCTCCTGTGTGTGTCAGTTTGTGTAGAATTATAAATATTTTCAGGACTGCGCCTCAAACCCAAGGATTTTCAGAATTCCTGTGAAGGTTAAATCAATAAGAGTGAAATATTTGGGCCTGCTTCTGCTCTGGGCAGAACAGGTAGTACCTTGTTTAGTGCTTGGATTGCTCCTATAGAGAGCCAAAGAAGGTAACCTGGACCCCCCCCCCCCTCCCCCCCAACTCAGTCCTAGATTTTTTTACCCAAAAATTCCAGAGGCGCTTGACAGTTCCGAGGCACTGGCCGGGACCCCCCTGTGTGTAAACTGTGGGCATAGTTTGCGTTAGTTAGCTCCCGGGATTTGTGTATCTTAATTTAGGTTTAATTGGCATAGAGTAATTACCTATTTTTGACCTTCCAGGCAAAAAATAAATATAGAGGGACAGGAGATGAGATGAGATGGCTTTAACAAGTGCGGTTTTAGCCTGTGATTTTTTTTATTTTTTATTTTTGAGGTTTTCCGATGCTTTTCGGGACCACTCCAGTGAAGGTGCGTGTAGCTTTTCACCGAAAGCTCAGACACAAGATCGTAATTTAAGGGTTGAGGTTTTTCTTGATGTAAAACAAAGACAATTCACTTCCAGTCAGATGAATATTAAGTCCTGTGCTGAACATGGGACTTTCTGTTTGGCTGTCAGTACTTAAAATATACTTTTATTAATATCTCACCCTCTTTTTAAATTTCTCTTTTTTTATTGGTCTTCCAGTTTTTTCTTAATCATGGTAAATTGATTACGTGCATATTGATTGGATGGCAGTAACTCTGTCTAAGGGATATGAAACAAGGGAGTCCAAAAGTACATAAAGCGAACAGTTATGCCCTTAAAAATGTGCTGTAGACTGTAGATAAGCTATATTTGATCTTGCATGTTGCAGGCAAAACAGCAACCTGTGTCTCATTTTACCCTGATATGATCTGAAGTAGCCTTTAAGCCGGGTGAAAGAGTCCACTGACACCGAGTGTGCGTGTGCGTGTGTGCGTGCGTGTAGCGCTCCGAATAAAGGCGTAACACAGATGAGCTTTGTTAGCATGCAACGTGCTAAAGGAAGCCAAGGCATCAGCCAGCCTTTTGATTTACAAGCTGCCGTCCGTTAATTGTCAGTGACTTGCTCTTTGTTGCGCGTAACACTTGAATTCTTTTAAACATTCTCCGCAGTTTCAAGGGATTTACTGGTGTTTTGTTGGTGGGGTTTCCACGCTACAGGAGTTCTGTTTCTTCGCAATAGATTGCTATTTATTGTTTCCCAGTTATTCAGTGTTTAGTTTGGCAGGATGCGGCCTTTGGGTGAAGTGGTGGATTATTTTAAGAAGCGCCTTCCAGATTCGCTCGGGACGCCGGAGCCTCTGGTTCTGTCAAAGAACACATTTGAAACGCATGCATGTTGTTGTTGTTGTTTTTAAAGGGGCAGCAGACCTATAATACATATATCATAATAATATCTTCCTTTATGTTATTCCTTTATAAATCAGTGTAATGAAAATTAAGCTCCTTTTTCCTTTACCATAAGAAGTCAAAATGGATTGTTGAATGCCAATAAATATTTAAAATGTGTTTCTGAACCAGAAAAGAAACAACATAGACATTGATGTAATTATTTTAGTTTTTATTTAGGCTTGCTGGCTTTTGGGTTCTGCTTTTAAGGAAAGCAGGAGGCTTTGGGAGCTGAGAGCCTTTCATTTGCATGGTTTCTCACAAAGAATGTTTCCAAAGCAAACTGTTACAGGAAGGTGTTCCACTATAAGTATATAATAAGCATAGTCTTTAAATTAAGTTTCTGATTGGCTTAAAATGCGTCAGCATTTGAATTGTTGCCACTTATATCTGTGGGGAAACAGCTTTACTTATGAGAATCGCATAGCTGCTTCACATGAAATGAGCCTTAAAGGAACATTTTATTCCACCCTTGAATATACCTAAAGGTTTTTTTTTTTGTGAATGACTTCTGTTATTGTCTGGAGACTGGGGCATGAGCCGTGTGTGATGCATTACGATCACTGGCTCCCAGAATCCGCAGAAGTGAGAGGGGACCAATTCCGCTGGAATCGGTATCCACGGTATCATGAATAGGATGTTGAGAAATATATAGCTAAATGTTCCTATTGCCTAACCCCACCGACGACGGCGATCCGGGGTACGTCCCTTACCTACTCTATTTATATGAGGGTAAACAAGGAAAAATAATGCTGACATCCATTTCATATTATGGTGAAAGATATATGCATATTTGCACCATTTTTTAAAAAAGGTTTCCATTCTGACATTCTGATCTACATTTTAAATGATCTACTTCTAAGCTGACTGGCATAAAAATGCATGTCTAATTCAATTTGTAGTATGCATGGTACTCCTAAAGAAACACAGGTCTTAAATTTGAATAATTTTCTACAGTTTAAAGACTCTTTTAAACGTTTTAATATGCTTATATAAATATGCTTTCCCAGTCAAGTCAGTTTTGCAGGAGAACTGATTAAGTACTTGCTAGAAATAGATCTAATAGATCTATTACTATTCTGTTATTGCTTGACTTTTTGTTCTATCATAACTTCTGTTTGAGGCTATAAATGTATTCAGGTAACTGCTTTGCTCACAAGATAAATTGTCATGAAAAAGCTGAATATCTGCTCCTGTAACTAGTTAATAAAATATACACATGAATCAAGGTATTAAAAAGTGTTTTTTTTAGAAATATTGGCTTGAGCTAGCACATGTTAAATCTATCCTGAAGGATCATGAGCTTGGATGGATTTATACTCATTTGGCTATCTGCCTTTTTGTTGGGCCAGAGGACCTGGGTAGTCAACCAGGATTGGAGAGCCAGGGGCAGGATATGAGGGGTGAAGCCCCCTGGAGACGTGAGGGACGTGGAGCTTCTGCACTTGTCAGTCTCTTATTGCCTTTTGTCGACAGGCCTGATTTTCCGTTTTATTGCGTTCTGCTTGGTTAACCTCTGACCCGGCCCCTAAAAACACCGGGACCTTGAAGGACGCAGCTCGTTCTCCTCAACCTGGGCACGCAGGTTAGCTTCCCTTTATTAATGTTGTTTTTCTTTTACGCAGTCGAGTTGTGATAGCAAATTAAAGGAATTAACCCGCGCGGCTCGACCACACTTCAGACCACCGACGTAATAAATTAGAAGCACATGGACTTCAGAGTGAAAGAACAAGTTTGTAATTGATTAGCGATGGTTTAGGGTTCTAGGGAGTGTTTGTAGGACATCTGTACCCCCTCTTGCAGGATTGCAGATGTTCTGAACGCTTTGAGTTCCCTAAGCCAGAAGAATCTTAAGATTAGTTTATCTGTTCTTGCCCTCACTGCCTTTACCGTTCACAGTAATGTAATTTTTTGTAACAAAAAAACACCATATTTTGATACTGAACAGGGGAGTGTTTTTGAAGTGATTCATAGTTGACAACTTCAAAATGCTGAGCTTGGCAGTTTTCAAAATGTTTTTTTTGGAAAAGAAATTACATAGACTTAATGTAAATTACAGGGCTCATCGCTGTGACTAATATTGACTGTTAGACAGTTAGACACAGGGATGTTAGTTGGCTGAAAAGTATTTAATGATCACATTCCATGGCCAAGAATGAAAGCCTTAAGGTCATAAACATCTAAACAATCGAAAATATTATGCTGTCATTTTTTTTGAATTAACCAAAGTCATTTTAGTTTTTTTCTTCTACCAGAAGTATCGGCATTTTACCATTAAGTACCACATAAAAAAATATATATATATATATATAATTTCATATTATATTAATAATATAATATAAAATGAACATTCAGAGCATGCAATAAAGCCCTCAATTATCACAGAGGACTGGACTGTAGCATCTCTCAGCTACATTGTGGCTTCAGGATTTCAGTCAACATTTGGCAAGGACAACGATGACAAAAAAGGAGCAGCCAATTAAAAAGTAGAAGCCAAGTGGCAACCGTATGTTTTTACCTACGTCGGCTTGCTGGCGGTACAACTTAGGCAGAAGCTCCTTAACGATGAAGGACACCATTGAACGAATGCTGTAAGTTCAATCGTGGTTTATTTAAAGGGTCCCTTGCACATTAATGATTTTGCATGTTGCGAATGGAGCTTTGCTTATCTACGGAATAGGAGTGTCCAGTGAAGTTGAGAGAGTCTCAGCCTCATATTTTGTGGTGCAGTAGGAGTCTGGGAACATGTCACACTCTGCGTTGATGTTATATTTTGTACTCTTTGACATTTCACTGTTCTTACATGTCGCTAATTTTACTTTTTAGTTTTCTGTCGCCGTCGAAAATGTTTTTTGATTAAATGTTTTTCTTTTTAATTCCGATGCGTAATGTCTGTTTTTGCATTTTAGATAAATAGCGTGTTCCTGTTTAAAAATGTGGTCTGTGAGATTTTCTCTACGTGTGAAAAGAGCTCTTTGCAGATGTACCTATCAGAGTGGAAATCTAAAATAAACCAGCTTGAAACGGCTTCCTGATTTTAGAGGTGCAGAGCATGTGTGTGAAAGCTGAAGGTTCAGTATTAACGTAATCTCCAAGTGACCAATACTATAGCCGGGCATGAAAATACTGCAACACTACATAAAACACCAGTCTTGAGACTTTTACCAGACTATAATGTACAAATCCAACATGAAAAATCAAGCAATTCTTACATTCCTTCTATAAGAAACTCCCCCCCCCCAGCACATCTTGTTTCAATGTAAATTCATGGATTGAAACGGAGCAAATGTTTATTCTTGCAAAATCTCTTGCTCACTTTTCATCGTTCTACAAATGTGGGTTTAAGTTGAACAAACATGTCATCTTCTGGGTACGACTGCAAGTGTAAACACATCGGATTGTAACGTTTTTGAATTGGCTTTTTGTTTTTTGCCCCACAGAACATTATGCCCTATAATTTTAAACAGTGAATATGACTTTAGAGAATTCAACGGCTGTTAAAAGTCTCCACACGATTTTGAGCTTACACTAAAATGAATCATATTGCACATTGAATTAAATATATAAAACAGGCTTTAAGTGAACTTACCCCAGTAGAAGTTCTGTTGACATGGTGCCACTGAACTAAAAAGGCTGTTTGATGCCATAGTCACTTCTGGTGGTTCTTCAAAATGTTCTCGTCCCTTTGATTTTGATAACCCTTGAAGTTCTAAACTGTGAAGACAGACCATATTAGAGACAGGGAGTTTAGAAGGCATTCATGCAACACAGGCAGATGAAGATGAATTTTGCTGACATTCTGTACATCCCCAAGTAACAGGCAGGTTGCAGGAAGACTGCGTAACTACGTGTTACTGGTGTTTGTAGTGCGGATGGGTGTATTTAGTTGAGTTGTGGTTAGAAAGTACTTACGGACTTGTTCAGTCTCTGAGGCTGGAGTTGACCTGCGCGGATTAACCATTTACACACCGACGTCTCCCTTCTGTCGTCGTGCAGAAAATCCTGCACCGCACTTGTGGTTCTGTGGTTGTTTGTGGGCCGAATGAAGCATTCACACAATCCAAAAACGCATTAGCTTTAAAACTCTCCTTTTCCCCTTCATGTGCTGTTACTGGAGAGGCTGGGTCATGTGCTCGTGACATCAGAGAACAGGAGTTAAGTGGGCCAGCCCTCCTGCCTGTCGTCCTTCTCGACGGCGGTACAGCAGCTCTTCCCGGCACCCAGCTTGG
>JAABNY020000025.1:19200705-19224299 GCA_015164015.2 Brevimyrus niger | reverse complement strand
TGTGTGTGTGTGTGTGTGTGTGTGTGTGTGTGTGTGTGTGTGTGTGTGTGTGTGTGTGTGTGTGTGTGTGTTTGTGACCTCCAGGCCCTCCTTGAATGAACAGAATGTATTTTGGGGTTTAGACAATCAAGGGGAGTAATTCTACCTCGTCTTGCATGTCAAAAGTGATGCTTAGCACAGTAAACTTAATTTCTGGATGGAGAAAATCAGTGCATGCCAGTTTGATACCCTTAAAAGAACAAGAATATCAGTCTGACTTTGGGAATAGTCATGCAGCTTGGAAACTTTCTAACAAGGTACCACAGCTTATCTGCATTATATGTGAATACAGACCATTCTCTTATCCTGCCAGTGCATCATCTAACAATGTAAAGGCACCACACATGCTTTTTTTTCTCCTGACTGGTGCAAACAAGTGATGCAAAACCTGCACTGTCCAGACCCTGGAGTCAAAGTCAGTGTAAACGTGCACAACAAAACGAGAGGAAAAGCCACCCATAAACAGGGATTTATAAGAGATTAATATCGAATAGCAACTTTAAATGTTATTTGATTACCTTTTTAAGCCTATCACTATGAATTTGGGATGGGGAAAAATAACGTAATAGCGTATAAAAATAGGACTATAATTATTACTTTCATTTTTATTTTGAGAGGAAACACTTTCTGGGTCTTTGCCTTCACATTATTTTGTATGTGACTGTTTGTATGACCAGTGAACTGCACAAGTTTGCCGTTCACTCTATTTATACTCATTGAATATTGCCATTGGCCCTAACTCATTTAATACTTGGGCTTGAATTTGCATGTGGTTGCTTTAAGAAGGACCACACTTGGATGTAATTTAGGTCTTTCTGTCTGCTTTCAGCAGAGTCTGGCAGTACTTGGAGGTTTTGGCACGTTTTCAGTGTTTTCAGAAGCAGCCGTCGCCCGAGCCCGGCTACGGTAAATGTATTGGGCCCGAGAAATGCTCACTGTTAATAAAACCAAATAGTGGCTTTGAGACTGCAGGATAACTAAAAACGATCAAATGGTCTCCAGGCTGCTAATGTTCTCCTTTGAACTCTGAAGACGTAGCCGGCTATTTTATGTCAATTGGCAGATACATTATATGTATAATTCAGTAACGTACAATCATCAGAACCGGTCTGTCTATGCTGATCTCAAGAGTGAGGTCCAGACAGACCTTGGATCTCTTTGTGAGAGCATTTGAGTGTCAGATAACCTCTCTGGAAATATTTAGGATTTCAGATTCCCCACTTTTTATGCCCAGCTTTGGGGATTAATCTCCGTGCACATGTGACAAAGCATGCAGCAGCAGTAGTATTGATGTTTTTCCTTTTGGGATGACTAAATATTCATGCTTTTTTTGTTTTGATACGCAGGTGTATTGAAGTGACATGATGGAGGTAGTCTGGGTTGTCTTATTTTCCTGAGGGGACGGCGATATGTGACGAATAAAATGCGTCGATTAACTAGGTAGCCAAATTAAAGAATGTCTTCGAATGAAGCAGCTGGGGTACATTTATTTTATATTGGCTTTCAGCAGAATGGTAACGAGTGACAATGCTTGTTACATTCAAGACAAACTTGGTACTTCATGGTGCGTGATACTCTTATATTATTTATTACTACATTTGTGACGTATTTTAAAACACAGGATATTTCCATGAGGAGTGATGTTCTGTTGTCATACTGGCTTTTCAGATTGACTCGCTTTGGAAAAGAAAAGGTATATATTTTTGCAATTATTTCCATTAGAGCTTTTGTGAAGTCAGATCAAGTTTTTTTTCTCCTTTTGGTCATAGTTGAATCATCACTATAATTGAATGTCTTGGCAGGTTTTCATTGGCTTCCACACATACATTTATTACTTGTGGAAAAGCATCGAAGCCACTTGCGGCATGTCTGCCAATGGCTTTATCTCGCTTGCTGTATCTGACAATCTGGCGAAACAGGAACTTGATCATCACCCACAGTGAATGGAGCAGAACTGTAACTTTGTGACGTCATGGATGATTTTTCAAATTGAAACTAGAAAAGTAGCTTAATTTTAATCAGTTTTATTAAGTGCATTTCATACAATGCCTCATGACTACTTGGAATTTTAAAACATTAATACAGTTGCCCCACCCCCACCTCATTATTTATCCCCCCAGAGCTCTGGCCAGGTTACACAGTTCTTATCCTTGCAGTAGCCCAGGTCAGTGTGATGTTTGGCATTATTTTCCACTTTGGGCAATCGGCTCTACTTATTCCCCATATTTATGGAACTGCACAAAACATTTCTGGTTCTTAGTTTGAAAAATAATACCCGACTTAAAGATTCATATAAGAAGTAAAACATGTCACTGGCCGGACCTCCATATAGAAGAACATCTTAAAAGGTCCAGTTCAATTTCAACACTGCATGTAACCGGGGAAATCAATAACTAAAGTAATGTATAAACAATCATGTGATCACTGGCCATCACTAAAACATTACTGTTACTTTAAATGTTTTTTGTTTAATGTTCTGAGTCATTTTTCTGAGAATTCACATTACTGGTTTTCACCTTTATTACAGACCCAGAGAGTTGTAGAGTAAAAAGGACGAAATGAAGTGTTTTTTTAAGCCACTGGTGTCAAATCTGTGGATTGGCCTTGACCTGCATGCAGTGCTGCAGACAGTGTTTTGCAGATTCATTCAAGAGAACGACATCGGACTTCTGTACTGTATTAATCTGTCAATCAATCATTCCATCCATCTTCCATGATTTGCTGCCCACACTCGATTATGAAGCCTGTAGACTGACCCAGGAAGTATAGGAAGACAGGAATGGGTCCCCTGCATGGCATGGCATGGCGTCGCTGGGCTCCCTCACAAACGTACGTCAGTTTGGCGGCTATTGAGAGAACATGGGGAGAACATGTAAAATCCAGAGAGATACGTGGAGTTCTGGGTGGGATTGAAACCCCATAACCCTGGAGGTGTGAGGCCGCAGTGTCAAACCACCCAGCCGGCCCCGCTAACCGAAACGGGATCAAGTCATTAAAATTCTTCTTCGAAGCCGTAATTTAGAGTAACGAATCGGCTGCTGCCCCCCCGACCTTCAGCGGCTTCATCGAAACTTATCATTAGCAAAGCTGACCCTGGACTCTTCCATGAAAGGCCTGTGGTGAGCAGTAGGGCTTTTGGCTTCTGGCCCGAACTGCAGCTAAATATTGCTATTAAATATTTGCCTTGTTTGGAAAAAAGTTCTGGTGTATTGATATTGGAATAGTTTAAGACGCTATGGAAAAACCTGGCATTCAGCCAGCTCTTGGCATTCAATTCCCCTCCCCCCCCCTTTTTTTTAAATGCACATATTTCTTGTGCCTAATACTCCAAATGCGGTGGTCCGATAAAATGATTGAGAGAAGGAGCCTCCGGGAACATGTGAAAGAGCTGGTGGTCAGAAACAAGATCATAAATCTTTATGATTTCTGGTGAAATGAAATGAAATTAAGTTTTAAAGAAATGGGTGATTGGGATATGAGATATCGTTTAGGAATATTTTCTTTAATTCACTGTTTCTGTGAAAGCTGCAGTGTTGATCTTTACTCCTGGTTATTCATTTGTTGATCGGTTTTTCCACTGCTAATGCCTGTGATCTTGCATGGTCCTGTTTTGGCGTCACTTTTAATCTCCCCACCTTCCCTCCTACCTTCTGCATACTTGCTGGTGGCATCTGTAGGTCACCGGGTTTTTTTTTTTTTTGATCGCCATTGTCACAGTTGCGTATCCCTATTTTAATGCATTTTGCATTTTATTTATTTAGTGGGCATTATCCAGAGGGATGTACATTTTTGAAGCCTGATCTGGCAGCCCCTGTTGTATGTAGGGTTAATAGCACACAGTGAAATCACTCTGCCGACCCTAGGATTTAAACCGGTGACCGTCCAATCACAGGCACACCATCCTAACACACTGATCCACAGGCCGACCCCAAGGTGCCTCGATCCGCTTGCTGGATTCTAACTTGCCGTGTGCCAGCGGACTTGATTTCAGCCCCTCTTCACCATAAGTTGCCGTTTCCCTTTAGCCGTTCTTCATCATCTACATTAGTACCTCCAGACCCCCAGTTGCCACCATCATCGCCTAGCAGTAATCTTCTCTAACATTAGCGTTTCCATATTCTTCAGGCTGCACTCAACAGCTGCAAAAGTCTATTTAATGGTGCCTTTACCCATATTTCTTTCTAAATAGAAAACAGCACATGATTTACTTTCATTTTTTCCTTTTATAGCACAAATGATGCTGAGGGCTTGGTATATTCTGGTGGGAAAATCATCTATCTTATCAAAATAAAAGTCCTTGATTTTTATTTTGTTGTATGGAAATCAAGATTCCTACTTTGCATACTATTTTATTTTCTAGTTTTTCCATCTGTATACAGAGCCTGTGTTTTTGTTTATGACCATGGATCCATAAAAAATATTGAGGATTACTTATTTGTTTAGGGTGCGTGTATTAAAATCTTTTTTGGGGAAGTAGATGGTGATGTGATTAGGGGAGGACAAATATTTCTGTGTTTTGAATATTATGACCTAGCTAATGGTTTGGGGGGGAAAAGTCGAATGACTGCTTAGCAGGTTTTGAACTTGGGTCAGGTATTATATAGGGAATCTCTGATGCATATTTGAGGTTTCTATTTTTGTCACTGTTTGCTACACCAGGGTTTCTTTTAATTTATTCATTTACAGAGTTCAAGCCATTGGACATTCGTTAACAGAAAACAGAAAAGTATTTATACTTAAAATAACAGTGGCAAAAAATGTTGCAATATGTATCCTCGTCGATCCAAGGAATGCACTTAAGCTGGTTATTGTTTTTGGTGAAAGCTTCAGATATTTTAATTACACAGTTAGGCACAGTATTTTTCAGGCCAGGAATCTTAATTAGATGGAAGATGGTGGCTTGTTTTCACAGTCTTGTGAAACCCAGTGTAGGCTTTTGGCCTTTGTTACAATTGAGATTGTCTCTAAGTTGGCCGATATATGCATTTTTGGTCTATACATTATAACTGTGACAACCATGAACTGCATCATAGTCATATGACATAAAAATAAATTTACGTTGCAGCTTTTTTCCCCCAGTGAATAATATTCAGTGATATGTAGTTTTTCAATATAATATACATATATGTCCTATTATTCATTGTTAACTGCTAACTATGTAGCCTGGGCAGCTGACGAAATTGGTCCTTATGCTGAATACTGTTAAAAGTATTAACAATTGACTCATTAATTAAAATTAGATGAGTTTGCCTTCAGTTAATTGTATTTAGTATAACAGTCGCCATGACGCGCTGTTGTCTATCGTGTCCAATAATAGATCAATATTGTTGAGTGCAGTGAAGAATGACTCCACTCACATTAAACATTTTCTCTGTTTTTCTTTTGTTTTTTTTTAAAGCAGTCTTTGTTTTATACACAAATGTAGCCAAGAAATTCAGTCTTGTGTGAGAGAATTTGATATTGTTTAATATGGTAGTTACTGAAGGACAGGTAGTGAACATGGCCATGACAGTAAAGCGATGCCTGCTAAGCTGGCCCTTTCCATCAATCCTCTGAATCTTTCAGCAATCGCCTACATAATGTTGAAATTGACCTTAAGCGATCAGCTGAAATCTTTGTAGCTAGCTATCTTAAATCGTCCTACAATAGCTTAGGCATTCTCTTTTTGCTTTCATAGGAGACAAATGATTGCATTATGCAAATATAAACAAGGGCGGGCTTCCTTCCAGCAATCAAGTGCAGAATAAGCTTATTTATTGTGAATGATTTCGCCTTTGTTCATCATCCCAGAACAGGGAATGGAAGCTGGAGGGAAAAAAACAGTATTGACTATTCAGTGTAAGATACTGCATTTTAGCGTGGAATTTTCTGAGACTATATGTAAAATAGCTTGAATGGGCCTCTGATTTTTGTATTTTTGAATAATGAATGTACAGTCGAAATTCAACATGTGTTTGGGATTTTTGAAGAGAAATGTTTTGTTCCCTGCCTGGGATACACTGATGCGCTATCCAGGGTGTTCCCTGTCTTATGCTCTGTATGTTCCAAGATCTTAATCACCGCTGAGGGGGGTAGCTGAAAAATGAATATTGGAAATGAATGAAGAAAGGAAGGATTGGATGAATGAATGAGCAGATGTATTTAAATACCTCTGTTGGCTGTCTATTGGTGGTTCCATCTGGCTTCTTGGCATCACATGAGCATTAATCCATTCTAAGACTCCCTCATTTACATTGAATACTCAATATGTGTCAGTACATTCTGGTGTTTCACATATTTTTGCTCACCCTGTGCCTTTATGACCTGAGTGTGAATTGAGTGTGAATACACGGTCGCAGGGAAGCTGCTTCTGAAGTTTTCCTAGTTTTGCTGGGAACCTAACCTCCAAACTGAATACTTCTTATGAAGTTTCATCTAAATGTTTAGGTGAACTCCTTGAAGTAATACATCAAGTATTACTCCTTGAAGTAATAATTCGAAATCTCTTCAAATGTAATTTGGATATAGAGATACAGCAAAATTTATTCACAGGGAACCCCCAGTACCTGTTGGGCAAATTTTCTTGTTACGATTTAAAAATACTGAATCAGCGTTGCTTTTGAAAATACCATCAAAATACCGCACACTGCAGTGTAATGAAAACGTAGATATTGCCGCAACCTGATTTTAATAACTTAAACAACATGTACAGAGCCATTTTGGACATCATGATAGTAATAAGCAGGGATTAAAATGATGATCATGTCTTGGGTAGATGTGCTTAAACTATATATGCATACAGAAAGCTAGTAATTTCTTTATGAACCGAGATGAATCAGTAGTAATTAATTTCATTCAGGTGTAGTCAAACAAGTGTTATGCATGTTTTCCTAGATCAGCAAAAAGTTTGATTTATTTTTCCCTTGATAGTTTTCCAAGTTGCTCGGTTTAACTTTCACACCCCCGCGTTTGTCTAGAATCGAGGAATCTGCTCACATCTGTTTCTCAAATAATGACGTATCACTCTAAACAGAAGGTGGGCTGCTTTGGATTTTTGCTGATGAAAAGGAGCAAAATAATAAAAACATCAGCCTTCTACTTAATTGGTAATCTTGGTAATGCATAGGAGTTCTCATTGTTGGGGGAAAGGAGAAAGTTTCTATATGATCACTGTTGTGGGTTTGTGGTTTTTAATTATTTTTTCTGGAGTTTTGGCTTTCCTAAGCTGTCTAGTCCATTATGCTTGATCCATTTGTGCTGTAACACCCTATCATATATGTCATTTTTTTCTATGCTGTCTGATGAACCGTTGATCTCTGGGGCTACCATCACCGTCCCTGTGGTCTCCTTTGCGCTTCACGTACTCCGCACAGCTACTGCACTTGTATTCAGACATTTCCGTGGCTGATTATTGTTCTCCAGAAGCCTGTTTTTCCCCTCATAAACAATTCCCACTCCTTGCATGTGTCACACATTCCCCTGTTTGCGCCCATAAACACTTTTTTGTATGAGTATTTGCTTTAATATGACGAATTGTTCCAAATAAATACGTAACTCCTCTTTAATGGTAATTTCACATCTGCCTTTAGCACTGGCTGTTAACGTTTTTTTTTTTCTTCCCTATTTTTGGCATTGTGATTACAGTAACTGCTGATATACGTAATTGTCCATTTTTTTCTTGTTAAACACAATTTAAATGGATTTTAATTAGCAGGACCATTTTAAAATGCAAAAATTGAGTATATACTCAATAAACTAGTTAATCTTTTGCCTTAATTATGATTGTAACGCTCTGAGCTGGCAATGAATCCTAAGCAGGATTTTGCAGTGGAGTGTCTTGTGTTTGCCATCTCCACTGTTCACTGGAAGGATTTAAAATGCTCTTACAGTGATGTTTCCCAATCCAGTTCTCAGGGACCCACAGCCGGTCCCCGTTTTTGCTCCCCCTGAGCTCCTTGCCAGACAGTTCACATTTTTGCTTCCGACCGGGCCCCCCATGGTCTGTGGGTCCCTGAGAACTGGATTGGTAAACACTGCTCTACAGCATTTCCTAGAGAAGCCTGTAATGTGAGGGCTGCTGGGACTTGAACCCCAGGCCTCTCACTTCTTCAATCAGACACAATTCATAATGTTCTGAAGCTCAATGAGGTAGCAAATTCGCCGCCAATTTCCATGTCCCTCATAAAATGCTGAAGTGTGCATTTGCTATTTAGATTTGCCGTATTTGGAGTAGGTTTTACTATTTGTGGTTTCAGATCCAACCAAACATTGTTGCTATGGTCTAAGGAATAAATGTCAAACAGCTGTACTTTAGTATTTTTAGAGTTTTTTTCTGCTTTATTTGAGTGTTGGTTTTGCCTACCCAAACTTCCCTATCTGGTCTTGAATTGCTCTCTATTAATGTATTTCTGGTCACACCAATAATAATTAGTATTAGTTTTATTGCTTTTGTAATTAGTATTGTTTATTGTTTTAGGCTTCAAGTGATTGATTCAATATTAAAACTGACATTGTGAATACACACACTTGCCATGTTAAACCTTCTAGAACTCTCACAATATTTAGGTGAGAGTGATTAAGGAAACATTGTTTTGTCCATCTTTGTTTGTTCGATGCCCTTTAAAAATCTTTCAGCATATATGTGTGAAGTTCAAGTTCCATTTTAGTTCTTGAATATATTTATTTAAATCTGAGGCCAGTTCAGTTTGTTCAGATTTTGTTGTAAAGCGCGAAGCCCCGACCGGCCTTGAAACACTAGCATAAGCAGTGCTGTACTTTCAGAAAAGGGTCACAACCACCTGATGCCACTGGACCGTTCCGTAGCTTTGGCTCGCAGAGAAATGTGGCCGCTTGATTTTAGTCACATCATTCCATAATAGGTCGGTTTCCACGTTGGCGAAGATGCAGGCCGCATGACAAGGAGATTACCACGATGCTCTGGACCACGGGCTGGTGCCCGCCCCGGATTTTACTGACTCACAGAAGCAAGTCAGCGTGGCCCCTGCGCATATGGAATCACTTCTGGAGGACACAGGAACAGGGGGACGGTTTGGATACATTTATAAATGCCTGTTCTCTCAATACACAAACTTTTGGTGCATGGAACAAACAAAAAAAGCACATTGTGGTCTCAGATGGTAGCAATTCCTTCTATAGAAAAAGCTGCTGATGATCAGTTAATCAAGTGCATTTGATCAGCTACACCTGGCTGCTACTTGCCCTCTTAAGTCGCATGGAAGCAGTAAGGGTTCACTTAATTTTTTTACACACTGTTTCTCCATTTTGGTTTCGTTTTTCTTAAATAATGACATGGTGTCAATATGTCATGTGCTGTTGTTCACCTGAGGTTGTGTTTACCTCATTTTAAGACCTGCTTAGGACTGGATAATTTTCTTGTGATGATGTCCTGATGCGTAAAACCTTACAATTGACAATTAATTTTCTTTTTTCACATGAATGTAAGTAAGTAAGAAACTTTTTGATTGTAAGGATCATCTTGGCATCTGCTGTATCACTTTAATTTTTTGATTGATTTGTTCACTTATTTATTTGACTTTTCAAGGTTGGGGACCCCAGATTGTCCACACTCGCTCCCAGCCAGCTCCCTGCCAGACAGTCCCCATGTTTGCCCCCCTGGGAGCTGGAAGGGGGGACAATAACGTGGACTGTCTTGGGGTCCCTTAGGGCTGGGTTGGGAAGCACTGCCCTAAATCTTCCATTACCATGCTGTCCTAGTATATTATACAAAATACTTTCTTACTTTGTATGCTGTCCTGATCTCTGCTTCTGCCGACCAGATTGCAGTTAAAGCTTGGGTCACTTCATTTGTCTGCGCATTCATTATGATTTAGTTTTTAAATGATGATGATTATTATTATTATTAATATTACTTTATTACGTTGTTAACCATTGTTCTCTGAGTTTGCAACTGTTTTCAAGACGGCGGTTGTATTGCATTTCAGAGGCAGGTTATTTGCATAACCAATCGACAAAGAAAGCATTTCAGATCCCACCCCAAAGTGCCAATAAAGTACCCCACTGGCACTTTTGGTGTATTTGTTTCGGTTACCCTAAATTAAATGGCCATTTGAATGTTTCCTTTCTGTCAGACATTTATATGCCAGTCCTGGATCGATGGTGATCGGCACAGTTGTGTTTCCCTCTCACTTTGAGTGTAATATATGTTTACATTTGAGGAAAAACAAATCGTTACAGAGAATCATGATCTCAATTCTAAGCAAAAAAATATCATGACTCACATCAGGTGAGGATCAATCCAGTCTTTACAGACACGTGTCTGCTTAATCTAGAGTATAAAAAGTGCAGGCAGAAAATGGTTTGACTGTACTCAGTATGTATACAGAGGGATTGAGCAAAATAATTGTTTCTCACAGCATGTCCAGAAATTGGCTTGCATAGTGTTTTCCCCTATTGGATGCGGTCAGATCAAATGAGTCCATTGTCGATATGATGAGGCAGCAGTATGTGCCATTTGTGGTCAGCCTTTGCAAATGTCATACGAGCCCCTTTTGTCATACGTTTTTGTTAGGTAAAGCGCTTTACTCAAATATAGAGGATGTATGGCTGGCATTAGCAAATTTTATTGCCAGTCTTTCATCCTGTTCGCGGTACCAGCCAGGTGCTGAGCCACCTGCGGCTTAGGATGTGGTTTTACTTGGTTCTTATTTTCCAACACTGGGGAAGCCGGCTGTCTCTGGCTATGCAAAGAGACGTGGGCGGGGCCTTGCTGTCGCCTCGTCAGAGCGCCCTGACCTTCCCCAGTCTCTCCGAACTTCTCATCTTATACTCTCATCCACCCGCACCGTGTCTCAAAGAATGACCGGCGGCTTCTCCCATGTGCCCGTTTTCTGCCATCTGGCTAAAGCACCCAGAGGTTCAGGTTCCATACAAGGAGCAGTGTGCCTATCTGCTGGTGATCGGAAGGGCGTAGGTTCGAATCCCATCCTCGGCAGAATGGTTATACATCCGTTGGGTCCTTGAGCAAGGCCCTTAATGAAATGCTTCGGGTGGGTGCTGGATCCATGGCCTCAACCTATACTTGGATCCCCAAGTTTCTCTGTTAGCTGTACATGTGTGTCTCTGAAAGGAGTGCATGCTGGGATATGTGAGAAGTAGCATGGCAGTGTAGCAATACTACCATACTTGTGAAAATGGCAAATTTGAAAAAAAAAAAAAAAAAAAGTCATCAGCCAGCCAATCACCCGGCCAACTGCCTATCCCGGTCCCTCAGTCTGCACTGTCACTCCGCTGAGCAGCTTCGGACTGGTCCATGTGGCATCTGTGGTTCTGATGTGGCTGAGATGGAACCATGTCCAAGCAAGAGGTTTTCCTCACTGAAACACTCTTGCAGCACTGGGCAGCACGTTGCGCATTTTCCTCACACAGCCAATAGAAGATCGCACTCAATAAATCCTTTTAGAGGTGGGAAAATTTTACATATGCTAACTTTGTTGCAATTGCATTACAAATATTATCTAAATATTATACTCTACCCATCAACCAGTACATAGAATGGTGTTGATATAATGTGGCAGACTCGTATTCTACGCTATCCATGAACATAATCAAGGTTACTTGGTCTATCGTACTTATTTTAGATATTAGAATAGATTTTGATACTGTTGAATACAAGTAAATCTATCCACTACACTTCTAGGTGTGCTCCAAATCTTTTTAAAATTTTCTTTACAAAACTTGCTCCCAACTGAACCTAAATGTTTGCATACTTGACATTGTGTTGCTAAGATAAAGGGAGGTTTCCAGAAGCAAGGGCTTAATTCTCTCCATTTTTAATTGTGCGCAGTCGATTAATTAAAACTAGGCACATTCCTTTGTTTACAAGGACCATTTTGGAAAACTGCCTTCATTATGGGGGGAAAATATGGTTAACGAACTTTAGAGCTAGTGGGACTGGCATGGGGTGGGGTGGGGCTCTGGGTGGCTCCTGTAAATGTTTCAGTAACAGAAGCTGTGGTCGATTTCAAAATGCTGTTTGTGCGTATTTTCAAAATTACGGACACCAACCATATCCTGTTATTGAAGGAATGCTATTTTTACGCCATTGTGACTGGGCCGAGGGCAGCTTTGCGATTCACCTTCCCAGGATCCCACTCGAAGGATGTGATTTAGCCGAATGTTTACTCATACGTCGGAGTGTTAGGGTTACCTTATTAGCGGCATTGCCTTTGTGGCGCGAGCGGTTTCTGGGCGTGGCTTCCTAAGTGCACACTAATTTTGCCATTTACTGTGGTCTTGTGTTGGTGCAACACAGCCTTGATGTCGGTTTGGAGTTTGCTATGGTATTTTTAAACAGCCCAGTTCACTGTTGTGCTGGGATCCGCTTGTGGTCATATTTTGCACATTAATGTACATTATAATTGGGACAGTTGACCTCTGATGTTTCCCAAGTATTAGTGGCCTAATTATTGCTGTGGGAAAAATGAGAAGTTGTGATCTCCCACATAAACCATTTTATATTTGGTGCGGTTGATGAGAAATCTGAATATACAGATTAACGTGATCGAAACACACCTGAGTTTCTTAAAGATAATATGTTTGGCCAGTAGCATTTCTTTTCACTCAATTTTGCAAAATACCATCATTTTGCTTCTTTGTTCTGCCCTGTCAACCAAAAGTAGGATGGTGATGTGCAAGATTAAGATTTTCTTTTAGGATTTTAGGCAGAATGCTTTTAATAGAACCCTTTTGATCATCCTTATGCAATTCACCTAGGCGTGATCAAAGTGTGTTTGAATGATACCGCGTAATTCTTGTTAACGGATGTTGTTCCAAAAATTCAGAGATTGATTTTCTCCCTAAGTAGGAGTGATGTGCAGTTTGTATGGAACATGAATAGGGAATAAATAAAGTAATATCTCTCAGTTTCTGCAAACTGTAAAATGATATTTCAGTAAAAAGGACAATTATCAATTACATTTATTTATGCTACATTTATCCTCCTCATTAATTGCATGTGGGAGGAATATTGGAACCAAAATGACTTTTGCCTTTTAAGCTTACATATGGGAAAGAAACATTGTACAACAATAGTATATAAACCCTTTTTGACAGCACTCCATGGGTGCCGTTAGGTCTGATCATTCAGGGCTATAGTCCCTATTATTTAACCCTATGGCAATCTTCCATTACAAATGATAATAATAATAATAATAATAATAGTCAAAACTCAGGTAAACTTGACATGCCCCCTGATTTTTTTCAGTAGCTAGAAACGGCCCTGCTACACTTTACTGATACATTTTTTTTACATCAAAGAAAAACTTTCATTTAGCATGTTTATTCATATTTATTTGTACTTACTCAGCTTTTTTATAGCAGAGCTATTACTCATTTAAATATAGTTACATTTGTTTTATCTGTTGGTTACAGGTAGTGTTGTACATGGTAAAAAGCTTAGAGATTAAAGCCAGTTACATATGTGTGCTTTTTTATAGGATATAATTGCATGGTTTAAATGAAAGGTTTTAGCGTTAAATAGAGAAACCATGTAATGTATTATTTTTTTTTTTTATCAAAAGGTCTCAACATTTCCAATGTACTTGTCTCATGCTGTCTCTAGTTTGATTGCTGCTATGCCAGATTATGAAGCATATCATCCGAATGTTAAAAATGGCTATAATCTCAAAGAAAAGAAAAAACGATTGTTTGTTTTGGCTTTTGTTCCCCATACCATCTTTGCTGTTAGCCACTTTTGTTAGAATAATGAAGCAGACAGTTCTGAATCGGACCATGTTCTGTTCAGCTCCACCCTGTTGACGCAACAGCACATTAGCCTGGAGACTGTAAACACAGCTCATCTGGTGACACACATAGCAGATACATTCTGAAATGGAAATATACTCGGCTAGGAGAGTAAAAATACATTTTTAGCTTAATTGGGGGCATCGTTAAGGAGAGTCACCTGAAATTTGCTGTTTACAAGAACCAGGCTATATGATGATGGTTGCTAGAATTTATTTTTTTTTTATGCTGAACATATCATGTTTTTGAAAATATTGTTTGTTATGTATATATATATATTATATAAATTATACACACGAATGTATATGTCCGTATATGTATTATAGTCTGGTTTATCGCAGTATGTGTGATACATTTATTCGTGTGCGTGTATACTGTATATTGTGTGCCTGCATATCCCATGAAGAGTTGTCATACAAGTAAGGCGAGACCCATGGGTACTTGTGCGGGGTGCACCATATGTGCACAATTATATTCCTGTTTATTGCAGTATGTATGTGATACATTTTATTGTTTCTTTCCATTCTTTCTAATTGCATTTATCAAAGACTTTGATGGGGCTCTGAAACAGAGTTTCCTTTAGCCCTATAAACTGAACTTTATTCTGAAGGCTTTGTTGAGACTACAGGAAAACCTTTTCCTTATTTTTCAGAGAGAGAAAAATGATTGATCATTGTCCAGTCAACTAGTTCTAGAAAGACTGTTGTCTCGATAGTTTCCTGGTCAGAACTGAAGTTCTTTGTGACTAAACAAATGGAACGACTTATGTAACTGGATTAAATTATAGATTTTCCTCTGGAAGTGATTTAGATCTGTTACATTGAAATCTATTTATGTGAAGAACAAAAACGAAACTGGGATGTAATAAAAGATAATTGACAGGATTATGGGGGTGATCTCTGTGTTCAGCTGTAAAGTGTATCTTTCATTTAGTTGTATTTTTCCAGTTAATATTATTTACAAGAATAGTTAGATTCTACTAGATGGTCACATCTGTGTTCATCCAGTCTACTGCTGAGAAAATGGTTGTAAAAAAATATATATTTTATTATAAGGCATGTGTAATTATTAAATTAGATTGCTCAGTGGTGGGACTGTGAATTATAACAGAAGTACAAAAACACTTTGTTGGGCAATAAAAATAGTCACTAGGTCATTTTAGAGAAACGATAAATCGTAAACAGAGGCAAATAGGCACCATCTTATCAGCCCATGTGCTTGACAGGTTTTCCCTATAGGATTAATCTCCTCCCGCATGCAAGACTTTGGTGGCTGCATTAAAAATGGATAAAGCTGGTCCTGTTCCCTTTGTTTAGTGCTACGAGTAGCTTTAAGGGCAGCGTTCAGCAGGAGCTTGTTGGGAAGTGATTCTGTCTTGTATGCGGTTCCTGAGTATTTGGGTCAGTCGGTGTTAAAAGACTCTAATAGATCCAGATGCATGAGATGGCTTTGTTTCATATATAGAAAACGTTTGCTTGCTTGCTGAACTTTTTTTTTTTTTAACATAATTCATATTTGAGTGTGAAACATTATTTATTATAGATAGACCATTTTCAGGAAGAAAAATAAAATGGTTAAATATTAAAATGTTTTGTATTTCCCCTAATGCTGTTGTAGACTTTTTTTTATTGGTATAGATGTACTGTAAGATTTGGAACCAAATTTTCATTTTATTTTGGAATTAATTTAAGGGACACATGATGAATTAATAAATACTCTTGGCATAATGCTCTGAGTCCGGGTTATTTTATGAGTATTTTACTTAAGCGTAAGCTTCAAGTAAAACTGTTTAAATACCACATCCCACAAAGTAGCAAAATGAAAAACTGGTTTAATGTTTAAAAAAAAAAAAAAAAAAAAACTGTAAAGCCTTTCAGGAGAATTACGTTCAGGCTGTTTTCCCTGAAGTGCTAGTCTCTAGGAATGCCAGGAACTGTCAATGAACCGTCAAGTTGGTTTTCAGGCATTTTTTTTTTATTTTTAATTATTGATGTGTTCTGATACCCTCAGTGTCATCAATGTCAGAGGAAAGTGTCTGTGGCCTCGCTGTGGTTTTAGTTTCTATTGGATGCAACCACTGCACCCATAACTAAGCCCTCACACTGTGAGTAAGCTTGGCACGGTTAATGTGGGAAAAGTCATTTAAAAAAGAAAAAAAAAGAAAAAAAGCTGATTACAAAGAAGGAAAAGGGCAGCAGGTAGAAGAGACATTACAGATGTGGATTTGGGACCCATAGTATGGTTTGGGTTCTAGCAGAGGCCTCTGTGGACTGTGTGAATGATTTGACTTTAAATATAAGCAGGGATTTACAAAACGGGTGCGCAAGTATACATTCGCCATATAAAGGGATAGGAGAGGCAACTTCTTGTCGTAGCAGCGGAAATGCGTGATTCGTATGCATTCGCAGTTATGACGAGAAATCACAGTGCATTTTAACCTTAATACACCAAATGAAGTGCACATTTCCCATACAAAGGTTAAAATGCACGGAAATTTATTGTGATTATAGCTGAAATGCACATGCAATGAGTACACAGTACACTTTATGTGACTGGTGCGTATTTGTTTACCGTTATGTGCACACCTGAATATAAGTGCTAATATAAAAATATATTTTGACTTGTTTTATCAAAGCTCAAGCTGAATGAAAAAAATAGCAAAATTATTAAATGTAGAATCTGTGTGGGAAAAGTGGATGATGAAAATTATTACCCCCCCAAAATAATGTTTTTCAGTTTCAGTGATGTGGCTAAAGTGAAATTCAGTTTATAGGGATGAATCTCCTCTCCTTTAAATTCTTCGATAAATAGTCTGTGAGAGAAAGGAATTAGGACTAAAAAATAGATCGGATTTTGCCCATTGACCACTGTGTCTGTCTAAATTGGAATTGCTAGATTTTCATGTATCTTCCAGTTTAATTTAATATGAATCATATTGGCAATATTGATGATCTTGCCTCTTTTTTTGCCTTTCAGGTTTGCTTTGGGAGACGCTCGCAGACCGCTGCATGAAACCGCAGCTCTGGTGGAGGACATCGTACACACTCAGCTTGTCAATTTGGTAAATAACACAAACATGCATTACAAACCCTGTCAGTATTAACCTTAGTTTTAGTAAATTTTTCTTGCTTGGCAATCGAATGCTCGTTACCTTAATCCTGTAGGGTGTGTCCTGTATCGTATGCTGCTTATCGAGTTGGTATCCAGTTCAGCTGTACGTGGTGACGTTAGAACTCTGTTGGGGACTGTTGTGTGTCCCTGTTCACGAAGCGGAACCGTCACGCAGATTGTCTAGGTCTCTTTAAATAACAGCACGCAACCGTATATGAAGCAAACCACGTACAACAGTTAAGCCTGATAAATAATTCAGCATATCCCCATCTATAGGAAAACAATGAAGATTGAAACTGCATGGACTTGTTTACGAAGTGAATGTCTACATAATTGTAATGCGAATAATAGCTTTATTTATGTAGCACTTCTTTTTACTTGTACAACATACAAATTGCTCAAATTACCAAAATTATCAAAAAGTGATTCGCGCATGTGTCAGATAAGTGTGAATATATGCGTTGTCATGTGACATAAAACTGAAATTATTTAACAGAAAACTATTTTTTTTTCTACAGTTGTTGCATTAGTTTGATTAACTTTATATCATTAAAATGTCATATCAATCCACGCTATATGACCGGTGGTAATGTCTGTTCCATAGGGCCACCCGACTCTTTCCTCATGTCAAGTACTTTCTGGCTACTTCAGGGAGAATTATCTGTCCGAGGTCAAGTAGCAGGCTCCGACACATGTAGCTTGTTTAACCTTTGACCCTAAAGTATATCATGTGCCCTTGCTTGAAGGAAATTATCTCTTTATCATTTTGACCTTTAACATGTGGGAAGGTGGACTTCTTCTCTGAGAGTGGAGACCTCGTGTGTTGCACAGGAGTACAATAATGGTTTAACACTAATACAATATTTGTATTTCCTTCTCAAACTGTTTTTCCCTCTCAGCATGATTCTTGATGTGAAACTTGTTCATGGTGTTCACCTACATAAAAACATCTCTGTGGCTTTTACGTGATTGTATCTCAGGCGGCCTTCAGCTCCTTGGAAACGGGGGCTTCCATTAACCACAGGCCATGTGAAATGTTTTTTCTGCTCAGCCTGTGGCTGAATTGTATCATGAAACGAAAGTGCCTCGTGTGGTAGGCGGGCCGCCCAGCCGAACGAGACACGAACAGCTGAACACGCACCTTCAGCATAACTCAGCACAACTCACTGGAACTCACTGGACACATCGAAACTCATAATCAAGCATATTTATTGCTATTCAGTGTCAGTGTCAGTGGGCAGTATTTGCAAAACTTGTAAAGACTACTAAAGCGCTATCAATTATTAATACTAATTGTTGCCCTTAACTTACTCAGTACACCTAATTTTGTGTAGAACCTAGGACACTATCTATGCATTGTTAGCAAATATAACCTGCTTTTGGTCTAAGCAGTGGTTTTTTTCCTCCTTATACTCCATTGCCATCTGTTTCCTGATATTAAAACATTTAACAGCTGCTTTTCTGGCTAAGAAAGAAGTCACCATCCGTATATCACATGCGGAAGTGGACTCTCTTGTCTTGTTCACTTAATGTATGAATGTTAACTGTCATCTGGCCACCCTATATATCCTGACAGTAGTGGCCAGCTCTAGACAGATTTATAGTAGTGTTATTTCCAGTCAGATGTCGAAAGGGGGGAGAGTACTTCTAAAAACCATTCTGGGCCCCACTTGCCAAACGCTGGAAAGCTGGAAAGGCTGAAATAATTTACGATCTGTTCCCCACTGATGAATAACTGTTGCATGTCGATACTGCGGTTATGCACGGTACACATTGACGTTTTATCGTAATATATATTTTGTAGTGTTTTTAATATGTTAATGTTTGATAGGGCAAGTTAGACCTCTGTGATGTATTATTAACAACAGTAATGCAGGCTGCAAAAATTCTGTGCACAGTGTAATTTGAACTTTTATCTGAATATTTTTATTTTATTTTATTTTATTTTATTATTATTATTATTACTGTATCTCCAATATGTGTAAAGCATCAGATCAGGAATAATGTATTGAAAGACAAATAAATTTTCTTCAACGCATTTTTATATGTGTATGTGTGTGTGTGTGTGTGTGTGTGTATATATATATATATATATATATATATATACATACAGAGAGAGAGAGAGAGTCTTAATCCTGTCGCATCATGGTCTAAACAAATAATTTTTGAACAAGTTTAGAATAATTTGTTGAAATAATGTTTGTCATTGATGATATTTCTTTTTCGTTCGAAAGGTATACGCAAATGTAAGTGCGTGGCATTTTGGACCGGCGGGTATTAAACAGAGCATGATGGTGATAACCTTAAATTAATTCCTTGTTTCCTCTCCTTGAGTTTATTATTCTTAGCTTAGGCCAGGTGTAGTCGTGCCGAGTCGACTATAATTGTGTGCATGCTACTTAGGCGAAGACCGCAGTGGTAATAAACCGAATTACACAATAAATTCTTCCCAGATGGCCTGCAAACGTATCTGCCTGTCCTGTCGGCCTGCGTTCAAAGTGTGTCCCGTTTTGCTTGGGTCCACACACGCACACACATGGTCACATAGTGCATGGCGATTTTAAATGTTTGGATTAGCCAAAAGATTGCTTCCATCTTGCAGTATGCCAGATTTTAGACCATTCCTTTATTTCCTCTACCAACACAGTTATGGACTGTGTTGCGTAGCTGTGTTTTGATAACCTCTTAATTGAGGTACAGTTCAGGAAGCTGTTGAGGATCTGTGAATGGCAACTGTGACCATTGCTTACTTCATTTTGTATTTGCATAGATATTCTAGTAAATGCAAATACTCAATTATCTAACTTCCTTTAATATTTACATGACATAAATTATGTAAGGTAATTGGGGTCTACATTAAAGTGCCAAATTGAACCTCAATTTTATCTCTCTGCTAAACTTTTTAAAAGTAGCTGCCTCTGAGGGTGCTCTGTCAAACAGAAGAAGAAGAAATCAATCGAAAACCACAGAGATGGCAGAGAAATGGAGAACTGAACTCCATTTAAGTAAAATATGAGAATGGCATTGGAGAGTAATGGTTTGTTGCAGTGGAGAGTAATGGTTTGTTGCAGCAGAGGCTTTGGGTTTCTGAGTGTCGCTGCAGGTCAAACTCCACGCTGAGCCTTCAGTTCATGCTAATCTTGCAGAACATTGACTATGAAAATGCCTTCGTCCAGGTTCTTGTTGGAACCCCAGCCTCCCGCCACGGCCCTCGTTTATGGGCTCGTTTAAACCGTCGCCATTCTGGTTCTCCGCAGTTCTCTCACAGATTTCCACACACCGTGGCGACGAGGTGCTATTTGGGGAGGGAGACGGAGTTAAGCCGCGGTAGCTGGTGAGCGTGCCGCACAAAGGCTTCTTGGGGACCCCTGTGCCTGAAGGGATCACCACACGCTCCAAGGTCATCACATCCAAGAGAGCGGGCTGGAGCGCGCGCGCACACACACACACACACACACACACACACACACACACACACACACACACACGCACAAGCACCCAAGCCTGTGTGGCAGTGTACAAAACCACAAAGCGACGCGTGATCCTCATATTGGAACCAGCTGCCTTGAAAACCCTTGGCTCAAGGTTTACGATGTGCCCGGTTCACCAATTCACGCTTGGAAAACACAGAGTAATTATAGTAATAAACGTCTTAGCCGTGTGAATAGATTCGAAGGATTATCATCCATCTTCTGACAATTCATCTAGGACAGGGTTGGGAGTTTGAACGGATTACCCCCATGATTAAATGCACGGCTGAAGTTTGTTTAGTTACTTGTTCACTTATCTGTCTTCGGTATTAGCCCTTCATTTGTGTGGTATGTCATGAGCAGATGCTGAAACTGGGTAGAGGAAAGGGAGGAGGGCTCCACCTCTACAGCATGGTGTGGTCCTGATCTCAGTTTGACAAAGCGCCATCCTCTGGTCAGCCACGATTTACATCGGCATACACACCCTTACATCTTATTCTCCCGACAAAGGCAGCACACCATATTGTTACACTAATCCCGTTGTTGTGAAATTCCTCTGGTGCCTCACAGCAACAGGTACTTCCTCGATTGTTTTGCGTTTGTGAACATGACAACGTAAATAATGCATCGTGCATGTGTGCAAGCCCAGTGGGAGTTCCATGAATTGCAATATACCACCGTCAGGGTAATTATTTTTCAAAAGAATAGCTGTGAGGGAAAATTTATTTTATTGACTCCCAATACATGATTTATGCCACATGAATCACAGATGGGTCCGAATATTTTTTATACCTAAATAATGTGAAGCAACAGCCTTATACTTGTAGTTGTTCCTGTAGAAGAGCATGTTAAGTTCAGGAGATAAAGTATGTGATAAAGTATCCCCTCTGTTCTTTCTTACTCATAACACTTATCTCATAACACTTGTTGATCTCCAAAAAAATTTATCACAATATTAAGGGCAAAACCCGAAACACGGTTTCGTCGAAGAAAAAGTCAGTTACTTTGTCACATGGGTGATGCGGCTTGGGTGAAGTATTTTCCTTGAATTTACTCAGGCTGCCCTTTGTATTACACTAAACTTGTTTATCGATTGCACACGATTACATGTTATGGATAAGCAATAAAGAGAGGATTAGCGCTTTGCTGCGGGACGGTATGTGATGATCGCAGATGCAGCACCTTGCACCCAGGGTCGAACTTTCTAATCACAGATCCATGTTCTTTACTCTCTAGGTGCATTGCTTCTGTAAGTGTGACAGGTAGTTGTATCACCACAGACTGGTGCTGAGAGAACTGGGTTTGGTATAACCAGAAACGGCGTCACATAAGCTGGTGCCAGCAATATGCAGTGTGCAGACTGCAATAGTCTGTTCTTGTACTAGCAAAGACAATAAAAGCTTTATATATTCTCTCTCCTTGAGGACAAGCCAGTATTGCTTATTACTAAGTCTTTGAAATGTATTATTTCCACACTTTGTCCATTACATAATTTGAAAGTGTACTTCACTCTATTGTCTGACTCCCTAAGTCAGCCGTGTTTATCAGTTGATAAACGGTTCCTTTCAGACACCTCTGCAAAAAAGTCTAAAAAAAAAGATGATTCTCTAGGTAGCTTGTGGGTTGGAAGAAATGAGTCAATCCTTCATGAGATCATTACACTGACACCTAGTGTTCATTCTTGTCGTTACTGCAGTGGCATCCCTCGTTAATTCTAGCGTTGTATTATTGTAGATTATGATAGTAGGGTCTCTTCCCACTGGATTCTTCAGCTTGTAGAGGTTAAGAGGCACAGATGTGGCCTGATTGTTTTATCTCATAAACCTTTTTTTTGTTGGTCTGCACTCTTTTGATTCTCTGGAGGGTTAATCAATATCTCAAAGTGCCAGTTAAAGATTTATCTAATGATTAGGGAAGCGCACTTGTAATTAAAAGATCGCAGGTTCGAATCCCCGACCAGCAAAGCACCGCTGAGGTACCCTGATCAAGGTACCGCCCCCAAGCACAGCTCCCCGGGCACTGAATTAGCTGCCCCCTGCTATGTCACATTGTTACATACGGGTTAAATGCAGAGGACACATTTCATTGTGGTGCACTGTGTGTTGTGGTGTGTCAACAATGACAATTATTCACTAAATTAAATCAATTGTTGCAGTAATCTTAAACAAAATGTAATCATGAATGTTTATAACATTGTCAATGACAAATCTGTAATAATAATTTTAGTGACTTCTATATTAATATCAATATTCATTTTCAAGTCAATAGTTTACTGATAGATTTGAATTATTGCTTTTTCCGGTCAGCAGATACAATTAACCATAGTGTGACCATTTCATTGAATGTAGCTACATATTTTTCACGAAAATTCTTCTGTTTTCCTTTATTTTTGCTCTTGAGTCATATTCGTGTTCGACTGCTCTTATGGTATAGAGGATCGGTGCTGCCTGGGTGAGACTGACACGCTCTGTATAGCTGCCGCGTTCTCGGTCGACTGCCCATATGCAGGCCACACGAGCGTTAAACCCGCTGCAGAAAGGCATCATTGTGCTGCGTTCTGTCAGTGCATCATTACACGTAATTGTTCTCAACGTTAATCGGTCCTATTCTGAGCAAGTTGTATATTCTCAGGTATCAGCGCTGCTGGTTCCCTTTTCACTGGGTAAAACAACACTGGCCTGTTAGCCTTAAGCTGACATTTAATGCTTCATCGCTCCGGAACGGACGCCAGAATTAGAGCTCGAACACTGTTTAGACCACAGCGAATGATTGAGTTTATCGCTGTTTATCAATAAAACGAAATGTTATGCATCAGGTGCCGGTTGTATCTGGCCCTGAATGCTTTTGATTTCAGTGCAGTTCTATAGTGCAGGCTTCAGTTTGATTGACTGCTTACATGGCCTTGTGTAAGACTGAAACCCAAACATCGCACAAAGGGGGGAGAAAAAGCATTTTCATGACAAGCTACCATTGAATGACTTTGCCGGACTTGCCTCCTTTTCTGAGAATGCCAGGTGCAGAAATTGGCTTGTTTAATTCACCAAGTCTACTTTGTTTGGTTCATAGCTGCTATTTATGCATGGCCACACATGGTTCGCTGCATGTAACACTATAGTACAAACTCAATATTTCTTTGTTTTTTTATATATAAAAAAACAAGGTTAAAATTCTTTCATTTTTATTTCAATTTCTACTCAAAAATTGCCATTTATG
>JAABNY020000025.1:19174980-19188454 GCA_015164015.2 Brevimyrus niger | reverse complement strand
GTGTGTGTGTGTGTGTTTGTGTGTGTGTGTGTGTGTGTGTGTGTGTGTGCGTGTGTGTGTGTGTGTGTGTGCGTGTGCGTGTGCGTGTGTGCGCATGGGCCCTTAGTGCCCAGCTGCCTTGGTGCTACCAGGTGCCCTTTTGCTGTGACCCCCAGGCTTACATTCATATAAATGTTCACGTATACTAAAGTCCCACAGCTCAAAAAAGGTTCCAGTTTGTGCAGCCAGGTGAGAGGTCGCAATGCATCTCGTAATGTATTGGGTCAGGATCAGAAAGTGTTACTTTAAGCCAGCGCTATAAACAAATCGAACACCCCCAATGACCAGACTGGGAAAGCCATATAAGCCGTGTGCCTGTAATCACAAGGTCGCCGGTTCAAGCCCAGCCTCAGCACGTCTGCGGGTCCTTAAGCAAAACCCACTACAGGTGGCTGCCCTTCATGGACAGCTTGCTCTAAAAAAAAAAAAAAAAAAAAAAAAAAAGAGCACGTTGAGGGAGGCGTAAAAAATAAAAAGAATAAAGTGTAAATTATTATTATTTATTATTATTAATGACAACAACCAGAAACAGCTGATCACACGGGGATCCCACACGAGGTTAACGAGGGCGCGTGGCACACGGAAGGAGCAGACAACCGGGGTAGGACAGGGGTAATGTCAGGATAAGATCTTTATCGTTTTGGAACCCATTAAGAAAAAAATGCTCTTCTTGTTTTATCCTGTTCATTTTGTGTTTAAATGCTAAAAAAATAAAAACATATTTAGGTGTAATTTTAGGGGGCCGGGAACCAATTAATTGGTTTTCCATTATTTCTTATGGGAAAAATTCGATCAGAACTCAAACTTTTTGGGATTCGATCCGGAGTCCGGAACCGATAAAGTTCAAGAACTGAGGTACCACTGTATTGCCTAGATCACCACATAGGCCTCAGCTACTACTGCTTAAGAGTGGAACCTATTCCATGCATCAGGGGCAACAGCCCAGCCCTCCAAAATAAACTGCTGACATACAGGCCCATAGCAGACTCCATACAGTATTTATTTCACCAGCCACTACTGGCAAATCAGCCAGTGAAGATGTGAATCATGACTTAGCCTGCCGTCTCTGCCTGGCATTCAGCTTGAATGGGCTCAATCATCCAGGAGCCACAGCGCCACCTATCTACATGAACCTTTTTCTGTTATGACTATGTAACAAACAAAGGTCCCAGTAATGAAATATGTAGGCTGCTACCTATTATCCAGCCTGCTGTAGTCGTGTGGAACCAATGGTAGCAGGATGCAAAGCTGGTGGCGCAGGGCATTACAACCAAAAATTACAAGCAAATCCTCAATAGCCTGTATCAATAACCACAGAACATCTGACTCAGACTGGAAATGTTCTCAGCACAGATATTTACTTGTAAAACAAAAACATTTTTTGTTTTAATAAAATCCTGATCGGAATGAATATAAAAAGTTCAGCAGAATCCTTTTTGTCCCAAAAAACCGCTTTTAACTTTCCAGTCAGAAGATGTAATTACTGTTTTCGTTCAGAATGTTGGAAGGGTCCAAAAAAGTGAATATAACTTTACATATTGCCATGAGACATCATATTGCCATGAGACGTCCGATTTCTATTAAAACAAAGTCTCATACATTCTGGATGTAGCCCAGAAATGCTTGGGTTTTCCCCAGATTTGTTCTTTGTGAGTATTTTAATGGGTATGTTTTAGCTATCAGCAGAGTCTTCAGGGGGTGAAGCACTTCATCCTTCTTGGCCTTCCGTTTCGACTTTACTAACACTGCCAATTGGTCAAATGTTTGCTTACACACCCAAATTTTCCTAAATTCTCTCTCTCTCTCTCTCTCTCTCTCTCTCTCTCCCTCTCCCTCTCTCTCTCTCGCGCTCTCTGTTAGCCTTAATACCAGCTTCTTTGATATTACTGGTAGGCTTTAAAGTCCATAGTTGTCTCCCTCCCTATAGTCAGAACATAAATGAGATTATTGAATTAAACATCAAATGGACTTTTATGTGTTTTGTGTCAATTTTATTCCACTTTTAATTACCTAATTCTCCTTAATGTAATTAATGGTAATTGGTTGATGAAGTAAGCAGATTTTTAATTTTTATAAAGAATTACAAAAGAGCCGTTGTTTTATAACAGTCATTATTAGGGCTGGATATCAGATTTTGTTTCTCAAGTGCCCAACTTGCTTCAGTTTCCATTTGATTCGATTTACCTTTAAAACACATTCACTTATGTGCAATCAAACCAGATTTTTTTTTTGTAATAACAGCAACTAGACACACTGTTGTAGCTTTAACATTGCAGCACAGAGCAATGTAATCGCTTAAGTTAATATTAACAATAAGATAAAGTTAATCATTATATAATAAATAAATAATATGTGTGAACTGTATACTTGTACTAACCCTTTAATACACAGAAATATTTCATTCACACCTTTTTCCTCTGCATTTATACCCAGCCTGAAATAAATCAATTCAACTTCCAGACTTAGTTGCTTTGCTTCAATGTTACTTACAACTTTTGAAAACAGATCAGCAATATCCTCATAATGGACTGTGTTTCTCTATATACCATCTGTTTTTATTTATTTTTTATTTATTTTGTATTTATATGTTTTTTTTATTATTATTATTTTATATAACATCATTTCACATTACTGTATGCAATGTACTGAATACCAGACCTGACCTGACTTGTCTTGACGTGCATCGCATGTTCGGAGTACAATGCACCAAGATGGCGGTGTAAAGTGATTGCACAATAGCATTGCAACCCTACCATAGGTGAGAGAGAAAATAGTGCCACCTATATGATAAGAAGACTGATACAAGTAAAATTCAGCAAAAATATTTTCAGTTGTTGGGAAAAGGCCTAAATTAAAAAGATCAGTCTTGAGATTTTGTGAATCATCAAAACCAGTAACCCGATTGATTAATATTTTTTCCCCCATCCCTGGTCATTGAGAACCTTATTTTAATTATCTGCATTCATTTGAAATGCATGGTGAATTCACCTCTTCCGTATGATTCATGCTGTTTTTCCTAAATCTCAGAATATACCTTTTCCTGTTCCTGAAATACGTGTAGCTGATTTCTCACTGCTTCAACAGACGTCCCTAATTAACTTTATTAATTGTATGTATTATTAAGAATAATATTAATAATTGGAAAAAATAGATGTTTACCAGAAGAACTTGCATGTCTCGGTGGAATCTGTCCTCTTGGGACTAATCACTGTAGCACTGGCTCCTTGCTATACTGTCGTTGTATTTTTAGGGATGTAATACAGTAATGAATTGTAGTGGTAGCGACAGCAGAGTAATTAGATTCCCATCTTCTGTTTACAATATTGGATGAATGGGAATTGTTTTCCAGCTTATGGCGGCCTTACATTTCAGGCCTGAAGAATCATTTTTATTGCTGCGGATTAGACAAGGATGGGCTTTTGTCAGCAGTTTGGACTCTGTTTCCTCAGGCATACCATCAATCTTTTCTTGGACGCAGTAAGATCTCAGACAGTCTGTTATTTTCTGCGACTTTCTCCGCCGTGTTCAGATGGAAATGTTTAGAAGGCTCTTTGTCATCCTGTGTGGGGCCGGCATTGTGTTTGCTGTAACGCCATGTTGACAGCGACTCTTGAATGGATGCTATTCTGGGACTCTGGGGGATATATATTTTGCAGACACCCGCAAAACGGCACAAGGCTCCAGCCCAATGTGAGCCCCCCCCCCCCCGCCATTTATTTTTGGCATTAATCACAGGCAAGAATTGTAGGGCACATCCCAGGCTGAATAATAACGATGGTAAGGAACCTGCATCCAGAAGGAGAACAGGCCACCACAGCCATCATCATGCCGTGTAAATGTGTGTGAGAGAGAGAGAGAGAGAGAGGCGCCCTTAACACTAGACACCATGCCGATTAAATGCAAATAAAGAAAATGTCGTGGGACGAGACAGTTTGTTACTTTTCTTTTTTGCCTTAGTTTTGTATTCTCCTGAGAGCCAAAAGTTCCTCAATTGCATTTCAGTGCTTAAAAGATTTATTTGATCCTAGAATGAGGAGAGAAAAAATCTCACAGGCTTCCTTTCTTGGTCATGAAGAACTGCTTTAAAATGGGACATTCTTTGCTGAGGTACTTAACCATTTGGAAGAGCTCTCAGTTTGAATCTCTGCGATACACAGCCTAGGCACCCATCAAATTATAGATTTTATTTTATTGTTTTTTCAGTTTTTGGGCAGACTGTAGAAAAGTTCAGTGGCAAAAGACTACTTCTTCATTGGAGTAAAGGACATGAAATATCCCAGATTTATAGCTATCCTGAATTTAAATATTATCACTATGCTATACATGCATTGAGAAGAAACCATCAGTGGTAACCTGCTCAGCTATTTTCCCAGTATCGGTCCTGTTAAATTTCTGCAGTAATATAATCCTGGTCTTGGGAAAAGTAATCTTTTTAAACGCTCTATCATATTTAGCTCAGTTTAACCTATAAATTATTTAAGTACTTTTAAAAGGGTTTAAGGTCACATTCTTCTGTATTATTACACTACTTAATAAAAGTAACAATAAATTAGTAGATCTTGCCCAGATGGTGACCAATAAACAGAAATACAGATAAAACACTAACATCCTTCCATTCATATTGCTTATCTAGTGCAGAATTGTGGTGCGAAACAGTAAGAAAAATACGTAAAAGTGACAGTGATGGTTTGAATTACTATGCTGTAGGTGGTGATTTTGCTGTTGCAGCGAAGCTTGTGTTTCTCAGAAGAATTTAAAAATAAAACTCCATGACTGTGAGTTTTGGAATAGGACAGTAGCAGGTCATGCTTCCTAAGGAAATTATTCGTAAATCTTAATGCTTTATTTTTTGTGGCTACCAGTAAGATGTTCCTTAAGTTACAGAGTTACAAAAGGAAAAATGAAAACCTCTCAGAAAAACCCTGTATGGACCGCAACATGAGTCTTCGGTATAATCATTTGTTTTGTTAACATCATAACCCAAAATCTCGCATTTATCATCAGAATTGCTCAAGAGGAAATGTAACGGAAAAGGAGTTAGCCGGTAGACCGTTTTTGATGTCTCTCTTCTATCACCCAGATTACGGATGAAAAGTTCCATCCATAGCTTCTCTCTACGATGGGTGTGCCCCCCGTTTTGCACCCTGTTTAACTGAAACTCATAGTCTTCTGCTCAGCACTGTTAAATTGCCGGACTTCAGTATCGTCTTAATGTTTTTGTAGGAGTAAAAGATTTAGGTATTAAGCTATCTAATGCTTATGTGTAAAAAAAGTGATTAGAGCTGATCACATGGCACCTGACCTCTTACCCCTCAGTCACCTGTCTGTAATTCCAGGGCACGTCAGCTGTCTGACTGAGATGATTCTTGTGTTGCTTGTTGTTTAAAACCTGTTGATGCATCTGCGCCTAGCTAGAGGTTTGGACCCTAGCAAAGTGCTAATACTACTCTAAATATTACCCTTTTTACAATCATGTAGGTGTGAGAAGTGGCCACTATTGTTCAACTTGCATAAAAATTGGCAGTGTAGATTATACTCTTTAAATTCAGTAGTATTTTTACATGGCTGAGATGGATGTTGGCGTAATAAGTTTAAAGGTGTTTGCGTAATTAATTTTTTATTGGCCTTTAGTCAGACTGAGATGTAGCGGCGTAAAATAAGGGCCGGTACTGATCCTTATCTGCCAATTGGTTCCTCCCGTGCCACACTTGTCATAGCTGGAATCCTGGGGACTTGAGTGACACTTGAGTGGTCCTGTTTGTCATCCGGGATGGGGGGAGGGGGGGGTCACTGATAAAAGTGATGTGCCCTGGGGTGTTTTCAGTGCAAATGTGAACTCGCTAACTGATAAATTTGGCAGCATATGCCCCGAACGAGATTAAAGGCTGGAGCGATGCTGGTGCCCCAGGGCTGCTGGGACATTGACAGCCCAGATCCCACAGTCTTCTTATCTTAAAATAAGACCTGCTTAGCTTCGCCGTGTCACTGCGGCGTTTCCACAGGCCTGGCACAGACACCGGCAGACGCTTCCGTCGGACTCCATCCAGCTGCATCACGCAGCGAATGTTAGGTTTCAAGTTCCCCGGTCGCCTTGTCCTTAATGCTGCTTGTTATGGTTCTGTTCAGATTTTAGTGGAATTTCTGTAAAATTTCATCTTTCATTTGCTACTCTGTTAATTGTAAAGTGTGCAGTTATTGCAATGTTTTCAGTTGGAACTGTTTTCATGTTGATTTGTATTTTGTCGCATGATGTCCCAGTGCCAATGTGTCCATCCATTGTGACATAAGGTGTCAGTTTGTTGTAACATAGCCCAGTACATCCCAGTAATCGTCACGCGTCTGTGCAGTTATAAATTATATCTTTATGGATGAATTCTTACATTGTAATTGTATTGAGTGTCATACATTATTAATAGGTAGATGACTAAATTATTGCATTCCCGACAAATGCTTATTGCATGCTTGTATTGCGTAATATCCTTTTATTAGATGACAATCACGCATGCTTAGATGTGTTTTACATTTTCAAAGCTGAAGACCTGTTTTAATATAATGGCGCTTTGTTCTTGTAAGTATCCCAAAACACTACCTGTCTCTTGAGGTTTTCAATGTGATTATGATCATGCCCCCCCCCCCCCAAACATGCAGAGAGTTGAAAGGCAGACCAGGATGATGGACCCAGCTCAGTATAGCGAATTCTGCGAAAGTCGGCAGCTCAGCTTCTGTAAGTATTCTGCCAGACAGGAAAAGTTTGCATCAAATTACACTTTGCGTCAAATTACTTTTATAGTTTTTGCAATTATATGTATATATGACTTTAATTCATTAGAATATATAAAGTGTATAGCTGTCAGTTTTAAACAGGATTCCAGTGCTGTACAGAATGAGGACTCTGGAGACGACAGTATGGTAACATCTGGGCTGTGGGATGGATTATCATGCATCTGCACGAAGCCCAGTGTGAATATCTCAGCTGAGCTGCGGCGCCGGATGCGTTGGGCCTCGTCTGGGGCCTCGTCCGGGGCCTGGCCTGGGGCCTCGTCTGGGGCCTCGTCCGGGGCACCGTCACACAGCCACGCTGGGCCACACAGCCGCATTCCTGCCGTAATGATGCACTGACAGACCTTGTGCCTCGCCGGCCAGCCCGCAGGAGGTGCCGACCCAGTGCTGGGATGTAAATGTACGAGTCTGAACACACGGCCCCGTGCTCTCCTCCTGCGGGAGTCTGAACACGCGGGCCCGTGCACTCCTCCTGCGGGAGTCTGAACACACGGCCCCGTGCACTCCTCCTGCGGGAGTCTAAACACGCGGCCCCCTGCTCTCCTCCTGTGGGAGTCTGAACACGCGGCCCCCTGCTCTCCTCCTGTGGGAGTCTGAACACGTGGCCCCCTGCTCTCCTCCTGTGGGAGTCTAAACACGCGGTCCCCTCCTCTCCTCCTGCGAGAGTCTGATCACGCGGCCCCCTGCTCTCCTCCTGTGGGAGTCTGAACACGCGGCCCCCTGCTCTCCTCCTGTTGGAGTCTGAACACGCGGCCCCCTGCTCTCCTCCTGTGGGAGTCTAAACACGCGGTCCCCTCCTCTCCTCCTGTGGGAGTCTAAACACGCGGTCCCCTCCTCTCCTCCTGCGAGAGTCTGATCACGCAGCCCCCTGCCCTCCTCCTGCGGGAGTCTGAACACGCGGCCCCCTGCTCTCCTCCTGTTGGAGTCTGAACACGCGGCCCCCTGCTCTCCTCCTGTTGGAGTCTGAACACATGGCATCCATGCCGAAGGTCGGAGATGAAAAACACAGTTAAAAGGAAGCGCAAGTACTTAAAAAAATCACATTGTGTGCTCTGATCCACCAACGGAAACTGGAATTACGATTTCAGTCGTTACCCTCGGCTGGGGGGGAGAGGTCATGTCAGCATATAATATGTTAATACTTTTGAATAATGCGTCATGTGTGATGAACCTTTAGAGATAAGAAATGTTATGGCTTTTTAAAACTTCTGCATTGGATACCATTCACAAGTTGCTGCCTGTGCTTATTTTCTCATGGTTTGGTTGGTGTTTTAACGTTGGCGTTCGATAAGCGTTATACGTTGAATTGTTTTTTGAAAGGTAGTGCTTGTTTTGAGTACAGTTTGATATTATTGCATGTTGCTGTAAAACCGTCTTATAAGTCCTAGGTCTGCTTTTGGTCATTCTGAAATTTGATTATACCCTGTAGCAACCATACAGATAATTGTACACAATAACACTGTAGAGAGTAACATTATAGACAATACTGATAGTTCTGTTTTCTGGCCATTTCTCATGAAGAATTCTACTTTGTGGGTTTTCAGCCAAAAAAGCTTCCAAATTCCGTGAATGGCTGGACTGCAGTAGCATGGAGGTGAAGCCCAACGTGGTTTCCATGGAAATCCTGTCATATTTGGCATACGAGACCGTGGCTCAGGTAAAACCACATTATGGCTGCCCCCTGCTGAACCCTGGGGGGGACTCCATACAGTCACCGTCCGTTAATTTCCTCTGTGAACTTAAAAGGTTAATTTGAGGTTAGTTGTGCTTACTAGTGATTCCTAATGACATGGAAAAGAAGTTATGAAAATCTGAAGGATTGGGGAGAGGCTAATTTGATAATATTTTGATATTAAATGATAATATTTTGACAGGGAAAGCACAAAAGCATCTTGGTAATCTAATTTTTGTTAGAAAAGTAAACCATGACATAAAATCACAATATTGTGGGAGGAATTACAGATATAGTCTTTTTTGAGGAACTAATCATGATACTTCACAAATATTCCTTTTTATTTTTTTTGGCAAGGATACCTTCTGTTACTGAATCAGTTTGTTATATTTTAAGAATTTTGAATTTCTCAGATGTCTGTTACCCACTTGAAACCACTATTATGTCAAAAGCATTACTGGGATGAGCACTGGGAACATGTATAATGAATTGACACGTTTTGTCCTCCTGTTTCTCATCTCCTGTTTCAGTTGGTAGACCTGGCACTGCTGGTTAAACAAGACATGACCCCTAAAACCGGAGACCCATTCAGCCACGCCATTTCAGCCACCTTCATCCAGTACCACAATCCCACAGCTGAGGTACTGCCACCCTCCCCCCGTCCTTCCGAGTTGCTTGTCTGGATGGCATCATGCATCGTTCAACATGCGCGTCCCCTGGAAAATATTAAATCCCCACTGTTTACAGCCCAGCCAAGTTTGCGGTGGGCGGTGGTGTGTTGCGGGAAACTCTTCTTTCGGGGTTCTTTACTGTCACCGAAACCGTAAAACCGCTTCTTTCTTCCCTGGGTCAAATCGAGTCAAGGCCGCCGTTGGTTGAGGTCCGCGCGAGTTCTTTGGCCAGAACCCCAAGGCTGTTTCTCATCCAGACTGTGTAGGATTGGTCTTAGTGTCCCCAAGACGAGTACGATCTGTAGGTTGCCGTGGCCGATTGACCCTGCGGGTTCTAGAACAGTCGGAGATTGTGTCTTGGTGGTTTGTAGTAAAGGCAGTTTCTCTGAGGTTTAAAATTTCTTTTTACTATTATAACCAAGCCTATTGTTTTGTAAACCGGATAATTGAGAGCCGCTGCTCTTTTTTGTGAATCTGCTCCCAGACCTTGTCTGGTTTTTCGTCAATGTGGTCCATGAGGTTATAAAGATGGGGGAAAGAAATCAAGAATCATTGGAGTGATCGATTGACTGATTGTGGAGTGTCTTCACCAGGGGCAGTCTGTCACTGTGAAGAGCAACCCCGATTCTCCGGAAAATACCCCCCCATCCACCCCCAACGCGCCGCTCACTGGTGGTCACCAGGGAAAACTCTACTCTGCGGCCCAAGGCAATGGGGGACTGGTCCAAGATGGGAGCAGCAAAGTCAAGCAAAGGAAACGTAAAAAGGTTCAGAATCCATTAATACAATCTCATCCTCCAATATGAGCTTCTCATTTGTATTATCACCTACAGTATGTGTGGTCATTTTATAAATATGATGTTACTTTTTGATGATCACGTGTTTTAACAGTTTTTATTTTAATGTCTTACCTAAAATCACTGAATTGCATGCATACTGTTGCTTATTTATCGTTAAATAAAGTACAATATCGGTTTACATTTTCTCGTTCTGTTAGGTAAGGAAAGCGCTTCCACAGTTTAGAAACTTCACGCAGTGGGTCTCATTTATTAATTGATTAGAGTCTTAGATGTAATGTAATAAACTAACAGAGAATTAACTTTTCTGTTTAAATTATCAAAGTGGAATAGCTTAATCGAATTACTTCGCCGTAGACGTCATCTCGACCACTCTCAGAGGAGGCGACTGCTCTAGTTGCCCAGATGTTTATCTGCACTGACCCGATTCTGACAGGGCTAACTTGTGCAGTCACATATGGGTTCGATACTTTGGTTCCCCTTCCTTGTGATACCCTATATGTAAGCAGTGCCCACGCTCCATAATTATTACTTTCTTTATCAGAAGATTTTTTTTCCCCTGCAGTGTGTTTAGAAGGATATTATTATCCGAACATTACCCGATGTTTTCCGGATGTGAGTTAGCTAATAATTAGGAAATAACGGCAATGCTTAATATCACAGGAATTTTGCATATTGTGCTTCTTTCTTCTCCCTTCAATATATGCAAATTTAAACTCATGCATAATTCTGTGCGGACAGCACACTTGATCCTTTTTTCATCATTGCAGACTTTTTTTTACGCACATTCAGCCCGCCTGCTAACATGTGCGTGCTCACGGCGCAGTTGCCGTTTGTTACACACGCTCCCGTGCATGAGTCTGGCTGTGTGTGTGTGTGCGCGCGCGACTGAGGGACCCCCTCGCGCAGAGCAGAGGGCTGTGTTTTTGATTTAGGAACCATCTCTGGTGTTTGTCTGTTGCAGAGCGCGGCAGCCGGCGGTGCGGAGCCTCAAAGTGCTGCCATCCAGCCTGCCCACATCAGAGAGGCAATGCGCCGCTACAGCCATAAGATCGGCCCACTCTCCCCCTTCTCAGTACGTAATAACAGAGCTGTAAAAAAAAAAAAGAAAAAAGTTATATTTATAATCTCACTGAACCCCATTTTAAAGTGGTCGAACTCTAACATATTTGAATTGTTGAGAGCAATTTGTGGTTAGTGTAATTTTCTGCATAAAACTGGCATAATGCTATTAGACGGAAAGAGCGCTTTTCTGTTTGTCTTGGAAAAGCACAAGATTTATTTATATATTAACTTTTTTTTCCTTTTAATATTCACAATTACAAATTGCATTTAAGTTTAATTTGATTAGCACACTGTGTCATTTTTATGAAACATATTTGATTGATTGTCGAGCCAGTTAGCTTTGGGCCATTCCTCATCTCACCTGTTTAAAACGATTTACCAAATTGTCCCAGAGTAATCCTCCATTTGACAGGGGAAAAAATCTGTTATTCTGCATTGTCTCATATTAGTTATATCTGATGCTGCGACGGTTTAGTTAATCTTAAACAAATTCTGCCCACCTTATTTGATTTTCCCAGCCGCATTAAAGGTGATTTGCGGATTATGCGGAATAGTTACGACATTCATCAGTGGTGTGGACAGGCGAATGTCTATAACAGTCTAGAATAAGATCTTATTTGTTCAGGTGAGATGGCTAACTGAAGCGTGTCACACAGGATTGGGATAAAGGAAAGGAGACTTTCTTCGGGGATATCGCTAACAAAACTGGGAGGAACACTATGAAAACATAGCAATGTTGGCCTCAGTACAAGGGGAAGACAAGAAAGTAAAGGGGATTTCTGGGTGTGGAAAAGACTATACTGGAGTAAACTTGTGTTTGGGCTTAGCAATTCAGCACTAACTAGAAAGTTAGAAACTAGAAAGCTGGTTAATTAGCTCGCCAGACTGTTGTTTTCCTTAATGAGTAGTTTACAGAAGTACACTAAATAAAATTGTCCAGGTGATAAGTAATTATGGAATTCCACTAGAGACCTGGAGCAAAGAAGTGGAACTACTGTTGAATTCTTTTTTTTATCACTGATGGTAGGAAGGAAGTAGTAACAAAAATGTGGGTATTAGTTAGATGCTTGACCGAAGAGTAGAGCTGGATGGGTATGGCAACACTAATAAGGTGGAGCTGTCACAGGGTTAGGGAATGAGTTGTGGGAAAAACAAAAGTGCCACAAATCTTGTAGCTGAGCTATCATGTGAATAAGTAATTTGCAGATAGGATGCAAAAGAAAAAACTTACGACACGCAGTTAACGGCATTTCTTAAGGCACAAAGGTTGGTATAGTTTTAAATGAGTTTTAAAGCATGGCGGTTTATCAGCGGGGAAGGAGAAGAGGCAGCAGCGGGCAGCAGCAACACTGAAGCCTGGAGAAAGCGGTGGATGATAGCAGGAGCTCTGCTGTGGGGAGCTGCCAGTACTTTGGGTGCTGGGCAGGAAACGAGCAGGGAAATGTGGGCAGCTGATACATCCAGTGGCTCATATGAAGAGTGTGTGTGTGTGTGTGTGTGTGTGTGTGTGTGTGTGTGTGTGTGTTCTAACTGGTATAATTGATTTGTAAGGAGAGTTATGTGCTGGCTAGTTTAAGCGTAGATATTTTTGCAGCAGGGTGGCACACTGGCACAGAGTTGGAGGTCCACGTCTTACCTGTGCTCTGTTTCAGAGGCACCTTCTCTCTGTGCTGGATGAGTCAATTCCAGGGCCCCTGATTTCTCCTGCAGTGTAAAGTCTAATGTGAGGACTGCAAGGTTAAGTGGCCCTGAGTTGCTCATGGCATGTGACAGTGGGTGAGTGTTTGTATGTGCCCTGTGATGGACTGGCATCCCGTCCAGGGTGTCCCCTGCCCTGTGTCCTGTGATGGACTGGCATCCCGTCCAGGGTGTCCCCTGCCCTGTGCCCTGTGATGGACTGGCATCCCGTCCAGGGTGACCCCCAGCCCTGTGCCCTGTGATGGACTGGCATCCCGTCCAGGGTGTTAGCTGGCTGATAGCTTCCAGGCACAGGAGTAGCAATGGAATTAATAGAAATTTACAAAAATGTAAGTATTAAATGTCACATATTTAACTTTAATAACTATACTTAGTAATTTGTTATGACTGTAATTGTAATTGTGTAAATACAATTTTAATTTCTCCTCTCAGCTGAGTATTTTTCATAAGAAATCTCAGGGATAATTAACAGGGAACACTGCAAGAGTCAATTATGAATAGACACAGAACAATTTGTTTAATAACAGTATAGCAAGCAATTCTCATGGCAGTAACTGGGTTAGTTAAATTAGCTTATATACAGTTCATTATTCCTTGTTTCACCAGGCTAAACAGAAGACAGAGTACAGATGTAACACGTTTCAGCCCAGTAACACGTTTTTTGTGTGTGATTAAAAATCTCATTCTGTGTGTGTGTGTGTGTGTGTGTGTGTGTGTGTGTGTGTGTGTGTGTGTGTGTGTGTGTGTGTGTG
>JAABNY020000025.1:19160763-19174880 GCA_015164015.2 Brevimyrus niger | reverse complement strand
GTGTGTGTGTGTGTGTGTGTGTGTGTGTGTGTGTGTGTGTGTGTGTGTGTGTGTGTGTGTGTGTGTGTGTGTGGAACTGTGAAATGCAGCGGTAAAGCAAATATAAATGTGCAATATTTTAATTATTATAAAGCAACATTACAGCATTATTATAAAGCACTAAGACATGACTGGTAATATTCCATGTCTTTGGAAAACCAAGAGTGTAATAAGTGGTGTTAATAGATATGAGTGTTTCATATTGGCCACAAATGCTGTGTGTCTAACCGTATTTGTGGTTTCCGTTGCCTCAGTTAACATGGCTTTTATTGCCAGTGACGCCAAGAGCCAGAGTGGTATTTTGAGTGTTTATTGCCTTCCGTTCTTCATATCTTAATTCCTTGTGCTACTCAGATAGAGGAGAAAATAAAAAAAGGCCCCATATATGGTTGATCTTGCCTTATAAACATCCCCCAGTCTCTCTCTGACGATTAGCTGTGGCGTCCTTCACCGAGAAAATTAGCTCAATGGTTGCTTTCTAACTTGCCACTCAAAACATCCTTCCCGGTAATTTTTTATTTTTTTTCCCGGTTCTGATGTTTTTCTTCTGAACCTTGGTGTTAATCTATGAATGGCTTTTCCAGATGCGCTGGCCATCACGACTGTAATATGAATGGAGATGGAACTTTTGGCAGCCGGAGGAGGCCTTGTTTCTTCCCCAATGTGGTGTATATGTCTATTTTCAACAATTATTAAACAGAGGTTCTGCCTCCAGGCTACAATAAATTATTACGTTGAATGGACCAAAAGTAGACCAAAAGGAACATTTATTTTCTCTTCTCTAAAATTCTGTAATCGCCCAGAGAAAGCCAACTTTAGTTATAAATAAAAGGAAACGCTGTTTTTTATATCAGTGTCATATGCACTGAATTTTCCATTTAATAACCTGCTTACATTCTGTACACCTCTAGACATCATTAATGTATCCGTGCTTCTTATTTACCATAGAATTTTCCACGCCGTTACATCAACTCATTCTGTAGAAAAAAACAAATGAGCTTTGCTATGCTAATAATATGTTTCGTTGATGTTGATGCTGAAAGCAGACGGACATGTCATCTTCCCCACCACCGTCGATAAGGCATTTCCTCACCATAAGACATTATAGTCATGCTACACCCCCGTTACTCTGAGGAGCTGGAAATTTCATGTTTAAAATAAGTTCTCAAGTCACCGTTGGCGTAAATAGTGACGTGAGAGAGAGCCTCAGCGTGCGGCTAGCAGGATTTACTGTGCTTTTGTCAGTCACTGCCCAATTTAACCCAATGGGAAATAACAAAGTCACCAAGGAGAATAGGTTAAACCAATGACTGACTGACGGCACGCGATAATTCCACCCACTGCGGGTTTCAGAGCCTTGGGTCTCCCCTCTCCGGCTGTAAAAGCTTCTTCATCGCTTGCCAACCTGACCAGCGATAGTATCAGGAGAGTTAGTCATTTCTGACGTGACATAACATGAAGTTGTGACATTGGCGTCACGCTCTGTTACGGACGGTTAGAGAAACGTGTTGAGCGTCACATTGCGTGTAGCTTAAGCTTCAGTTGTTTCCTATATTATGTTCATGACAGAGTAAGAGAATTAGACAGTCGGTGATGTTTAAATGATCTTCATTTTTGTGTAAACTATGAAGTCTGTCAAAGTGCGTCGGCCATTTCTAAACATGTCCTAATATTTGTAGCAACCCTCCAAAACTCCAATGTCTTTTTTTTCTCTCGACCACTACCCCACCTTGTTTGGTTATTCAATACCATTAAGTTATTGATTATGTTCATTAATTGAGCTGATGTACAATTTAACGAATACATGGAATGGCTGAGGTGCCCCTGAGGAGACATTTGGGAACGGAAGCATTGTTCATCTAGCCGTCCAACTGGATATGAGAAACTTTAGAAAACAAATGAGATTATTTTTTGTGTTGCTGTAAATTTGAATATGTTGTAATGCTCTTTTTTATTTTTTTCTTGAGCAAATTTTTCTACCTGGATCAATGGTCTTAAACGTTTTCTTCTACTGCCTAAACCTCCTTCCCAATTCTGTACATTCTTGGCAGCAATTACAAGCCATCGTGACGCGACACGGACATACAACACGTTCACGACAGTGCCATGAATATATTACCTGTGACGGTATGCATTATTTATTTTGATACTTCATCAGTGGATATCTCATACTTCCTCAGGGGGCAATTTTTTAAACTAAACGTAATTCACAGCCATATGAAACGCGGTATAGTTAATGGAGAGCTCCTGACCCTAAACTCCGATTAGCTGGTCCTGGATCAGTTCCAGACGGACCCCAGACTACCGGTGTCTCTCCCCTTCGTCGTGTTTATCCCTGTCGGCTGTCAGTGGAAGCTGGCAGTCTGCTCTCTGAGTGAAACGTGACCCCCGCACACATGCCTCACTGACTCTCATCTGCACATCTGGTAGTCTGCAACCCCCCCCCATCATGAATATGCAGGAACGTGAACCGTGTTTATTTCCATTATCACCGCCGCATAAGTGCATTTCCATGCCAGTTTTCCACAGTCGTCTTCTCTCTTTGGTATTTGGATGAGTCGCCCAAACATTTTTGCTGCATGTTATCCTCTTAATGCCCCCCCCCCCCTCAAACCCCACAGACTTCTGTCTTTGATTGATCACGCCACGATGTCAGTTCCCGTTTCCTACATAACTACGCGGCCTTTGTCTGTCCTGTTGCCCAAGTCGGAGATTAATATAAACTGCATATTTTAGTGAAAGCAGTAATACTGTCAGTGTGCATCATACTGCGTAGATGAGTCACTGAAATATGCATTTATTCTAATCGTTATGGTTCCTGGTTTTATGGGTTAAGGCGGTGATCAGATGATTATCTTATGTATATAAAGCAGAGGAATACAGCTGCCGCACCTTTACCAAACCAGCCCAGCACTCTCGCCGTTAATTTAGTGACTTTGGCCATAATGAATAAATACTTCATTTTTTCTTTATTGTATGACAAAGATACATGTTATATACAGTACACATCTTTGGATGCAAGGTTGTAGTTTTGTATTGTTAGGTCTTGACATATTACAAACAAGCATGTTCTAATTTAAAGTTTATACGGAATCATATCCAGATTCCCGTGTTTTGGCGTCGCATTTTTCATATTTAGCAGACGTTTTATCAAAAATGACACTCGATTGAGAAGACTTGTCAGACAGTCCCTGTGGAGGCTTCCCTGCTCCCGGGCCCACAGTGAAGCCCGGCCATGTCAGCCTGTGGTCCTGGCCCTGTGACCTGCCCATCGCACATGCAGCCCTGTAATCTGCTGAGCCCCGCTCAGCCCCTCACAGTAAAGGTTTTAAGGCACTTGACCTCCAGAAGGTTTAAAACAGAGGCGCTTTGTGTGGGACGCGCCGTATGTGTAAAAGATCGTAGCATTTCAATCCTGGTGTCGCTGCCCCCCTTCCTATGTGCTCCTGCTCACCATGGGGGGGCCCAGTGGCCCCCTTCAGTGATACGCATCTTTCTTCTAGGCTTCACTGGCTTCTTCCTCCCTCCCTGCTTCCTGTCGGTGATGCAACGTACTTCTGTCTTTATCGCATTAACAGATTTTCTTCGGGGGGGTTTCCCACCAATATCTTTTAATTTCATTGACAATACCTTTAAACTGTAAAGATATTGATTTAACAGTTTACATTAAAAATACATAGTGCACTGCGTTTATAATACTTGTATGTTATTGTCCTGCCGTTTCATTTGCAACAGTTGTGTCCAGTGCTGAAGAATCTAAGTGGATTACAAACAAACAGCAGCTTACAAACAGTGTTACTTTGCCATCTTGTTTGCTCTATAACTGCAGACTGAGAAGGCCGTGTATTGTGATGTTCTAAATGTACTTTAAATGCAGCTTGAGTGCTGAATGGCTGAATGTACCATGTAGAGGTAGCAAGACCCAGCTGCTGCCACAGTATCCTTTCTAATGTGCTTTTTTTTGAGGAAATCTGGCATTGTGTTGCCCCCCCCCCTCCACCCCAACGCCCTATTGTCCCCCCGCAGCCATTGAGCAATAGCTTAATGACAGCACACCAAAACGTCCTGCCCCTCTTTACAGAGTCGCCGGTTTCCAGGTTATTCCCGGCCCGCCCCGCAGCACCTAATGTCCGATACTGTGGGTGGCGCAGTGAAACTCCCACTGCATGCTGCTTCGAGACTTCCCGGCTGTTCGCAGTGTTAAATTCTCTTCTGATTTCTTTTGTCTTGGGGGTGGGGGTTTCACACTTCTTTGTAATGGATGGCTGTACAAAATCAAGAAGACGGAGAAGTCTAATGAACATGCACAGATATAACCTTGTACAGCTGCAGCCAGTTTTGTGCAGTGATGCATCTTTAATCTGTATGTTTTTTTTCCTCTATGAATAGGCGTGAATGCAGCTCGATGTGTCTGATGTGGGTGTAGTGAGTGTCCAGGCTTTTCCTCTATGAATAGGCGTGAATGCAGCTCGATGTGTCTGATGTGGGTGTAGTGAGTGTCCGGGCTTTTCCTCTCGGTTTTTCCATCTACGAGCCGCTCGGTGTTTATCCACCAGCTCTATTTTCAGCCTTGATCTGCTGCTGTTTGTACATCAGTGGTCAGCGACGGTACAAGAATCCCATAACAATTCCCCATCATCCACATTGTGGTTCCTAGGATAGCCCCTGAACTCTCGACCTTACCGTATAACGTATGTGTTTGGGTGGGGAAGTTGCATCGGGACGGTGGATGCTTGGATCGCCATTAAATAAATTATGAAAAAATAGACATAGCTCACGCTGAAATAGGCCAACTCCATATTTCCGCCTAATTGAAAGCTGCTGCTGTTTTATGTCGTATCCTTGTGTCATTCTGTGTCGCGGTCCCTCTGTTTTTTCGACTGGGGCACCCTTTGATCTCAGGGGCCTCTCCAGCGAGTGTGTTCCTGCATTCCCTATTGTAGCGCCACTTGAAAGCTCAGCCTTCATTTGCAGATGTTCGACGTATTTTAGGAAAATGTATTTGAGGATAGTTTCTGCTTCCTCTGCGGAAAGAATTGCACATATGAGAGTAATTTGTTTTTTTTGTTTTTTTTCTTTTTCCTCTCGCAAAGTATAAATAATTAATGTCGGGGGGGACGGGGGGGTGTGTGTGTGTGTGTGGGGGGGGGGGTTAATGTGACTGTAGTCTAAATTAAAATATATCCCTGAACAAGGAGGGGACTGTTCCTCGAGTCAGATCCCTGTTGCTTCCTGTGCGAAATCCACATATTATAAACTTAGCAAGGCAGAAATTCAGTTTTGTGACTTTCTGTTTGTTTTATTTGTCTGGGTGGAAAAGTGCTTCTCGCTGCGTTCTTCCTAAATTCTTACACTGTGTTTTTAAGAGGATGTCCTGCAAATTTGATGATGTAAGATAACAGCATGTTTGCAATTAAATGTGGTCATTATCTTGAGAACGGGTATTTGTTTTTCATTTATATGGGTAGTATATAAACACTTCTGGTATAAATATTTTTTTGTAGGCATGAATCGCACTTGGTGAAGGATGTGGTTGTTCCATGATAATTTTACTGGTTTTTACTATTTCTTCCTTTCTAAAGAAAACCATGAAACTTACACTATTTCTACCAAAATATTGATATTCACTTTTTCAAATCTATGCACATAAAACTGGTACTCAGAACAACTGTAAAATCGCTGGGTATTCATGCTGTTCCAGCACAAATGTGATTTTACAAAATTGTACATTAAGCAATGGTTCAGTCTTCCTGAAAACTATTCTCACTGTTTAGATAGCTCTGTCTTTTTGTGCTTTAAAGCGATCAATTGCCATCGGGTTTGTCTGTCGTTAATGTTTTTTCATAATCGCTGCTGTAGTTGCATTATGATTCTAGTCTTACGGATGCCATTTCAAGTACTGTTGGTATTTGTTTAGTTCTGTATCTGATTTGATGAAAGGGGGGGAAAAAATCACAGAACTGGCATCACACCAGTCAGATTTAGAGGTTAATCACGGACAACTGCATCACTGCTCCCTAACTGCACCAAGGTAGAGGCTGGGTAAGCAGCCAGTTGAAACGGAGGGACAGACTGATAGATGGACCAGAGTAATGACCAGCGCTCCCTAAGATGACTTGTCTCACCTCATTATGCATTTTTCCCCATTTTATATATCTGGCTCCAACTTTAAAATATGTAAATGTTTAACATGCATGAGTACAAGCCACATGTTAACCACATTTGCACTTCCCCCCCCACCCACTGCCAAAAATCGCTGCTAATCAATAGAGTGGCCGATTATAGCTCTCGCCACCAGAAATGTTCAGATGAAACACGAAATGTGACTTTCCAGCCAGAGTTGTCTACAAATCCGGAAAAAAACGGCCCTGCCTCTTGCCTCTGTGGGGATCAAGTGATAATTGGTAGCAGATTTTCATCCTCTCTCTCTCTCTCTCTCTCTCTCTCTCTCCCCCCGACAGAGCGTCTACCGTAGGAACGGAATGACTTTCCTGGCCTGCTGACTGCAGCGGACAGAGTGGGGGGGGGGGGGGGGGCTGCAGGAGAGCATGCCCAGAGGCTCTGCCCCAAGAAGGTTTAGTTTACTCCCCTGTCCCCTTTCATCCCGCCATCAGAGGATGAGTGCGTGGTGGCCCGGCCTGAAGCCTCCCTGTTTCTCCTTTTTTCTCAATCTGCCTCTTCCTTGTTCTTTAGCAGGCCTGCTCTCGGGTTAATTGAGGAAGGAAGTGTCGGAGCCCTGCGTGGGTTGCCAGGAATGCGGGCCACGACAGCATCCTCCGCTGGGCTCCGAGTTCCCGCAATTGGCAACCCTTCAATGCCGCTGACAGATGAGGCCTTTCTCAGTTTGAGGGACCCTTTAGCAGTTTAGAGCTTGTCGCAGAAAAGCCATTCAGCAGCCCATTAAGGGGGACTCCATAACAGCTGATGTGCTACAACAAGGAACTTTTTTTTTTTATTTCGTGCGACAGCCGTTGAGTTAATGTGAGTTAGTGTGATAACTGTTTCAGAAACCTAACACTAAAAATTATTCTTTTATTGTTCTGATTGAGTGATGCAAATTAGGAAACTTCTGTCTTTTTTTTAGTTTTATTTTTAAATATTCTTGCATCTGTATTAGTTATGGAAGTTCAATATGTCATTTTTCACGGAACATTGTCATATAAGCACACATAAAAATATACCCTTTTGGTCTCATATGAATGGTTATCAGATCAGTTCTGTGTGTAATAGAGTAACATTGCATGTGACATTGACCAAACCACATTAATTATTTTTGTATACCTAACCTTGGGTTCCCTGTTTAAGTTTACGTAGCACTTTCTGATATTTATTGTAAATCATGTCTTTGTGCATTCTTACAACTGTAGTGTTGAAAATGATGATAAAATGACAGAGATGAACAATTCACCACCCATTCAATAAATTTCTGGTGAAATATGTAACCAACTGTTGAGGTTACTCAAGTATGTGTTATATTTTCGGTTGTAGCTTAAAATGTCATTAAAAAAGATGTGTAATTATTCATATTGACTATGTCCTTTAATTATCCTTCAGCTTCGGCATTGAACTTTGTCTTTACAGAGTATACCTCCAAATGTATATATAATTTGATCGTTTTTCTTATTATACAACTAGCTGGATTTCATGCAGTTAAATGAAAACTCATCACCTGATAGTAGTTAGTCCGATTTGGGAGCTCTTTTGGAAAGCCAGTATTTTATTGCCCTAAGCTATTTATGACACACAATAATTGCATTTGATTTATGACAAAAAGCACTAGTTTGCCCCTATTGTGAGAAGGCGGATCAGTTTCACAAACCGGACAATTAAATTCTCAGTGTTTTTCATTCATTCTATGACATTCATGCAAGACATTATGTAAGCGGCCGACGACGCCACAATTAAGCATTCTTATTGAGCATTCTTATTGAGCATTCCTATTCAGCATTCTTAGGCACTTGTTTCATTTTCTCACGCTACATGGAGAGACAGATAGGAGCAGAGATTTTTTAAGCTCCGGTTTGTTCTATGAAGCCATTTTTTTATTGCCAGATTAAAACATTCGTTACTTTTTCGACCAAAATTCTCAGTTGTCTGACTCACTAACAACATTTTATGCTGTATTTCACTCCGGTATTTTTCCAGTAAGACTTTCTGAAAGTTGAATCACTTTCTTTGAATAAGAAAATTGCAGACTTAAAATACATTGGAAGAAAGTGAATTCATTTCCAATTTACTTTAAATATGTAGAAGAGAAAGACCTCAATGTAAATAAAGCATCTGATTACCTAATTTTCCTGTTTTACTGTGGTTCCAAAAATAAAACCCCCAACTTTGAGGTTTTTTGCAGTCTTAAGATATCAAATATAACTTTTCAAAAATGGCTTCAAGTTCAGTTTAAAAAATTTTATCCTTCACTGCATAGATATTTGCTTTTCACCTAGAAAACTAGCGGCTTCTCATTGTCAGGATTCAAAAGCCTCTTGTTGTGTATTCAGGACAATGTCCTTATGTGTCAAACAGTACAATAACATTGTTAAGCTGAGTTAGAGTTGGCTAACATCTAGTATGAATAATGCTGCTATGTTTCGCTTTGCATTTAAAGGTTTGTATGGGTGACATGGTGGCCCAGTGGTCTGCAGTACCTCGTATTTCCAGGCTTAGAGGTTTGAATGTCACTGCTGAGTCTTTGGAGTTTTTATATCTACATCACGTGGGTTTTCAGGCACTGCAGTTGCCCCCTACAGTCCAAAAACATGCACTTAGGCAAATCAGCATCTCTTCATCTCTCGTCTGTAATATGCGAGTGTGAGTGTATGCATTGAAGTGCCCTGCAATGCACTGACATCTCATGCAGGAGGTCCCCAGCCATGCTCTCATGCTGCCTGGGATAGGCTCTGAGTCCCCCACACCCAGCAGTTAGAAGATGGATGGGTGGATGGATGGATTAACAGGTTGGTAACCTTTTTTTTTTTTTTTCTTCAAAGAATTATTGAAAAGCCTTTTCGCAAAAGTAAGAAAATGTTTTCAATGAATTCATTTAATTTTAATTTTAATTTACATGCAGAGTGTTGTTTATGAGCAGTCCTTGAGTAGTAAGATCCATAACATACACCACCTAGTGGTGGTGCAGTAAAACCAAAAGGTGGCGAAAAGAGGATAATTGGATAGTGGGATTGTGTGCAGAGGGGTTGTATTTCTATTTGCTGTTGTTTATTATGTAATTGCAACGTATTAAAGGTTGTTATGAAGCTTAAATTCTTCAGCGGCATATTTACGGAAGGTGAATCTTTTGCAAAAATCAGTCTTTATCATTTTCCTTAGTTGACACACACACACACACACACACACACACACACATAATGGGCCCAGCACTTTCCCAGGAGTCATGGATTCCCTTTAGGGAGTGATTCTGAATGTCACTGAAGCACAGAGATATACCCAGAAAGCTGATGGAAAGTGACATCATTTATGAGTGGAGGAGTCCATGTCCCCCGTTACCGCCGATAACATTAAAGCTCTAAAACATGGGGCCTAAAGAAATTTGTTCTGTTAGATAAGATTCATATACTTGTGCGTGGTTAGTGGGAGCAGACCTTTTCAGATATGGCGCTTATTTGCGTGGTTTCCTCCTAAGGTACACGCTAGGCTGGAATCTACTTCATCTGAGTCTTGGTAGCTTCATGCTGACTTTCCGGCTTCGTTCTGGGGGGTAAGAATGTTTCTATTACAACAATATGGTGGTTTATGAAATGAGCTGCAGCACAGTCTGGAAGCAGATCTGACAGTCCAACGCCTTGACAGATATTGGAATAGATTAGAGATGATGTTCACGTAACAAGCTTGACCTGTTTTGCACGCACACGGTGCTGATGTTAATTGGCCAGTGAGTGGAGCGTACTCGCAGCGACTGTTACTGCATGTCTTCCGCGCCATCGAGCCGTTTAATCTCCTGCAGCTCTTAACTATGTTATATTAGTTCTCAAAGCGACTCTGTACTATACAGCGGCGGCTTCTGGTTTAGCTTCAGGACCTACATTTTTTCTTGGTCGTCAAGTCACAACCCAGATTTTAAAAATGTCAAACCAAATTTATTTCACAAAAAAAGCTCTGCAGTAATGGTGAATACACCATAGATCAGTAACAGTAGCACAATGCTTTCATACACTATTAAAAATAGAAAGCCAGAGGTTAGAAATATATACATATATATATTTTTTTAACCACATACCCTGTGACCCAATAAAAATGGTCCCTGACCAACTTTTTGCTGTGACCCACCAGTTGATAAATAATGGGTAAGGGGGTGCTTGAAAGGCACTGGGCATTCATTCTTCCAGGATCTTGCCTCGATTGTGCCATGGGCCCTGTTAGCGGAATAGAAGTTGGCGCCAAGCGGAGACCCAGTCACACATCATGTCTGGGTCTTGCCCACCAAAAGCCACGGTTGCTCTCTGCCCTCTACCTGAAGGAGCGATGCCAATCACCAGCCAGCAGGGCACAACTCCCGGCTGCAGTTGCCTGATGATTTGAGCTGACCCAGACTTGAACCGCGGTGTGGATTGGGGGGGGGGTATACGTGAGCCTTTTGAAGGCTGCTTGGGGGTGGGATCCACTGTTAGCAGCAGTTTTGCTCTCGTGCGCCACATGTGTGTTAGTTTACGGCGGAATTCTTCTTTCACGTCACCGGCGTGAGTGCGGTTGGTAATTTCGTGCATTAAATATTCAAATGGCCACGCTGCATCGAAGATGCGTCATGCTCCAGTGACTCCGCAAGCACGCCTATAATATTAAGCATTCCAACTTGAAAAAAAAATGGCAGCATGGATTGCTTTAATGCAACAAAACCCAATCACAGGTATTCAAGAGAGGAGAGCTTATAAACCACAAAGATGAAAAATGCCATCTGTTGTATGACAGCCATGGTGAGGCTTCACTGCGGAGCTGTGATCCTTTAGGGCACTAAAATGCGCCAAACCTGTTGCCGTTCAACCATATTCGTCCCAACATTTTATTCTATCCCAGAAAGCAAATCCTGCTCACGCCCAACACTGATATGAATAAATGCCCTTTATTTACACTAAAATATGTTATGTGTTTAACTGCGTCTGCTGTGTTTATCACTGTTTATTACGTTTTTAATTCTGCTGATGCACAGTCTGTTTACTGTACAGACGCAGCTCACCGCTTTGAAAAGCATGCATAACAACTCCCCCCCGACATGAAGATATCTTTGTTTTTCTTTTTTCCTCCCTTTTTTTTTTTTTTTGTCTGAGACCCAGCAAGAGCAGGACACACATGATCTTTATTTTCGGCGAATGTCGTCTCTGCTTTTTCCCTCCAGGGCTGCTTTTCCCTCTATCCTGCCGTGGTTGGTGGACTGTGACGCTCCCCTGTCTGCTCGTGGGGTCAGGGTGACACTGCGCACACTTAGTGCATTAGTGCATGCTGACAGTTGTGAGCAAACAAAACGGAAGGGAAGAAGCTTGTAAAAATACATGTCCGAAATGGGGGAGTGGGTGGGGTTGACTAAAGAATCGCCAGTCTGGGTGTTCATCAGGATATCTCCCATAATCCTCTTGTTAAAATTTCTTCCTAATAATATTATGAAGTTGGATGGCTTTAGTCGGTATTTTTTCTGAATACCTTTCTGACACTTAATGTGGTAATAGGCATAGGCATTGCAATAGGCATAAATATACTTTTAAGGTTTTCTACCCTTGAAAATTTGTATTAATGGTAAATATAACTTAAAAAGCAGAACGTTAGCTTAGTGTTAAAGTAATAAAATCATTAGAGTTTTTTTAAAGTTATTAATCTGTCCTTTGTTTTATATTTAAGAATAACAATAGTGATCTTCAGAGAAATTTTAATCCTTTCCCTCCTCGTCCCCTCAAATTGAGAGTCTGAAACATTTTAAGGCCAAATTCTTTACATTCGAGCTGACTTGCGACGAGGTTCGAGGTTCGAGTCCGAGATTAATCAGTCCTCCTGGTCGACATTTGTGTCATTAAAACGCTGCCCTAACAAACCAGGTGACCAAGTAACCCAACCCTCATTTCCATGGACAGATGTAGATGCATTCAGCCATTGTTGCCATTGAAGCTTCTTAAGGCTACATTTTTATCCAAATCACATGCTGCTATCAGGCAGCAGGTTGGGGCGAGATTGTGATTTGGGCCCTTGAGCAAGACCCTTAACCCCAATTGCTCCAGGCACTGACCCCGTGTTTTGATCCTCTCTTGTACGTCGTTCTGGACAAAAATCAAAAATAAATAGCAAAATAAATACGTGTCAACTGACTTTATAATAAATAAGCAAAGTTCAAGGAAACTGTGACTACACAGCATGACTGAATAACAAGGGAGTTCTTCACCCCCCCGCTTGGTAAGGAGGGATCCTCCACACTCTTGAGTCATTTTAATTACAGAAAAATAATTCATATGCCAAATTAAACTGCTGCTTCTCTGTTATAAATAAGCTGCAATATCTGCTACACGTACTGCTTTATACATAAACGGTTTCACTCTTTCTGTCTCTCAGATAGCGGGACTGAATGGGAAGCTTTGCACAAGGAGATTTCTTTCTGTCTGGAAGGACGGCAATTAAAATATAGACAGTGCGGACAATAAAAGTGGAGACAGATGCTGTCTCCTTACGACGAGAGCATGGCGCAGAGTGATGAAGTACGCCCCCGGAGTGCGTCGCAGACGGCGTTCCCTTTGAGGAAGGATCTTTGGCAGAGACGCGGATGCGTGATTTATGGGACCTTGAGCGCAGTCAAGAATGTTCTGGATGTCCTGCAGCTACAGTACGACACGCATGCAAACATTGAATATTTCATTCACGTAACGTCCACATATGAAACGACTTAGCCACTAGTCACCGTGCGGCGATATAGGCAACTCATCATATCGCTGCGTCGAATAAATATAAAAAGTCCAACAGCACTGGCAGGTCTATATGTAAAAGCGATTCTTTATGCAGAGTCTTTCATAAATTCCAAATGACCAAATTTGCCATATATTTATTGCAGATCTTATTTCGGAATTTCTGTGATGAATTTTGCATTTGACAAATGCTATTATTCAAAGGCCATAATTGTTATTGGAGAAAGCTGAGCAAAAAGTGAATGTTAGTAGGTTTTCTGTTAAAAATATGGAAGGGGGTGGGAAGAGTCACTGCCTGTGTAATCAGTGCTCTTAGTCTTACTGATTTATTTTTGATTAGCCCTTTTGTGAGGTTCTGCTTTAGTTTTTACTCCATATAAAAGTGTAGGAAGATGATTCAGAATTAGTTATTTTTTTTTTTTTTTTGATCAAAACACTGATTTGTGATTGAGTTGATACAATAAAATAAGGCTGGAGAGACTTATGAATGGACTGGTTGAGATTGAATGTGGAGGATTCTACACTAATAGTGGTATGTTCTGTAGATGTTCCAGTCCAGTTAATTTACCCGACGTGGGCACAATTTCCCATAACTTCACCCTAGAAAGGAACATAGCAACATGAATCCTGGAAATAACTTTTCACACCACAGTGACAAAGTCAACCTCTGTCTGCAACTGCAGGAAGTGTAGCAGAGCATAGTTTGAAAGACTGTACAAAAAACAGTCAGGACCAGAAAGAATGGACAAACCGAACTCCCAGTAAATAGACTTGAAAAAAACAAATTCTTACAGTACTGTGCAAGAAGTGTCTTAGGCCAAAACTGATATTTAAATGATAACATTATGCCTGTCAGTGTGTCAGCTTAGCCATTTCAGAAAATCTATGAAATCACCACAGTATTTGCAGCAACTGTCTAATACACCCAAGTACACTCATCTAAAGGATTATTAGGAACACCTGTTCAATTTCTCATTAATGCAATTATCTATTCAACCAATCACGTGGCAGTTGCTTCAATGCATTTAGGGGTGTAGTCCTAATCAAGTATTTCACAATCTGCTCAGTTACTGGGATTTTCACGCACAACCATTTCTAAGGTTTACAAAATATGGTGTGAAAAGGGAAAAACATCCAGTATGCGGCAGTCCTGTGGGCAAAAATGCCTTGTTGATGCTAGAGGTCAGA
>JAABNY020000025.1:19146183-19160663 GCA_015164015.2 Brevimyrus niger | reverse complement strand
CAACATTTCTAAAGAATGCTTTCAGCACCTTGTTGAATCAATGCCACGTAGAATTAAGGCAGTTCTAAAGGCGAAAGTGGGTGAAACACCGTATTAGTATGGTGTTTCTAATAATCCTTTAGGTGAGTGTATTTTTTGACTCAAACACTACCTGACCTTGTTTTGGATGATCAATACACAATTGAGTTATTTAACAGATGAAGTTAATGAATAATAGGGCTGATGGAGAACTTTACAGAATATTTAGAATGACTGAGGTGCCCTTAAGGAGAGGTTTCAGAACCAAAGCATAGTTTGTTCCCATGCAACAAGATATCAGTAACTTTTTGGAGAACAGACAAAATTCTTGTTTATTTTTTAATGTGTCAGTTAATTTGCATGTGTTATCATGTGAAATTATTGCATTTTATACAGTCACTACTGAGATAAATAGCCTTAAAATTGTCTCTGATTCCCTATAACTTTTGCACAGTGCTGTATAAAGTGTGTGGTTTGAGCCAAGAACCCAGCTGTCATGAATGTGTTATTTCTGCACATATATAATAAGTAAATATACATTTTTTAACACCTATGTCTAAAAAATCCAGAACTTACTATGTTAAAGCAAGCATTAAGACAGTTATTTGTTATAAGTCAGTTATACAGTTATTTGAGAAATTATCTTGCATTTGGTACTATAAATTATTCCGCAGTTTGTGGCGTGAACAAGGCTGCAATAAACTGAAGGCATAGACTCATTGCAGTGACTCTCATTTTTTCTCATTGGCATGGAAACATGCAGGCTCGCAATATTAAACGCAGTTATGGTTTATATTATGATATGGCAGCATGTAGAGCTGCTCTGGTCAGCAGAGTCCCAGGAAGTGAGGTTTGTGCATCTCTGCTCACAGGATGTTGCCATGAAGGGATTTCTATGGGTAATCTTGAGTAAAACCAACAGCGACTCTGAGGGTCCAAATGTTAAATTCTATGATGGATCATATCTGAAGTTAGGTGTTAAAAGAGCTTTTTTAAATGTCAAATTGTGTATATTTGCCTTAATTATCGAATAAATAAGACTTACAGAAAGATTGATACTTCTTATATTCTTGTATCCATTATTACATTATTAAATTTTACATTTTTACATTTTACATTTACAATATTACATTTCACACTACAAAGTTTATACTTTAATTTAGTCTGTAAATGCTAAAACAGATCCACTCTGCCAAAAGTCATGGGGATTTCTACTGATAGGGAATTATGGAATTTTAAGTATGATTCTCCACATGTGTTGGAAGATTTTACAGTCATGACTCAAGATGTTTAGGACTCATTAATCATACTAGCATTTTATTTTTGTTCTGCATTTTTCATCGTATTTACCTTTAGTTGCTGCGTCAAGTTGTGACTCTGCTGCGTTTCATTATCTGTGATATCTGACAACTGATCTGTGGCATGTCCATTCGGGTACTCGCTTCTCCTGGTGGCAGATATCCAGTTTGTAAGTAATGATGCAAATTCTGTACAGTTCTATTTGTAAGTAATGCTGTGAATACTGTACATTGTTGTTTGTACATAATGCTGTGAATACTGTACAGTGCTATTTGTACGTAATGCTGTGAATACTGTACAGTGTTATTTGTAAGTAATGCTGTGATTACTGTACAGTAGTTGTAATTAATGCTGCGAATACTGTATAGTATTTGTAGGTAATGTGGCGGATACTGTACAGTATTTGTAAGTAATGCTGCGAATACTGTACAGTATTTGTAGGTAATGTGGCGGATACTGTCCAGTATTTGTAAGTAATGCTGCAAATACTGTATAGTATTAATTTTTTTTTTATTGTTTTCTTTTCCTTGCAGAATGAGCTTAACAGTTCAGATTATGGATAAAGTAAGAAGTGTCACATTGTGAACGTCCAGAGCTGGAAATATGAAGAGTTCATATGGGTTCACGTTATTTGAAAATTAATTTTACAGTGAGGTTGGTATTGTTTTTCTTTTTTCTTTTCTGTTTTTTTTTTTTTTTTGCTGCTGCTAGGCAGTTTCATCCTCCTTTGTGCTTGGCTTGGCATTTAAACTGGCACTTCAATATATGACACCTCCTGGAAGTGTAGTTTGGCTAACAGAAGCTAGCCAAAGAGTGCGTCGCGTAGCGCGTAACACCCTCAGCTGTCACCGCACCTGGGTGACTTGCCGTTGACAAGAAACAGATGGTGTACGTGGGAAGGGGGAAAAAATGGCACCGCGCTTGCTTCAAACAGGTGATCCTTGAAGGAAGCGTATTTATCTTTGTTGGAGAAACTTCACAAGGTGGGTCTTTCTGACGGATTCTAGAATGCAGGTTTTGTCTTGACGTAGGACGTGATAGGGGAGGATGCTCACGCCACAATCCTGTTCCGCCATCATCTGCTGCTTTAAATGAACCAACTAGTAAATAATAAAATGACCTAAAATGTCGGGCCAACTCATTCCATTAATTTTTGGACTTTTTCAGTTGTCCTTAATTCCTTCGTACGAGAGTAACTACTTGTTTTTGATTGATCTGAAGTGCATCATATAGTCTGTTCCTGTGCTTGTTTCATAACCGTTCTAGGCCTTTCGCCTGAAAGTTTTGCTCGAGAAGAATAAAGGAGAATAAATCCCAGAGTGTTTTTAGTTTACTGAGATAAGGATGCTGCCTTAGATATACCAAAACTTCTCTGTGTGCTTATTTTTAGCCTCATTGTTTGGATTCCATTTTAAATTCAAGGCTTTTAGCTTTACATACTGAACATTCGATCATAGCCTCACTGGTGTGCAAATTAAAGGGCCATACACCCTGGTCCGAAGCAAACTTTTTTATGCGTTTAGCTGAAGCTAAATTTAAAAACGATATGATAATCATAAGGAAATGGCCACAACAGTTTGATCCTCAACCCAGTTTTTTTGAACAACCAAAAATAAAAAAGAGCAATTTTCTCTAGTTGGTAGAGTTACCATTTCACTCAATAAAGCTTACCAGACTGTTATACTGACAGTTTAATATCACTTGCTGATTGGCCAACACCCAGACCAGAGAATTTTCTAAACGGTGTTCCTCATAATGAAGTAAATGCTCACCTGCCCCAGCCAATAGGACGGAGCCGCAACCGGCAAAGTGTTCCGGCATGACAATGCCTCAAAAGGCTGACCCGCGTGGCAACTGCAAGATAATGGTGCATTGCTTGTGTCCAACTCCTGGGCCGCGTGCTTCCAAACCGCTTCGTGCAGGACTGTGTCGGGGGGGGAGAGGGGGGGCAAGTGGGCAATTTGAGCCTTGACCACGAGATTGTGCGCCTGCCTCGGCTGCTCTGATGGCCTGGCAGTGTGGCATGTGCCCGTCGAGGAACCGTACACCTCAGCCGCATGGAAGCCAGTCGCAGCATAAACGCTAAGTGTGTCTCCCTTGCCAAACACAATTTAGCTGTGTTTATGGCTGACAGAGGGGTGGAAACTGCTTTAATCTGTCTCCAATATGTCCCATAATTAATACGATCAGACGCATTTTATGTCTTCTCATAGAAATATTATCTCTAAATGATGTAGCAGAAGGTGAACTCAACAGAGATCGTAGTATTCTGTTTAATTTATGTGAATGAACTGCAGTTAAGTATACTGTAGATGGGAATATATTAATTGTAGCTTCCAGTCTCTACCCGCCAGGAAAGGAGTAAGGGTCTGATCACCTTTTCTTGGTCTGAAGGACCACTGGTATAAATACCACCTTTATGCTATGCCTAATTGGTATTGCAAGAGGTACAATAATGATACAAGGCAATTTCACCAAATGCTTTTACAGTTAAGTAAACAGTGATGGCATATTGAATTGTATTTTCAAGGTGCTTCTTTACCATACATCTTCATTATGACTTTAATAGCTATGTGGATGTTTTGACCTTTATTTTTTAACAGTTGACCTGAGAAAAGTGCAGTTGTTGAAGTGGGCGGGTAATTTGACAATGACACAAGATATATGAGACTTAAAATATTGCCATTTGAAGTATAAATGTAGGTTATCCTTCACTGAGTGGGAAGGAATTCTGCAGTAAATCTCCTCACAGTGCATTGTGGGGTTCCCATTCAACCTCAGTCAGTTGTCAAGCAGCATTACTATTTGAATTCAGATTTTTGCACGTACTTCCTTATGTTTGCCATAAATAAGCTTTACTAAAATGCGACTCATTCAACAACATCTGATAGTTTGTCTGATAGCTTATCTACCTGTTTATTTGAGATCTGTGGTCAGAAATTGTAAATCACTTGTGAAATGAACCTAAATTGATTGTTATTGCTCTGGCCCCAGAGAAGGTGAAACAACATCCCCATCTTCTGGAGGGAGGTTGTAATCTAGGACTTGGTTAATTAGTGGAATGCTTGCTTCAGTTCACATAGCCTGCAGAAAAGGGTTTAAACAGGTAGTTTGATGTTCCATGCATAAAATTTCAAACCTATGTGCCTAGGTTCTGTGTACTTTACAAGACATGTTTAATTTCAGAACATAAAATTCCATAATCAGTTCATAATCATGGTATTTTTAATAATAGCAATGGATACTTTATTGTCCCTGTGGGTAAAAATAGTTTTTAATGCCTCCCTCAGCTTGCTCTTTGTAGAGTACGTTGTCTGTGAAGGGCAGCCACCTGGAGTAGCACCCTGGGACCTGGGGGTTAAGGGCCTTGTTCAAGGAGCTGCAGACGTGCTGAGGCTGGCTGTGAACCAGTGACCTTCTGATTACAGGCACACAGGCTTAGCCCACTGAGCCACACACTGCCCCCAATCCCCTATGAAGAGGGAATAGTTCTTATTTTTTTATTTTAAGAATAATCTGATTACTTATAACTGACGTTTGACATAAGTACATTTTTCACCGCTGACTACAGCATTGATTTAGTAATGTCTCAAAGTTGGTCCAGGCTACAGCGGCTTTTAATTTTGTTGCCCCGTATCGATTGTGAGCCTGACACTAATAAGTTGACAGAAGTACTTGCAGCAGTAAATGATTTTTTTTTTTTTTTTTACGGCTGGTCAGGCAGATGTCGTGAGTGGCTTTGCACGGCTGGATGGTGAAAGGTGAGACTGGCAGGACTGGAGCCTGGCGCCCGGGTGCAGCCCTGGTGCCAGGATGCCCCCCTCCTGACCCTGGAAAAGGCACAGGGAGCGAAAGGGGAATCTGTCAAAGGGCCGCTTTACCTGTGCGGCCGAACAGCAAATGAATCCAGTGTACCCCAGACGGGGGGGGTTCGTCTCCCAGTGGGAGCATCTACAGCCAAGACTGAAGCCGTTCAGAATGGTTTTTGGAAAGTCACCAAGGTCTTTCTTGTTTATTTATTTATTTATCTTGCGTTTTTAACCTCTTGGGGGGGGGGGCGCCTTGTGAATGGAAAAAGGGGGAATTTCAAGCTTTGGCTCACCTTTTGAACCCACTGAAGCGTAATTGCCGACATAAGTTAGCCGCAGTGGCGTTTGCACGGCAAAAATCTAATTATAGACCCCGGTCACACACATGTTTATGTATAACCATAAATCCATATGGCCGAATTGTAAATCAAGTTCAGACAGGACCCAACGCAAAGTGGAAGGTCTTGTTAGTCGGTAGTGGTCCCTGCTGGTAGCTGGTGGGCTTGCTTTGTGCTTCTTTAGGAGTCCAACTGTAACCAAGGCAACTATGTAATCATTTCTTTTGGAAAGTTTAACAAAACCTTAAGGCATGGATGAGGGTTACGGTATGGTCTATATCTGTTTTAAAGGTTTAAGAGTTCTCTGCAGGAAATTGGCAGCATAATGAAATACCGAAAAAAGGATGATTTATAGCTTTTTATATTTTATCAGCGATCCGGCCTTAGTATACTCACATGGATGTGTGTTTCCATCACAAGCTGTATGGTTGAATCAAGAAAATAATTTATCAGGCTACTTTCCTGTGCCCAAGCATTTATTAAAATGGTTGCTTAATCCAGCGTTTTACGTTTATTTTGTAAATGATATTCTGGGTGTATACCTTTTTGTTCACAGCTGTATTTCACATCTCCCTCACCATTAGATGTGCTGCGTGGCTGGTTAGAGGCAATATATTATATATTAGGATGAGCAGAATGTTATAAGTGATCCGGGCAACAACATTAAAGTTTGCTGGCATCATTTGAGGCAGCCCTCTCTGCATTTCTCATCAGCGTTTAACGGTTAACCTTCAGATTGTTTCGTTTAAACGCTGTCACCAGCAATACAGGTGAATCGTCTAACGTGCAGAATTAAAACGACGTCAGAGAAACATTTATCAACTTCCTTTCTGGCTCAGACCTGTGTACAAATTTTACACCAGTTCATATCGGTCACTGTCTGGTGGTTTCACGCATATGCTGGCTGCCGTTATTGTTCGCGATCTTCGCTGACAGTGCGGTACACCGAACTGTTAGATTCTCCCATCCAGCCTAGGCTCTAACTGGTTAAGAAATGTATATATCTGTAAGTAAATTGGTAGCTACTCTTAGAATATATGACCTCGGTTGTGAAACTTCTGTCTGTAGGCGAGTCAGTAGCTACTCTTAGAATATATGGCCTAGTTGGTTGTGAAACGTCTAGGTCTGTAGCTGAGCCGGTAGCTACTTTTAGAATATAGCCTATCCTGTAATTACCATCTGCAAGTTTCAATGGCACCGTTACAGAGACTTGATTTCCTCCGTTTAGCTTTGTTTGTTGCTCATCTATCCGAAACCGAGCGTGCGTGAGGTTACCATGATGGCTTAAACACGGACGGCTGGCGTTTTCCCTGACACCTCCCAGTGAACCCGAATATCAGAAACCACAAGCCCTGCGTCTGCGGAAGAATCAAAAGAGCCCCGAGAAACGGGAGACCAAGAACCAGCCTCTGTCATCATTCCCAGGCTGATTGTATTGTTTAAAAACACGGTTGGGACTCTGTTCAGTTCTTCAAACTTTTTTTTTTCTTTGTAATAACTTGTAAAGAATAATATGAAAGTCAGGCAGAAACTGAAAATGCGGATCCTAGTATTATAGCATGAAACATTTACTTTTACCAACAAAAAAATAACGTAGTAGTTAAACCCCCATGATCTGCACGTATTGTATATTCTTATATTCATTTTAAATTAAACACAGAAAATTGTTTCGGAGCAGAAATGAAATGTTTAGCATGTAGCATTTGGATTTGATAAACCGCATTCTCCCTTGGCTGCCGCTGTCTGGCAGCTAGAATCAGGGCAGCATTTGCTCCCTTGTTATGGCTAAACCCAGAAAAAAAGAAAAGGCAAATCATTCTCATTCAGCTGTGGCATATTTGGGAGCTTGGAAGCAAAGCAGAGAACAGACATTTAAATCTGTTCTGCTCTTCTGTAAATTACAGGCCTGCATTTTTAATTTCCTCTCCACATAATATGTTATTCATTGGTATCCAAACTAAACATTGGCCCCTTGGCTTGAAAAACAAACTCCCCTCTTTTCACAGTTTTTTTCCCTTTCTTTTTTAAAACCTGTCAGAAATATAATTAAACGTATATATTAATCCATTTTTTTATATAAATATTCATCCATTTTTTAATATGTATAATTTGATGTCTGGAAAACTGTCTGCCGTGTGATTGATGATGGTGTTTTTCGTTTCGAGTATTTTTGTGGTGTGTTAAATGTCATACCATAAACAAGTACCTGTTACATATTCATAAATAATCATTTGTAAGAAGCAGAAATTCAATGTACTGTAGCTGTCGTAGAAAGAACCTAATAGTTAAATCTTTTAAATAGATTTTAATATGATTTTAATATTGATTTTATTATGATGAACTATTAATATCATTTTTAATAAATATCAATTCCTTTTTATCAATCTACTTTATACTTACAAAATTATTTATGTAGTGTATGATTAGCTAAAATCATTACTAATTTATCTGAGTAATGAACTAACAATGGACTTTCAGTGTAATCAAGCCATACCAGAGTTTTGACTCATCTGTTTGACTGCATGCTGCTCAAGATGCAAGTAAATGTTACTGTATAAATGTTTAATGAACATGCATAGAGTGTTATAGGGCAGTTCAGATGTTTTAAACCGGAGTATAATCCTGGTCCAAAAGCGCAATTCAGGAGTGGGGAAATCCCAGTTTTACATCTCATAACCTCAAGGGTGGAACTATCCAGCAATAACCCCTGTTGTCTTTGGACCAAATCATTATTATAATTATCTGTTTAGCTACTGACTTTGTCAAAAGCAGCTTTACAGCGGCAGGATATTTTGCTGGAGATCGGGAAGCTCGGCCGTTCATATATGCCATGCTACCTTCAGCGCTGTATTATTAGCCGAGTACTGTACAGTGACTCCCTCCGTAGCCATAGTAACTTGGCTGGCCATTAACAGCACCTTCTAAGGATGTGACCGGGGCCCAGGGGAGAGACCCAGATTTCCAGGTTTTTTTTTTTTTGTAGCAGGGGTCATGTGATCCCAACTATCCTTGTATGGTAATGTCACCTCCCTAGTGCCCCCCCTCCATGCACGCCACCAGTAGATTGATCAACAGCTGAACTCCTCCTTCTTTCTCAAAGAACCTCCGGGGCCCCTGATTTTACTGGGGGCCTAAGCTGTCTACGGTAGCCTCTCCATTAATCTGCCCCCCGGTACTGTCTGGGTGGTGGTGAAAAATGGGAAATAAACCAATCTGTCCTGAGTCTTCCTAGTTATATTGTGAGATGCCTCCTAGGAAGATGCAATTTATATAAATAGCCACTATTATATTGAGCAGCTTTTTATTACTAGACACAGTTCAAAATGGCAATAGATCATTAACAGCTGTTTAATCGGTGACAGATCTAGAATTGAATGAATAAAAAAATAAATGAAGTTATTGTTTGCATAGTAATTGCTACTGTAATATCGTTTTATAAAGGACTTTATATTGCTCGTTAAAGAGAGATTTGCGCTGCGAAGATTAAATCACAGAAGGGGAAAGTTATTTGTTCTTTGTCAAAATTCCGTTGGAAGTAGCACAAAAGCACATTTCTCTAGTGGAATTTATTCGCCTAAAATGAATGTATATTGTTACATTTTCTGCATAGCAAAGAATCTTTTTTTCTGTTTCATATTCTGTCCCCAGAGAATATGGAACCACACCAGTGATCAGTCACAGAGAGGTTGTATGGGGTGAAAAAAACATAAGAATCGTTAAAAGCATTTCACATAAATCCCAGCGACTCCACTTGCAATTACAGGCGCTCAAATTCAATTCCAGAAACAGTTTGAATTATTCTATTTGACAAAAGATTTCCATCCAGAGTTATTTAGCTGCATATGGAATGAGGCAAATGCAGTACATTTGATTTGTAACAAGATACTTTCTCCCTTGAGGGTTTTGTAATAATACATCAGCTAACAGTCAAGACTTCATTGTGCACTTTTTTGTTTTGTTTTTTTTTTTTTAAAAAAAACCTCCACTGAAGAATTTACAATGGGATAAACAGATCACTGGCAGACTTGAACTGTAAAAAGCACAAAGTCTGAGGAAAAAGAACAGTTAGGGGGAAAAAAACCCTTTGATTTTAAAGGTCAAACCCTGGGATGCCGGCAAGGGATATTCTGCGACGGCACATTAACACTGCGAGTGTTCAGTTCAGTCTCACTGAGAGAACGGTTCACAGACATACTTCTGTATTCTTACAATATACCAGCATGTTTTGGATTTGACACGAGGCCCTGTAACCTTACACTGACTTTGGCTTTCCAGAATATTGGTCACCCATGATACCAAATTAAAGTTTTTCTCCTGCCCTGGTTTTTTTTTTCTTTCGCTGGCATGGTAAATATGTTATTTCAGCCTTTTGAAACACCAGTGTCATTTATTTATTTATTTATTCATTTATTTATTTAAACTCTGGACATATTATCCTGTTTCTGTCAGTGTTCTGCAGTATGTTCTACAAAAATGTCACACAACACTCTAACCCAAACCACCCTGGCTCCTTTTCATCATTTGCCAGCCTTTTTGAAGATCGAGTTTTCAGTGAAAATATTATCCTCTGGTCCTTGTGCTGTTAATATGAATGAGAAACTTTCACTCATATCTGTATCCCGAGTCCCTTGTAATCTGGAAGTAGATTTCTCATGTTCTGTAACACTGCAATCCAGATGAAGGTCCCACCTTCTAATGTTTTGAATAGTGTAATGTAACAGTAATACTGTGGTTTCCATTATATATGTAGAAACTAGAATAAAGTGCATTGTATGTATGTATGTATGTATGTATGTATGTATGTGTGTGTGTGTATGATTGATATACACACATACATACATATATATGCATGCATACATACAAACATACATACACACAATCTCACACCACTAAATTCTACATATTGCTATAGTGAAGTGCAGGACCAGTGCTGAATTCATAAGACATCTGGGGCTTGTCCCCGATTCTCAAAATGAGAGTGTGGTTCTTAAAACATCTGAGTTAAACAAATCATTTGGGGCTCCTTCAGATTCAGGAAGGTCCCGGCCTTGTAACGCCTCAGCTGGAGTGATCCAGACAGGGGTCCCTTACAGACGTGTAATTAGTCGCCGTCGATACTCTCTGAAGTGCTCATATCCTGTTGTGACTTCCTGTTTACACTGTTTATTCATGCTAGTGTGGGTCTGATGGATAAAGGAAGCAAAGGATAGATCCGTCCTATCGATTAAAGCTTTCATTTCCTGCCGGCAAATGTACAATTTCCTTTCTGTACGGCCTAATGATGGATGATGTCACTAAAATGAACTCGGGATTATATTTTGTTTCCAGGCCAGTAAGTCGTTACGTCCTTCAGCAAAAAAAAAAAAAAATGAAAAAGAAATGGAGAATGTACCTCTTTCAGAGCAATATGTTTAAACACATGACTCAGAGGGTAATCGCTGAGAGCAGCAAACAGAGCCAGAGAAGTATAATAGTGGAACTTTGAAGTTGCAGACATTTGCTGGGCATTTATAGGCATTTCCCCCTCCCCTTACATGGATATGATCTCTTGATTTCCGTCACTTTTAGATAATGTTTAACCTTTGTACTTATCTTCTCCATGACCATGAAGTATTTTTACTTGCATATATTATTATTATTATTATTATTTATTTTATTTACGTCAGCGTAGTACTGAGATCTGCGGTACTTGCAGTTCACTGAAGCCCTGTTGACAGCCATTGACTGTTAAGTGTTTTTCCTTCGCTTAATGTTCAGTTGGTCATATTTTTTATATTCATTGAGCCATCTTACATCAGATTGTTTTCAGTAATTGCATCAGAATAATTTGTATTTGAATTTTTAATTTAACTTTGCATTCTGCTGTCATAGATACACTGAGGTGTTTTAAAATATATATTTTTTTAATTTCATTCGGCGTTTCCTATTGAGTTCGGCCAAAATTGACTTTATCTTCCGCCCCACTGCGTCCTTGAATGAACTTTAAAAACCCACATTTTGGATCACAAATTCTTCTGTTCCTTATTTAAAAAAATCTTAATGGTCGTCCCTATACAAAAATCACATTGAGAAGTGACTGGCCAGTTTAGGAGGAGGTGGGTGGCCGCTGTTTCATATCTTACATGCAGTTTTTAAGACGAGTAATATCAAATCACTAAATAGCACTTAGAGGTTACGACAACATCAGGTAAACAAAGTGCGGTGATTGTGCCGCAATCTGAGAGCTCAGTGATTTCCAGGCCGCGTTAAACCGTGTTTTTCATCTCTGACATCCTGGCTTCACAACTACTGAAAAATTTATTATTCTGCACTGCTGTTTATGGTGATTTAAATTACACTGCCAAAGCGGGAAGCTAGCTGAAGCGGGGAAGGTAGTAGCTAAAAATATTTATCTGGTTGACATCCAACATTCCTATTAACCGGAATGTGTTAGCAGAAATAAAATTAGCGTGGTATCTAAACACTGAAATGTACCGTTCCACTGTATGTGATCCAGTGTCAAGCCGACCTAAAGCCTTCGTTTCCGTTACACCTGCTGCTTGCTTGGCACCGCCTGTAAATCATCGTGTGTTAAAGCAGCGGCAAAACAAATGCATGCCTGTGGAAGGCCTTTATATGGTGTTTAATGGAACTTTTTTGGAGGGATGTATTGAGTTTGAGAATGACGTACGCATGTCTTACAGTACATTATCTCCTGTTATTGCTGCATTATTATTATTACTACTATTAACAACAACAATAACAATAGCAATAATAATAATAATAATAAATGTGTTTTTAAAACAACTTGAGGGTGAAGTAAATAAAAATTAGGCAGGAGGTGGAAAAAAGCAACACCTGCAGTCGGCCATCTTAGTCTCTCCTCCTGACATTTAACTAGACATGGGCAGCGGGTAGATGAAGGGAGAGGAAGCCAGCCATCTAATGATGCTTCTGTAGACATTGGTCACATGACCCGGAACCTTGTGACCCAGCCAGCAGCCTATAGACTCGCTTTTGCAGCTACAGGGAATGCTTTGTTAACCCAGTTACTAGACACGAAGGGCGCTTATAAATAACGTAAAAGTGACACTGGTTTATATTTAGTGGCAAATGCTGGGCAGTTTGATTTAATATTCAACTGAGATGCATTCAGTGATTCGGTTTGGGTGATCGGTACTTTGTCATCAGTTGCGGTTAATGAAATCCTCTTTGCCGACCTGCATTTCTATTTGTGATCTCCAGCAGGTATAATATTACCCACTAAACATAGCCCTTCTGGAGCAGTCAGGAGTTTTATTTATAATATGCAAAATGATTTTTTTTTTCCTTCCTTCTTCCTCAGTGACTTAAAAATATATACAAGTGTGCTGTAGATAAGAAATTCTCTAGATAAATTGCAGATTATTAGAGTATAGGAGCAAATTTATCAGTCTTTCTCCGTCCGTTTCACTTTTTATCACGATACATTTTCCACGATGCATCAGGAACTTTTACATACAAAACAACAAGGACTGCTGCTTGGTACCATCATGCTTTGGATTTAATTTAAGACCATGTAACCTTTGTTTTAGTGAATTTAGGCAATATTGGCTTCCTGGGTTACTAAATTAATCTTCTTGTAATAGTGCTAAATTGAATGATTTACCTTTTAGATACAGTTATTTTTTTTCTTTTTACACAATACATGCCATTTTCGTTCTTTTTAAAGTGTTCGATATATGTGCTGCCTTTGCCTTGTCTTTTTTGCAAACTTATGGACTTATGTACCTATTTCGCTGGATGCATTGATTTCACATGTATAGTAATGCCCTCTTGTAAAAGTTGGAAAATGTATTTTTTTTCTGCTTATTCAAAGATTTGGGGGCTTAAACTCACACTTCCAGTTTGGCTGGATTGCCGGATTACGGTCTAATGACATCTAGGTTTTATGGGCTATGGCATGAACCGGGCCAAAAGTTACATGTCATTAAGACAAAACGGAGCAAAGCAAAGGGAACCGGCAGGAGCCGCTCGTAATATTTAACGCTCGCAGGAAATGGTTCACAGAAGGAAGAGTGTTTTGGCCCCAACAGAAACTATCACGGTTTAATCAGCCGATGCACAAAGCCAGAGCCCATAAATAATGCCCTCCTCTCTGTGGCGGACAGACGGGAGACGCCGCTCTGCCACATTCGCCTTCTCCCATCGAGAAAAATAAACCCTCAGAAGATCTGGTGCCAAGTGTGTAAAAGGCGCTTTTAATGGCTCCGACGGCTCGAGGAGAGCAAACCTCTTGATCGCTGCCATTTCCCCCTTCAAGACCTTGAAAAACCTCAAGGGTTCACCAGTGCGGAACCAGTGTATCCTGACTACCATTTCAATGCTGTTTCAAACTGTCATTTTACTTTTTTTGGAGGAGGGGGGGTTCCCTCTTCTGCCAAATCCCTGATAATGGTGCTTCCTCTCATTCCCCTTTACTGCGGATGATTTTTTTTGCTGAATCGCTGATAAATTAATCACATGCCGTGACTAATGACTTTTTTTTTCTTCTCTTCTCCCCTTTAACCCTCAGTAGATAAAAGAAGACAGTTTACAGTTTATATGAGCAGAGATCGCCATCTCGTAGCACGTCTCCCAGTAGGGGAGCTCTGTGTGTAGGTAGGACGCCAATCAATCCGCCAGATGCTAACGTGCCAGTGATTCACCGCCGTCGCCCCGAACGAACGACTGGAACGCTGCCACCTCCTTTCGGCTCAGAGGGGGGGGGCTCCGTCTGCTGGTCGGCAGTGTGGCGCTCAGGCCCCTATTGCTCATTATCTCACAAAGCATCCTCTGTGCTTCTTAAGTATGCCAGCTGTGGAGTGGGGGGTGGGGGGGGGGCACTGCAGCCTGATCCCACCATGACTGCTCTCTACCATTGGCACAGGGTGACACCGGTGTCACGTCGATGCCGAGTGGCCTGACCCCCCCCCCCCCCCCCCCCCCCCCCCTGCCCCCCCCCCCCCCCCCCGCCCCCCCCCCCCGCCTCCCCCCCCCACCCCCCCCCCCCTTCCTT
>JAABNY020000025.1:19107674-19138467 GCA_015164015.2 Brevimyrus niger | reverse complement strand
GTTTGGAGTGTGGCATTAATAGGTTACAGCAGTTAAATAGATACCCCCCCCCCCCCCAATGAAACTCCACTATGCTGAAACGGCAGGTTACATTTAAAAACCCAATGAAGAAACCGACCTGTTTGCGGAGCTCGATTTCAGCAGCGTCCTCCACAAAGCTCTCATCCACATCCTGCTCTTCCAACTCCTTCTCTGCGTTCTCCGGCAGCACGATCTCAAAGTCGTTCTTGGGCAGGGGCAGCGACAACAGGCCCAGCTTCAGCTGTTCCCGGGACTCTTTTTGCTGTGGGACATTTTAGTACGAGTAACATTTACCGAGGACTTTCGAGTCGAGCGGATAGAGTTTGACCTCGAGACTCTTGGAGTCAACAACCTCAAATCTTAGTTGATAGCAGACGCTGGCCCGTCACACTCACCAGATGCTTGGAGTACGCTGGGTCAGAGTAGTCTATCGTCCCATCCTCTGCATTGATATTCAGTTTGTCTCGTAATGGAGTCCTCAGAGGGGTGACTCCTGGGGTGGATTTTGGCGTGAGTCCCCCCTGTGGGGTCATGCCTTCTGATGGATGACTTGGGGTTCTTTTTCAAAACACAACAAAACAAATAGATTTACTCAGACAATGCAACCTATTATAACCAATCCCATTTAGCGATTACTTTGGTTGAGGGTCATTCGCAAATGCGACATTAAACAAAATAAATAATTTTTCAACCAAATATGTGCAAATTTCCTACACCTCAGAATGTACCCCGGAGCAAGAGAGATTTTTAAGTAGGACGTACAAAATGCTGGTAAAATATCCACTTTGTGAAGGATAAAACAAATTAAGTACAGACAGCTGCAGTAAACTTAGAAGCAGTCAGGGTCACGCCTGGGCTACGGTGATTTTCACTTAGCGACTGTTTTAACTTAACCTGGCAACTGCAATGGAAATCAGTCGCTAAACGAGGACTGTGCTTGAGTACCAGATAAAGCCCAGAAATATATTCTGCTCTATGAAGGCAAAACACAGCAACTATGCTGACACAGATGTAAAAGAAGACGCTTTGCCTTTGGTTTTAGTGTGGATTTCACAGTAACTGGTTTTCCAACCGTTTTATTCCAAACCGGGCATTGTTAAATTAAGACTGTGTTTCGAGAACAGAACCTAAGAGACACAAATTCAGTCATAACTGATTTTGATGAAACATGCAGTTGCTGTGTTTTGCCTTCGTGGGGCAGTATTTCACATGCTGTTAACACGCTCGCACTATATTCATAGCAAACACGTACCGGAAAGGCGTGGCAAGGACCGTGTTTGGCGTCTGTACCACCTGTCTCTGGGGGGTGACCCCAGAGAAGTCGCTCTCATGGAGGGGGGTGTTTAAGCCACCTTTGAGGGGCGTGTCCACGTTCGTTAGGGCCATCAGATTCTGGGCTTCCTGTTGGAAATATCACATCGTGGTATTTAGGTATAGCCCTATAGGGAACCGCCATGTTTGAAGTCATCGTCGCATAGCAAGGTTATACTTTATATCATCACTAATTGTGGAAAAGGAAAGTCTGAGCAGGGAAGGAGGCTGAACCGACTTGGAGAATCTTGTCCTGTGCGGCTGGCGTCTTGGGCGTGCGGAGGGCCATGGTGTTGTTGGTGACGTTGTACTCCGACAGCAGTGCGCTGGAAGCGGAGTTGGTGATTCCGGACTCTTCCGCAGTCTGCCTGGCGACCTCACTGGCCTGGCCCAGCTTCACCACCTCCTCCAGCTCCGAGTCGGAGATCTGAGTTCAAGCACATGCAGTCGTCCAGCTTTTCACCGACACGCCGGTACCGGCTATCTCCGACGTGTAATACAAGTTCTTTAAACCCAAGGCATCGAAAAAATTTGAAATTCAAAGATTCACGTCTAGGCCAAGTTTAGGCCGGTGAGTTTCACCCTTCGGGTTTGGACTCGGAACAGAAGGCTGCCAGTGTGATTTCACCATTGGGCCCTTAACCCATATTTCTGTCAATGCAATTTTCACACACTGCATTTTCACAGGAGCTACTCGGGAATATGAGGATTCACCTTCATCAAACTCTTCCTTCTTATACCGGCAGGATATTCTGCACATTGTCCTTTGCATTATTTTATTCATTCATTTATCTATCATTATATGTATAAATAAATAAACATCTATCTGTCAATATATATATATATATACACATATGCATGAGTTAATGTATGTAACGCCATGCAGACTACATTTAGAGGCATTAAAAATAACCGCAGAAAGACCTCTTGCATCTTCAGCTCACCTGTGGAGCGGGAAGGACCAGCTTGCTCCTCTTCTTTGTGAACTCCGACACCCCGCTAGTCTGCAGGATGGCTGACGGAAGGTCGGATTCCTTCTTTTTCTTCATCTTCTGTTTGTCCTTTTTACGCTCCCTTTCTTCCCTCTCGCTAGGGCGGGGAAGCGAGGATGACATCATCAAGGGCCAAGGTCACCGCATGATGTTTATGTATCAGCTTATTAAAACGGCTCGTCTTGGTAAACATTCGTCTCGGTGATCATGACGTACTTGCCACACACAAAATTGTTCTCAGAATTGAAATATTCCGGAATTTTCCATTGGTTACCTTCCACATTCAAATCTCCTGCCACTGTTTATAAATAACATTGAGTACCCTCCGCTACATTTACTTAGCAAACACTTATCTAAAGCAATTTACATTTTCAGAATTCATGGTCAGTCAATGACCCTAGACAAACTGGGACTAAGGATCTTGGTCAAGGACCTAAAAATAACATCATTCTCCTGACTATGGGATTTGAGCAGGCGACCTGCCACTCTCAGACACAGCATGCTTACTCGCCGAGCCACACGCCCACACTGCACTCCTTTCTTGATCCTTTGATGTCTAGTTTCCCCATCGCCTCCTCACTCACCTCCTGAGCTCCCCGTCTAGGTGCTGCTGCCGGAGCCTCTTGAAGTTGGGCTCCAGGGCGTCGTAGTTCTCCATGGAGGTGTCGTAAAAGCCGAGCGCTGGCTTCTTTTCGAAGGGGATCTCCGCGTTGTAGTCCACGCCCCTCTTCTTCTTCCTCTTCTTCTGGATGTCGATCCCGGCGGCCCGCAGCTCACGCCGCTTCTGGAGGGCAGCCAGGCGCCTGAGGAGGAGAACGTGGCGGCCACCTCAAGAACCTCCCAGAAACCGAACGGCGCGTAGAGCTCAATGATCATCACCGGCGGACCCCTAGTCATTGAGCAGGTCGGCTGGGAACGGCACGAGACGAGGTAAACGCATTAATTATCCATTCTGACTGGCCTTGAGATGTAACCGTCGAGCTATGGAGAGCAAGATGCGGTAGGCGGAGAGAAGAGTTCCGATATGCCAGGACTTGTGCAGATATAGGATTTATGGTATGAGGGGCTGTGCCGACTTAAGAAGTTAATTTCACTTTCTTGGATTTGGGGGGGCAGTGAAGCTCGTCTATGGTACCACATGGATTTTAACTGGTATTAAAAATAAGCAACCGTTTATGAAAATATCATACAATATTTTATTATGTAAAATGCTTCCCCAGTACTAACACAAACATATTAATACATGTTTGAATCTTCATTACAAGGCCCCCTCATTAACACCCCCAGACAGACCTGGCCTCCTCCAGCTGCTTCTCTCTGGCTTTCCGCTTGGCCTTCTTGCCCTGGGTGTTGGCCAAGCGAGCTCTGGCCTCTGACAGCATCTCCAGCTCATCTGATCAGCCAGAACACATTGATTCAGACAGGGGACGGGTGCTCAGGATAGCAGAGGAGAGCAATGCCATCTGCACCATTGAAGCTCAACAGACTTGCGCATCACATTCAATGCTAAGGAAAGGAAAACATTCAATAACATGTTTTGGATAATTTGCCATACATCTAAGGAAAAATATTACGGACTATAATATTAAATCAACCGCATGAATAAGTACAGGTCCAAACATGTGATTATGTCCGTTTAAAACTATTAATAATCAACTGGCTTCAAAAGAATCAGAGGTGAAAAGATCAGGTTTTGTTTCAACCAAACAGCAGCGCATGTGGTGTCATAGCTACAGGCTACTCAACTGGTTGGTTGTAACAAAACCTCGGTCTGGATTTGTACTTCATAGACCTGAACTTTCCACCTCTTTAATAATACATTAACCACATGTGAATTTCCAGATTGGAGTCAGAGTAACACTGCAGTGGATTTGCCTTCATCCATATCCACAGGATCGGGCCTGGCCGGCTTGGTCTCTGGGTTGGGATCGATCTCGCCGGGTTTGAGCTTGCGAGGGTCATCTGCCCCGTCTTCCTCGTTGTCCCTCTGGGCAGCTTTGTCTCTGAAACAGACCACAAATCTCATCAGCACACGTCGAAATAACCACTTAACCTTCTCAATATATCCATTAATCATCCAAAAGGAGATAAATGTTTAGGAAGCCTGCAGACTGAAAAGAAACCATGGCTGGATTGTGCTTCAAGTACAAACTACACCTTATGAAAAGATCAGAAGGCATGGGTAAAGAACTTACAATTCTTAAAAGAACTTTTAAAACCACTTCACGATGATGCTTCATCTGGCCATAACTAGGATTCATTTCAAAAGGGACCAAGACTGTAAAATCCCGCAGTTCTTAAACATCAACAAGGGTGCCTGATGAGCAACGGGTGGGAATAAGACATTCTGCACAAGCAACTACTGTGTCTTCAAGTAGCAAATGAAGCTACACTCACAAAAGAAACTCATAGTGCTCCAAGCACTGGGCAGCGGTCCTGCCAATTATAGGGGCGATGGTCCTCCACTGTGTGGGCATCAACTTCGCCAAGTGAAGCAGCTTCTCCTCTTCCTCGCGGGACCATTCTGTCTTCTTGATGCTGGGGTCAAGCCACTCGTACCTGGAGCACATCAACACAACAATTTAACATCATGGGCAACCCTTACAAATCAAACAACAGATGTACATTAATATATAGATCAGTATATGTACATGTATTACATCGATTGCACAAACAGGTGCTTTATTCAGATATATGAAAGATTAGAACTGCAATTCTATCCTGAATTAGATCTAGAATAAATACTAAAAATGCTATTTGACTTCATTTACATAGTAAACACTTGAGATACAAAGTAGCTCAGATACAGGAGGCTACGGGAAATAAAGACTAATAAAATATTTAAATTGCTAGTTTCAGCTACTGAATGACTATTTTGGAAATTTTTAGGGCCTGGTGTGTGAGGAAGACTCTGCAAGCTAATGAACCTCTGTTGTGGTCTCATCAGCCACAAAGCGCTTGATTGTTGATTTTTTTCTTGATTTTTTTTTCTATTTTGATTCTATAATGGTTTTACTTTCCCCAAGAGACTACTCAGCCAGTATTAGATAGATACAGTCTTTGATACAGTAAAATGGCTGATAGTAGGTATGCTCCGAGAAATATTTCATGCATTTAAGTACAATTATTTAAGCAGGTAATATTTGGGTTTTATTAAAACAAACAGCGGATACCCTCCTCCCTTCCCCAGGACTCAAACTGACAAACAGCCCGTGATAATTTCCTTCACCATCACGGTACCTGTATATCCAGATATGTGCAATCACTGATTGATACAGAACCTCGTGTGAATTACATATGCAGGACACACTCCAAAAAGCCCGTATGCGCTATTAAACACACTTACCATCTGGCTTTACACTGTTTGGCTGACTTTCTGTGCAGAAGTGAGGCAATTCGCGACCACTGGTTTTTGCCATATTTCATAACAGCCGCCTTAAGAATTTCATCCTAGAAAACATTTGTGCATGGAGACAAATAGTGATGAAACGTAATATGTTTAATAGCATAAACAATACACCATACTAAAGTCTAAGAAACATCATTAGTGTCATGACCATTTTGAAAAATCGCGTCTACCGGCACGACGTCAAATTAATGAAGTGGGGGGACAAGTAATAGCTGGTATGGTAATGAGCATATTAACCATAACTGGAAAAATTATACGATTATCAGGTTTCCAACTGAGAACCCGAATGAATCACGCCTCAACATAAGTAATTAACAGCTTGCTGAAAAGCAAAAGAACGGGTGAGTGATAATGCAGCTAAAAGAGAACGTCACTGTTGTGAGATTGGCAGATAGCTAATGGACGCAACTTAGTAAACAGCAGATTAAATAAAGTAACTGAACACATTAAACGCAACAATCAGGTGTTTTTAAAGACACACGATAAGTTACATACACAAGCAACATAGTGGCAATAGCTTCTCATCGTTTAGCTAGCTAGCTAGTTAGCCAGTTAGCAAACTCGGTCATTGTGATTAAAGCAGGTGTCGTACAAAAGCGATCGAAAGGATGCACATACCTCGGTGTTCCTCCAGACACCCCCCTTGATCATAATCCGCGGCATTTTGAATGGGTTGTTTCACACTTCACAATGCTATAGCAAAAAGATATACTGCATTAGCATAAGAAAAATGAACACTCCGACGCTTCAGCACAACGTTGCCGGGAGGATTTTGGGCCTACATGCGAGCCGGAAGAACAACAGCTGAAACGGAACTTAAACCTGCCTTCTGCCATAGCTGTAGTCTATTTACTCTTTCCTGTAGTTTATGGATCAAATTCACTGAACTAAATAGCCCATGCAGGAATGAAAACAATCAAAGGCTACCCCCGAGAAGAGGACACAATTTTCAAATTTGTAAGTTTAGAAATGAGCACGATGTTGTAACTAAATTAAGCACAGTGAGTTAATTTACTTATTTGAAAATAAAGACAGTGCTTAACTATATTCAGCTCATTGAGTACTTTGTGTATTTTATGGAAATTGTTTTCATTTATCAGAAAAAACACATGCGTCTAATTTTATGTAATAACTGGTTAATGTTCAAATTATTAAACAATTATTAAAAGTCACCAAAATAATGTATAGGCTAACATTTACCATGACCTTATATAAAGTGTTTTAAAAAGCCATTAGTGTACTACAGAATATGCCACTAGATGGTGATAAAACAATCCAGTGCGGTAGATTCTACTTCGTTAAATGATTTACCCAATAGATTATGCTGTGACTCATCAATCAAAGACAAAAAGAAGTTTGTCATTCATACTTTTTTATTGAATTATTCAGTTGAGGTGCGAAAATCCTGCATGGACTATTTATAACTCGCGGCAGAAAACTGATCGGAGAAAGTTAAATAACAGCAGGACAGCCCTGTCTATGGGAGATTTCACGTAAACTGTAAATTGGCTCTTACAGTAAGGGAGGTATTTGTATGGGATGGGAGGTATTTCTGAGATTAAGTCTGTACAATGGAATATTTCTAATTTAGGGTCTTTCTCTTTCTTCTCCAGAATCAGGTATCATTGTTTTGACAAACAGGATCATTTAAAGACACGGGTCGTTGAACGTACAGCATGTGTTGAAGGCATGTTGCATACCCCCCGTAATTATGTAATATGGTTTAACCTGCTTTTATTTTATTAACAAAGCCGGTTCTGTGTATAGCCATAGGATGTTCTTCAACTGGCGCTCCGTGCATCCGCTACAGCGATCGCTGCCAAATATATGACACTGAGTCAGAACTGTACGTTCCGTTTCTGGAAGCTCGTACAGAAAATAAGAGTACGGGTCTCATATGTCCTGGTTTCAAAGCAGATACAGAAACAGAATATGTATTCTAAAAAGAAAAGAAAAAAGGGGTAGTAGTTAAGGTATTCTTTTTTCCTTCTTTTAGCCCATGTCTGATCCCGGGAGGACCGCCAGCTTCAGACAGAGCGCACATCTGGCCGCAGCTGCCCACCCGCATGTTAGTTCGTCTCAGCCAAAAAACACCTAAGGACTCCGGAGGTAAACTAGAACCAACAAAACCTCACACTTAACAAACCCCCGGCGCTCACAGCACCCGTTCTGTCAATGACAAGCGATGGCACGCAGCCACATGTGCACGTACGCTTGAACAAGCATGACGCACAAATGCAGTGAAACTGCACTGACACTGCGCTAGAGAGGCGTGCTGATAGCATATTTATATGCATGGCGCTGAGTCGCATATCGAAACGTGGATTCAGATTTATGCATGCAGTTCAGGTTCAGCAATGGAAGATATGCTCATTAACAATGTTCATGTTGATATCCAGCTGGCTTCTTTTGCGCTGTTAGCCTATGTTGGCGTTAATGAACAAGTTAGAGTGGAAATTAACCACGAAGTGAAAGGCCCTTTGTTCTCAGTGTAGGGGAGACCGGGGACAATTGTTAAAAATTTTTTCATTGTTGTAAAAATGATACAACACCAATAGGAACTTGAGAAAATAGCGCCTTTGGGCTTTAAATGTGACAGGGAGTTATTGCGCATTATCGAGAAAGTCACATCTGTGATCTGACATTTAAAAAAAAAAGTGTTATAACTCCTTTCTGCATCTAACCTGTTCAACAATTGTTACCGGTGTTCTGTCGAGTTAGGCTACCGTAGTGCTAATCGATAGTCTTAACCATAACCCTTACCCTAACCCGTAAACAGGGTTATTCAAATCACGGTCCTCGAGGTCCAAGCACTGCTGGTTTTCCTGCCTTCCTTTACCTGTCAGTCAGGTGTGAAGCATCTGACCAATCAGAATCAGTAATTATTAAATAACTACCTGGGAAAACTGAAAACAAGGCCTGGATTTGAAATCGAGGTCCAGATTTGAAGAACCCTGCCCTAAAACCTAGCCCTAACCCCAAAACAGTGGAACTCGATAGGTAACTCAACTCGTCAGAACACCTGGCCTGCCCATACTTATACTCAACCACATTGACAGTAACATTCAGCTAACATAGATCGGATTAGTGTACTAGTTAAAATATAAAATCAAGCAAAAATATGGTAATGAGCCCTGAAAATTTTGCAGGCTGACATTTTTATGTTAACATTTTAAGGAATATTAAATGTAATCCTTTTTTCAGCATTTTTTGCGTTGTTTGTACAAAGGAAAAAAATGACATTTCTTATTATTGTTATATAAAACAGAAATTTCATATTACTTTTAACACTTTCTGTGTTATAAATCATTGTTCAGCTGTACCTTGTGCTTCATATTTTAACTAATTTTGGAAGTTCTCGAACAGTACACTGACACTGACTATAAAATTCAGTGTTATTCACCATTATCCAGCACCGTTCGCAGGCAGAATAAAAATGGATATGCAAAACATTGTTCTAGCTTTGCTGTAATTCTGATTCTTTTAGCTCAAGCCGCTAGTTCAGAAAACAAAGTGGAAGAAATTGCCCAGACAAATGTATATTAATAAGCCTGACCTTGGAAGTCCTTTAAAACCCTCTTAGTTCTCACTGTATGCAGTGGATCTTTTGCTGCTGCATACCAGCTGGTGGGGAATTTGAAAAATTCACATTTAAGAGCTTAATCCTTTTCTCATAATTGAAAGCGGTAAGAAAACATGAGTGAAACATGGTGCTGTCAAAGTTCAAATACAACGTTTCTGTTGAAAGCCTTAAAGATTTATAACCACAATTGTTTCCTATTTTGCCACATCCCATGACAAATACTATAATGCAGCCTAATTCTTGCCCAAGAAATATTGTTGAAGTATTATTTGTAAATAAGTGCATCTTAATCTCAGCTGACGTGTACTTTCTAATTGTTATCTGTGTGAAACATTTTATTTTATTATAGCGGGTAAGAAATTAAAGTATTCCAGGTTATAAATATTACTATATAATCATATTATGCAAGTACATTATTGAAGATTAGTTTGTATAGCTTATAATTTTATGCATTTATATATGTATTTATCTGCAGCAGCAGGTAGCTCTGTTAAACAGTATTTCCCCTCAGGGTTTTATTTTCTTTCTTTGTTATTAGTCCAGCCCCTTAAGCAGTATACCGTGGGTGCCTTAGGGTGCGTCAGCACTTAACATTTTAAACACCAGGCCTGATGAAGTAAAGAGCACGACGCCCCTCGCTTTCCCTTACTGTCAATGCCTTTATATTGTTTGATCAGTAGCGCTCGTCGCGTAATTACATCAGAGACGCCACATGAGAAGACAAGGCCTTTCGCGAGTTCTGACAGTCTCGTCTCCCAGGCAGCTAAGCTTGGCGGGGACTTCATCCCACTTAATAAAGATGTGCTGTGCCTCATGGATCGCTGACAGATCCTACACGGGCCGCAGCTGCACAAGACCAATTTATTATTTATTTACTATCCGGCGTCTTCCAATCTGGGGCTTAATAAAGAACGAAATTGGGTGTGGGGCGGGGGGATAAAACAGAAACGGCCCGAATGAGGTCACTGCCAGATATCTGTTTGGTCTTTTAGGAGAAAGGGGAACAAACTTCATTAGGTCTAAGGAAGAACTTTATAACTATGTCCCTGTTGAGACTGCATTTGTTTGTCTTCCTGTTTACGGACGAGGTTATTTGTCTTTGCCGCAGAGGTTTTAACTCTGAGATATGAATGTGGAGCCAATAACCTGGTTTACATTCTGGTGCCTTGATCAGGTTTAAGCGGGATCATTTCTTGGGAATAGGTAATTACTCTGGACAGAATAGGCTTTTTCTTCAGCGAATATGGGTACAGATAAAGTATCTTCTGGACCAGTTTTAACTGGCATCTAAAAGAAAGGACTTTTCAGCATCTAATGTGTCAGACATTAAAATGTATCTATTATAATAACTGTCATGCTCTCCGCAATGCCTTGGAAAAAAATTGCACTTAGTAATAAAATTTTGTTATAATATACTTTTCCACATCATATTTGCATTCAAAATACGAAAACGCAAAATGAAACATCTAAAGTTATCAAAATAACACTGTTTTGCTAACTAGAAAATGTAATAAAATGTTCTACTAAACTTGCCTGTTGGGCTGATATTAGTCTATTTTTATAATTCTTACTTTGAAACACGTCTGTGAGTTTGACACTAAGTGCACAGAATAATCACAGGCTGGGGTTCACTTCACTCAGGTGACAATTTTCTATTTATTCCGTTGCATAAATAGGGACAACATGATGCAAGCAATGCATTACTTTGAGTTCTTAGCTCTTTGGCAGGACATTATTTTTCTTCAGGAATTTAACTACATTATGTCCCATTGTATGAAACTTGTGCTCAAGCTAAATGGCTTGTGCTCTTTTGTTTTGGTTCTTTACATTATTTATTAGCATGAAGGAAGTCACCATTCTGTCCGTGCTTTACCATGTCACATGGTTCTGTTTGCTATCTCATATAGATCCAGTCTTGAACACAGACTACTGCAGGGCTATTCAACTCTGGATCTCCGTTCCAAACCCAGGCCTTGTTTTCAGTTCTCCCAGGTAGTTAGTTCAAAAATGACTGATTCTGATTGGCCAGAGGCTTCACACCTGGCTCTCAGGTGAAGGAAGGCTGGGAAATCAGCAGTGCTCAGACCTTGAGGACCAAGAGCCGCATAGCTCTGGCTTACAGTCTTGCTGTTTTACCATTATGATATAGTCTGTCTGGCATTTGCAGGGTCTTCTCCAGGACCTCTCTCTTGCTGCACTCTAGATATTTCTCCAGAAGCAAAGACTGGAGCAGCCATTAAAAGAACTAAAACAATTTCAGTATCCTATCTTATTCTTTGTCAGTTAATTTAGATATTGGGGTTAATATGAATAAAGACTTGCATTTTCTTGTGCCTGTCAATAGTGAATGAATAATTCCTATGCCGCCTCTGCTTTTGTAAAGTAAAGGCTCATCCATTTTGTGTAGCTACCTATTGAATCGAGGCTCGCAGTGAGGCAGTGGCCATCGAGATGTGCCGTCAGGGTGCCCAGTAACTGTGACTATTTAGGGTCAATAATTTGACCGTTCATAAGGCAGGAAGTAGCCGGAGTGCTTGGAGTAAACGCAGCTAAGTACAGGCAGAGCATGCATACGCCACACGTAGAGCCAGAGGGAGGGTTTGCGTCCCAACCCTGGTGCTGTGCAGATACAGTCAAGCGCAGTTTAATGATGGGATCTATTCTGAGAAATGCGTCGTTAGGTGATTTTGTCGTGTGCGAGCATACTTACACAAACCTAGACGATATAGCCTATACGTCTAGGCTACAGTAAACTGTTTTTTTATAAGTAGAAAGAGTACACTCTGAAATAACAATAAAGCACGGTATTGTGAGTACATAAACAATAACATAGTTCTTTGTTATCATTATCAGCTATTATGTACTGTACATTGTGGTATGTGCTATAGTTTTATATGACACAGTAGGGTTGTTTACATCAGCATCACCACAAACACGTGAGTAAAGCATTACGCTAAGACGTTACGTCAGGTATGCCCTCCCTAGGCAACAGGAATTTTTCACTTCTGTTATAATCTTGCGGGACCACCATTGTACATTTGCTCCATTGTTGACCGAAACATCGTAATGTGGGGCATGACTGTACAACGTTATCAACCAAGTCATAAGATTTTTTCATAAACACTTGAATTAAATTGCATGTAGCACCTCCACCGTGTCTGTGTTTTCACATAATTCTTAAAACGTCCAACTCATTTGACTACATGAGCTCGCCAAATAAAGCTAATATGATTCATACAAGAGATCCAAATATTTCCTGCCCTCAACCCTCCAGTGTGCCCTTGACTTCATCACCTGGTACAATGCACACAGGTTAGCCACTTCTCTAAGCACACAAATCATTATTTATTGTGACTATAGTCTTTTGCTTTTTTCTGTTTTTATTGAATGATTTGACTCAAATTGCATGACATTTTATACTCTAGGTGTTTGCCAATTATATAGATGAAAGGCTACTGTTTATTAGTGTTTGATATAGTAAAGGCAACACACTCAAATGTCATTTGACTGTCAAATCAAGCATCCTTATTTCTCAGGTTCAGATTCAGACACTGGATAGATAAATATGTCATTTTGTATGTGATCTATAAAAAACTCAGTAATAAAGCTTGTGTGGTATAGATGATATGTCCTTGCTGTTATTCAGGAAATCGGAAAATATGATATTAGCATCATACATATTACCTGTTATAATACTTACACTGTGCCCTACAACAGACTGCTTTGTGCCTATTGCATCCTGGGATAGATTTGATGTTCACTGCAACCCTGTACTGGGTAACACTGATAGAAGGACCTTATAATATTTGTTGCTTCTTTTCCGTAGCTGTCCTCAAGATGAACTTAGCTTAGTCATCGCAGTAGGTGTTGCATGCATGCTGCGTGTCTGACTGCCTAGTTTGGCGAGTAGCCAGTACGGTTTTATTCTATAGCCCGCATTGAGATCTTCGCTCAGAACTTTTCCCTCAACTGCCTGCCAAAGTGCTTTTCAATCGTGCTTTATGCAGAACCTTGAAATCAGGACCTCACTGGTCCTACGAGAGTGTCCAAGCTTCCCTTAAACTACAATAATGAAGGTGTTGTCTTGCCGGAGGCCAGTGAGACGAGGCCCTGCCTTTGGTCACAGATCTCACTCCCGGATTGTCTACACTGCCCTTTATTCTTTGGACGTTCTTTGGAGCAAGAGAAGCACTTTTATGTGCTGAAGATACTTATGTGTCTTTTGTTTATTGCATAGTTTGCTTGGAATTTCTCCAGCACTAGGCACGCATAGCTGGTTTTGCATTTCATAGAGCCATATCTGGGCAATAGACGCATCTGTCAGCAAAGCCCGCAAGCATTTCCTCTCCCTGACGGAGTTTATTCTTTAAACCTCCATCTCCTCAACTGAAAAGCACCATTAAGCATGTAATGCATAAACAGTAATTGTTGCCAAGCTAGTTTTAATTAAGTGCATTATTAACGTGTGAAGAAAAATAGGATGGGCTATATTATAAGGATGTCTATTATCAGTCGTGATTGTTATCGGTTTTTAGAGCAAAGGTTAAATATGCACTTAGGTAGGGGTTGTAAATTTGAGTTGTCTCGAAGTACAGGGAATGTTGTTTTACAGTCTTCCCTTGTTTCTAATTTCCTTATTATTATTAGAATAATTAATTTGGTAGTAAGTCATCGTACCCTGGTGTATCAAATGTAAATGACATGTTAATTCGGAAGATAGCCATAAAGTCGTCGTACTGTGGCTCTCAAGGACTGGAGTTTCTAAGACGGGACAGTGAGTGGATCTGCGCCAGCGGGTAGCATGTTCTGCAAGGAAATAGGCTTTCAGTGAAAAGGTTCAAATCCCATGAAATGGCCTTTTGGTGTTTCCTTAAGCAATGTACTTAACCTCTGCATTCAATTTACATAATGTTTCCATATTTTATGCAAATGTTGGAAATATGAAATCTTGTAGAAAGTAAACACATCCCAGTGTCTGATTGTTTGTGTTGGTTTCAAAGCAGGAATATGCACATATAAAGTTATACTGTTCTAAAAATTATTTAAATGAAGCACATGAAATAAATTAATTAGGTAATGAAACTATTTTTCCAAATAAGTCAAACTAATACTGTACATATTAAATGCTGAAACATCTCACGTCAACCACATTTGCAAACCAGGTTCTGAGCGGTTAGCATAAATGTCTGTAACTTAAAAGCGGCAAATGAATTCCTGTTTCACAGTTGGTACAGCTCCTGATAAACTTTCCAAACTTTGCAGTAAGAGTAAGTTTAATGGGCTTCCCATAAGGGGGTTCGTCGTTAGCAAGAGAGGGAATTTAAAGACGACAGGCGGCTAAACCTTGCTTAGTGCTTGGATTAGCTCTGAATCCTTGCATATTCATTTAGTACACTCTCTAATCAAAAAGCAAAACATCAGAAATGAGATTGTGAGCCAAGCACAACCATTATCAATGATAATGAGGGTCCTTTCTCTTGGCAATTCCTTTACTGTTATTTTTTTCCAGATAAAATGCCAGGATCTTCTGACAGTTCTTTTAAAGAAACGAGGATTTCCATTAGTTGGGTGAATTACTCAATTACTGCCAGAGGCAAGACTTTTCCCCTTTCCTCCCCAAGCTGAAGATGTATTTTTTTTATTTTATTTTTTTTTGCAGCAAAGCTAGAAGCGGACGACCAGATGTATTCTTCTGTAGTCCTGGCAACAAGGAGAATCATTTAGTTAATTGCCCATATGATAAATATAGCTTTATAGACACACATACATTCACATATATGTCTATACATAGAACTACACAGCTGGTTAGTTCTTATGTGTAAGATTAAAAGCCTTAAATTCTCCATACTGCAACTCTCCTGAGGTGAAATTCTTCGAACAGCAATAAAGCAAGAACTAAATAGAGAGAAATTACATCCCTGTGATGTCAGTATGTTCATCTGAATCGCTTACATCAGTGCAGCCCTATCGAAGACTGCACCCACTGAAAAAAGGCCACGCTATTGGCTGTTTACTGGACAGTAACCCAGACAGGAATACCTATTTCTCAACAACTTAATTTAGAGTTGCTTACTTTTCCTCTCCTGTTTTCCTGAGATGGAGATGCACATGTTCCTTGCATCTTGTTCTTCCTCTCCTCCCCAGAGTCCCGTGCCACATATCCTTTGTCCTGATTTCACACACCTGATCGCCAAGAATGACTCATCTGTGGCTCCATTTGTGAAAGTTACGCGTCTGATTTCTGTGCGTGGCTTTGTGGAATGCCACACCATCCCTGAGATCAGAAGGTTGCCAGCTCAAATCCCTGGGTCAGCAGCGCGATCGCACCGTCGGACCCCCCTGAGCGAGACCCTAACCCCGGTTGCTCCGGGGGCTGGCTGACCCTGCGCTCTCAATGAAAAATCCTGTGGATAAAACTGCCCGCAAAGAAAAACGGAATAGAAATACACATCATGTCAACACTTCAGCCATTTATTACATGAGCAAAAATTATACTGTGTGGACTGTTTATTATCTATATATAGGATTTCAGAACAGGGTGTGCCGTATCTTCTTACAGCTCTTTGTTTTTTTCTTGGACTCTTTATTCTAAGTAGATCCCTGACAAAGGAATGTCCTCCAGTGCTCGGGGGAATTTCAGTCCCTGGCACTGCGATGTGTTCCAGTGCAGTCATCCATCACCAAACAATAATAAAGACCTCATTTTAAGGAAAACCATGGTTTTTGTCTTGTGTTTTTTTTTCTTTCCCCTGCTTGTGTGGTTTCTTGGGGTGTCAGAGAACATCATCTGAGATCTTTCTCGGCTATTCTGCCTCGGTTTCATCTAATCGATTTCAAGTTGCAGATTCCTGTATGAATATCGTGTGATGAGGTTTGGCTTCTTGACACTGGGATTCGCTATTAATACATCTTCATGAATTTTTCATGAATGTCAAAAATGTGTAGCATTGCCATGTAAACATATTGTGAAATACATCGCATTTCTTGCCTTTATTTTTGGTAAATACAAACAGGGTTAGTTTCATTGCCGTTATTATTTTATTGTTTTATGAAGACTTTCTGTAAAGAATGCGAAAGAGGCTTCCTTTATTGAAAATTGCCCCTCTCACTTCAACCATAGCCAATTTGTGCTGATTCTGCCATTAATCCTCTCTCATTGGTGCATCAGCGTTTTTCAGCAATGGCCAATCACCTGATGTGTTGGGTTGCACTGACTTTACGGTGCAGATCTCGAAGCCCAACCAGCTGCTGGAGAGGCAGCCCCAACACTCGCACCTGAGCACACGTGCAGATTCTCATGCCTCGGCACAAATGGGGCCTCTTATCTGGTGTATGCAGCTTTTTCGGACTCTGACGAGTCCGCCAAGTGAGTCTGGGGGCCAAGAAGCAACTGGCAGCACCCCAGGGGTGGCTGAGAACTTCCAACATAAATACAAAGAACAAACCCCCCGCCCCCCGTGACCAGAAACACAGCTTCACCTCCTTTGCTTGTTACTCCGTTGACCATCTGGACCAAAAATAAATAAAGAAACTCTTTTGAAGCTGGAGGGTTTAGCCCATTTAAAAGCGATAAGGGAATCTTTGTGAACAAAGCTTTGTGCAAGTAATTACTAGTTGTTGAGAGATTATCAGCCTGCATTTCACGTTTAATTTTCTCTACACATACAGTATAATGATACCCTTTATTGTATTACTTCCTGCACTTGTTAGGACTTTGCATAATAATGTGCGTCGTTTAATACTTTTGCCAGGGTCCTGCTGGAGCTCCGATGTGCTGATATTATGTTGACTCGTTGTTTTCTTCTGCGTCGCATTCAGCTCGTCCTTCGAATTAACGCTTCAGTGGCCAAGGAAGTCGCTTTGCGCCGGCTATGGGAGCGAATGCACCCTGTTTCGGGCTCCGTCAAGGGCTGTAACAAACAGAGTTGATCCCAGCGTTTAATAAAGGAGCTCAGCTCACAAAGTGCCACGGCATAATTAAAACTCTACAAGCGCTATGACAGCGGATGATAAATGAGGCCGGGAGGCGAGCAGGATATCAGTTACTTACCCACGGAAGGGAAGGGAGTACTCAATATGGACGGCGATGTGAATTTTAGCCCATATGCTGTGTATTTTAAGCCTAAATGTTGCATTTGATATGCTGCTGTGGCGCAGTGTTAAAATGCATTGTGTCATCAGTAATGTGCATACAGGGATTCAAGGGGACTGGAAGTGCAACATGGCAACGTGTTTGCTTTTGCCCAGAACACATGGCAGATGAGTGCATAAGGTGAATACATAATTGGTCATTATTTAATAGAATCGTGATATTTTACTCCTCCCTATGAGGAAATCGGGCAGATTTTACAGTATATATTGCATGCATCCTGCTCTGTATGAGACACACAGGTAACGTTGGTGTTTACCACCACTCAAATGTGGTTTGTGGGGACTTGGAGATCCTAGGGGGCACTTGGTAGCAAAAGGAACTATATATATATAGTTCCTTTCGCTACCAAGTGCATACACACAGGTTTCACATACACACACACACAGGTTTCAGGGTCAGACTGCAAGATGGCATGGGATTTGAACCAGCAACCTTCTGATCACAGGAACCCGCAGAGAAACACACCTCCAGACACAAACTACTGCTGATGTGTGAAACATAAACCATCTTGTCATTTCTGATACCCATTCATATAAGAACCAAGAGCTTGCATCGCCTTTCCGTCCGTCCTGCTCTAATATTACATTTACTGCTAGAGGATTCCTAGGAAAGATAGCATACATTACAGTGCTTCATTCTCAAATCAAGGGATTCTGCTCAATAACCAGTAAATATCCAATCTGCTAATCTGTCTGGGGTAAACAAATTTATGCTTACATGTTTTTGTGCATTTCTTTGGTCCTTCTGTTTTAGGGATATGAAATTAGTTCAGATGCATCATATTTTATGCATTTTAATAATCACAACATGATTACTCACTGAAATGCCATGTGTTTTTTCCTGATTTTTGTGTGGGCTTAGTTGCTCAATTTGCCATGAACTTAGAGTAATTAGATATGCAAGTGAACTCTTTTGCATATTTTAAAACTAAAATATATTTATTTCTTGGCCGTGTCTGCATTTTCCATCATGTCGTGCCTTGGAACATCACTTCCACTGCTTCACCTGCAATACCTTTCACTGCCACATGGAGGTGTATTGCCCTCCTGAGACTTTTATTGTCTCATCTTGCACGCAAAAATATTTTATCAGTTGGGAGAATAATGCAACCTTTCTTTGCCAAGATATATGGCACAAATGCATCAAATAGGTTAAATATTGTTTTCACTTTGGTCTAATTTTTGTCATTTAAAACATTCTTACATATGAGTGTGTTTTTTTATAGCGTATTGTATGAGTAATTTGTGTAAATAGATGAACATCGCTGGTTTGTTATTTCAAATAGGTCTATGTGTTTTTATTGTTTATTTGATTTAATCACTGACGACAATAAATGTGACTTCCTACTAAAATGAAGATATAAATAACTAGTAAACATAAAGTAAACATTTTTTTCACTTAGTATGAATTTAATTGAATATCGTAGCACATTAGAAATAGGCAGTGTTTGTTTTACCATCCCGTTTCTATGTTGTTGTTTTTTTAATTTATTACAGAAAATTGTCGTGCTGGTTGCTTTCTGGTATTTTTATTTTAAGCAGCACTATTCTCTTTCATAGCTTTTAAATGTTTTATCTTGCTATATTTGGTATATCAAAAAGTTAGATTGATTTTCAAGGTCTCTTCCTCCCTGCAGTAAAAAGAGAGTCTAGGGACTAGGCCTCTGTGTGCTATGTGTGTGTTTGCATGTGTGTGTGTGTGTGTGTGTGTGTGTGTGTGTGTGTGTGTGTGTGTTCATTGGCAGGAAGAATGTTGGTGTTTGTGTACTGTCTGCCACAATAATAAAAAAAAGAAACAGTATGTTACCATACAACTGCAGAGATTTAAGCTGTCACTAATTTGGGTGATTTTAGATGGTGGGGCAAAGAAAGCAAAAATATCACCCTTGGAAGAAACATTTGTAATGTTTTATTATTTGTCATGTTTCCTTCAATGAAAAGTAACTGGGAAATAAAATAATGATGATACTAATTAGATAAGCCAAACTAATACATTTTTCCTACTAAACAATTGCATTAAACCTAAATTTGCTTTATATAGTCCTTAAATTGTTTGCAACATTTTTTCTATTAGTGAAATGGCCTAATAACTGTATATTAACTGGTTTATGGCTTTTATTATTTTCATTAATATTCAGGTTTGTACCTTTTTAGGTAAAGAAAACAGTGAAATGGAAACTAGTGTTATTTTTATATGTTGATGTTTTAAGTTACATTTACATTTAAATTACTCTGGAAAAAAGTAACATGAAAATATGCTCTGGTGCAAAGGCCTTATAAATCAACCACTAAGTTGTAGGGTAGTACAGGCAGCCTTGCAGGGGTCTTCTAGAAACTTCCATTAAAAACAAATCCTTCTCAGTTCAGCAGCCAGGACATTGTATTCTTTTGTTCTGCGTCTAATGAAATCCTTCTAAGCCTGACAAAGAATTTATTGTGCCACACAACAGCCAATGAGCATCAAGGTCCAAATGTATTTCCCTAGCAAACATGCCTTATTAGCTGTTGGCTGACAATAAAGATATTTTTTTTTACCAAACAGGTAAAATAAACATGAAATCAATTATATCCAAAATTTTGCCTCCATTAGCACCAAAAAAATAGGAATAACTCAGTTTTCGTCAAGATTCTATTTAGATCACAGTATACATTTAATGCCAGTCTGCCCATGTATTAAATTCTCAACATATAGTTAAACGTGGAAATTTCATCCCGGTCGTGCCGTCGATTCCCGTATGAATCTATTTTTCCATATTGTGGCTGAGAAATGCTGGGAGTGTTAACCCACTGGCTCCCTGCGGTGGAGACCTGCGTCTGCCATCTTCAGCATCCAACTTTCCCAGGGATCAATTTTAGCCCGTAATTGGATATTGGAGCGTACAACTGAAATGTGCCAGTGACAGGAGCCCATACAAGCAGCTATGCTGATAAAGACAATGTGACAATAAAAATGATCAGGGCATCGGCTAACAGAGATAATTGGCATCCATGATTGGAGTCATCAATAAGAATGCTGTCAGAGTTGACAATTAATAAAATTGATCTATTATTTAAATAGAATGTTCATATTCTGAGACATCAAAATCACGCTTTAACTCATGTTTTAGTTGGTTAAACAAATAAAATGAACGACTTTCTATTAATCCACTACATTCGTTAATCTATTCTGATTAACTAATATTTAGATAATACATAGATCAGAGAACATACAGTAAATAAAGATTTCATTGGTTATGATCGCTTTTAGTCGCTAATTTCATTGTTGTTTCTTTCAATCCGGTATAGTTTATTCGATAACGCTTTACGTTAACTGTACCTTCATTATGCATCCATAGAACATTCAGGGCACCTTGATAATGTATTCATTGAACATTCAGTGCACCTTTATTATGCATTCATAGAACATTCATAAGCAGCATGTAAGTATACCATAATATCCTAACATGCCTTAATAGCTTAAATGTAAATTAATCATACATATTATATGATTATAACAAGCATTATAATCATATAATGTTTGTCATTGATATATACTACTGCTGTATGTTAGTATGTTAAGGTATATTTACACGCTATTTTTGAATGTTCTATGAATGCTTTATCAATGCATTGTAAACGCATTATGAAGGTGCAGTTAATGTAAAGCATTACTATTTATTCTTTATTGGTATTTTCCCTCCATCTTTTTTAATAAAACGAATTCTTGAAAAAATAAAAAGAATTCGTGAGGCCCTAAAGAACTAACCCTGTCCCTAAAAGGTGGAATATCATCCATCTTCTGAAAGCACTTATCTTATCCAGGGTCAGAGGGGGTTTATCCCAGAAGCTACAGCCACAGGGCAGGGAACAGCCCCAGATTGGGCGCCAGCTCATCACAGGGCACATTCACACACATCTATGGGCCATTTGGCAACTGCAATTAACCTTAGCATGTTTTTGGGCTGTGAGGGGAAACTGAAGAAAACTCCACAACAACATGGGGAGAGCATGCAAACTCCGCACAAGGAGCCATGACAGAGACTCAAACCTGGGTCCCAGAGGTGGGAAGCAACAGTGCAAACCACTATACCACCAAACACTAAGGTTTCAAAAATATAAAAATTATTCAGATGGATATGTGTTAGACATTTTTGGGCATTTTGGTTATTTCTGTGAAAGACATATCTTACAATTTAAAAAACTGAAATTTCATTTCAGCAGCTCAAGGCAGAAATACAGGGAAGTGCTGTTTGACCTTAATATTTTTATAGTGTCGCATTTCCTCGAAAACACTGAAAAAGGGAACTTGAACTGCTGTCAGAATTGTTGTCGCTAGTGGTGAGTTAAAATCAATAGTGTGTTGAGGAGGAAAAAAGTCAACATTTAAAGGGTGAGTAATTGATGTCTTCTTTTACCTGTGTTCTGTTAAAGAACTGCAGACTGCATAAGTGAAGATTTATGGATGCATAAGGACAAAACTAAAAGAAGCATACAAATACCAATTCTGCCATCTAACTAGTCAAAGTACCAAAATCATAGGATAAATATCACATGATTTATTTAGACTAATAATACAAACAGTTCTAATTTTATATTAGAGCATAGTTGATGCTTAGAGGTCCATGGTTTGTAATAATTTCCTTTTCGTCTTTCAGAGTGGTCTGTTAAAGGGTTTAGAATCTAGTGTAGAAACTGCAGTCTCTGTTTACAATACCTTATTTTACTACAATGCAGCTGAACCTATTCTACACTGGTTTTATTACTTAAAAATCGGTTATACAAATCGTATTCATTTCACTCAAATGTCATGTTTAATGGTTTTCTCAGTGAAAAACATTCCTTGTATTGAAACACAGTGCATTTAATGTCGCAAAGCAAATCCTGTCAACATGTGACCACATCATTCTGCAACATCTAGGCCAATAAATTCCATCCATCTTCTAACCGTTTTCCTAGTCAGGGTCACAGACAGCTTGGAGCCTATCCCAGGTAGCATAGAGTGGGATACACCATGAGCAGGATGGCCCAATAAATTATAACAGAAAATACCTGCTTTAAAATTCAGGACAGCCTCAAGTATATACCTCTTTATAAAGAAAATGCTGGTCACAGAACAGCATAATTCCACTGCATTCCAATGGGTTTAGCCTCTTATTAAAATATTTATCATTTCTCATAAAAAAATAAACAGGTGCAGGTTTAGCGTGGCGAAGATCATTAATAGCCATAAACCATTTGCAAACATCAATCCCTGAAATCAGATTTTTCTCATGCTTGTGTGTTCTGTATTGAAAATTGCCTAGCTGTAGTGCCATGACATTGAATATTATAATCATAACATTAGTCAATATGTTAGCAAGTCTGAGCTACACAAACGTAAGTAACTTGTTTGGGGTCTTTTGAGTAACATGCAGACGACAGAAGCTATATGGCATCCAATGTCATTATTATATCATAGTTAGAAACACAATGGTGGAAATTATTAATCAGACACTGATGAATATGCCTGTAAACCTAGATGATGTGAAATAGAAATAATTACGACTAATATTATACTACCATTATTTCTGAGTACATTAGAGAAGCGAGCAGTCTTCTGTTGGCTCTGAACAGTGGATGATTGTGCGCAGATGGCCATTGTTAGCATGATAGGTCTTTGAAAAGGAGCACTGTAAAACTCGTTTGTTTGGTGAGCCTGGGTCACCCATTACAGTAGAGACAAAGGATATTCTTTGTCCTCGTCGACTGCCGAATGCTGGTGAACCCATTTTACACCGACAGATGGTCGGAGACACCGTCACAGATTAGTTAAAAAAACAGGGCATCTACTAGAGGTATATAGTCCGATGCTGAATGCTTCACAATTTACTTGTTCAAAACTGCTTATGATATTATGTTGAGAATGATATTATTTAGTGGAAAGACTTATGAATGGATGTAGTTATACAGAAAAGCATTTTTTTTTCAGTTATATAATCAATCTTTTGCTTTTTTTATGCTCCAGTGATGACTTCATTAATACAAAGTAAAGACAAGGTTTTGTTTGAACAAATTCTCTTCCTTGTACATGTTCAGAAAAATGGCCATTTGCCTGGCAAATATTCATCTGTTTACCTTTTTGCTTTCTTAATATCTTGAACTGAGCAAATCTTTCATTATACCCCTGATCCATAGCAAATATAAACAACCTCTGAGTTTCCACATATGTCTTGAAAAAGAGTTTTTTATATGGTAGGTGAGTAATTACCAAGGACTGTTACCTTACCATTGAAAAGAACAAGAAAACCAGGTTCTTTCCGGTTCCAGATTTCTCAGGACCAGTGTGAGATCATAGTATGTCATAATCATAAGTCTGGGAAATAAATTGTCAGATGAAACTGTTAGTCAGCGAGCTACGGTAAAAACTGAAATGGAATAAAACAAAAACATTCCACCGAATTACTCAACTTGCCATCTTTCTCCCTCCGATTACAGTTTGACAAAAAAACAAAAGGCATTGAAAAGTCATCGTCGTTTATGGCGAAGCCTTACGGCACATTGATTTTTTTTTTTTCATAACCGGCATAAGGTGATCATTTCTGCTTTATATTCATCAGAATTTCTTGCTTTCCTAATTATATTCATTAAAATCAGATGGTTGCCAGCATGTATCATTTACTATGGCATTGTTTTATGTGCTCCCTCATTTAAATTTAACAGTTACTTGTTGTGTGGCTGCGGGTGAAAGTGAACACACTCGCAGACAATCAGGGATAATCATGTCACAGAGCTATACTATATTAACGGGATCGTAAGACAGATGTGAATTATAAATCCACATCTAGGTGAAGTTCCTTTTTTATAACTTTACCACCTCTAAATATTAATCAGCCTGTGTGTATTTATTCTGCATTGCCAGTACCATCTGTGATGCCACGTTACCCATGCCAGGCTGACGAAGACAAAAATAAATAAATAAACTGCCATGCTCTGTCTGACGTTTATTGTGTCGTTCGTTTCAAGGCCGAGGTCGGCCTTTGCACCCAAGCTAGCCCGCGTGTCGCAGTACATTTGCACAGGTGGGGTGCGAGAACCGCTTTGCTGCGTACGTGTGAATCCGTCGGAAGTGGAAGGTAGCTGCGCAGGATAGGCGACAGTTCGCTAACTCGTACAGAAGTGATCTCACTACGAAGCTACTTCGTTTGTGACTCCCAAGATTCCAAGCCCCGCCTCCCATTTGCTGCCCTGTTTGCTTAACGACAGGGAGGAGTTCTTCGCGCGGGGTTGTCTTGGCGATGACGGCTTCGAATGCCGCAGACCGCGCGACGGGAAGCGCCGCGATCTGTCTGGCCAGTTCGATTAGCGGGCTGGCGAGCAGCTTACTGCTGGACCGCCCGGCTGGCCGCTTGGCAGAGGCGGCCTCGCCGACTCCCCCGCTGAAAGCCCCCTCCCCCCACCACACACCGCTCACTTCACGGAACAGTACCCATGACGCCTGCAAACATTCTGTCCTTTTCCCATCGCTCTTGCACCTCCAGCCTCCCCCTGTCACAGCTCTGGCGGGCGACAGTCTCAACCGAGAGGCAGCGGCGGCTGCTGAGATTTCCGCGGTGCTGTCCCTCAGCAAATGCAGAATCTCAAAGGGGGGGGGGGGGGGGAAAAAACGGTTTGGGAAAAAAAATGGTGTAATGTATGATATGTATGATCTGTATCAGTGCTCCTCGGCAAAGTACCTGAATTTACCCTTTCTGGGGTGGGGCTGCTTGAAATGGCCGAAAATGATCCAACTGCTTTAGAAGAGGCTGTCAGCTCTGGATTTAAACATTACAGCTGATCAATGATGGAAATTTATGACACACCTCATTTGTGCCAATTTGTCTTGAACTTGTAAATGCATCTGTGTTACCGCAAGTGCATCGAATACCACATCGCCGTACAGGAGAGCAGTTCCTTCTCTTTCTAAAATTTCCACCTCTTTATACTCCTATATTTACGTCATAAATCCACTATAGCTGACAGCAAACACCATATTCTGCTACATAAGTTCCTTCTAGTTCGCAGCAAATCTGCTTCTGCATTCCTTTGATTGCTTCGAGTTATCGGCAGTTTCAGAGGTTTTCGGCACCTATGTCGCTCCAATTTGTTCCTTTCATACGTTTTTCGAGACACAATGCATAGAGACACGCTTCAGCTGCCACCATTTAAGTTGCCGTCCTTTGAAACTCAGGAAGTCAGCAGGAATTCCCAGTACAACTTCTCGATAACTATAGGTTTGGAAGAAGCCAGACATCTTCCATCACATCTGTCTGCAATAAACAAGACCCTGCCTTCATTCCTTGATATATAAGAGCTGATAATGTTCAACCTTCTAGAGATACTCTGAAGTCCTCCAAAGGATATACTTTAGTCTTCTGAAAAAGGTTCTGTGTATCATGTACTTGGTTCCAGGTGGGTTTGACAGTTTTACTCAAACGTTGCCAATGGGACACAGAACATGCCAGATCTCTGAAGGAAGTTCATGGCATTTTAATGTTCCATCTTCTGGGGCTTTTGTTAGTTCTTGTTTAAAGTGATAGAACTTGCACGTGAAACTCATGGTTAAATTGCTAATGTGTACTTTAGAGAAGTCGTGATGTGCGATGATCTGATACAAAGTAACAGCAATGAACTTTGACAAGCGGCCTAACTTTTCTTGAAGTTCCGTCCCCAAGTGTTGCAGGTCTTGGCTGCTATATAGCCACCATTTTGCGTCTGCTTTGAATCATTTCGCTGAGCACAGTATGGGGCGTGTGACTGACCTCGAAAGGAACAGCAGTTCCTGTAGGAACAATCATATCTGTGGGTGTTAAGTGCATGATTCATAACCCAAACAAGTCGTATTTTTCAGAACATGAATTGAATAGATCAAATCTAACATTAATTTACTCATTAACTGAGGTACAAAACATATACTTATACGTAAGCAGACTTTTTTTTTTAAATCCACCACAGACCTGCAATTAAAAAGGAGACTACTTCTGTAATTAGACAAATTTGAATTTAATGACAAATTCTCCTTATTGCATTGTGCTGGCAGATAATTAGGTGGCTGTATATACTATCCGTCTTCTTCTGTCACTTACTTGCCGTCAACGTGTGAGCATTTCACAGCGGGATGCAGACAAAAGCTGGAAAAGTTTGTGCAGCCAACGCTATGATACATTACCGCTGGATACTGTCCAAAAGAAAATCCTTTCATGCACATGCTGCTGGAAGTCAATCAAAAGCGCACGGTACTTTTCAAACACTGATAAACAGCACACTCTACCTGCTCTCAGCAGAGAGAATTTGTTTGGAATCAAGATTCACTCGTGTCTGCCAGTTTCCCTCACAAAGAGGATTTGTACAGCCCTGTAACGTATTTTACATAACCTTGTTTAAACTTCTTAATTATCCTCATGACGCAAAAAAAAAAACTCAAGTGCAGATAGAATCGATTATGCTTATTTTCTTATTTAAGCTCTGTTTTTTAGCTGCTTACAGTAATGGAACACAGGCAGAAACTTTCCTCTTTCTCTTTGGAGAGACGACCCCGTGCTTAATCACACCGATTGTCTCTCTCGGCATAGAAGCTTTTTTTTTTTCCCCCCACAATGTTCGTGAAAATATTGAAAACTTCACACTCCTATTCAGTCCAGATGGATTAAGTGTTACCATAAAGAAAGTTATCAAGCTGTGCACACTTTAGGTCTTGAAAAAGAGTCATATGAAAAATCATATATAATACAGTATAAATTCATTTCCTTTCACAGCTTTAGCTATTAATTACAAGAAGCACATCTAAAATAGAGCATTTTAATCATTTATTAATGATTTTATAGCCATAATATATACTGTAGTTTCTCCATAACAATAAATAATATAAACGACTTGGAGGAAAAGAGCAAAATGGAATATTGTGTGTGCAGAGGTACACATTTGGCACATCTGAGTGGTAAACAACGGCCAGCATAGAGCTGTATAGAGTACGGCATATGGTGTTGTCGAGTACATGACACACACAGTTCCCGGCACTGCTGGGAAAGGTGTATCTGGCCAAGTTTAGCTCGTAATGATGCCCAGTGAACAGCAATCCAAATCCTGCAGATGGGTCTAACAGTCATAGGAATTGTGGGCCCGGTTAGGAGCCATTTGAACAAGTCGTCCTTGAGAATAAGGCCACTGAAAGCCAGTCCTGACGGGACACAACGTCTGCGGGCTTTTTAATTTCAATCAGACAGTATAAGCTCTGTTTTTCCGTAATAAAGCACATTTTTCATGTTTGGGCTCAGGGGGTGTTACGGTTTCGCTCGGCAAAGCTAAAGAAGTAAATAAATACATCTGGCAAAGCATGTATGTCACCTGCTAGAAAGCAACGGCAGAAATCAGCATTTTATAAACGATAGTGAACAGCGTGCAAACGCTATCAGACCCTGTAGATATTTGTTTCTTGCACGTGTGTGAGTGAGCTAAATTTAGCCATAAACTTAGAATGCGATTTGAAAGCCATGCGGCATTTTTCTGGACAAGGGCCTACACTTTGGACGGCTCTTATTCGCTTTTTCTGAAGAGTTCCCTTCACTGGATCTTGTACAGTTCACTTTAATTGCCCAGCATAGAGTCTGTCTACCACCTGCAGTGACAGCCCCCCCGCCCCCCAGTATCTGAAAAAGCAATATTCTGGCCAGAACTCCCTAAAGGGGAAAAAAAATCATAAAATTAAATAGAACATCTGAACTCGGTCCATTTGAGGTTATTGTTGCATTCCTCATCATTAAAGGAACATTAGCGGTTAGCATAGCCAGGTGTATGCCGCATAGGCACATTAAAGGGGCTGTTTATCGATCTTGCTCACGTGTGTGCTGTGGATGTCCCACGCTGAAGCCGCAGCCTAAACATGACCGATAGCCCCCCAGAATGTCGAGGACTGCAAGAAATGGAAGAGAAGGCAACCTACCTGTCAAAGTGTGAGGCAGGGGGCTGTGTAACGGCTTTATGTAACAGCCTTGCCAAAGGCACAAGGGTTTAGGTGAAAAAAGACATCCTCTGGCGGAACATATATATACAGTATACTGTATATACACCGTTATAAAAATATACTAAAAGGACATCATTCCCTCTTTATATAGTTATATATACATGTGTAAAGTTTTGTGGTGATTGTGGCACAACGGGGAAAATGTTTTTTGGTTGGTTGCTGTAATGTTTAAGTGAATGAGCAGCTCTAAGATTCCCATTGTCTGTGTGTGTGGGTTAGGGTTTTAGTACATTGTGATAAAAATCTAATCTACAAATCTACTATATTCTGATATTGGGACCACTGTTTTAGTCCCCATATGCGGAAACTCTTGATGTCTAAAATTGTATGAGTGCATTCAAAAAACTAAAGGTTATTTATGGTTAAGGTTAAGGTTGTCATTGCTGGGATTAGGGTTTTACCCATAGAAATGAATGGATGGTCCCCCCAAAGATATGAGTGCAAACATTTGTGTGTGCATGCGTGTGTGTGTGTGTGTGTGTGTGTGTGCACGTGCACATGCACCCCCCCCCCCCACAATAGTATCTCATTCTGGATGCACCCCTACTTGTACCCCAGTCCCGCACCACTATGTGATCCCATAAAGGATAAATTTATTATATTTGATTATGAGCTTAAAAACTTAAAAAACTGCTACTGAAATATTTACTACAAAAAGACCTTTTGTTTGGGTTCACATTTTCCCTAACAAATTGTTTTATTTTTTGATCAATAGTACCAAAACACTTTTATATTGATTTTAGCCTCACAATACGTTATTAAATATCTGTAACTTCGGATTTCATCGAAGAGCGTACTGACTTCTTAAGGCCTACTTCGGCGTTTTTCAGAGTTTACCACAATGTGTGACAAAAAGGCTCTTCTCTGTTTATGTTCTATGTTGGAACCTAAGAACAGGCAAATATTGAATGCGGTTCCAGAGGTCTTTATTCCAAGACAATGCTCCATTTTTCATGACTATCAGCTGACGAGCAGGGCACGCTAACCGTGACTGCAGCTTCCTCGATGACAAACTCCAAACACACCTCAAGTTATTCAAGGGCAGGCCGTCATTCCCGTGCTAATTCCCAAAATTATTCTTTATATATTTCCCACAAAATTGAAAAACTATGGTGCCCCGCAAACGATTATTTGACGTACAGTATGGTAATTTGCTTGCGCCTCTTTTCTTCATTACGCCCCAGTGCATTCTTGCACACCTCGGCAGCTAGTAAAACAAATCCTCGTTCCCTGGCATCATTATTGCATGTGCAACCAAGACGCACTGTAATCGTTAGAAAGGGGCTTTGTGTTTTTCTAGAATTCCCTGTGCCTTATCCATACCCGTAATAGAACAATACTTCGTCAATTCACATGCATTATTAAGTAGCTGGATATGATGACTCAATTTCTAGATTTCTCTTTTCCTCCACTGTATTTTATAATACATTTTATAACACAATAGGTCACAGAAACTCAGATTCAGAAACTTCGATGGTCAAAGGCTTTTAAAGTCCAGAGCGATCTTCATGGTATGTGTTTGTGTGTTCGGTGATGTGCAGTTGCTCCTTACCTATTAACGTGTTCCTTGGAGTCCATCTGGAATATTAACTGCCCTCATCCTTCACAAAATAGCCTGGCCGCTCTCTGTACTGGCAGCCCTCACAATGAACACCAGACGCCTGAGCACAACTCTGAATAATCACTTGCAAGGTGACATTTAAAAATGAGATCTCAATTCTAAAGAGCATCAACAAGCTGCGGACAAAAGAACGATATCCAGAATTGAGAGGCTCTAAAATGTGATGTATATTCATTCTTAGCTTTTAGTTTACCACAATGACTAAGTCAGCCTTTACGTCCCTATCAAGACCTCCTATTTAAGCTGTGTATGTCTCCAAAGAAAATTAATTAATAAATTTGTGACACAATGGTGTTATATTACCTCTTACTGTCATAAGAAAAAGATTACCTTGAAGTTTTTGAACCATATCGTCCTAGAGAGCACTACTATTTATAGTAGTAATCATTTTAGAAGTAATTTGAAAAATTATATGTGAGGCTCAGGGGGGACATGGATGTTCCGCGGGAAGAGAGACGCCCCAAGAGCAGGATCATCGCTCCTGGTCTCTCTCTCCTCCTAATAAGGGAGAACTGACTCTATATCTGTGACAACTGATGTAGAGGTGAGAGGAGGGGCCTGTTCACTGACCCCACCCATCCCCCGCAACAGCTGTACCGTACCCTCACTGTATGTCACAGTGTAATAACGAAAAACGAGGACATTCACGTAGCTAATGTGGGAGATTATATATACACACATATATACTATT
>JAABNY020000025.1:19095495-19107574 GCA_015164015.2 Brevimyrus niger | reverse complement strand
AATATATATATGTGTGTGTGTATATATGTATATATGTTTATATAGGATGAACATTTCATTTGTAAGAAAGAAAAATGAGAAATGTCCCTGTGTTACTAAACAACAATCATTATTCTGAAAAGTGTTCACTTCTGTTTGAAAATTGCAAATATGCTCATAGCCAAGTGGAATTTTTTGTTATTTAGAGTAAATGGGCCTGTTCTTCACTGTACATTTTTTTTTATGTATAATTCATGGGGTTCCAATCAGGTCATCTTCTGTGTAACAATTTGCAGTGCTGATTGCAGATTTTCCATTCCACTTTGCAATTTATAATTAGCCCTGTGAATAGTGAAGTTCCAGTAGAACACATGGCTGGGTCAGATAACCCTAACCCAGAGCAGCCCTAAAACTAACTAACTAACTAACTATCATTTTGTGGCAAAAAGACGGACATCCTGATGATGCTATTTATGTATTTATTTATTTCTTAAGCAAATGTGCCTGTTCTTTCCCTGGTCGACCGTTCCACATGCATTATTCTGTCTATGCTGCTGTAAATGCAGTTTAACATAATTGAATTATAATGATTGTTTATTTAGTGTAAATAGTGCCTAGTTATGCATTAAATAAATAGAAAACTGAAGAGATTTCTGGAATCAAATCTTATTTGAATTTAGTCTATTTGTATATATAAAATATGAGTACATTTTCAAAATAATAGTGTCCTTTCTCAGTAAATTATTGACTCCTCCCAGTGATAAAAAGTTCAGAAAAAGCGGTGATAATCATTGATTTCCTCCTGTCGGCCCCCCCGCACCGCACTTGTGCTGAGTGAAGTTTGGGATAATCCTCACTCAGACCTTCATCTCTCTCTTTGGCCGTACACCCTTCGGAGACAGAGTAGCTCCTTGGATTAGTTCAGTCGAATTACAGCTACTTCTCTCCCGGGGTGCGTCTCAGCCCTGTTAGCGGCTGAGCAGGGAACGCGTAAGAACAGGCATGCTGGAGTTTCAGTCAACCTTAAATCCTCCAAACACGGCCAATGCTTTAGCTGAAATCACGGGCGTAGCATTTTTTGGTTCACCTTTTAGCACCTTGCCAGCAGACTTATTCACTTGCTTGCCGTCCACCCTTGTTGATCCTTGCCTGCTTTCACGCTGGTATTCTTGTTCTAATGCATCATTTCTGATTGTGCGTGACGGGGGTCCAGCACAATGTAATTGATTCTTTGGGTGGAAATGGAGTGGAGGGGGGTGGGGGTGGCAAACGAGGCTGTAGTGTGGCAGAGGAATGTACACATTGGCCACATTGTGACCAATTTATACATATTTGTTATATTTGTGCTGGTCAAAGCTCATGAGGCAGCCAGGCAAACTTCACCTCCTGTTGGGGGGGGGGGGGCTTGTGACAAGAAATGTTGTTGACTGGGGAGGGGTGTTGACGGTAAAAGTTGTCGACCTATGGGAGGTGGCAAAGCTAAAAGTTGTTCACCAGGGGAATTCGTCAACAGTTTGCTAAGCGAGTCCCCTGCAGAATACACCACTCTGGGCAATCGCCCATCTTACTCATGCCAGGATCTGCCCCTGCTGACAATACAGCAATATACCAGCTACAACAGAGATTTTTACTTAGACAGCTGGTGCCTTTTCCCTGTATTTATGGAGAAAGAAAAAAAAATAAAAAGTTTCGCTCTCCGTTACCCCTGAACAACCAGTCACCTACTCCCATGTGACCTGCCATGGTTTCATCTCTATTCCTTCATTCCCACTAACCAAATGCATGCAATTTATATTTAAATAACGTTTTTGAATTCTGCAATAGCTAAATAACTTTTTGAAAACAGATCGTGGCAACAAATATCTAAATTTAAAAACACAGATATTACAGAATATGAAGTAATAGCTTTAGTCTGACAGCGAGGCCTGCAGAGGACAGTTTCAGAGGTAAAAGAATACCCAGCCAGGGAGGCCAAGAATATCCCGGAGGAACCTGGCTTTAGCGGCCGACAGACTACTCCCTCCCACGGTAAAGAGCTACACGATGACAGCTCAGTTCTGTACCGTTGCTGTTCCTGAGGCTCATCCAGGTATCCAGGTTCAGCGGTGCCACGGAACAGTTCGTAAAACTAGCCGGGACCAGCAAGGGTAGGGAAAAAGATGAGAAGGACGGCATAGACACACAGCACTCGAACCGTGGGCCTCTGGAGAGGAGCACTGCCTGGGGAGGTGTTCTTCAGCACAGCACCTGACCGGCGGCCTCGCTTGGCTGTGGCATTCGGCCAAAATTAAACACGGCCGAGGACTCTTCCGCTCTGATTGTGGAACACTGTCTAGGAGAGAGTGCAAAGGACTGGGAAGGAGGGGTTGGACACAGCTCCTGCCAGCTAACTAGTATCTCTTGATCTATAGACAAAAGCCACTCAGATGGGAGCGGGTGAGAAAGCGGCAGAGGGTGCAGACAGATAGCATTTATCTGCTAGCTTTAGGTAGCGCTGCCAGGAGCATTTCAGGCTTTAGGTTTCCGTAGCGATTGTGGAATAAAACGGCTGACCTGGTCCTGTAACACCAGAGTGGATGCAGGTTTCATGTCGCACCAGAGGCCCACTCAATGGCAACATCAAGGGTGATCAATGGCATCACCAACAGTCACTTTGACATCACTTCCTGAGTGCTATCTTTGTAATGTTCACTTCACGGCATTAAAATAGTAAAAAAACCATGGAACACTTATTTATTTTACTCATACGTGTATCCATTTTAATTGTATACATCTTACTAGCTATTACATGAGCGGGTGCTATGTGTAAATTAGCCTAGTTATTTTGGATATCTGAAGAATTCAAAGATAACTTTGTCACTGTATCCTTAGTGCTGTCTTTCTAATATTTGCCTGAATATTTTTCTGAAATAAACAATAATAACATGAATAACTCATTCATTTTATTCATATGCATTTTATCTAACTAGCTATTGTAGTGGCAGGTGCTACGTGTAAATTACCCAACTTAGTTTTGATATCTGAAATATTCGAAAATGCTTTTCTTGCTCCTCACTTCTGTCTTTTTTTTTTCTTATATTTTTGCCTCCGGCAGCTTCTTGCTCTGAAACATGGCCATTTATTTAGAAACTAGTATTGTACCATCTGCAACAGGCCTACAGGCATCACATGTACGTGATTTATGATTGCATGCCCCAAATAATAAAGGGACCAGCTGAACAGAGTGACTGCAGCAGTCATTGATTTTCCTGTGCAGTTCACAAAGGCCTCAGTAAATAATATCCAACGATACGCCCTACGAAATGGGGTCTTCTTTTGATTTTCCAAAGAACGCATTCACCACCTACACGGCTAACTTGGTTAATTCCCTTTGATGTAAGTTTTTGAAACATACAGAGATTTTTGCTGCTTCAGGAATTTTCTTTTAAGGGTTACAAATGCATGTTACTCAATACAACTGATGCAATGTTGCTTTGTAAATGTCTGACCATCTGTTATTTCTTTGCTTCTATATCCGGAACTCTACAGTCTGGGTATGTGGGGATTTATTTGGTTGGAAAGGGGGCAAGATTTTCTGTGGTCTCCATACTGGACAAAAACTGCTCTGATCATTAGTGTAGCACGAACAGATGCTAAGACTTTTTCATGAGCCCTTTAAAACGTCTATGATTCGGCTTTATTATATAAATATATCACATACACAACCAAATAAGATTTTGCTGAAGAATGCTAAATTCAGATGCTGTACCCAATAAGAAACACAGGTGCAGGTAAAATGAAGAAAGTAAGTTCTTTATATGTACTTTAATTTTTTTTTTCTCACAGAAAATGTCCCTATTAGCGGTACGACTTCATGCAGCAATGTCTTAATAATCTGATTATAACAACTTAAGGATGGAGACAATTAATTAACAGAGATTCTGTCACTGCTTATGTCAAATTTTGTATTACATCTAAATTCATTTACTCTTTTTTATCAAAGCGACAAATATCTAGTTGGAAGTCCTATAACTTAATAATTATAGAAATTGGATGCTACACCGGCTTCTTTCTTCTAGGGTAGCTGATTGGAATACCTCCAGCGCACCGTTTATGTGGTTTGCATATTATTCCATGTTAGATTTCTTCCAGCAGTCCAAAGACATTCAGTTGCATTAGCTGACACCTCATGCCCTGTGCTGTCTGGGAAAGACTCCAGGTGATGCTTACCAACATATGTGGTTAGAAGATGGATTGAAGAACAATTGAAATATTCAACAATGACAAGCAATGGCTTTGGTTTGTTATAAAGATAGGTCAACTATTATGCATTCATTTAATATGCAACTCAATTCAACTTTATTGATATAGCGCATTTCCACATCATTACTACGTTTTAAAGAGCAAGCCAGAGGCGACAGTGGCGAGGAAAACCTCCCCAGGAGGCAGTAACCTTGGGAGGAACCAGACTCAAAGGGGGGCCACCCTCCTCGGCCCAGCAGAAGAAGTCTGAAATAACAAAGTCCTTATTTAATACCTATGTACTTTTGTTTTGAAGTATTTAAGGTCATGGTGAGCCTGGAGCCCATCCTAAGAAGCAGAGCATTGGGAACCAGGCTAGGAGCAGCCAGTGCGGGACCCCAGTGTATCGCAGAGCCAGTGCGGGACGCCAGTGTATCGCAGAGCCAGTGCGGGACGCCAGCGTATCACAGAGCCAGTGCGGGACGCCAGTGTATCGCAGAGCCAGTGCGGGACGCCAGTGTATCACAGAGCTCAAACACGCTATGGATATTTTAGTTGCAGCAATTCACATTACACAAACTTAGAAAGAATAAGTTCCACACAGAGTGAATTTCAGATTGAATTCACACCTCAATCAAGGAAGTATAAGACCACACAAGCCAGCGGGGCGCCCATAATTCATTCTACCGTTTGATGTTAAATGCAAAGGATATGAAAGCTGGCAACACAAGACAAGCATATTAAGGACTGTTTTAAGGGATGCATTGGCTGATTTAATCATCTACACTTATTATTACCTTTTTTTTAAAATGATTATTTTACATTGATAACCAAAAGACAACCTGCAAATGTCACTGCGGCAGCCCCATGCTTTGCTGGGGTGTGACATCACAATAAAAGAGATGACAGCAGAAGGTTGGAATCAGGAAAACTGCAGCTATTCAGCTGAAAGAGCTTCCATTTTCATACAAAGTAGATTGGCTGCACTGTTACATTATTCACTGCACATATCTGAATTAAAAGCCATAGGTTGTGAAACGTCAGTTTCTCATTTTAGGGTAAACTGAAAAAAGAAATTATGCATATATATTGATGTGTTATGCTGCACATAGGAAGTTAAATTATATGGAAAAACACAGTAACAAATCTTTACCAGTTAAGAAAGTATTGGTATTCATTCCAATTGCCTAATGGACATTAGCATAATTGGATTTCAGTCATATTCAACTGTGAGACAAGTCTTAGCGATTTAACTTGCTTGCAGTGACCTGGAAATCTTTAAATTAAAACTGTGTAAAATAAGGAACATTCTGGCCGATTTAAAAGTCATTGGACAGGCTGGGGGCTAAAAGGAAATGATATATGCACATAGATTTGTGGGTTTGAGTATGTGTGTGCGTCCCAGGTATTCATTACATTGTGGGGTACAAATGCCCCCAGAATGTGATAAAAATCTGTTATTTTCATGTTGACCATCTTTTTGGTCAGCATAAGGGAAATTCTGTGACTGCAATCAAAAAATTAAAAATGTCAAAAGACTTGTATTTTGTTTGGTTTCTTATGGTTAAGGTTGGGTAGGGGTCATTGTTGGGATTAGAGTTTTACCCATAGGAATAAATGGATGGCCCCCACAAAAATATGAGTACAGGTCTGTGTGTGTGTGTTTCTAACTTTCTTAAATAGTACAGGAGAGAATTTATTTCTATCTTCCATGTCATTTATCTGGTAGACACTGGTAATGAATCTGATTGTTAATCCAGACAGCGGACAGCGAATTGCAGTGGAGACTGAAAAGAACTTGGAACAATAAATGCTTTACCTGTTTTATCAAGTAAATGGTGCAATCTATGAATGGAGTAGTATTGAAAAAAGTGAAGACCATCTGAAGTATTTAATAGTAATTTACATTGGAGTCAAAATGGAAAATCTCACTTGAAGCAGAACACATCTTTACTGTACACGGGTCCATTTGTCCTCATTTTTAAGTTTTGTGTCCAAAAGTGGTCGACCTGGTTCTGCCCTGTTTATATCCCTAAGACAGTCCGGGCCGTGTCCTTTGTTTGAGTAAAAGGAACATCTGACATGTTTCACAAACCCCCAAGCTTCATTCTCATCTTCACTCCCTGCCAGTGTCCCACAATGCAATGCGAGGCGTGAAAGCATAAGCCGCAGGTAAACAAAGAGAGCTGAGCAGGGTGTAGACAGTCTTCGTCTGCATGGGAAGTAAACAAGCAAGGATGAAAGACAACAGAGGATTGAGAGGAGAGGGGCTGGAAAGGTTGTCGGGCCGCCCCCACTTTCCCTTAAGCAAGGCAAGGTCAGCAATTTGTCTCACGGAGGTTTCCATCCATTTGGGAAGTCATTTCAGAGGCGTACACATTTGAATGGCTCCCATCTATTCTTCCCAGGTCTTTTATTGAAAGAAAACTGCTGACCGTTTACACAACTCAGTTTTTCCGGAACCTTCCCAAGCTGTCTGGGGGGGGGGGGCTCTGGGTAACCTGACATCCCAGAAATAAATGAATGCGTCTGGCAATCAAAAACACATCTCTGAAGGCATTTTTCCCATTCAAAGGATATAAAGAAAAGCAAGTGATGCAGGCCATCCAAAGTGATGCCGTCTTTGTTTACAAATTCTTCAGGGAGATCAAATGAAATTTTGTACAATCTGATGCCACTCTAAAGCAGCTGAGATTATTTCAGATGCTAAATTTTATACCATTAGCCTTTTCCCTGTACCTACAACAATGTGAGCACAAAATAATTAAGTGAGTTATACATTAATAATGATAATAGCCATCATACTTACAGTCATTAAGTAAATTGTGCCTGATCACTTCCATAGGTTGTACTGCATAAATAAAAATCTATTACTCAATCCTTGAATCTTAATGTTCTGGTGAAGATTAAAAGGAATCTGCCCTATCCTTACATTATTTTGTGAGATAGCTGTTGTTAAGACATGTTCCTATCCAATTATGTTCTGTCGTACTTGAATGAAAACTGCCAGGAAATATACTGTATATGGTCGCACGACTGACTGATTCCTGAAATTAAGGTCAGGAATCAGACAAAAACGCTGAAAGAAAGTAAGTTTATGCCTGAAAGTTCATTTTGTATTTTTAGCAGCATGCATTGCAGTTCTTTTCTGTCTGGCTGCCATGCTGTCTGTTAACTCCTTTTGTGTAATGGGGAGGTAGGGCGTCTAGTCAATCAAAAACTCAAGCTGAAACTCAAAGGCAGTACAGCAGAAACGGCTATGATTGGACCCCAAGGGGTGCAGAGTCCATTTCATACTGTAGGGAAGGTTGCACTGGGCTTTTGGCTGTTGAGATACCAGGTCCCTTCAATTCGTTGTAGTTAACAACAATTTACGCAGAACAAAGATAAAAAAAGATTAAAAAAAAAAAAAAAAATTCCTAGCAAAGACTTCTGACTTTTTATTTTCGGCAGTGACATAATTTCCATCTACCGAATGCAGAACTTCGGATATAGTGAACATGACAGCATCCTGCTACTGGAACCTAGTAAAGAATGGTATGTAGAAAAAGCAAAAAAAAAAATGGAAAAAATGAAAACTCATTGGCCATAAAAGAAACCAACAGTCGACAAGAACAAATGACAGTTCTTTAATCAGAGTGAATCCAGTTTCACTGATGTGATAGATTTCTGCAGTGAGTGGGATAAATCACCATAGCCCTTTAAAGATATGCAATTTCAGAAAATGAATGATTCAACTGCTAGATGATTAGACGTGCAGTTTTAATGCCACTTATCCAGAACGAATTTACATTCACGTTACATAAATTTGGGCCAATTCCAGGTAAATTAAATAGCCATTTTTCCCTGCATATTAATCGTGGGTGACAATGTACACTGGAGGGAAGTGGTAATCAGTGGAATTCTCCTTCATCAAAGGAGTCGGAAATTTTGTTGACGACCTGAAGCTGAAGATACCTGGACAGGGAAAAACAGCCTGAAGATGCTGCAGGATGATCAGCCGCCATATGGACGACTGTAAAGATGACCTGGAGAGTGACCTGAAGCCTGGGGGGGAGGGGGGGGGGCTGGGAGATTCACCTATGGAAACTGGAGGCCGTACAGAAGATGGTGGATTACCTGCGGGGGCCTGGCTGGATCAACATCTGGAGGAGAGCCAGGAGAAAATCACAGAGACCTGGGCTGGAAGGTGGGCCTGATGCAGCAGAATACCTGAGCCTCAGCTTCTCTCGCTTTTCATTTCAGGTGTCGAACCTTTCAAGGTAATATTGTCTATAATTCATGGATGCATCTTAAGCCCCTTGGACAGCAGTGACCTTTCTAGGATTCACAGATTTTCTAAAATGGAAGAAATGAATCCAAAATAGCTTATTGCAAAGGCAGTGACGTGTTTATGTGACGATTTAAGTGATTGTGCGGTTGAGGCATGTATTTGGGGAAAACTATGCAAACTCCTTGAATCAGCGATATTGAAGACAGTTAAATGCGATGTTGTAAGCTGTGAATGATTATTTTATTTGTCTATATGTCTAGTTTATAAGCTAAATTATTGCTCCATGCACATAAAACAGAAGTGGACCCAAGATGAATCTTAAAGCCGGGGAAAAAGAATGGGGAAATTAAGCAGCAATAATTCTTTACTCGGCAATGTTCAAAAGTAAGACTTCTCGGGGTAAAGCAATTGTATTTATTGCAAAGCATGATGGGAAAGGCAATTACTGAGTAAGAATGAAAAATTTAACTTAAATCAGCAAGGCTCGGGTATCAGAAATCTTTCACTATCAGCTCCATTGGAAACAAGATGTAATCTTAATTTCCCGCAAAGAAAAAGATTTGGGTGAAAACACTGATTTCGGATCCATTTTCTCCCTGGAAGACATCGGTTTATCAGATATCAGGTTTGGACAAAGGGTTGTGAATGTATTACCAGAAAGCACAGGCGGCATCTTGCGGATGCTGTGTGGGACAACGAGAGTGTGGCTTTGTGCATGCAGAGGCATTGTGGGCTCACGCATAGCTTAGCCTTTTATGTTTGCCAGCATGGTCGGACTCCCGAGGGCCTGAAACCTTGGCTTTACAGCCCTGGTCGGTGGGTAGGGATCACACAAGCTGCAGAAGCAGCTGGCAGAGAAAGCCTTCGCCACCTGTGGCCCTGGATCGCAGACCCTCATCCAAAGCCATACCCTCTCAGACATTACGAAACACCTCAGCTTAATATTAGTCGGCTGTCAAATGTAAACAGACAGCAAGTCCGACACAGCAATATTTAACAGGTTAATCTAGTGACGGTTGTTTAGTTTAATGCTTTACGCTTTTTTTTTTTATTGTTGTTGTTCTAAAGCAGTGGTGTTATACTGTGTTGGACTTACGAAATGTTTTAACCCACGAAAAAAGTAATTGGATTTAAAGGTCAGGATTCATTTTGTTCATTTTTACTTGGACGGGAATCCGATTATTCTGTCGCAAAGAGCAAAATAACTGATATTTAAAAAGCCTCCTGAGGGCATTTTGGAGAATGGTACTGGGAACGTCAAAGCCGTCATGGATACAATTCAGCTGGATTTGCACCTAAGCATTCTGTGAGACGGTTTGTCCGTCTGTCTGGAAATTTACATATTGCAGCAGTTAGCAAAATGTAAACTATCATTAAAAATCACACACACACAGATTAGGTATCTTTGTCCTTGTGAGGCTCCACTGATGTCTATGGCCGTAATCCCCAATCCCCAATATGATGGCTTTAACCCCCACCCAGCCCTAACCTTAATCATATAGTATGTAACCAAACAAAATACAAGACATTTGTCATTTTTAGTTCTTTGATTGTAGTCACAGTTTTATACAACTGAATGTCTCCTTGAGGGGACTAAAAAAATGTCCCCACAAGGTCATTTTGGTCCCCGCAGTGTAATATACACACAAAACAACCCCCCGCCCCCAGCAACCCTGCCACCCACACACACACACAATCCTGTCTGTTATGAAGTTAAAGAAGAGCCATTGTAGCACAGTAATGTGTCACAGGACATAGGGCGTCAGGCCCTGTCATGTTTAGGGCTCCATAGTCACTGAGAATCCTATGGACGCTTGACACGTACCTGGCCGTCCACATGACGCAACAGAAAACATGACTCATCAGACCAGGCCACCCTCTTCCGTGGCTGCAGGTCTGACATTCCGTCACTGTGCCCATTGTAGATGCCTTCGGCAGCAGATAGGGGTTAGCATGAGCAGTCTGACAGGCCTCTGGCTACTGTGTTTTAGATCCCAGACACCCTTTTAGTCTACACTGTGGACTTGTAGTGAAAAGTTATCACAATATTTTAGCTTACATTACCAGTCAAAAGGATTTGCACATACTGAGATTTTCTATATTTACTTAACATTTACTGAAATAGCACTCAATATTCTTTGCTAACAAATACATTTACAGTATTTTCACCATTTAAGTACCTTTATTTGCAAGAAATATCTTATCATTGATTCATCAGTAACCTCCTCTAGCAGTTGTAACAGCAGAGAAAATTCAAGGTATTCTTTCTACAAGGGACATACACTGTTACATGCCCTTGCCATGTCATTAAGGATTTTTATATATGTATATATTATATATTTCTCATCGCAAAAGAAAATTATTCATTTAAAAGTTTCCCAGTCAAAGAAAAATTAAAGACATAAGGTACTGGTTTCGCCTTATGGAGGGGTCTAAAATTGCTCCACTTGGAAGTCCACTGAAGATAATTGTGTGTGTCCTGGTGAAAGTCCACTGAAGATAATTGTGTGTGTCCTGGTGAAAGTCCACTGAAGATAATTGTGTGTTACTGGTGAAAGTCCACCGACTCGCCGTCTCCATCAACCCAGCAGTACTCCAGCTCTTCCACACTTGCCTACATGCCGGAGTTCTGGAAAGTGAAGAGTAAAAGTGCATTCCAAGAAATTCTAAAACAAAAACAACACACCCAACAGCTTTTAGGAGCAGAATTAACAACTCCAGTCCCCACAAGGAAGAGGTATTTACTTAATCAGCCACAGGAAATTGTCACATATATAAACTCAGCTGTGTAGTGTTTCCTCTGCTTTGAGCTAATTCCTTCCCAAGCCAATGAAGAAAGCAATGATATTACCCAATGAAAGGATACTGAGGCAATACACACTGCTCTGCTTCCACTGCGCAGCTGCCAAAGGCTTAGCGCCTAGTGCGTCGGAAGGTATTCCGACACCAGTCCCAGGGGCTTCATGGGATACCTCTTTTCTCAAATCCACAAGTATTCACCCGCTTATTACATTTGAACACAATTACTTGCTAATTTCTACAGAATTCTTAATAAAGAGCATCGATTCCCAACCCCTGCCATGTCAATAAACTGCAGCGTTCTGAATGCAATCGAAAACATTTGCATTACGGAGGATGGATAATCTCCGGAATATCGAAAGATCAAACAGATCAGAATCTACCCTTCCTCATGATTCATATAAGGAAGACACACATATGCCAAGCCATTTACAATCAAGCAAACTGGATATTATGGCTGACTTGACTATATTGCTATCGGTGTATCGAAGTGTTACTTCCCTGGCTCTCTCAGAGACCACCAGCAGAGTTCCTGTGATGGATGGACTAAGAGTGTTACTGTGGGTGGCAATTCCCCCACCTGCCAGTTGCGGTCACTGAGTGAACAACAGTGTGTGCTAAAGAGACAATCAGACATTTTTCCCTGTGGCTTTGGGGCAGTAAATGTAAGTGAGTGGCAGTAGAGGGAGGTGAGGCCAGTGGGGCCTGTATCTCTCCATACAGGTTACAATGGGGCCTGTATCTCTCCATACAGGTTACAGTGGGGCCTGTATCTCTCCATACAGGTTACAGTGGGGCTGTCTCCAT
>JAABNY020000025.1:19050675-19071643 GCA_015164015.2 Brevimyrus niger | reverse complement strand
ATATTTTATGGGTTCCAATGAAATAAAGGTAGCTGATTATGAGAAAGATCTCGGTGTGTATGTTGATGCTTCCATGTTCCACTCTCACCAGTGTGGAGAAGCAATAAAAAATGCCCAATAGAATGTTGGGTTATATCTCTAGGTGTGTGGAGTTTAAGTCAAGGGAGGTGATGCTACGTTTATATAATTCCTTGGTAAGACACCATCTAGAATATTGTGTGCAGGTTTGGTCACCATACCTTAAGAAGGACATTGCTGCCTTAGAAATGGTGCAACGGAGGGCTACAAGAATGATTCCTGGTCTTAGAGGAATGACTTATGAAAAGAGGTTAGCTGAGCTGAATCTGTTTAGCTTTGAGCAAACTCTAAGGGGGGGGACATGATCCAGGTCTATACGATTCTAATAGGTCTGGATGCTGTTCAGCCAAATGGCTATTTTAATATTAGTCTAAATACTAGAACTCGTGGCCATAAGTGGAAATTAGCGGGAGAACATTTTAAAACCAATTTGAGGAAGCACTTCTTTACACAGCGTGTGGTTAGAGTATGGAATAGTCTTCCCGCTAGTGTAGCGGAAGCTAAAACCCTGGGTTCCTTTAAATCAGAGCTAGATAAGATTTTAACAACTCTGAGCTATTAGAGTTTTATTATCAAGTTCTCCTCAAACGTCCTCTCGTTTGTAAATTCCTTATGTTCTTATATTCTGGCGGTTCTTGAATTCCACCATTTTGGAATCTTTACTCAATGTCGGTCCAATAACCATTAACAAAATCACCAATAGTGGGAAGTTCAGCTCCAGAAAGCAGAAATCCAGACCAAGATTTTGTCTCAACAAGCAGTTGCGTATAAAGTCAGTCACAAGTAGTCAACAGGTTGGTTGAAACAAAACCTTGGTCTGGATTTGTACTTTCTGGACCAGATCTTTCCACCTCTGCAAACTGTGCACGAGATGTCACTGCATATGGGTTTAAAGGGAAAATACATTTTGGAAGAATGAGAAATATTTGTTTATTATTAATATTTTTATTTTGTTTTAGAGACCAGATAACATCCCATGTATAGCTTTAGATACTGTTTGACACAGACACGTTGACAGTAGACTGGGGAGCATTCAGCTGGTTAAATTCAAAGTATCGCTGCACTTCCCATGGGAAATGTACCATGACACAACTGGTATTTAAGACCTCAGTAACCTGCTGTGAGCTCGTCTTGGAAATTCCCTGCCACTGCTGTCAAAACTTTGCATGGTTAAGGCTGGCTGAACTGTCAGCATGCAAGCCGCCTTCCTCTTGCCCAAGGTTTATTAATGCTGTGTTTCAGGGACTATGATTCAGGAATATGATCTGTGGTTTTACTGATGACACTTTATACCGGATTTTCACAACAGCAACAATACAATGAATCAAATAAAGATCATTCTGACCTGCTGCAAGTTTTAATTATAATGTACAGTGTTCCAGCATGCTAATGGATTTTCTAATTAGCTTCTCATAACTGTTTCCTGAGGCCGAAACGTTTTTAAATACACAAGTTAAATTATAAACAAACAGATAAGAAATATTTTGTTAAGCAGGAGTAAATTGCTTTCCGACTTGACAATTCCCTATCTGTAGCCAATTCGAAACTACAGAATTTTGGACCGCGGGACAGAGCAATCAGTTTGTGTTTGCTCTGTTATTGGACAAACAATGGGAGCGAATGTTGGCTGAAGATAATCATGGAAGCTGAGTTTCAAAAGTTCCTACAGAGCTGAATGAGCAAACACAATGGCTTCCCATTCACTGCAATTTTAAAGTAGTTCCGCCACATTCTATGGAAAACACATCCCTAACAGAGGCAAAATACAGGGTTCTGTCCACAAGCATTGCGGTGCAGTTATTTATCAACGTTTGCACCTTTAATGCCAAAGGTTTAGATACACCCACATCACTGACCTTTCTTTCATATTCATCTCATGTCGTAATGTCCAGTATTATAAGCAACTTGTCGTTTGTCTTTAATCCTGTTCACTAATAACAAGTGAATAACAATAAGAACAATCAAGATTTTCTGCATAACAAAAATAGAAATTTTTTAACAATTAACTCCAGTCACTTATTTAACTGATCAATATGCTAAATAAACCAGTCTTTCATTCCACTACACAACTCATTAGAAAGGCTCATACTGGAACTTGCCATTTCTGACCTAAACTCAAAATTGGTATTTTTGGTGTCACCAAAAATAAAAGAAATTTAAAACAATAAAAACAAAACCTGTACTCAGTATGATTAATTTACTAAAAAAATTTGAAAAAACAATGTTTCATTCCATTAGAGGACACTAGGCTTGTATATGCATTCGATGTTTGATCACAAATTACATGCCAGACTGTATCCAACAAAATAAAATAATCTACTTCTTGTATCTCTACAAATAATATCAACGATAGAACAAAGGCTGCTGCTTTTTTAACATAATAAGAAATCCAACACATTGTCATTACAAAAAAAATAAAATAAAAAACTGTTAAAATGGTAGACCGAGGTGAGGAAGGCATTTCTGGAAAGTCTAAGATGCAATAAAGGAGAGCTAATTTTAAATCTCCAGGTGTCCTAAGGAACAGGAACAGGAATCAGCCAGATGAAAGCCCAGCAGGCAGTCAAGTTTTTAAAGTTCCCTAATCCCATGAAGTACTGGATTAGCCCAATGTGGCTCCCGCGCACAGCCAGAGATTAATATCCGCGCCGAACGGAGGGGAACGAGATTTCTTTGCAAATGGACCGAAAGAAAAGACATCAAAGATCATTTTCATATGTGTATGGAATGTCAGGTAAAGAGAAGGAGAAGAGATTCATTCCACATTTGTTGATAATGAGAATAACACTAAATCGACAGGAAAAGAAAGTAAGAATAATTTAGAGAAATGGTCGATTTGATTATTGCCTTTAAGGTCAATGGAGGTGACCCGATTCCTAGAATTTCATTATTGTTATTGGAACAAAAATTGATTATGGCCAGCATGCATGCAACATATTGAAACGGTAATCAAATCTATAAAAGAACAACAAAGCAAACTTTTAGTCACCATGCGACTTTCGTAATAAAGGTAACGATGATTTGCTGTGCCAGCAGTATTTGGAAATTATTTCCATTCATTGAAATTGCTAAACCCTAAGACTAAAAATGTAGCTTTAAGAAACTAATATACAGCTTAATTTTAAAGTGGAAAATGTTGGGAGAAAGGAAAACTTCAGAGAAGATGGATAATGGCCCTCAAAATAGGAGTTCGGACAGGAGGCTAAAACTGCCAGACCTGTCAATAGGCTGAGCAAGAAAGCAGCCGCGGCTTTGGCAGAGAAACCTCTCGATATGCAACATTAGGCACAGTCGACCTTAAGTAAAGCCTGACTCACCGGAACTCAAAGCAAAGGACAAAAACAGGCTACTGATATACAGCGATACCCTTATATCATCGCGGAAATATTTCGTTTAAAAAGCGCTGCGATGTCTACCGCAAAGAGTCATACCCAAGCATGCATTGTTTGCATTGTCCTCCTTGTGCATTGTCCTCCTTGTGCATTGTCCTCCTTGTATAATACAGAGAACAGTGCGTGCAGCACATGCAGCCTAGTTTCTAGCATCTCTGAAGCATTTCATCAACATGAGAGTAAACACTGGGGTAAATTTTCTATACTTTCTTCCCATCTGCATCTGTGTACCACCAGCTGTTCCAATTATAAAGTCCTATATTACAGAATTGTTTGTTCAAAATGGCCGTTAAAAAGACATATATTGCACATAGCTGTGTGTGTATTACTTAATTATATATGTCTGTGTCCATTTTAATGCATGCCCTAATTATTGGAGTTCTGTTTACATCTTGCTTTGTTGGTGAATGCAATTTTACAAAAGTGTGAAACCAGATCACTATAAAAATGCATAGAAGCTGTATCGTGACTATTAAATACTCCTTTATCTGTCTGACATTCCATTGCTTATATTTTTATTTCTGCCACATTGACCGCCCCCCCCCCCCTCGCTCATCTACTCATCAAAGCTTTCCAAGTATTCCTTTGCGTGACAGATCTGTAACCGAGCTTAAGATGGATATCACGGAATGCGCCCAGTCACTTCTTGGCCAAGACCAACAATTCCCGATTCTCTCAAAAGGATGAAGTCATATCTGTCCAACCCCCGAAGCCCGCGTTGAAAATCCCCCAAAAATAAGCACACGTAAATCACCGACCACCAAACATCTACAGCACTACTTCATGGTTCCAATCCACAATCAAGCTCAAAAATGCTTGCCCATGTCATCTTCATTCGTATATTCTTCATACTGATCACATTCTCCTAATTACTTTCAGTGTTAAAGGCCTGTTCTCCCAGACCTTCAGAAAAGGAACAAGCAGGAGAGATTAAGTCCTTCTCACTGAAGACAAGGCAAAACCGTGTTAGTATGGTCAATAAAATGTAAGCAATAAGAAACACAGGACCATGGCCTGCACAATGGGGCGGCGCCAAGCACAGGCCTGGCGGTCACACATGACGTTCATGATAAAGCTTGGCTCAGTCGCTCTCCTTGAGCCGCAACCCCCTCTCTCCACCCTGTTACAGACTCTGACAGGGATGGGCCGGCAGTGAAGCGGATCTCCCTGCCAGACAGCAAGGTGCCAACCGTGCCTAATGTGGTCCAACTTACACGTCGATGGACCGCCGCACGGCCCCCCCCCCGCCACAGCTCCCAGCGGTGCCATCTGTCATGTTTGGCCCCGGGGGCAGGAAACGAGGCTCCCAACAAGGACACGATCAGAGGCGGTCAAGCTTTCAGCTTCACTTGAAGCCTTGTCTGTTCTGGACACGGGCCCGAGGCGGCCAGGTACGATATCGGAGTCCTTTGAAATTGAGTCAGGGAACAGCGACTGCACAGAATTCCAGGTTGGGGTTGACGGGGGGAGGGCTTAATACTTCCAGGCCATCCCCACTGTACCTTGGACAGCTTTTGCCCCAGGTGTGTGGGTAATCGCCTCCATGTCGCAATGGTGTTGGCTTCGCTTTCTGCAGTTCCCCTCCCGCTGGGAGGAGATGCCATCCAACGTTCCCGGCCCCGGCTGTCACACTGAGAAGCTCTTAGCAAAGAAACATAGGGCCTCGCCTCTCTGACCTAAGCGATGGACCAGTCGCAACACTCCAGCTTCAGTCCTCTGTAGGCTGATCTGATTCTCCTTAGTCTTTTAAAAACACCGAAACCAAAGGAGACCAGCTAAGCACACGTCATCTATGTTCTCCAAACGCCACCCCTTCTCAAATGAAGTTTGAACTGTGATAGTCCCAGAGAGGCTTTATACCCTTGCAAATGCAGTCAAATGTACAATATGAGCCCCGTAAAAGCCACATTCCATTCCAGTATTGCTAACATTTCTTGCATGGGGAGTAGGTACCAGGGTACCAAGAAACATCTGTGCAGGCTGCTGACTCATGCAACTAAGCTCACTAATCAGCCATTATGGCTTTCACGATGTCGCACAGCCAATCATTCAATAAAGGCAACCACTCAACCAATCAGAAATAATCACATTAGCAGGCATAATGTACTGAAAAACAACACATACCGCACACAGAACAGTGCCGATAACAGCAAGCATCTATCCAGATGAGGCTTTCAGTCACAGCATAAACTCATTAATATACTGTATAATGGTTGCACTTGCTTGCACCATGTACATTGTCTTTGGGCTTTGTTTTGCATTATACTCTCAGAAAAAAGAGCACCAGTCTGTACCTATGTGTGTCACTTGTGCTTTTAAGGTATAGATACTGTATGGACTCCTCAAGGTACAAACAATGTTAATGTTCCTCCCCCAATGGTACAAAAATATTCCTCATACTCCATCTCTGTACCATAAAAGGTACAATTAGCTACAGGTAAGGGTATGATTGGCGGACCCTTGAGGGTACAGCCCCAGTGACAAGCAAAAGTGAGTGTATGTGTGTGTTTGTCTAACTCTACATGCCATTCTGCTGTATGCGCAGTGATTTCTAACTGGGATCAATAAAGTCGATCCTATCTTTATTTGAATATAAATTTGAGAATGGGCAGACTTGACTTTACCTTTCCACATGATCCAGGTTCCCCGCCACCCCAAGTCCTCCAAGGGTGTAGAGTTTCCCATCATACACCACGCTGTTGTGTCTATATCGAGGGACTGTCATCCTGGACACCAGGTTCCAATTATCCAGCAGCGACATGTAACACCACACATCTGACAACAGAACTCCAGATTCCATGCCACCTACACGGAGAGATGATCCATATGTTAATGAGTCGTGAAATCCCCCCCCCCCCCATCACACATTCAAAAAACAAAAATGTCGGGTCACTGTCAGGTTCATGACAAAGCCTTGACAGATCAATTTCACATGAATTAAAACTGGATCATCTAATCTGATGGATAATGCATCTATGGTGGGGGAAAAAAAAGAAGAAAATGAGGCAAGTTGCGAGTTTCAACTTAATAACAGTGCCTTCGAAAGCAGTTTATGCTAAAATGGCCGGAATTAAATCATGGAGTTATACCTGGCGTTAATTAGGACATTTCATTTTTGCTGCTAATATTAGAATGCAATTTCTTCATTAATAGGACTATTGAGATACATCAGATTTATGTCTCACCTTACAAGCAAATCTAAGTGTGCACACTGCAAAGACATACAGAAAAACCTGCACAAACAATACATAATAATATAGATAGATAATCAATAAAATGAATACAAAAACAGAACCTTAAACAGGGAGACAGGATGGGGAAAATTTACATTTATTTGATCCATAGAGCTTACATGCATGGTTGAGATGCACTATAATGTGAGCCAACTGGCAGCCCAGCGGGGGGCAAAAGACCTGAAAGTGATAGACGCAAGGCGAAGGCGCATACATCGGCATACCTGACAGGTAGATGTTATCACCCGCTGAAATGACACTGAAGAACTCGCGGTCGTAGAACGGCAAGCTCGCCAGCGGGTACCACTTGTTGTTCTGGGGGTTGAAGCACGTGACGGCAGTCAACGAGCGCTGGTTCATCCCGATGGCCTGCCGTCCGCCTACCAATACAATCACTTCTGCCACACCTGGGGATGAGCGAAAGAGAGAGAGAGAGAAAGAGAGAGAGAGAGAGATCAGGGCAGCAGGAGCTAACGTGGACTATGAGGTCGAGGTTTTAGGTGGAACATGGAACAGACGTAGCCGACGATCATAACTATTGGACAGGGAAAAAAAGTGGCGGGTCCAGAAATACTGTAAACCTACATGATATAATATTTGCTTTGAGTTATATGTCCTCATAATTTTCCAAAGCAGTATGAGGTGCTCTGAGCATAAAATTATTAATTTGGCTTTAAACAGCTTATCTTTATAACCTCGTGGACAAAGACATAAAATGTTTTATAAAAGATAAAAAAAAAAACATGCAACAAATTATAATATTACTTAATTTTGGAGTTACGGCAGTCAAGTCTCCGCCATCTGTTCTCCTGCAGCCTCCAAATACAGCGTGCATGTAGTCCATAAATAAAATGTGATTCCATTTAGTTTGGTCTGTTTTTCCTTAAGAAATAAATCATCTGGAACATTGGTTGTACAATGGTACACTGAGCAGATTGCTAATAAAATCCATCTATCCATCTTCCAAACACTTATCCTAGTCAGGCTGGAGTGGGGGGGGGGGTATGGGGGGGGTGCTGCAGCTCAGGCTGGGACACACCTTGGACGGCAGGCCAGCCCATAGCGGGGCTCCAACACACATTCATACGCACCATTAAAATACAGCAATGAACAGACAATAATTAGCTTAACTGCATGTTCTTTGACTGTAGAAGAAGAATGAAGTACTGAGAGGAAACCAGCAGAAGGAGGGAAGACATACAGAACACATACAGGTACCTATCTAAATGGGGACTTTCCATCCACCCTTAACCCCTACCGTGCCCTAACCCCAACCATAAGTTACTAAGCAAAATACAGGACTTTTCTTCATTACATTCACAGATTGTTATTCAATTGAGGTTATCCTAATGGGGACTTAAAAATTTCCCCAATAGTAAGGAGGTTTCAGGTTGTACCACGCTATCTAACGCGAACCCACTCACACAAGCAGGTGGAAGTTTGAAAGCGCGTGAAAGGACCCTTTCTGCAGGATTTCCCTGAGAGTTCAGCCCATTTATTTTTTTCTTAAAGCGCAAGTAATGCATTTGACTTGTTTAGTGAGGGGGATATTGAGAGCATCACGAGGCTGAGGTCCTGAGCTACACAAACTATTACTTTCGATTCTCCGGTTGATGCCGAGCTCACAAAGCTCAGAGCTCAGCTGCCGTTTCCTAACATTTCCACAGCTGAGCAGGATTTACATGTTTTTTTGGTAAACTTGCATTATTTGACTCAGACCAGATGATGGCATGGCAGCCAATAAGTGTATGAGGTGGCAAATTCATCAAATATAATATTTATTCATCCTGTGTCTTCTCACTTATCCAGTCTGGCATTCCGTGTAACGCAGATATATGTCCGGGTAACGACAATTTTGGGGTCACAGTGAAGGGTTAGGCAGCATCCAGCACCCCTGGGGCCCTGGGGCCACTGTGGTCCAACGGCAGCATTACTCGCTCAGCCCCAACATCTGAACCAGCAAACTTCTGATCATAGGCTCAGTGGCCTAACCCAGAGAGCTGTACACTGCCCACCAGTCCACCAATTTAAAGCCTGCATTTGACTTAAGTCAGGAACCAATCAGCTGTTAGCAGCTTCTACCAATCACAGGAGTCCATTGTGTGCCCATCTCTCCCCTGAACACCCCGTGGACTGCATGTGTTCTGTCACTCTCACCTCTCGTTCGCTGTTTTTTGGTCAGGCATGTACCGCTGAATTTCCTCGAAATGCCCAAGAGGAAATTTCCCACGGATTTACAAGGTGTAATAAAGAAATAATTACAGCTGCGATACACAAACAAAGCATTCCAGGAAACAATCTATTTCAAAGCCTAAAAAGGCAATAATGCCTTCCCTCCAAGGTCTAACAAATTGGGCTGTAAATGAAGTTTTACAATGAAGAAATGAAGAAACAAACTTGATTCATGGGGAAAAACTCAAGTGTTACAAGTGACACCTGCATTTGGGAATTAACCTGGCTTACTTTGACTCAGTAGAGTTACTGCCCCTCTGCTGATTCCGAGTCTGCTCACGTAGTCTGTTCAGTGAAGGCACCCATCTATGCATCAATCTTCCATAACTAGTTATCCAGTGCAGCGTCACAGGAAAACACACGGGTCACAAGTCAGAGGACACCCTGGACGCGACGCCTGACAGACCCATCACTGACAGCACACATACATCACGGAATATGGGCGATTCTGGCGTGCCAGTTCCCTTAGGGATGTGTTTTGGGCCGCGGGAGGATGTGACCCCGGGAGGAACAGTATCAGGTTCATTGGGCCAAGTATTTTCACACATACATGGAATTTGTCTCTGGTTGTCAAAGGCTGTCATACACATACATACATGCAGTAAAGACAAGACAATGGTCACATACTGATACTGAACATTAGCACGCATCCACCCACCCATATATAACCAGCTGCGGGAATCAGACTCTCAGGGTGGGGGGGGGGGGGGGGGCGGAGGGCCACGGGGAGCCCGGGGCTGTGGTTCCAAGCAGGGAGCAAAAAATTGAAAAGAATTCAGCCAAACCTAAAGCCCCCACCCCCCCCCCCATATAACACCGGCGGGGGGAGTGAACCCCGGGGGGGGGGGGGGGGGGGGGGGGTGCGTGAGGCCACGGTGAGCACTGAGCTATGGTTTCACTCAGAGAGCAATTAATTAAAAAGTATTTACAAAAAAAAGCACCCCCCCCTAAGTAGCTGAGCTGAGAAGACACACTGAGTTATGGTGAGCTGCTAAAGGCTGCAGACCTGACTGTAGGCCATGTTCCCCCCGCAGAGCGCAATATCACTGGAGTGTATCCGTAACTCAAGGGCATGAACTGCCATTCACGTCCCACTTACTCCCTGACACTTCTATTATGGGATCCTATTTAATTCCACCAGTGGAGTTACAAAAAAAAAACCCTAAGAGTAGCCTTACAATGTCAAACACTGGTACTAATCTCCCCTCATACATTGTTGACAAAATACCAGGTAGAAAGAGAGACTTATCACTACTAGATAACACCTGAGGCTGTGAGGGATATGATGGAATCTAGTAATTAGACCCCCAGCCGTATTACACGTCTGGGGTCTCTGCGCTGGAAAAGCCCGGATCTGAGAAGTGACCTGTATGATTAGGATGAGGTGACACCTTGGAGGTCACAAGCAAGGTGAGCCACCACCTCTGACAGCTTTATTCTATCAGCTACATAAAAACACAAAACAAATCAAATAATGAATAATGGTTCAGAGAACAGCAAGTCGCCTAAATCAATTCTCTCAAGAGTCACTTTCATATCTATTTCAAAGCATCTACTCAGGAAAATGGCATCAGTTAAATTACCTAGAACCTATTCAGTTCTTATTTTACTATATATGTTGCTCTACAGTTCGAAATCTGAATTTGTATGTGAATTACTATCAGCATGAATTCGCTTTATGAATGATTTTTCATACTTAAGCAGACTTGCATTTGTTACAGTAATATGTATGAGCAAAATAATTATACAGATCTTATTATTATTATTTTTTTATTCTTAAAGGAACAAACACGCTTGCCCCAATATTCAAGCATACAGCTATACAAGCTTTCAGAACAGAGGACTGAATACTTTTTGATGGAAAGACAAAGATCTCAAGTTTCAAACACTGCTTTTTGGTTCTGAAAAAGCCTCCCATACCAGATCATACAGGCAACAAAGTTGCTTTTGTTTGTTACGGAACTCATATATTACAATGATTTTTATAATATACTTAAAATGTGTTGCTCTATTGATTTCAATAGTCTCAACTGATCTGCTAGAAATGTGATCAATATCTATTATTGACATTATTCACATTAGCGTAGGACAGATACATATACATCTGCATGGTTAATGATGCAGCTTAAGTGTTGTGTAAACATGTTAAAATGTTTAAATAGGTTTAAAAAAACATTGGAACATTTGGCAAAACATATGCATCTATGTAGAGATTTTCATTGCTGGCTGTTACCATGTGGTATAATATTATTCATAGATCTACAAACATTTTGTCCATGTTATTGCTCAACTTCACATTTTTTTGTCTTGCAAAAATCATCTCAGAGTTACCGTGGTGAAGAGTGTCAGCCCAACTCCTTCATGCATGCAAATGTGGGGCCGCATATGCATTTAAATTGTGACCAGTGAGTGACATTTTCTTGGCCCAGATTTTTTGGAAAGAGAAGTTCTTCCAAGTTTTCAATAGGTAAGCAAAATTGCACTTCACTACAGCAGGTGCTCCATCATAACCAGCTACCTCATGGGCATCTGTTAAGCTTCCTGAGAAGATATCTGGCAATGCAGCTTTTCGGAGAGGACTTTAAAGCACGGCCACCATTTTACACGCGATGTGGAGAAAGAACTGAAGTTTAAAAAACAAAAAAAAAACATGCTAAAAGAGTAGCTTCCTTTCTTTTATATTCAGGTCCTGCAAGGAAGGATATCTTTTATGTATTTTTGCAGATAAGTAGAATTTATTTCTTTTTTTGCCAGTTTAACATTTGCACAGCGTAAGCTAAATTCTCATAACTTGTACCTCAAGGACCTGACTATGCCGCTGCTGTAATTTACAGAATTATCAGTGCGCAAATGTTAAAACTGTGATCTTTGAGCCATATGCTCATTTTAGCCAGCAGGAGACACACGGGTATGAGAAGTAAGCGAGAAGACAGATTTAGCAGTAATGAATGATGTTTAGCCATGCATTTCATGAGGAGGAGAGCCATCCCTGTGCACAGAGGACCGGACCTCCAGGTATGACAGAGCTTTGACTATCCGCCGCTGCATCATTAGGAGAGGAACGCCTGGGACATGTCATGGCGTCCTGCTAGGCTTGGTTTTCCAGCACCACAGGGGACAATAGGCAGGCAGAAAATACCCTTTGTCCTACAGTTTGTGCTTTTGAACCCACCATATATTTTCAGGCTGACCTTGTACTGAAATTTGTTTGTTTTTTTTGTTTTTTAGATAACACCCCTTTGCTTGAGAGATTTATCCACCCAAATCAGATGGCTGCTGTGTGCTTGTCTCCAAAAAAAAAAAAAAATCCTAACTATATCTCCTGCCCACATTTTAAGTTTGAGGGCAAACAATACAGAAAAAAATCTCCTCTAAATCCAGCTTCAGGCTACAGCACACCCCACCGCACATTTCAAACTGTAAGGTTGTGACCCTGACAGTCACCAGACTGTGCTCCAGATGGTCAATGCAAAACTCAAAAAGAAAAAAAAAACAATCCAACAAAGCTAAAATATCTTACTTTCCAGCAGACGCAAAAACTCTATTTTTTTTAATATGTAGGAAAAAAAGAAATTCTTTATTATTAATGCATTTAACTGAAAACCCTTGAGCGTCAGCTGCAAAAACACCCTTAAAGTCGAGAGATAAATTATGCATTTTACACAACATCTATTCCCCCCCCCACTTCTTTTGCAATCAAAACATTATAGCTACTTCTAAACCTGCAATCGCAGCATTATAGCGAAACTTATATGTTGTTCCTTTAACTCACAAAACTTCCTTAGTAAACTGTCGACTGCATCAAACTTAGTTTAAAAAGAACATTTGTATAATGGAAACATCTTGGTTATTGGTTAGAAAGAAAGTAATATGCAGCAGGCATGTTACCACTTTATTTTAATATCGTCTTCAAGGAAACAAACATCGAGCCGCATTCGCTAATATCATGGTTAGCCATCAGCTCAGTGGGTAATTTGTAAATTGGTATCATAAAACTTAAATTGCTGGCTAACATATTCATCCTGATAGCCTCATTTCAAGGATATTACGGCTATGTGGTTATGACTATACAGTATGAAAAATTCTATTGTGAAGTCAGGAAATTTAATTTACATATTAATACCACAAGTATTAAAAGAAATTAAGATGTATTTCACTGACTTACTGAACTCTCTCTGTCTGTCTGTGTCTCTGTGTGTTTGTGTGTGTGTGTGTGTGTGTGTGTGGTCCAGGTGTACCTTACCTTATGGAGACCAAATGTCCACACAATGTGATGAATACATGTTTTTTTTTTACCTTATAGGAAAACTATTTTAGAAAAATTAGTGACTGCAATGAAAAAACTAAAAAATGTTTGGTTACTTATGGTTATGGTTAGGACTGGGGAGGGTTTAAGGTTGTCATAGTTAGTATTAGCATTTTTGCCCATAGAAATGAATGAGCGGTCCCCAAAATGATATGATTACACAACTGTGTGTGTGTGTGTGTGTGTGTGTGTGTGTGTGTGTGTGTGTGTATGATATGGCGTACTATGAACTCACCCATTTAGCTATAATGATATATACGTTTTATTTTTTATTTTTATGCTGAATGTCAATTCAGTTGAATGTCCCTGCAAATTTGACCTTAGGGAAAATTACAGAAATGTTCAAACTTAAAATTCCAAATCCGAAACCTTATTTTTGCGTTTTTTTTTTTTTTTTTTTTAAAGGGCTCCGGACCTCAGGGGGATGCAGGTACTCTGACACGAGAAGCCACATCCTGCAGGTCTCGGGACCTGATTCTGCTCGGATTAATTGTGGATGATTTGGGTCAAGGGGGTGCAATGGCGGTTAGCATCATCTGTCATCTCCTTTACTGCGAACAAACCAGCCCAATTAAAATCCTCCCAGACTGAAGCTGCATGGCTGACCCCAGAGATCGTCTGAGTAAATATTCTTTCGCATCTTGTGAATTAGTTATGTAAAGCGTTCATGCCTTGAACTTCTCATGGGGGGGGGGGGGGTAATAATGGCTTGTTTTTACGCTTATTTTAAACACCTGGTTGCTGTTCATTAAGTATATTAAGCAAATCTCATTTCCAACAATTACACCAAGGTTACCTAGTTACCACAGAACAAGGGAGGGCGCGACATTGCGTTGGAGCCGCCGCGGATGCTAAATAAAATTTCATACCGCAACCACCTTTTGAAAAACGACACCTTCGTTTGTGATATCAGGCCTACGGTCGTCGCTATAGTCAACAATAAGATTTCACAGGAAGCTGTCAGGGTCACGTACGCCTCAAAATAGCATTTGCCACCTCGGTTTACAGTTACCTGGCTACGATGCAGACTTATTACAAAACGACGGCTGGCTAAGGAGTTTGTTTGTCGTGGCGGAGAGACCTTATTATGTATACACTGACATTTGGCTGAAGGATTCAAATCAATAAGCGGAAGACGCGGAATGGAGGAGCGAAACGAAGCCGAAGTAGCTACTGAATATGTAAGCGGTGCTGCTGCTGGGTTCCCGGCTGGCGGGGAGGGATGGTACCTGCGGAGAGCCGCGGCCGAGTCCTGGGCGTCTGCATCTCCTGGCGCGCGTGGGGTAGCATGTGATAGCGCTTGGCCTCGTTGACCAGGTCGCGGCATGCTTCCGAGGACTTTATCAGGTCCTCGTTATCCACGACGTTCAGGAGGTAACTGGGGTGAATGAAAGGCAAGCGCACCACGGCCAGCAGCTCGGAAACGTGCTGAGAAAGTGAGAGAGAGTTGAGGGAAAGAGAGAGAGAAAAAGGGAGAATGTCATTGTCTGGTGTGGAGAATTGGCACCACACATACAATAGCGCATGTTACAACTACACGGCAGCCATGTTTAACATCAATCAGACCATGCATTTGCGAGGGGCCCACGAGGTTTGGGGCCTCCCCGTTGGTCACAGTCAGTCACTACACTGGGCGGGGGGGTGGGGTGGTGAGGGGGGGGGACCTTTTGATGAGTGGGGCCGAAGAAGCAACACAAACACCCAAGCAGATTCATGCATAAAGAATAACCCCATACGTCACTACGTTCTATAGTACACAGTACGTGCAATAAGGAGAATAAAGACAAGGTACAATAGTGGGTTACTGGAAATAAACCAGTCTCTACTTCCTAGGTAAAGGGGGTCCGGCACACATTTCAGGAAAAGAAAAACATTTCAACAATCTGTCACAGCACATAATTGCATTTATACCAACATCCGAGGAACGATCAGAAAGTGATTAACACGGTCAACAGTGAGAAATGTACATGTCCTGTAGGGCAGCGATTGTCAGTGAGCAGTTCGGAGCCCAGCCTGAGCCCCCGAGGACACAATGAAAGTGCTGGATAAACTGAGGGATTAGGGGCCAAGAAACACCCTCAGTTTAATCCTACACAGCAGTGTCACCTAAAGCATGGTTCTGCATGGTCATAAAACTGCACTAATCTTTTAATAGCAGATGTATTATTACTGTAGTGTTGTTTAAACTATCAAATTACCGGTTATGGAAGTTCAAGGGTAGTAGACTCATTTAATTACACCTTACAGGCAGTAAGTATTAATCTATATTCATCAATATTACCAGATTACTTTAAAAGAAAAAAATCTTTTGTCTGAACGCCCACATAACATCTCAAAAAATATTTTATATATGCGCACACATAATACTTTTATAAATGCTGGCATATTAGTGAAAAACTACCTGGACTGTACATCCCACCATGCGGAATGAATATTGTGCATTACATGCATATTAACCACAAAGAAACTAAGCAGCACACCACATCATTTATTCATTAGTTTAATAACGTGTAATGCATCTTGACTGGCTGTACCAGGTTTCTGCAGAATTCATCAAAGAAAGACCATTTATTTCAAATAGCTCAAGAACTATGAACCTGTTACTGTACTTAACAAATACCTCCTGGGGCCTTTTATTCCTAAAAGGGTTGCGTTCCACACAAATGTGGGCTGGCGGCCCACCTAGGGTGCCCCCTGCTTCCTGGGAGAGAGGCCAAGCTCACCATCACCCTCTACTGTGCTGTTCCCCGTCCCGATCCTCGGGGACCCCCAGCCGGTCCTCGATTTTGCTCCCTCCCAGCTCCCTGCAAAAACGTGGACTGTCTGTGGGTCCCACAGAACCGGGTTGGGACATGCTGCTGTATCGCATAAGCAGAAATGGAAGATGTACATTACACTATTTCAGGGACCACGCATTTCTATATTATATTTAAATGCTTATATCAATATATATATATATAGAAATATAAATCACACACATCCATATATATACATGAATAAGCACTTAGTGCAACTATATGCTCCCTCCAAAACTATATGAGGTTTGATTCACTAAACAAACGTATTGGAAAGACATCATGGATTAAACTATTCCATTAAGTGTTTTTTTTTCTTGCCCCGTCCGTTTCAGCAGCGTCAATGTGGATCAGCAGATCAAACACTGAGAAGGGGCTCAGTGTGAAATGCAATTCCTTACCGCTGAACAGGGCAAAGCTATTTCGGTCATGCTTCTGTGCTGAGAATTATTTTCTTTAAATATAAACTGCGGCTCCACTCTGAAATTGACCTGGTGAAACACACTTTTTATGCAATTGTCTGCCAGCCGGGTCTCTCTGCCAGACAGCATGGCCTTGAAGTTGATGTGAGTATTTACCTCTCAGGAGAGGTAAAAAAAAGGTAAAAAAAAACTGTAAATATATGACTTTGACATGTTTGGAACTGCCCCATCCCCCCCCCCCCCCAGCCATGATACATCATTTTATGTGGAAGCAAAACCAGCGATTTCCATCATCTGACTATATAACAAAGTCACATAAAACATATATGATCAACACAAAGTGAGGAAAAATCTGGAACACAATTTGCTTCGAAATACATACGAGCAGGTTTAATTTGGTACTTTGTCCAACCCTTGTTTTTCCACTGGCCATGCATATAAATATTTTATGAATCAAATATTTTGTGACCTCAGTTTCACCCTCTGGACCAATTCGACCCCTTCCAGATGATTTCCCGTGGCTTATGTGTGCCTCAGAGTAAAACTTCAAACTTTTTTTTCCCTAAATTGTCATTTTTGGTTTGTCTGAAAGGAGCAGCTGTGATCAAGCATGAGATTATTCTGAGAGGCAGCTCATCTAAAGACAGGTTTCCTCTTTGTTTCTCCCCCGGTTCACTTTTGGATCTGACGTGTTACACAAACCATTTATTTACGACTCTTCACTGTACACTTCACTGACGTTACGACTGTCTTCAATAAACATCAAAAATAATATCAGGAGAGTACGGAATTTAGGTTTAAATAATACATTTTATAGACTTCATTTATGCTTTTCCTAAAACTTATAATAATGGAAAATATTTAATATTTACTACAACAAATACAGTCATAATGAACAGATTCAGTGCTGGATGTACGAACTCTTTGCGATTACAGTTTAAGGCTGCATCCAGTGACTGAAAATATGACAATGAATATCAGTTCTGCATCATATTTATTATATTCTATAAACCAGTGACAGGATTAAAACAGAGTGAGACTGCAACAAAGAATACATCTATCATGGACTCAATTTTGACCTATATGAAAGTATATGGCGATATGGAATTTTACATTAATGTGGAATTTTTAAATCCAGGTGATTGCCGTCTCCTGACTTATTGTCTTATGGGGGGAAACCCCTCACTCAGTGATTTTTACCACCAAATTTTTAAGAAGCCTGAATAGCGTTGCTTTTTGAAAATTAGGTATCTGCCAAGGTCACATAATCATTTCACCAGGGTCTTGCTTTCTTCTCCCTCACCACAGACCACCATTTAATTACAAGTATAAGCAATATTACTTGCCACAAAAGCCATATAAACTTTACAGATAGATATTTGGACTTTTAACCTAATTAAGCTGTTTTTGTCCACCCACTTACATTGCTTTATCATCTTTTCTATACAGCACCAGAAATTGAGTTTTTTTTTCTCCCCCCATGCAATATCCAAAGCTAGTCCATGCAATGACTTTAAGCCTAGACCACAGCTTTGAACGGCAGAAGATGAACCATTTCTATAAATGTTTTCAACATGAACCATAGAAAAGTGTGAATGCTTTTCAGTAACCCTAAATTACTTTTTGCGTGGCACGGCAATCCCAGTAAATTACTTCAGGTCAATATGCCCTAAGCGTTCCTGCTAGTTAGAAAATGATATTTGCGAGGGTTAAAAAAAAATAAACAAAACAAAAAGAACTATTTGTTTCATGCAAAAACAAAATGTTTGAAATAGAAGCTTTTAAAAAGCATGTCTAGATTTATTACATACTGCGCAAATGAAAATCCAGACATTTATTTGTTTGCAAACTTCCTAGAAGTCACTATTCCCAGATTGTAATACAATCATTGAGCAATAACTGTCATTGAAATGGACAGCGCAGGACAGTAACTTGTCAATCAAACAGCAGGGAGTCGTTCAGCAGATATCAATTACTAGTAATGGGGATGATGTGGAGGGCCACTGTAATGCCTACAATTACAGGGAAACTTATTTCCTCTAGAGAAATTTAGTGATACTGAATAGAGAACAATGATATGCTGATCAAAAGCATTGATTCAATTCTTTGAATGACAATAGATTATGTAGGATAGTAAAACTAAAATTGATAAAAATATATTTAATGTGCCATGGTATGGCAAATAATTGTCCTTTTTTTGATAATATTATCTATATATACACATGTCTGCTTATACTGTGCTTTAACATTTTACTCAATTTAGCAGTTGCTTTTATCCAAAGTGAAGTAGCCAGTCCTTGGAGCGACAGGGGTTAAGTGCCTGACTCAGGGGCCCGATGGTGACATCATTCTCATGACTCCGGGATTTGAACCGGTGACCTTCCGATCACAGGTATGGCGTGCTAAACCACTAAGGTACACTGTGTTTGCAGGGACCAGACACACAATTTATTTTTTAAAAAAGACAAAAAAGAAACACTCTTTAGTAGCATTACTAGAGCCCATACAAAGTAGAGGACAAGCTGTTATGGAGATGGACCTATTGGTTTTACACAGAATTTTTTGTATGAATGAGCTTAGTGTAAGTAAAATGTTTTTCGTTAATGTAAATATAATGTAATATGGTTTCCACTTTGTCTGACTTGGATGGATTTAACTGGATGGATTCAGACATTCAAACCAGTTTGCATAAATAATGTGATTAGTGTTACATTCTTCAGTTTATTCTCTTATACATATTTCCAAACCATGTTTTTATGGTCAGACACAGCAGATGTTACGCAAGGTCAGATCGGTAACTGGCAGATACTGAGAAAGTTTTTCCAAAGCACACACTGAAGCCATTATACATGTAAAGTGGTATTCGCCACAGAAGAAATGCACTGTGCTACACAGAGAGGAGAAAAACAAACAATCGGGACACACTGGTACAAACAAAGGTTTGAATGTTGAATGTTTATGTTCATAAAATGTAGCCTGTGTTGATGTCAAAAACATACAACTTTCTTGCTTCAGTACTTGTTTCTCTCTCTCTCTCGTGTGTGTGTATATATATATAATTTATATAATTATAAATTATATATATATATATATATATATAAAATGTATATGTGTGCGTATTTATATATTTATATTATATATTTACATTATATATATATAAAAATATAAATATAAATAAATACACACACATGAGAGAGAGAGAGAGAGAGAGAAAGAGAGAGAGAGAGACACACACACACACACACAGAAACACACACAAAGACAGAGAAACAAGTACTGAATCAAGACAGTAGTCTGTTTCTGACATCAACACAGGCTCCATTTCATGACCTACAATGCTGGGGATCCCAGAAACGGTGCAGCTCATTGCAACAGAAGTCAAACTGATTCCTTTTTCCCAATATAATCCTCAGTCCAAACAAAAGTTCTGATGTTCCCCCACTTAAAAGGGTCAAAGATTCTACACAGAGAATCCAGACATGCTACGTTTATACAGACTGTAGAGCAGGGGTCACCAACTCCGGTCCTGGAGAGCTACTATCCAGTAGGTTTCCTGTCCTACCTGGCTTTAGATGAGACACATTAGTTCTCAGGTAAATACCAGGAGCAGGTGTGGCTCATCAGAAGCCAAGTGGGACAGAAACCCTACTGGATAGTAGCTCTCCAGGACCGGAGTTGGAGACCCTTGGTGTAGACTAACCCTAACCCTAACCCCTGGTGTAGCGTCTCAGATCTTCCTCTAAATATTAGGTAAACACACATTTGGCAGAGTTGGCATCTCAGTCACAAAATATTATACATCAGCTGGAGTTAATGGCTCTACAAGCTGAAGAAATTACAAAATGTTTATATTAAATCAATTTTTCGAGTCTTTGGAAACTACATTTATTTATAGCTTTGGAACATAAAAAGGCTCCGGAAAATATAGTTGTGAGCATGAAAAATTAAACAGCAGGAGTATCTCCTCTCGTCAATCACACGTCTCACCAATAGACATTGAAACGAAATGTGAAAAAGACAAAGTCACGGTTAATATATTTCCAGAATTTTCGCCGAATATGCAGGATGAAACTTTTTCTATAATAAAGACATACAATAGTTCTGAAAGCCCTGGTGCAACATGTTGATGACATGCATAGTGGCTCACTGATTACTACAATCTGTAAGTGCCGTTACTAAGACATCTATAATAGCAATCTTCAAATCTCGCAAGATTAGCCATTTTGATCAGTACATGAGCAACTTTACTGATGCATAAAATTAATGAATGAGTCTGATTAATAAAGAAAAGAGCAACAACAAAAGGGAAGCAGCTTAAAGTGGTTTTACAGTAAAAAATATACATGAAAAAGGTCAGATTTATTCTCTATAAAAACACCACCTGAGAGATAATGGACCATGTTAACTCATCTGTGACGTCCTGCTCCCAACAGTCCTGATTGTGTGCCACACCCACCTCGTTACCTCCTGTTTTGCCCTAATTGGAGTCACCTGTTGCTTGTTAAGTCTA
>JAABNY020000025.1:19019903-19050575 GCA_015164015.2 Brevimyrus niger | reverse complement strand
GGATTAAACTCCTTGGTTACCTATAACCTGACTTCGCCTGCCATCCTTGTTTGTCCGTCGCTCACCAATCGTAACATCATCTTTGGTTAAGTATTCATTACCCAACACTGGAGAACATGGGGGGAAAAAAACACCCTATAATCCAGTTGGTCTCTACCATTAAAGTTAATCCTCAGGGTTCCAGATTATTTATTAGATCCCTGTTTCAGCTCCAGTGTAGTTTCAAATGATCTCCTGCAAAAACTCTATAATGACCTATTCCAACCCCTGTTGGAAATGGAATTGCAAATTGACTCTGTTTTCCTCTTGAATTTTGCCAGGGCCAACACTGGGAGAAAAAAACGCAGATCCCACGCTGTGCTTTGAATCTGAATTTTGGGTTAAACCATAAAATGAGGGGGGTTATATTCGATCAAATATTGTAATTTCTATGTAAAATCTGGCACACATACAGGAGAAGCACAATCGAAACCCCTAGTTTTGGCAGAGCATGTGAATGACAGACAATAGAACTGCAAAGTTTAATTTGCATTTTCCATTTGTTTTCAAGTTTTGGCAGGAACACGTGATTTTTTATAGATTTGTGAGAGATATCAAATGCACAGTGGGCCGTCATTGGTTTCAAAAACGCCTTTTGGAATCTGATTGTACATGGCTCCCTCTCTCCAACTGTGATTAACAGAAACTAAATCTGCATCAATACAATATTTATGCATAGGCTGCAACAAAATTGCTATGACCTTGATTTGAAAGTCATGCAGACACTATAATCTAATCAAAATTGATGAATTGCTAGCAATGAAAAGAAAAATATGCACACCAAAAAAGGGTTATTCAATCTTTGAACTAAACAACTAAATATTTAGCAAGATATCTAGTAAAAGATCTCTGTAGTCATCCAGACATGAGCGAGGAGAAAGGATTTGTATCAGATACTAGAGCAAAGCCAAGGAAGGAAAAAAAATCCAACCAAATCAACCATCTGATTTCCTAGGATTGTAACACCAAGAATGCCAGATTCCCAAGATATTTCCTACTAAGTTAATGCACACTGGAATTTGTCATGTGTCATTTTAAAACCTCTATGCTAGTAGTAGTGCACACAGAAAAAGTAACACTTTCTATATACTTCACCATGAAAAGTCATAGTACTATATATAATGGTAACTAAATACTGTCTAAATACTGAACAGTGACTGTCTTTATTCAGCGCTGAAAATATTACATTTAAGGATATTGCTCTTCTCCGAAAAGCACTTAAGTTTTATAGTGCGGCCATATAAAATACGACTTATGCATTATAAATAAATCTGCGGAACGTGGCTTTTATCACAGACAGCTACTGCAGTGCTTGCTGTGTGTGTTAATATTTTTATTGTTAAACCGCCAGTTCACTGGACAACGACGTTATTAATCCTGAGTGAAATGGCGCTGTTGTCTTCTCCGATATAATCTGAATATAAAGCGGGTGCTAATTTCTTGAGCTGTGGTTAAACTGTAACTTATTCCCAACCAAGGAAAAAAAAAAAAAAGCAAGATCCCTCCGGCGAATACGTTGTGCATAATGCAGTTTATAACATAGCGTATAACAGCAATCCTCATAGTGCATAATTCTGTACATTCCGTCAGCACAACAGGACAAAAATAAACGATTACACTTTATTTCATTATAATGATGCTTCTTTGCTTTGCTGTGCTTCTTTTCAACCTGAATAATTAGATGCAGGTTTACTTATATACACCATTGCTTTGGCTACCTGAGATAGCCTGCTTATTTACCATTACCCCAAGAACAGCGCCGCTGGGACTCTTAACAGCTACTGGAATTTTTTTTTTTAATGAATACCGTCCAAGCAGCTCTGTCTACCTGCCAGATAATAAGAATAATCACACATAAGGGCAATCTTTCATTGCACAGATTTAAATGGTATTCTAGTGAATTAAATAGGTGGTATTATGGCAGGACAGTGGTTTTATATGTAAGAAATGGATTTGCTAGTGGAATGGCTAGTAATCTGCAGGACTGGGTACTAGCAAGCAATGAAAACAGAACGCACGTGTTCACAGCTCATCTTATCTATATAAAGTGCTGTAAAGAACGGTCCGAGTGCTTCTGAGAGAAGCATGAGGGGCGCCCTGCACATCTGCTCAATCACGCCGGGTACACATCCAGTCCACATTCCAGAACGGGATCCATTCTTCCGTCAGCTGACTCTCCTGCCAAAACGGCTCCGCGGGAGGCGCGGAACGTCGCCGCTTAACGTTTCATCCTCCGAGAAATAGTAAATATCAGACGCGACGGGTCACGATAGTCGAGGTGTCAGGGTTGCCGATGCAGCACCTGTGAGTTTAGCTTCGGTACCTTCGCAGATCGGCGCTCAGCTTAAAACATCAATGATGGGCATCAGGCACGAAGAAGGAAATCGGCAACGTTCGGGACCGGAATGCTTCCTAACCTGTACTCTGCTGCCCGGGTCTTTCTTGATCCACTTGATGACCGTCTCGTAGACCAGCTCCTCGGCCTTGGTGTTGAGGCTGTCGTTGGACATGTAACTGACGAAGTCCTCCTTGGAGATGTTGAGGATCTCCTCCTGGCAGGCCACCTCCGGGAAGTTCTGCAGGGCGAAGGCTTTGGCCATGTTGTGCAGCTCGTTGCACTGCATCGCCTCAGCCATGGCCAGCACCCCCAGGCAGTTAGCGGCTGTCAGCTGTTTTTCTGTGGGGGTGTGGGGGAAGGGGAGAGAAACGGGCAAAAAAATAAATATATCAGACGCTGTTCGGACGCTGGGCTTGGTTCCTAATCGAGGACACATCAGAGGCCAGGAAAGGTTGGTGTGTATGTGTGTGTGAGTATACCCATGCATTCTGTGCATGTGTGTGTGTGTGTGTGTGTGTAGCGGTTTATATTTATCGAAGCGCAGAGCCATGACGCGGAGTGAGTAATAACTCAAGCAGCTGGAGGCAAAGGACAAACAAGAAGGGGAATCGATTGGACACAGGAAACAGGCTGTTCAGAGGGTCCCTCAGATTAGCCGAAGCAAGTAAAGACCATTTTCCAAGCCCTAAAAAAGGTCAGTGGCAGAACATCTGAGATAGCTACCCCTGGAGTGCTCCCGCTGGGTGTGAGGGCTTTCCCACAACGAATTAAGAAAATTTGGGCAGAAACGGGTGCACAAAACACACACACACACACACACACACACACACACCTGCATCCCAAGCATTTCGGCAACGAGGTCGTCATGCGGAGGTGCGGAAATTGGAAAAATGACGGACGATGCTACGGAAATTTGCCTTTGAATTCTGAGTGCTACTTTTTTTTTTCTTGGAAGGAAAGAAACATCCATGAAAATATCTAGAGGAGACCCCGCAGAGAAGGAGCAGGGAACGGCCAGTGGAGGTACCCCAGGTGTCAGCACTTGGCTCTGAAGTCACCAAACACACCTGTCAAGCGACCAGGGCTGAGTTTCCCGAATCCTCCTTTGATGCTATGTTCTTCGTTTTAACACAGAACTTACGAACAATATCACATTAAGAAGGCTTCAGGAAACTCACCCTAGACCTTTTTAGGCCAACATGCCCAAAGACACACACATTTGAATTAATTTGAATAAAAAAAAAAGATAAAATTAGATTTTCTAAACTGCTACCGTACAATTAAATAATCCAGCTGTAGAACTGGACAAAATGTGTGTGTGTGTGTGTGTGTGTGTGTGAGTATGCATGCATCCAGGCAGGCAGGCAGACAGACAGGTATTTGTAAACATTTAAATGGGTTAACCTGAAGCTACATAGAGGTCTGCTTCACAGCGCAAGGCTGGTTTGCATCACTGGAGACTGAAGTAGCCAACGTGTGTTTGCAGGACATCCTCTCTGTAAACTGGGATTCTCAAAACGGGGCTGAAGGCCGAACGCACTGATTACAAATTTAAGACTGCAGACGGGGGGGCTGGGGATTATCCATGTCTGTGTTTTGGATCTGGCGGCTGTACGTCCGGCAGCTATGATGTCACCTTTCATTACTGGTTTGAGGGAAATAGACATTCAGCATCTATTTCATAATTTATAGCCTAGTCCAGTTACGGCAAAGCAGAGTAACATTATGGGTCACAGTTCAATGGCTGCTTAACACAATAAAGACAGAGATAAGAAAAATTAAAACAATATATCAGGGTTCATTTGAGTCATCTTTCAGGCAATACATTTATTTTAATTACCACACTAACAGTAATCTGAATGTGTGCATTTATGTGATATTTTTTTTCTGATGTACTTCCTTGAAATTACTTTTTCTTGTCATTTCAAACTTTGCTAGAGTTTTTTTTTTTTTGGCTTTTTTCCCACACATTTAGCAAAACAAAAGACATTGAAGCAGACAAAACAAAAAAAATAGACAAAAGGCAGAGTCTAAAAATCATCACTACTGAAGGAAACCGCACATCAAGCAGAGCTGTTACAAAGAGCTTTCTGTAAAGCACAGTTGTAAATGTTTCTCTGGAAGTTGCAAGGCTAAAACAATGGAGCTGTTTTTGGTTTATTCACTCTCATTTTCCCCCCATCTTATTCTGAATGCTTTTATTGTGCTGTAGTTTGAAGCCAGCAAATAATTATTCGGGTGTTTTGGTCTTATTTTTATTAGTTTGAGTAGCAACATCTAATGCAATTATGGTTCTATGAATCACCTAGAGTAGGTCTGAATAAGATTTCATTGTCCCTCAAAGCTGTTTACAAAGAAGAGAAATACTGTAACAAAGTGACTTTCAGCCTGCGTGGTTTTTCTCCCTGTCCTTCGGGTTGAGAGCATATCGATGGATGCGAGCAACAAACAAATAAACAGACAAACAGAAATCTGCCACGGTGTCACGGCGTTCCGGAGTCGGCTGGAACTCACCTAAGAAGGACACACACACTTTGCAAAAGGTATTGAACTGGAACTTGTTGGCTGCCTCCAGTAGGGTTTTTGCATTGGCAGAGTCGATGATAAGGGAGCCCGTATAGACAAACTCCAGCAGCAGTTCCAGGACGTCGGCCCCGATGTTGCTCATCGACAGCTCGAGCTTCTCCCCCTTCCCGCTCTCCCCTGATGACCTAGTGACAGCGGAGAGACCGTTAAACAGACCCCTGGACACCTGGGCCTCTCACTGCGGTGACACACGCCAAGGCGGCTCAAGAACATTATTAGAATTTCTTTAAAAACAAAAAATAAACACAGCTACAACCAATGTACAACTTACACATAACCAATCGTTTCTCTTAGGTACACTATAGACAAAAGGGCATCTGAAAGGAACGCGATGGAAATCCAGCTGGCTTGCTTTCAAATCGATATACAGGCTTTAGAGGAAATGGCTGCACGCTCACACAAAACTGCAGATTACGGTCTGATATTGTACATTAATAAATTGGCATCCACCCAGCAGCCCTGCACTTGGCATTTGAGTTACGGATTCGCCTCACCTTTAAGCAAGGCAAATGCCAAGCGGCATGTCTTATAGAGTCTGTGTGTGTGTGTGTGTGTGTGTGTGTGTTTGTGTGTGTGTGTGTGTGTGTGCACAAAAATATTTGCACCATGAAGTTACTGAGCTGGCCAAGCAACGATAAATGTACGAAACACATAAATAAAATGGAAATGGGGTGGGCAGAGCACACTGTACCATTTGTGTGCCGGCGTGGGGGTAAATTCGGTACTAAAGAGCAGTATCTGTGACTCCTCTAAGCAGCTGCCGCCACACAGAACCTTCTCCGAATTTAACCCCCCTAATTCCTACAGACGAAACTCCGTTTTAGAATAGCTACACGTTGTGGATTTTTATGCGTCAGACTGCGGTCATGTTTGTTGGCGACGGCTACCATTTAAAATTTACAGGTTAATCAACTGGATAATTATCTATGTCCGGGAGAGGATTTTGGGGGACTGACAGGCAGTAACCAAACACGCCCTGTGAGACAGCTCCTACTATTATTTAACGAAACTGCTGTGGCCATCGCTGTGTCACTTGCAGCCTATTCCATTTGCACATAATTCATGCTGGAAGCTTTGCACACGTATACACTGGAGACAGGCAGGGCAGACAGATGAGATGCCAATGGGGGAGGGAGGGGGGCAATAGATGGGAGGGTAGGAAGCAAAGGATGATGGGAAGAGAAGGAGTTCTGCCACAGGTAGCCAGCAGCCATCCTTCTGGTGGGTTCCATGACTGGGACCTGGGTGCTTTCAACAAGAGAAGGCCTAAATAAAGCATCTGTCCGTGCTGCCAAGAAATAATAATGACAGTAATAAAAATATCACCATTGCCTGCATACGAACTGAAATATTAGTCAATATGCAGAGTTGACTAGTGAAAGGCAAAAAAAATAAAATAATAATGTACACGGAGGTGGCAATCTGGAAGCGGCTGAAAAGTGAAGAGTATTACTCCTGGAAAGTAAAAACTGGGATTTATCTGTCCGTCTTCCAAGTGCTTATCCTGGCCAGGGTTGTGGTGGGGTGGGGGGGAAGGGGGCGGCACCAAGAGCCACAAGGCTGGGGAACACCCTGGAGACTGGATCTATCGCTGTAAATAATAATGGCCTGAGTAACAGTATCAAGAAGCACACGCAAACGTAAGCCGAGATTAACTGGCGTAGGAGGCGGGCAGGGGGAAGAAAAACCATAAGGCGCAGGAAGCATCATTACCACAGTGTCAAGTAGTGGAATTAGAATGGAATTAGAATGGGATCCAGGTGAAATCTTTATCAAGACTGCTTGATGCGTTTTGCATTTTTCTGCACTATTGCATCTTACATTACGAATGACTGACCATAAAGCAAAGGAACATGCAGACAACACAAAAAAAAAAAGTCGTAAAAAGAACAGATTTTTCAGTAATTTCCCTAAATGACCCATCGCCATTATAAAAGACAAATATAGAAATATATGCATGTTGGTGTAAAACCAACACATACTTCTGCTAGAATGTTTTAACTTTTTTAATGCTGCCGTTACTCAAGTTAATTATGTTAATAGATGTAACATTTTAGAAAGTATATGTATTAGCTGCTATCAGTGTGAACTACCTTTTTAGAAGAACCAAACACAAACACACACACACACACACACACACGTGTATATACATATGCGTATGTACAGATCTGTGTGTTTTGTGTTTGCGCATACACTGTGTATAAAACTAGTCATCACTGGACTGCATCTTTCTTGAAAGCTCTCTGTAAAATGCCGCCGCCCCCCCCCCCCCCCAACTGTAAAGGCTACAGGGGTAACATTTTACTGTTTTATTCCATCATGGTGGATAATTTCAAAAGCCCCTTGGTTCCAAAATGGATATTTTCCACAAAATTAAATGCCATCCTATAGTAACACAACAGCTGAAAGCTCAAGAAGTCTTATATTACACAGCAAATGTTATACAGAGGAATGAGACCCCCATATATTGGACCTGTGGCAGATCATACTTACTGGAGATCCAGAGGGGGAAAAATGAAATTACTGAGGCCAATCTATCTTTTGAGTCTATGCATTAAATGCTAAAAGGGAAGGTAATAGCTTTTCTGGGGGCACGGCGCCCAACTCGCATGAGGCGTTTCTGGGAATATACTGAGTGGGCTTCTCACTGGCTCTTCGAGTATTATTAAAATGTCAGAAAGTTTCTCTTATTATTAATATTACAATTATTATAAATTCTGAATAAAGAGGGATTGGGAATGCTGAAATCTGAAAACAAGACAGGCTTCCAGGGTAAGTTTCTTATATATCTGTTCCAAAAATGAACGTCTTCAGAATATGCATTGAATGCATAAAAAATTGTCAGCTGCATTTAGATGCTAAACATCTAAGTGATAAATAAAATAAAATAACAAAATGAACAGATGATAACCTAAGAGCAAAATGGAAAGAAAGGCCATTCCCACAAGGTCAGGGTCTCCTACTCCTCTGCAGTCAAAGAGCAACGAGTACTGCAGCGAGAAATGGGTTTATCTGGGCTAAACAAGATTCCTTCGATTGGTGGCAACTTCAGAGTAAACAGCTTTGGGGAGATCAAATGCACCAACGACGGCGCAGGAAATGCACTTCCTTCATAATGCCTACTGCCTCTGCGTTTACAAAGAAACAAGCGCAGAAGCATGAGAGATCCATCATTATGAGAATTGTGCTTAAAGATGAGTCCCATCCAATGCAGAAACACTGAACATTAATGTTTAAATGCTATTATATTTTGGTCCTTTAACTATATTAAATATACTCTTCATAATATGCACCGACAGATTTGTGTACGACTATAAAATAAACTCATGTATATATGAATATTTATACCACATCCTTAAAATGTTTGTGGTAAATTCATAAATTCGTAATAGTTCAGATAATAATAGTTGCTTATTAAATGTAAGATCATCTTATACTGTAGGTTTGGTGGGTGGCGGGGGGGATATATAATAAACCTTCCAGATGGTTTTCCAGCAAAAGGCACCAGGTACCCGCTAATATGATTTAACGGGCAGTAACCCGCAATTGGATTAAGAGACACGCAAAAGGTTACACACCCACGCCCCTCCTCCCCAATAAGAAACATGGAAAGGCATTAAGAAATAACTCCTAGGCACATCCTGAAATCATTGTGTGTCCTTCACTGAATAAAAGAAGGCAACAAGAAGAAGAATAAAAGAAGGCAACAGGCATCCGTTCAGATTCCCGGCACAAAGACTTGGGGTGGGTTGGAGGTCAAAGAACTGTCAGCACTGGGGCAAGGACCAGAAAAATAAGATGTGGGATCTTCATAAATGCCGAGTTACTCCGGCTAGTGAAATGCACATACCTTAAACAAGCTCTGTCGAGTGTAAAGCACACATAACAAAAGACATGTGTTTCGCTACCCTGTAAAGAAGACCATGCACATATTTCCAGGAGGTGGAAGGTCAAAGCAATCAGTGCGTGTTCTCTACATCTAGAAATGTTTGCAAAAAGAACAGCAACGTTTCATCGGCTGATAAAGCACAGCAACTAAAAGGTGATCAGGAAGAAGACAAAAAAGTGATACTCCAAATAAATACCTATAATTAAAGGTAAAGAACAAACCCTGGCCAATCAGAAAACTGAAATACCCTTTAAGGGGCGGGGAGATGGTTAGATGCTGTCGTATCTATATTATATTTGAGATGCATTATTAATATGATATACATTTCTGCAATCCTCTGGCATCAACCCCCATCTTTTTTTCTTTAAAGAAATCCTCAGTCATGGAACGTTTTTCTGCCCATTAAAATGGAAATTTGTTCATTTACTCAATGGAGATGAAAGGGTAAGACAAGCATTGACCTTTTATCCCCCCACATTGAAATACATTCATTTGAGCAGACAGAAGGAATGGCTACTGGCCCTGTGACAGCAACATCTGCCTTCGCACACCTGCAAAGAGAGGGGAGGGGGGAGGAAGCCATACACATTCACCCTACGAAGAGAACAGATCGGATCAAGAAGCTGGAGGAAGGCAAACCTTTTAACCAGGTCCTTGAAATACAAGCTGCAGGAAGCTAGAACATTTTGGTGGACTTCAAATTCTTTGCCTTCAACAACAATTTTCAGGTCTGTAAACTCTTTCGCTCTGCGCTGCTGGTTCAACTCCTTCAACATCTCTGTAGAACGAAAAAGAAAGAAACGGCCACGTTCCAATTTAGAGATAAATTTCCGATAAGTCACAGAAAATGCAAAGAAAGCACATGAGAAAAAAAAATTGCCGCACATGTGCACTTGGTAAATAATATTCAATACAATAGAGGGGAGAAACGAACATGCACACAAATAAACTGAAACATATGCAGTCAATATATGCATCCACTTTGATCGTGAAACATGGTGTACAGGGAGGTCAGGCAGTCAAAAGAGCGGCAAAATTGACAGGAAAAGCCTAATCGTTACGTGTGCGTCAGTGGTAAAAGATGTCATGTCTTAAAGAGATTCACCTGGCAGGAACAACAGGAATTTACAGTAGCATGAAAAGGTTTCACTTCTGTGGAGACAATACATATTTAAGACTACCGACGGCAATAATGTCACGTCAAGCATAAATCTGCTAAAACCATTACCCTTGGAAATGCAAATGCTCGAGAGGTTCTTGCCGATGAGAAACAAGCTAAGTCAACGGCCAGAACTCTTCAAGGGCAGTGACGATAGTCAGGTCTGTCACCCTTAAAATATTCTTTGCCGGGGTGATTCTAGCTTTTTTTTTCTTTGGGGGGGAGAATAAGAGGGACATAATTCATACAGAGCAGCCAACCAATGAAACGTTTTGACTCTGAGTGACAGGGAAGGGGGCAGCTTTCAGCTTTGGCCAGTTCCCCTGTGGTCCCGCCCCTGTATTCGCCCCTTCTTGGCCACCAAAAAGTTGGTTTTATAGCAATAGAATTTCAACCAAGAGTGCAAGAAATGTTTTTAAATGACTTAAAAAATATATAAATGCAAACGTACGTTCTGTCAGCTCTGCCTCATTAATTTCCCTGTGTTGCTGTAAACTCAGCCTTACTTGCTAAGTGAAAATCTTGAGATGATGCATGATCACCACCTATAAGACACAGAGGAAAAGCTACACATAGTGACTTTTCAGCAACACATCTCCACTTTTGGCATCTGAAACAGGGAAAACCAGCCATATTTTCAACACTGCCTTGGGCTTTACCTTTATCCCATTGGCCTGCTACACTCAGGGTAGTTCCTAGTTAAATTATGTCCAGCTTCAAAGCTCAAATGGCAAGCATGATGTTAGGGCATAAAGGTAGACTCAGCTGATTACCAAATCACAGATGGCTCTCGAAAATGGCCCAGATAGCATGTGACATATTTGAAAGCCTCCAATGGGGCTTGTGGGAGTTACACAAAAATGGTCTGAGGGCAGAAAGAAAAATCATTGGTTTAAAGAGATTACCAATCAGATTATAGTAGGAGGTGGCTCCAAACAACTAGAGGAGGCAGGACCAGCCAATCAGATGTCTTGGTCCTGCCTCTTCTACAATCCGATATTGGCTCTCTCTCACTCTCACTCTGAACCAATCATTTTTCTTTCTGCCATCAAATCATTTTTATGTTAAAGTAAAATTCCCACAAGCTCCAATGAGACAATGATACAAAGTACAAGAGGGGAAATATTGGGATGATCTCTGTACCCAGTCACAAAAACGATTACACTCTGTCAGACGTCCACAGCTCTGTCACTTGGTGTCCACCCACTGAGCATCAAATGAGGGAATGTGAATAAATAACTGGCACTCAATCATGACCAGGCCTGGCCTATATAATCCAGGCAGACTCCATCTGATTACAGCCTCCTTTGTCAAACTGGATGAAATGGCTATATTTAAACTGCTAAATAAAACAATGAGTGCGACATCAGAATCAATAACCCTAATCAGATAAAGAACACTGCTCCAGAAAAGGCCGAAAATACGACTTGACATAGTTCAACAGCTAAAATGTTTTTGCACTTAGTTACTCTGCCGCAGTTTTCTGTAGACTGGACATATCATTTTTAAAAGCTACCACAACCATTACTCTGGCTTTACACAAAGTGTGTCTGTATGTGAAATGATCCTTTATTTTCCATCTAGACAAGTACACAGAAATCATTCTCTTTGCTTTTGGGAGTCAGTGCAACACCCCTGGAGCTGGGGGTAAGACCCTTATGGAAGGCTACCAGATATGTGAGAATTCAGTGGAGGCAGAGGTTTGAACCAGCAACCTTCTGATCACGGAGGCTTAGTCCATGGAGCCACTCACTGTCCCATGTATGTACATAGGTACGGTGCTAGTCAAAAGTTTAGACACGGCAAGCCGCATACCAATGAGCGTGAAAGTGCTCTCTGACCAGTTGACCTTAAACACAGTGCAAATGATTTCCACCAGAAAGTGAAGGGAAAAGTGGTTTATAAGTGTTCAGCATATATGTGGCCCCTCCCAGGAGCATCCGAGGGGGCCTCCTCATGAAACTGGCATCGAGCAGAAAGCAGGGTCAGCCAGTTCCTGGGGTGAAAGGGGTTAAGGGCCTTGTTCAAGGGCCCAATGGTGAGATCACACTTCTGACCCGGGGATTTGAACCAAATCACAGAGCTACCGCCCTCAAATAAATACATTTTTTTGTTCAATATCATTTGTCAGTGCATAATCCCATATATGTTATTTTATAGTGCTCATGTCTTTATTCTCAAATGTAGAGAATAGTACAAATAATCCTGTCTATTCGTAGGTGTGTCCAACCTTTTGACTGGTAGTATATGTATGTATAACTGGCTTGAATACGCTGATAGTTGGAACAATTGTCATCCGTTCCCCATAGAATCCGCCTATTCTCACAGGTCATTGCTTCCAGGACAACGTATTTCAGAAATCGGTGTCACACAGGGCACCTGATTTTTGGTTCTTTATTACATTGTAAGGTAAGCGGTGTTATTGGCGACCTACATCGACATTAAAGATCAGAACTAAAACCACCTATTCAGTTAATCTGCTCATTAATCTGCTCTATTGTGTTTATTAAGATGTTAAACTATAATTAGCTGTGGTTTTGAGTGGAAAGCGCTTGTGTTTTATACTGCAATATTATTTGTAATATTGGCTTAACAATTAAAAGGTGGAAGAGTGGAAGCTTTAGTTGCATCACTCCAGTCCGTAAAGTGTCATGCATTAAGAGGGCCATAGCTAATTTACATTTGTAGTAATTTTTATTTTTTGTTTTAAGTTTAATTTTTTAACCTTGAGAGTTTATGTTTTATTACCTTGTAAGCTAAGGAAGCACTGTAGCGTACAGGCAAAGGCAAGAGTCCTTCATGAACCAATAAAGCACCAAGCTCGTCTCAACCGCAAAGCGGTCACAGGAACTTCCAAAGCTGCCTGCAACGTAATGCACTGCATAACTATAAATGGATCGGGTTCAATTTGACATTGTTGTCAAAATGTTAAACCTTTGGTCCTGACAGTAGATCATAAATTACAAAAATATATATTTTTTTAAGTTTATTTGATGGGCCACAATCCTAACAGCCTTAACACTGTTTTGTTATAAAATGTTACTGTTTTTTTACCCCCGTCAGAGCAGCACATATCAAACTACATCCATTTAGCCATAGTTTTCTTTTATCTAGGATAAAAATCATGATTCACCAAGTTTAACTAAAGCATTATTTTTTCTTTGATTTATATTTATAGTTCCATGGTTTTCTCTGAGATACATCAGGCTGAAGGGTCTACGTGTCGAAGAACAGAGCGACTTGGAGGTTAACGTCCAATCAAAGCCCACCGGAGCAGGACTGCATGGGCATAGCTGGGCTGCGGAGGCGCTGGGCTCATGGTTCATTAGTCGTCGCACCACCGCCAGGCCCAGGCCAAATATAGCGAATTTGAGGCTAGCTTGAGCCAGAGGCTGTGTGACACACTCCTGATGGGGCGGGCCGCTTAGAGATACACATACTGCCCCCCCCCCCAAAAAAAAACCTTAAAAAGGTAAATTTTATAAAATGAACTGCTGTTAATGCAAAAGTCTGAGGCCAACATTCCATTCCTTGGTTTGGACAATCGAAGTATTGCCAATTTCAACATTTCATACAACTTTCTCAAAATAGCAATCATGCATTTACGCATTATGCTGTGTATAACATTACAGAATGCATCAGTTTTACAGTGTCTGGGTCTGGATCTGGATCTATACACATTTGGATATTGTGTAGTAGACGGAAATACAGAAAACCAATCGCACAATGCATTTCAAAAGCTGTAGATCTGTATCTTTTATATTTTATACAAAAACACACACAGGGCTATATTCAAGTGCTAGCTAAATTTAAAGAGAGATTTTTATTAAGATATTGCAAGTAGAAACCGATAAGGCAATGTTGCTCACACTATTTCAATTACTGATATCCAACTTAGACAACAGAGGGGGGGGGGGGGCAAAATGTGTACACTTACAGGAAGTACGACAGAAAGCAAGTCATCTGCCAGCTCTTACGGTTTGCTGGAGTACAGACTCGGCTCACCAGCAAAGCGTCATGTCTCTTTGCCGGATCCTGCACAATGGTGGCGTTAGTATGCATGGAGTTAACTACCATGGCTAAGCTAACAGCGCACAACCATGCGTATGGCAAACTACCAAAATGCTTCACCTGGCTCGGGGCTCATGTTCATTCTGTATTATTTTCAGGGACCGGATGACTCCAGAGGTCCCTCGTGCTAAACTCTGATAAGGCACAGACGTCGGGACCTGCTGGAATGCCACACGTTCCCAGACTGTGCTGAATTTAACTGGATTCTAGGTTACTGCTGATGCTGCAATAAGATGGCTGCTTCATAATTGACCTGCACCTCTGAAGCTCGCTTTAGAAAATTTTAGCAGTCTTTAGTTTAGTTGCAGAATGTGGCAATTCAGGGGGGAGAGAAAAGTGCTTTTTCTATCTGAGGCAGCAAAGCTAGTCCCATGTGTTACATCGTTGAGATTTGATTAGTCCAACACCCTGCCTGTTCAATGTTTTGAGGAAGAGTTTCCCTGCAAAGATTCATACAATAACTAAAAATAAAAAATCATCAATCACCTACCTGCCTATACTGATGTTGTACAGAGAATATAATAAAATATTTAGGTGGTGTGTTGGCTCGGTGGGTAACCCTGTGACCTCCAAGGTGTTGCCGTTCGATTTAAGGACTTGGCAGTAAATGTGCGAAGTTTGCATGGCCTCCCCTATTTCTGCAGGGGGCGCTCTCTCTCAGAGCACTCTGAGGTTCTGGAAAAAACCTGAGGTCATGTGACTTGCACCCATCTTCAAGCACACATCCTGGTCAGGGTGACTGGTGGGTGGAGGGGAGGTGGGAACCCTTGGGGTGTATCCCCAGAAACATTGGGCTGGGGTACACCCTGCATGGGATGCCAATTTATTGCAGGGTGGGCGGGCGCGCGTGCATGCACGCATGCACAATAACAGGGTGGTTAGTCTTATCCATAAAGGGTCATTGTGAATGCATGTTTTCGCTGCAACTCCCTAATTAGATTACTAATTAGAGATATGATTAGGTAAAACAATCCTCATACCTGGGTTTGAACAGCTGGCCTAAAGGTCACCCCAAAAACCTGCACATACATTGGCCCTCTGCATACATGACTGGCCATTCCTGCACTATTGAAAACCTGGAGACTCCAACTAGCCTAACTGCACGTTTTTGGACTGCTAGGGGAAACTCGGGGTGGCCAAAGGAGACCAGCAGAACATTGAACCTGATTCCCGCTAAATCCAACACCCAACCCAGGAGGCGTGAACCACCAGTCCTTCCCGCTGAAACCACCAGGCGGTCATCAGGCGCCTGGGCTTCCCCACGTCACACGGGGCGTGTCTGAGGGCCTTACGCCCTGTGTCTCCGCTTCTATAAGCCCAGCACTTCCCAGCTGCAGACTCACTCTGACCCCGTTCTGGGTATACACTGGGTAGACAGATGACTATTACATTTCTCACATTTAAATCCAATTCATTCTTCCATACAGTCACTTTGGGATTCCCACGCGCTCTTGTATGACCACGCTTTCCAGACGGCGTCCTCAGTGCCGCACGGCGAATCAGCCGCATGCCTGAGCGGTCAACTTGCTGCTCAAACACTGATATTCCCACTGCCATTAGTTATGCTGTGCCATGATTGAGGTTGACGATCCCACATCTCCCTTGTGAATTTTTTTTATATCCTTTGCCTCACATAATTTGATTATGTGGCAATGAGCCTATTCCGCCGGGGTTATTCCATATTGAGCTGATCTCTACATCATACAAAGCATTTATAGTGAAAGTGTTTAATTATTTATTTTGTTCGTTCTCCTGATTCTTGTGCGAGACTCTGAGGACTGAGACTCATCAATACCACCTTGAATTTTGATAACAGTGAGACCTAGGTGTGAGTCAGTAACGATTCAATCAGTGCCACCACAAATTGAACTGTCCAACCATGATCGCGAACCCCAATGTTATTATTAGGTATAATCACAGGGACTTCACATCTAATTTGTCGACGGTAGTCTCTCTTTTTCACGGACACCCTTTTCCCCGTACAGAGTCATTTTCACCCCCACCCTGCCATTGGAAAATGTAAATTTTCTTTAATTCCCTCTAGAAGATCAACTGTGAAGCATTTTCGCAACAGCCTGCTTACAAATATGTGCTACACTTAATAAAAACCTGATTGAGGGAAACTAAAACTGCTTAATAGCAGCACAAATCAGGCTTGAACAGCAGACAGTCGTCTGAATGAAGCCCCCTTCTGCCTCTGATGAGACTCACTCTAGGGCAAACTCACCCTCTTCCATACCGATTCTGCTGGATGTTTTCGCCGTGCCAGACATAGCCAGCCGAGGGGCTTTCCTTACACCTCCATGCATTTTCATATAACTGCATTACACAACCATGCAAAATTCAATAATAACATAAAAGTTTATGTTGCGTTTGATGCCGCTTCCCGGGTATTTTGTGTCAGACAAATATCTTCAATGATACAGGTGAAATAAACCAGACACCAAGGTATGCAATAATGTTCATTTTTAAAAAGGGATCAAACCTTTACCTGCATGACCATACTACACATTTACACAAGAACTTAATTTTTGCAAATTCCAGCTCTGAGTCCTCATTCACAAGCCGGCGTGACTTTATCTTTTACCATGATTCATTTCAGCTGTCTTGTCCATTACATGTAATATATTGAAACATTTAAATAGCATTTGGGGTGTGAGAGACAATTGGTAGCCTAGAGCTAAGTTGGGTACTGCATCTGGCCAGTCAAAGATTCTGCATTAAAAACCAGGCCGGAACTGTAAACACTATACAAAATACCTGTAGGCAGCAAAAACCAAGCAATAAAGAGCAACACGTCTGTTCTCATCAAGTCGTGAATACTGCAGAACGCTGGTTCCTACCACTTAGCTCAATGCACACTATGGGGGAACCGCTCAGCAATTGATAGTTTTCTTTAAATAACAATACTGTTTACTTCTCAGCGTAGGTAACCCTTCCAGAATGACTTCTGGGCTGGGGAATTCGACTCCATTTTTGCAGATACTATCAACAGCAACCTGAAGCTTCAGATTAACCTGCGTAAAGACACATCGCTTGAACTGACCGCCGCCTGTTGTTTTTGGAGAAATCAGATAAGGCCGATTCCTGACGACCTCAGCAGCGAAGGCTGCAGCAGAGACTAGCTGGGAGCTTAACGTCTTCCATGCTAAAGCCCCAAATTGTACCAATAGGAGGAGGAGAACTGGAGGAAATTTTAACCACTGGTACAAACAACACTATTTTGCATTTTTAGAGCTGGTCCAGAGAGGAGACGAGGTACTGGAACATACTGAAGCCCTGCCCAAAATCTGCTAACCGTAAACTGTGGGATGGAATGTTTCTGCTGTCTGTAGAATATTTTTAGTACAGCAATTTAGTCAAAAGTAATTCACAGCAATTTTTCCCCTAGACCACTACCATCAAGGAAAAACAGGCAATTGTTTTCTCATCTGTACAAGTGCACCGATCACATCGTACTGGAAAATGGCAAAAACGAAAAACAAAATGAACAACGCAACCCCACACACACACACACATTCGTGCACAGAACCACACATACAACCATCTAACTTAGCTGACTAATATAATGACATATATGATGTTTATATTTATGTTATTGTAGTAAATCTATTTTTTAACAGCACTGTCTATGTTCTTAAGGTCCCTGCTACAGTGGCTCTACGTCATTGTTCTGTGATACGGTGGTTTACACTGTGGACATGAAATTATTTATTGCAAGTTTCTTTTTCCCCTCCTTTAAGAAAACTCTCATATAATATGGCATTCTTTTCACCCTGAAAACTGTACACAACTAGACTGGCTGACATTTTTGGCCTTTCAGTAGGGGAACAATATCAGCCATCGCTTGTCACGCAGGGCGATTCACACTCGACACACACAGCGGCAGACAGAGAGAAGCCAAAGACAATGTGGAAAAAGTTGTCTTGAAATATTGTTTCCCTGTACATCTGATATCTGATGGAGGTACGCGAATAACCGAAGCTAATTATTCTTTTAAAGTGGGTCACTGCTCTCATGAGAATGACCCATCATAAGATAGCACAGGGAATTATTTTCCCCTTACAACGCTGAAGAGGATGGAATACATGGTGAAGGATCTGGCATCCGGCAGCGATACATGGTCGAAATGACTGGGAAAATGACTGGGAAAATAGCAATCTCTCGTAATACAACATGTTGGAAGAAACTGCACTAAAGAAATCCAATACTAAAAATGTACAATGTATGCACTGTACTGGACAAAAATAAAGTCTTCAGCTGCCACACATAATTGCTTAAATGATGATTACGGAAAGCTGAAGTAAAACGATTTTACGTCTGTGTGTCAGTTCAGCATTTCACAACATCAAGTCACCCCAGTATTTTCTGCTACTGTGCCATCCAGTATACCCGGATATTCGGGTAACTCCTTCACCGGGTTTAACTAATCAATACCTCATAAAGTGTAATAAATTATTAAGTGAGCTGCTGGTGAAAATTAAAATATATAAGAATGGCTGAGGTGCCGCTGAGGAGGGATCAGAGAAGCAAAGCGGTGTCCATCCAGCCAGCCAACATGAGATCAGTAGTCATCTGTAAATAAGAAGATGAGTTCCATCCTGTTTTATGGGACGTTTATTTGAATAAAGTATGTCATTCTTGGGGGGCAAATATACACTTACGGCCAAGATACACACACACAGTTCCAGGTTTTGTACCATCCACACTATAAAATAAAGGATGCAATTTTTCTGCAATCTGGTAAATTAAGGGAATTTTTAAAAATAATAATAATTAATGAATAACACTCATACTGAAATGAAAGATGGCCAGAATAATTTCATAACAACACTTTTATACAGGGGGCTTTAAGTTGATTTTGTAGATACTATGAAAATAACCAAAAATGACAAGTAATTAAATGCATAATTAGCCAGAACCAGAAAATCAAAATCAGAACTTCAACAGGATGAATGTTGTACGTGTCTGTAACAGACAAAAGCTTCTTTCTGATTTGTAAAACGTTGAATACCTTAACCTACCATTGATAATAGCTGCTATTCATTCTTATGCTCGTCTGTTTTTATTTTTGAGTCCAAAGAAAATAAAGGAGAAACATGACTGTTTCTCAGAATTGTGTCTCAATCACCTATTATTACACATAATACAAAAAGTACAACACCACTAAACTTTCCAACATGGCCCTACGCTTTATAATAAAACCAATTATAATATTCAGATGTTCATTTTTATCGATAGTCTTGCCGAAAAAAATAAAACCACTTTAAACTATTTATCTGGTTTATAAATCCCGTAAGAGTTTAAATAATGCAATAAAACCATCACCACTTACTTCCGAAATGGAATATACCGCAGTGTTTACCTCCGTAGCCCCTTTATCTCCCATCGTAACACAATTGAGATATTTATTGCCGGCGGACTTGAAACCGCCGGAAACAAACGGCAAAGCTTTCGCTAAAAGCCCGTAACCGTGGGGGAGGCGGGGCTGCCAGCAGCTGTCGACGAGCGCATTCTGACAGAAGGCGCACATGGACGAAGCGCTGCGCGTGAAGGCACGGCTGAGTCGGGAAAGCGGCGGGACGGGAGCCCCGCCAAGACTAGTGGCCGTCAGGGGAAAAATCACGACAGATCTGGACCCTGCGAAATCTGGCTGCTTCCAGCTATACGTGGAGTCATGACAAGCGCTGTGTGCATCGGCATCCCGCTGGGCTGGGCTACAGTACTTACCATTTGTGCTAAATATAAACTATAAACGTATTACAGTATATGCACACATGCGCAAATACAGAAATAGTGTGCAACTCCGAAGCCAGGGAACAACTTGTAGTTAATATGCCCAAGGCAGTAGATGCAGACAAAAAGTTCCTTCCCTGAAAGGTCCTCAAAGGTAAAATTTGCGTCACACCAAGAATCCTTTTCCTTATAATTAGAGCACAAGATATTTCACTTTTCAGCAAAACAAGAAATTTGCAAAATGCGTTTCTGCCATTTCCTCTCCATTGAGCTATAAGAATTATCCAAATGTAATAAATGGACACACGTGTAGAGTAGTCCATAAATAGAGTCTTTCTCTGTAAATTAGTCTCCCTAAACAGAGGAAGAGGCCTTCCAGTAGACTCTGGTTCACAGGGTCCAGTAGAATCATTTCTGCATGGTTATTTAACGTGAGAAAGTTGCTAAATAATCTCTCTTTCTCTCTCTCCCCCTTTCTTTCATTCTCCACATCCCCATCCTATATGTACTGTCAGCATCATCATGTAGGCAAACTCAGCCAGGAGGAGTTTGGATGAAAGTCACACTATTCAGAAACACTTTAATGGGAAAGACTAACATCGTCATGCCCAGACTAATACTGGGACCTGCCAGTACAACCACTGATAATCAGAAAGACCATGCAAAGAGTTATTTAGCATTCTAATCTATAAAATAACAAAAGAATACGATATTTTTATCTAATGGCATTCAATTTCTGGATCTCACATAGAACTCAACTGTCAATGTGGGCTTGTACACAGAAGTAGTTAAAAATACTATTATACAGCCTTATTCTCAATGTTTCTTCAGATTAAAATGTTCACAATACATGGTCAGTTTACGAGAAAAGGCCAGGCCATCTCACGTCTGCAGCTACTACCAAAATCCAATATTTTAAATTCAGTTGTAATAAACATCAGTTGTGGAATACAGGAAGTAAGCATGGCAACAAAGAGAAACGCAGCACGTCACACTATGAAACTGACTTTGGCAACATCAGCAGGCAAGCATCAAATAAGCTGTAACCCCACAGTCCGCACAGACTTTGGGAAGTGATGTCTAATTTCCTGTTCATGAAACACTCCATTTACCAAACTCGTACTACAAATTACCTTGTTAGCCTACATTGTCCACCCACCCGGTTAGATTGAATGCCGAACTTCGACTGTGCAGACACGCAACCGAGCACATCATGAAAGAAACGCATCTCAGGTGTGATGGAAACCTTGACATTAGGCTAAATTGCCTGATTGTTGCCAGTCAGTAGTTTAAAATCCTATAATCAGGCACCTAAAGTTGGGTTACTGTTCTCACACTCAGCATTCATTATACTTTTTTTTTTTTTTTTTTAAAAGAAAAGAAAATGAACCAAAGACGTGAGAAGCATTTGGGTATGTTCAATGAATTACCACATGTTCTGCATCTGCTTTAAAGGAGACCGGGCAACTGCATTTAAATTTTTTAACTGTTCATGCACCCAGGCATTCACAAATCTCTCCTAGCCAGACTCCTAATCATCATAGCTTGTCATGTTAAAAAATGTAATAAGGTAATTAACATCCTGGATACACTTAAAAAAAAAACTAAGATGATGGAAAAGAGCATTTGTTAGGGCGTAGGAATTCTAAGGAGCAGGGAAAGACACTACGACCATTTTCCAATACGCGATTATGGTAATGCATTCTGTAATAAGCTTGCTGTAAGAAACTTTGAATTCACCAGCACATGTAAAGGGAAGCAAATAGGAAAAAAGCTTTTCTGTGGACAGTGAACATAGACAGCAAATATGTTTTGCATTGATAGCTGAAGTATTGAACATCAACAATTTACATTGCGTCCCTAACATAACTATAAGCCTAGATTAAAATAAATGGAATAAGGAGAATCCAACAAACAACAATCAAGCTCCCCCAAAACCGCACTAACTTTCTTATTTATTATTTATCAGTTGTCTTTTTGGTTTATTTCAGACAAATAATCATTTGTCGTTAATAATTGAATAGAGGGTTATTTATTGTACCTGTGGTATTTTTTCTGTGGAAACATTTAGTCAATTACTGTGTTTATTCCTGTCCTCAGCCTATCCATTTTACAGATGCAGATCAGTTAGGCTTCCTTCTGTGAAATCCATGCCTACCGTTAAATAAATACTGCCTTACAATAGAAGTATAGTATTACATTTAACATAATGTCTGAGTTTGACACTGAATAATTCATACTTTGCATGATTAATGCAATTTCCCTGGCCAGTTACAATTCAAATTAACTCATTCTATGTGGCCCACAATTGCAGTACACTGAAGGATCATTAAAGAATTAGATTTATACGAAAAATAAACACGGCAACATTTTAGCCAAATGAACGCCAATGTTAACCTTACAGGCCGACGTTGGGAAATTCTAGACATCAGCAGGTTATTTGGGTCATCCCTCTACACGAGTTCTTAATCAAATAGGCCCTGCTTTAATAAGTTGATTAAATGCATCAAGATTCAAAGCATATTAAACCAGAATATTTCCCACATTCATGTTAAACTGCATGTTGTGCGTTACGTTTTACTATATGGGTGAACACTCAAGTGTTTATATAAATGATGGGCAGGAGGCAGTCGATTAATCCGCGGACTTGCAGCTGTAATTTCTGCCCTGTATGTGAGGTTCCGTGGCTGTGCTTTTCCTCCCGAGGGATATATAGGTGCAGCTTCCAGCCCATGCTGCCTGCCCACAGGACGCGTCAACAACACTTGGGAGTAAAGACACTCTGTGCCTTTAGCTCACTACTCTGTTTGCTATGCGAAGTTGCACTCATCTGCAAAACATGGAGCCTTAAATAACCACATACCACAATGAACACCACACTTTTGAATGAGAAAATACTGTCAGATGTTCTTCAGTTAATAAAATAACATTATTATAAAATATTGCATCTTACAGTACAGCAGTGCAGGGCCAAAAATTAGTAACAGATACAATTCATTCCGATTTAAAATTAATACGCTGCAAACATTTCATAATTACAGGGCGTCACCAACAGAACAAGGAGGAAACGAGAATGAAAGTGTATCACAAAGAAGCAAGAATTACAGGTAAAACAGAAGGAAAGATGGACAAGAACCTTTTCAAGTGCAAAGAGAACATATCTTTAGGTCTATCAGGCTATGTATGTAAAGAAACATGACAAGCAAGACAAAGGGGTCAATTGTACTTATTGTAAATATGACAATCCTGAAAATCGGTGTTAGGAATTGGGAAATCAAATTCTGAACTTTGTCTCCTTACCTTTAGGGTGCCCGGGGTCAGTGAACTCATACTTTCCCATCCCGACAGTCCGCAGCATCTGCAGTCCGTTGGAATGCTCCTGATTGGTCGGAGGCAGGGGCACAGCATGGGTAACCGCTTGCCCATTGGTCAGCGGGGTACCGCCTGGCAGGGTGGAGGGAGGCAGGGCGGATGGCGGAATTAGAGGGTGGGACATGTGACCGTTGCCCACGGTGCTGTGCACGGAAGGCGCCACCTGACAGAGTCCACTCAGCGGGGCCATGGTGATGGGCGGCTGGCTGCCACCGTGGAGGGGTTGGCTCATGGCCATCACCATGCTGGGGAGAGGCTGGGCGGGTTGCGGGGGGAGCGCGAAGTGAGCCGGCATGAGTGGGTGTGGAGAGGGGGCGGGGGTCTGCAGTGCCGGCTTAACGCCAATGGCGGGGGCCTGGACAGTCACTCCTTGGCTGTATGCGGGGGCTTGGGGTATCCCATATGTGTGCGCTAAAAGGCTCGGCTGGCTTGCTGCGGCGACAGGAGGGCGCCACAACGGACCTGGACAGAACAACACAAAAATTCATTTCAGCAATTTTAACCTCATTTCTTTACAAAAAAAAGAAAATGCACAAACAACCAAATAAATACCGATAATTAACATTTCAGATATTTCAAACCAATTAAAAACCAAAACATAATAACAAAGATGCAAATACCCCTCTGAACATTATCAGCATTATAAAGGGTGATAACTCAAATTTTCATAAATATATAATACACTATGCTGAACAAGGCAGATACTGCGCAGTGAACCTTATTCAGCCATAGTTTAATCTGATGTATTCCATTTGCGCGCGCATGTGTGTGCGTGTGTGCATACGCACGCCTTTGTTTTCAAGCTCATTAACAGCAGTTTCAATGGTGCATAAAGTTGCGCGGATCGTGGACCGTCCTCGCCGGTGGTCATTAATCAGGAGACCGATCGGCTCATTAATCAACGTGGAGAAGTTCCTTGTGGAAATTAACATTCACAAGTGAATTGAGAATATTAATCTCAAGAAAGAGCGCACTTTTGGGAATCCCGCCCTCACTTTCAGGTTAAATTCAAAAATAGCTCTTTACACAATGAGGGTCAATAGTGGCCCAAATACTAAATTAGTTCTTCCCTTTAAATATATCTACAAATAGCATTACTGATCCCAGCAGGTAAAAATGTCATTTTAACACCATGTTACACATATAAATTACTACCATCCATTGTATAGTAATCAAAGGTGTTTGTCTTTACAAACTGGAGACCATTGTTACAACACTGAAGAGCTGAATACGGTACTAGTTTTATGAAGGCATGTATGTTATCTGTTCATTCCTCTTATTGCATTACACATTTCATACTGTCTCTTGTTATTATTCTAAGGCACAGATTTTAAGAGACAAATATTTTAAATTAAAAACAAATGAAACAGACATATTAGCATGTCTCCTACTCGTAAATATTTCAAAGCTCCCAGTCTTGCTTAAAGTCTGCAAAATAAAATACTTTTGCTTAAATATACAGGCATATTCATTCATTTCCATTGTGCTCTTATGCAAGTATTTGAGTAAATGAGTGCATGTTAAATTGGAATATTGTCAGTTTTGTTTGTGGCTCTTTGACAATTACAGTATTATCCATTACATGTTGAGTTTCATAGTCAACTTAATCCTCACATTTTTTAAAATGTAATTGTTTGAGTAAATGGTCTAGTTTCAGTTATTTTAAATTATATGCAAATGAATTCACTAAATTTTAATATCTCAATGTAGTTCCTTGGACTAGGTGATCTAGTTTTTGGCCTTAGTGTGTTCTTATCCAGCAGTAAAACTTTGTTCCAGCTCTTACTAAGTTCAATGAAGTTTGTAGGCCTAACAGAAGACAACATTCACAACTGCCTGATCAAGATTTTAAGCGAAGCTTTCCAAAAGATGAAGCAGAAGTTGAAAAAAGAAAAAAATATATTATACACACACACACTTACACACATATCCATTTATTTATTTTAATTGATTTACTTGTTCGTTATCAAGTCATGCAGGTATAATGATTAAAGCTATAGGGGGTTAAGGCTGCAATCATACTATAAAAGGAAAAACTTTTAAAGAAACTCTATAGTACATTTGGTTGACTAAATCAGATTAAATTACATTTGTATTTAATTATCTAATGAGTTTAATGGAGTGTCTTTCTGTTTGTTGTCACACAGCACCCTGCCCACAACATTCTTTAAAATAACCACAAAGTATGATGCACACAACAAACAGCTCATGGTTAAATACTTGGGATTCATTCCCTTAAGTCTTTATACGGGACTTTCAAAAGCAAACAAAACACAGATACCTTAAAAAACACATACAAGCAGCCTCCCCCACAGCCATTAATATTGTTTTTGGTTTGTGTGAAATGTTCCTTTAAATCATTAGCAACTCAGGGAAAGCTTTCCGTACACATACTGTGAAAGCTGTGCAAATTGGGAAAGGCTTTCAAGAGAGAAGGTCGTGACTAGTGCACTTTGTAGCTTTTCCAAGTATTTTCATTTCAGTGAAAAAGCCCTAGTTTGCAGACGACTACCAGCAGGTATAAACAGGAGAGTTTGCCCCGACACCATCACCCCGACGCTGCAAAGGGGCAGAGCTCATTGCTGCCCCATCAAGACAGACACCATCCTGGGAACGTGGAGCCTCAGTACCTGCACTGCTGGTCTCACGCATCTGTTTGGTGGGAGGTTCATCCGTCTCCCAGGGCGTGGACTGGTCGATCGGCGTCTGACCCCACCGGATCCCTGGGGCCAAGATTTGCCCCTGCGCCTGACTTTCACTCATCGAGAGGCCAGAAACCTACATTTGAAGAGAAGAGCAGACAGACAGACTACCTTTTAAACCATGATCAGCAGAAATAATCACACTCGTTACTAGCAAGAGTTTTTCCCCTCATTAATATTATTTTCTTATTCTTTGTTTACTTAATTGCTCCAGATTTATTCCACTGATAAGGTGGATGGAAGTCAAGATAGGTAGGTTTGCCCTTACTAACCTCTCTTTTTGTTAAAGCTAAAAGTAGGAGAAGCTATCCGTCGCTTAATGAAAGGACCGATTTACTAACAGGAACCACGCTGGCCCACATCTCCCAATGCGGAATAACTGAAATTGAGGTTATAGAGCAGAGATAACCTGAAATCACAGATTCACCCAAGGCAATTAAAAGGAAAAAAGACAGGGTCACCAACCCATGCTGTTTCTCATTTGACGTTCTACTCTTTTTCTTTTAAATAAGGCTCCAACAGGCTATGATATGTTGTAATGTCACGTTATCAAGTGATTTAAAGAAAAAACAGATAGTGGACTAAATGAATACAAATTATTATTTTTTTTAAATACAAAAAAAAACAAAGACACAATGTGATTAATGCAGCACATACTTGGTCTATTGGTTAAATAAAACACAGTCAATGGTATGTGTGTCACTAAGCAACCATCAGTCCTCTGCTAACAATCCTCCATCATCAAAACTGCTTATCCAGCGCAGGGTCACTGTGCTTCCACCGACATTCAAGTGGAGTTATTTTTCGTCATTTGTGACATTCAATTACCACCAGGAGACTGCCGCATAAATTTACAAATGGAAAAGGTGTTTATTTTGTTTTTATCCTACTAAAGCTTAGTCTCATCTTCAGAAATGTGGGCATTAACTTCTGAAGCTTGAAAACCTGGTAATCCCAATTCTTACCCAATGCTTTGTAAAAAACTACCAGTAATATGAGGATCTGGGGGATTGGAGTTTTGCCACATATTAGTATTATAGTAAAGTATTACAATGAAGCAATCATGAATTGGTACTTCGATTAAGCTGCAACAACCAGAATGCTTTGATGATTCTTAAAATGCCAGAAGAAGTCGTCGAGCAAAGAGAACCAGACAAGTTCAGCCAAGTTCAGGTGTTTTATTGGAATATTTCTGTCGTAGCTATGAAAGGTTAAGCATAAATTCAAGTTGATATTTATACACTGGGAAGATCCATAACTGAGCAGAAAGATCAATAGAACCTGAGAATTAATTCTCCCTACCAAGGTTCAAAAAGTTCTCAAAACACTATGCAAAATATGAAATTAAAACTGAATAAAAATCAGCATTTTTTTGGTACCTTTTAAACTTTGACCTGCAAATGCTGCAGAAGACAGAAAAACAGGTAAAATATACATATTAATTTTAGGCTTGGGAGAAAAGCGGAGTGTGTAAATGACAGACACAGAACACTGGAATACGCCTCAACACCGCTAGTGCGTGGACCTTACAGGCCATTAAGTGCTTTTATACTCTTATTTCACATGCTGTAGAAAGTCAGACACAAAGCATCATACCCAGTCGCAGCTGGGGTTTGGAGATTTGGTCACATCCCTACAACTATTCTTTCAATGCGTAGACATTGTGTAGACATTGTGTAGACAGAATTCAGGAGCTTCTCACCCCGATCATAAAAGTACATTAACTGTCTGCTGAGGCACCGGTGGTGGAATACCCGCCTCTCCCGTTACTTTTTCATTAAACTTCGCCCCCTTTAAAAATCTCTATTCTACAGATAATCTCACAGAAAGTAGGATTTCCTATGACAAAGTAGGATTAAATCATGAGGATGAGATAACGGAAAGGAAACATGCACTTTGTACATTCCATACAAAAATAACATCTCCCTAGGCAGCGGCTAAAAGACTCCTCTTACATATATTACGCAGCGAAAGCACCTGCCTGTTCATATTTAGTGTCTATTTGTACTTTCAATCCCTTTCTGCTCCCAAGGGATGACAGCAGAGTTGTTGTCAGCTGTTCCAGGAGGGAGACACAGAAAGTTCAAGTCAGCAGATTGAGTCAGACACCCTTAGACGTGTTTATTTGGTAGAAGCTTTTGTCCAAAAAGTGTGGACAAGCCAGTGCAAGCGGGGGGGGTAAAGGCCTTAAATGACACGGCAAATGTCTTCAACTAGACCTCAGAAAAGACTAAATGCAGCAAATCGTCAACATGCAAATTTTGTTTCATCCATCAGATGCCGGGAACTAAAACAGGAGAGAGGCACAATTTCCAGATAACGCGTCGTTCAAATACGGATGCAAAAATGCACTTTAAAGCTTTTCAAAAATGCAGCTTAGAGAGACACAAACATGTCAGAAAGACTATGAGGCGACGAGACGTTCGCTCTGAATAATGCAGAAATACACGTTCCCCCCCCCAACTTATTTGCCCCTCATTGCGAATGCATCATTTACTGCGTGCAAAGCCGTTTGCAAACACGTGCAGCATTTTGTCAAGGACAGGATGTACCTTTGAACAAATGATAATAGGCAAGGGGCTTAGTGGGGGTCTGCTGTCTGCGAAGGGAGACCGCAAAATGGGAGTCATCCGAAGCAGTTTATTTACCGCACAGACACCGAACACATTTCTGTGGAGGGATGATTGTAGCTCCACTTAAAAACCATGTAAAATTAAAGTAAGACGAAACAAAACAAGTGCACAGACAAGTGCAATTACGTTACAAAACAGGAACACTACAGCCAAAATGGTAACACCACTGCAACCAATCATTCATAATAATCAATCATCATCATCATCATCCTTATCCTGTCAACCTTGTATTCTACCTATTCCAATCGCACACACACACAAACATATATACATATAACAAGTGTGCGTTTTAGAACATACTTCACCTACTTTAAGCCATTTCACTTAGTAATTAAGGAATGCAAGTACCCGTCTTTTAGACTAACTGGCTTTAATGGACACATTTCAAACTGCAAATAAGAATAATACAATGTTTATCGTTTTTGCAAATAGAATAACAACCCAGGCATTTTGTAAAGCCCTCAATACAGGTAAGAACATGCCACACATTCTTCATGTTATGCTGGTTGTTAAAAAATAATAAAAAACAAGAAAAATCTCTTTCCAGGTTCTATATTTATTGTCACGGGCACCAGAGAATTAGTGTAGGCCACCTATGGCTACCAGACGGAGGATATTGAGTTCATGCAGTGTGCAGCTGGTTCGCCGGAGCGGTGGTCAACAATGTTATGTCGGTCATTCCCGAGGGCAGACTGCTCTCAAAATGTAATACACTCATTATCAGAGCATGACTGATAAGCCTGGAAAAAGAGAAAAAAAAAGCATTAAAAAATTCATAGCAATCCATCAGTAGTATATATGGATTTGGTTCAGAGGAAACAAAAGGTACTTGTGAAAACAATAACATTGCAAGTGTCCTTCTGAGTTGCTTGAAACCTTCAGATGAGCGTTTCCCAGTCCGGCCCTCGAAGACCCACAGTCGGTCCGTGTTTTTGCTCCCTCCCTGCTAAAAAAACATCAACTGTCTCTGGGTCCCCAAGGACCAGACTGGGAAATACTGCTTTAGAAGAAGGTGAACTAACAACGGACTCTACCCAAGCTGACACTCACACTTCACCCCTAAAATGATGTGACCTGGAACAATTTTTGGGTTGCGATTAATTTAGCAAATATTTCTATTTAAACATCAGGGTGTGAATTTCATATAAAGCAAAGAAAACAGGATCACCCCCCTCCCCCAATTGATATGGTACAAATATCAAAGAAATTGATACTTCTTGCCTTGGATTCAAACGGTTGAAACAAGAAACAACACCCCCCTCCACACCTTTCTTTAAATTAGTATCTTTCTAAACGCTTTAGTCATAACAGCAAAAGAATTTTTTATTTTTTCCATAAAATATCACAACACTCAGCTCGCTGTGAGGGCAGAGACAGGGGCAAAAGTGGGAAGCGGGAGCGGGAGCGGGGGCCCCATCAGCGAAATTGCGATGTAGCCGGTATGGAAATAAACTCGTCCGGGGACGAGATGACGAAGCGTGGATCTGAAATTCGGGGCCACGGCGGGGTCGACCCGGTGAAGCGGTGCGTCGAGGCGTCAGGAAGACACAGGGCATTCAGCCTGCCAACAACATCCTGTTAGCAGGCCCTGTTCCAGAGATCGATCATTTGCAGCATGAAATACAGCCATTTTGCAGGCGCGGACAAGCGCCGGGGCCCCTTTGGGTTTCCACCGGCGGTGCCAGCTGCTCCCTTGAGCGTGATGAGTTGGCGAGCAGACGGGGGTTCATCACACGCGCTCGGGGCTGGCAGAGAAGACCTCCAAACACTTCTCAGATGCGGATACTTCCAGCGCAGCTGCATGCCATCGGCTGCTAAATGGGCCCGTTCCATTTCTAAATTGAGGTTTTAAGAAGCTGCACAAACATCTGCTTTTATTTAAAGAGAATCATATGCGCCCATTATGGGGTCGATGCTGTTTAGCTGAGTATTTTAAAATTTTAGCTAATGCGCACAAACACGTTAACTCTTCCAGGGGCTCAAAGAGGCACGGCACATGGGCATAAAATACAGGGGGGCGGGGCTTCTAAACCCCTCATAATCAAAACCGGCTAATATAACCCCCCCCCCCCCCCCCCCCCCTCCCTCTCCCCCCCCCTCCCTCTACACCGCCCCCCTCCCACCCAACACACCTCAGCCCACGTAGT